>JAPPVO010000036.1:175722765-176322765 GCA_030407325.1 Camellia japonica
TCATAGCTATCCTCCACCGATAGCCCAATACAGTTATTTCTAAGCAGATATTCAATCTCAAGACAGATAGTTTATTCAAAACTTCCAAAGGTGTGAGATAATACATATCCAATTCCACCATTTACATCCATAATCATCCCATTTCACATTTTCAATGTCAATTCCAATTATTTATACAAAATAACAATTAAATCCAATTAGGGCAAAATTCCCCTTTTTCCAAATATCACCCTAAGTATCAAAATCAACTATTTTGACACAACAAGACCCCATATTCAAACCCCATACTCATTTATTTCACATTCACCAAAAACCCCTCTTTTCATTTCACACCCAAACCCTAGGTTTGTTCAAACTACTCCCAAATCTCACCATTATTACACAATGACAGTAAAAACCATATAAGAGTGTAGAAAAATCCCTACCTCAAGTTAGAAGACCAAGCAAAGCAAAGGTGGAACTTCAAGTATGCTAAAATCCAACTTTGTTCAGATCAAAATGAAGATCTAGAGATGCTCTACCTTTTTCTCAAAGGCACTAGGATAGAGAACCCAAAGGATCTAGGTCAAAATGTAGAGAGAGAGAGAGAGAGAGAGAGAGAGAGAGAGAGAGAGTATTTTAGATAGAGAGGGTCAAGATTTAGGTTTTTTGAAAGTTTTAGAGAGAGAGAAGAATGAAAAAGTGATATAAAATGTCATTTTTGTGATCTGATATACGCACAATCTGCTCGAACGGAAGAGTTGACGCTCAAGTGTCAGACACAAAAAGTTATTTCGCTCAAGCTCAATAAAGGCCGCTCGAGCGCCAAGATATAACAAATGTTCACTGCTGGAGCGCAAGAATTCACCACTCGAGCGTATAAAACATACATCCAGAAGTTTTGCAGACAATAGACAAACTGCTCGAGCGCAATAAAGGCTGCTTGAGCCCCAACCTGCTCGAGCATAAGAAACTCCGCTTGAGCGTGGAAAACACCCCTCTAGTACTTTTGCAGACTTGTAAAGTACTAAGAGTTTGCAAATCCCACTCGAGCTCAAGAAGGGTCGCTCGAGCGAAGGACCAAAATTCTGGGCAACACAAGGTTTGAAAACCAAGCAACCAACCTGTTCCAAACACACTCAACATAACCAAATAACCAAATTTAAGGAGAAATAAAAGGGAAAAGACAATGAACAACATTCAAAAACCATAAACCCGAGTCTGGACTACCACAAGTGACGGGTCAAAACCTAAATCACTATAACAACTGTTACACATCACAGCATTGACTTCGTACGCAACAAGTGTGGTGAGGAGGTAATCTCTCCATCCGATCGCGAAATTGCACTAAGTATTAAAGAAATTAATATTCAGGAAGAAATTCAAAAAGAGCAACAAGAAAGATGCAAAAATTTATATCGTGAAGATCCATTAAATTTTCGGCATAAAGATAAAAGTATAGCTAAATTAGACCTAATTGATCCTAATAAAATAATTAGAGTAAAACAAAGGTATATACTTATAATGATATAATGGAATTCAAAAAAGGGATAGAAGATCTCAAACGAAAAGGATTAATTAGAGATAGTAAAAGCCCACATAGTAGTCCAACATTCATGGTTAGAAACCATGCTGAAATTAAATGAGGGAAAGCTAGAATAGTAATAAATTACAAAAAAATTAAATGATAATACCAAAAGAGATGGTTACTTTATTCCAAATAAGCAAGTCATTTTTAACAGAATACAGGATGCCTCCTGATTCTCCAAAATGAACTGTAAAAATGGATACTGAAAAATAAAAATTGATAAAGAAAGTATCCCACTAACAGCCTTTGGTGCACCACAAGGACATTATGAATGGCTTGTAATGCCATTTGGATTAAAGAATGCACCTCAAATATTTCAAAAAAGAATGGATAACATCTTTAAAGAACTAAATAATAATTATCTTGTATATATAGATGATATTTTAATTTCCTCTAAACGCATAGAACAACATAGAATAGATTAAACAATAACCAAAAAATGTGAAGAACATGGAACAGTGTTAGGTGAAAAGCAATGTGTGTATGCATAAAAGGAAATAGAATTCTTAGGACTTGAAATTAAGACAGGATCAATAAAAATGCAAAGTCATGTTCTCGAAAAAATTAATAAATTTCCTAATAAAATCACGGATAAAAAACAATTAGAAAGATTTTTAAGATGCTTAACTTATGCCTCAGATTTTATAATAATAATAATAATAAAAAAGAACTTAGCCAAAATAAGAAAATCTTTACAAAAGAAACTAAAAAAAGATGAGAGTTGGACCTAAAACTCAGCTGACTCCACTTTAGTAAAATTCTTAAAACAAAAATGTAAGAATTTACCTGCCATAACTCTTCCTAATGAAAATGATGAGTTAGTGCTAGAAACCGATGGAAGTAACAATCACTGGAGCGCAGTGTTAAAAATAAAAGAAAATAATCAACTATGTGAGTATTGTAGTGGAAGTTTTAATCAAGTTGAATGTAATTATTCCACTATGGAAAGAGAATTATTAGCCATAATAAAAAGATCAGAAATTTTTTTAATATTTTTTGGCACCAAAACCATTTTTAATAAGAACTGATTGCAAAGGCCTACTAGGCTTCGTAAATAAAAATTTATCTAACATGTAGGTGCAAGGGAGGCTTTTACGATGGCAACTCTGGTTAAAACAATTTACCTTTGATATAAAACATATTAATGGCAATAAAAATAGTTTAGCAGATACTCTAACTCAAGAAGTTGCAGATGACATCCACATCCACAAGACTTGCACAAGCAGAGAAGGAAACACTCTTGGCATAGGCCAAAGAAGTGTTGGACTTGGTGACGGAAGACAATGTTGAAATTATCAAGAATATATAAGTAGTAGGAAAGAGTTGTTCTGTGAACGAGCTCATTAGGACAGCCCATTTAGTTGCCAAAACCTTTTTATTTCTTGAACTTCCCTATGACATCCAAGATAAAATAAGAAGATATACTTTTATTAAGTTATTTTTGAGAAGGTATGAAGATTGTGTCACCTATCTGGATTCTCAACGGTGCTACTTCAACGGATGAATAGCCTTGTACAGTTATAAAATGTTAAAAGTTTCATTCGATCTAGACAAAGTCATCAACCCAAAAGATCCTTTGGTTCAAATGTGGAAATTGGGAATAATCAATACATTCGATGTTCCACCTCACCCACAGAATACTATGTTCTATCAACTCATCAAATTCCAACAATTCATATTCAGGACAATTTATGAAGTCTATAAAGAATATCCAAGCATGGCACCCATCACATTTACAACTACCCAAATGGAGGTAAATGATGAACATCTTAATGCAACTCATTATTTGATAAAAGTCAAAGACAAGAAAGACGTGATCTAGAAGGAACCTTTTATATTAGGTCCAATAGAATCAAGAGTTGGGTTCAAATTAGTTCATTATGGAAGGACTACGTTTGCAATAACACCATCTTTGGTGGAAAAAATAATTGTTCCAAGATTGCCTTATGAATTAGTATATGATTATTTGGAACAAATAGATTCGGGGACATATTTATCTGAAAAATGATGTACATTTTTGGAAAAATATCTGATGGAACAAGATCTAGAAGGATGGGCTGACATGTTTGAAGAATATGATGAAAACTACAATCTTAGTGATATCATGGGTGATGAGGGGGTATGGAATCTAGACAATGCAATGGATTGACAAAACCATAGGCAGTTTGGCAAAACCATGGGTTGAAGATTACACTTCTATGTGACTACACCACCAGGTGTCTGTTATTCATAAATAAATCAACATATGGCCACACCACCTACTTGTTTGTCTTTTTTCTTCTAGTAACAATAAAATATAATATTTATAATATTTTATGTTTATAAATTAGGTTAAAATCTGAACTTTGAAGTCCACAAGGTGCCTATATAAAGGCCTTGAGGGAGAGCAAAAAAGGGACAAATTACTTAGAGTATGTTTGAAACTAAAAAAGAAGTCTGGTTCTCAGACCTTCTTAGAGCAAACAATGCTCTAGCAATCTAACAGTCTACAGATACCTCTTTCCTTGTAAATTTTTGTTCAATAAATAAAAAAGTTTTTTATTTTAAAAAAAGAGTGTGTTTCTACTGCATGTCAAGTTATTGATCTTAGGTCTCATGCATAACCAAAGAAGCAGTTTTTGAAGTTACGATCTGAGGTAGGAAACAAAACAAATCTATGCTAAGCCTGATCTAAGGAAGAAAAGGATGAGGTTAGCCACCTCTGTAAACTGGAAGTTTGCTAACACTAGAGCCCTATGCCAACTACGTTTAAGTAACGATCAAAATCTTTAGATACTATTCTTATTTTAGAAGCATAGTGGGCCTAAAATCAAAAAATCTTAAATTTTTTCCTTTTTATGAGTTTTTATCACCATTTCTATATTCAAGATCTATTGCTAGATCGTAATCAAGTGCTAGTACTAATCTCAAACTATCAACAACGTCGTAATATTTTACAAAATCTATTGAATACTAGTGCTACTAAAGATATAGAATTTACTAAAAAAAGAATTAATAAAATATCCCAAGAGATCTTATATTATCAACAACAACTAGGTTTAGTATCATAAAAAATAAAATAATTATAAATAAAAATATATATAATTAATAATAAAAAAAAAAATTAATTTCCACATCATCACCACATCACCAAAGCCACATCATTTGGGCAAAGTTGGGCTACTGTCACGACCCAAACCCGCCCCTATAGGTTTAGCATCATAACCGGCCAGTAATCTCTAGATTACCGAAGGCCTCTGAACAAATAAGCATATAATAAGGGGCTAGCGGAAGCAAATACAAAAATATAATTGTCCAATGAGCTGTGTTGACTTACATGAAACAGAATAATTTAAAACTTTATTTACATAGCCATAAGTCAACCATACATTATGTTATACCACACACGTTACAGTATTTTCCGTACAGACAACATGATTAAAATAAAGTCCCATGAATAAACAGAATTAATCAACCCTTGAACCCAAGACACTTCGGGAACCTCCACGTGAGGCACAAAGGCTGGCTGACAACAGAAACACAATCCCCCACAAAACCTTCGGGCTTGCACTCCAGAATGCTCACCTATAATATATATATACAAACAGTGAGCTAAAGCCCAGTGAATAACATTAAGGTAAAGGGGTTAGTGAACGAATTCCGAACATTTCATACGTATAAAACAGATCATAGCATAATCATAGTCATCTCATATCAGAACATAATAATGGCATATCCCATAGAACATATCACATATCACATAACGTCTTCCGACTAGAGTAACCGGTCCTGGACACCGATTAAACAAACACCACAATGAAGTGGCTAGCGAGATCTCGTAACTGTCATGGACCCGCATTTTCATGCCGTCCCCCATGACTTGGGACTATCTATGGATGCCATAATAGATTTCAAACATGGATCTTCGTTCACAGAAACATATATCATTTCAGAAATCATAGCTTGATATATCACATTTGGAACATAATTTCATATGAACGTATCTTTACGATAACGTTACTCACAGTGGTTCCGTAGATGGTCAATCACTTCTCGGACGTTGACCTACAATCACAAAATACATAACACCAACGAATCTTATCATTACTTATTCATATGGCCATTAGGGCTTAGCTTACATCACGTTGGTTCATGTTCATTCTTGTCACAATGTTAGAACACACACACCCTTGCATCTCTTAGTGTGATTCATACTTATTACAATGCTCAACTCACACATACACTTGTCATTCAATAACTTGTTACATTCTTTTCTTAGTGTGTGTTTCTAGCCCATAACCTCATTACTATGGCTTAATTAAGGCTTAGGAATGCCTAAGATGCAATGAGGATGTCAAAACATGCCTTGGAACACTTAGGCAAAATTTCAGAATTTTAAGTCCTCGCTCGAGCGAAGCTTTCCTCGCTCGAGCGAGCATGCAAAAATGTGATTGGTCGCTTGAGCGCACATTCCTTCGCTCGAGCGATCTGTAAATGATGCAAACTTCTGGGAGCTCGAAATTTACGCTCGAGCGGACTTTTGGTCGCTCGAGCGAAGAGCACGATCTCAGAGTGGTCGCTCGAGCGAGGCTGCAAAATCTGGAATTTCCAGATTGCACCTCCAACTTCAAAACTCGAATTAAAACCTCCAAAACACCTCCCTTGGGCCCTAGAATTTGATATAACCCAGAAAACTTGTAGAATATGAAAGTTCAAAGATCAATTTATAAAAATCATGGCCCAAGGTTTGTCAAAACTCACATTTTCAACTTAAAACATGATGAATGCTCAAGAACACCACATGCATGGACTTTTCTTGTTTCAAATCTCTTAAAAACATGATCAAACACCATGAAACAACTTGAAACTTGATGATTTGATGGACAAACAAGATGAACTCATGGATTAAACCCATAATGTGGACATGCATGCAAGAATTTTCTAAGAAAACAACTTGAAACCCAAAATCAATTCATGAACATGACATGCAAGAACTTCCACCATTTAAAACCTTCCACATCATGATCAAACTTGGTAGTTTGATGGAAAATAAGATGATATCATGGTCTTCAACCCATATGTAGACATGCATGGGAGTTTCTATGAAAATTAACTTCAAAATGCAAGAGTTTATGCATGCATGCATGATATAGCTCACTATTCAACTTCTCCAACTTAAATCTTGACTTTAAACCTCAAATCTCTATAAACCAAGCATGATAACACTGAAATTCATAAATAAATGGATGAATATTCTACCTTAGATCTTGACTCTAGAGTATGGAAGCTTAATTTGCCAAATTCTCTTCAATCTACCAAGTCTCTAAGCAAAACCAAGATGAAACAAGTTTTTCTCTTCTCCCTCTCTCTCTATATTTCGGTTGAGCTCAAGGAAAATGGCTGAGAAATGTGGTGTAAGATGATATAAATCAAGCCTCAAGTATTTGATGTAGTGGCCCACTATAATGGTAACTTGGTAATTAAGCTAACCATTGAAATTCACATTATTTAATCTAATTTTATCATACCAAATCACATTTTAATTAAATACGCCATAAGGTTCTAAAAATTCCAAATAACACAATGGTGTAAACAATTCCAGGTTTGGATGCCGATAAGGCTTTCAATTTACAGTTTAAACCATTAAACATGGACAGATGATTTAACAGTCAACAAATAGGCAACCAATTAGGTCACAAATTACCTATTAATCCCATCATCAATCTTAATCACTTAATTAACATCCTTAATTACCGGTTAGGAGCTAACTACGGGTCGGGGTTATTACAGCTACCAACTTCTCGAGCTACCAAGCATTACCCTTTTCTAAGCCAACAATCACAATATACACACGTATGCTATAATTTCTATCAATTTAAACATTAGTTTAACTATTAATGAGTAAATGAAAAAGAGAGTAAAATCACAAGAGGTCATTTTCACTATTTTAAATGTCCAAGAAAAATATAAAACAGTCAAACAAAAATAGTAGTAGTTCCAGAGAAAAATTATTAGGTGCTGTATAAAACAAATACGAGTGAAAATAATGAATTTGATTAAATACTTCATATACTTAAATCGAATATAAAGATCACACGGTGAATCACGTACCTTCAATAACGAACTTGATTCTCCCAGCGATGGAGTAAAGATCACAGTGATGAGTGTTACCCTTGAATCTACAATATAAAGGCTCTTGCTTGTTGTCCAATGACAGAGAGTTAAAAGCAAAACTCTATCAACTCTCGTAACTTTGATATAATTATATTAACAGCTTCGATAATAACGGACACCGTAACATTACATTTTTGTCATCCTTTACAATAATGAAATTATCCCTATATTGATGTATTTTTATTGTAAACCATGTACTAACTTTTCACATCAATAAAATTATTTCTTTTGCTGATCAAAATTACAACCAAATCCTATCCCACTTTCTTTTCTTTATTTATATTAATTTATTTATTGCTTAGAGTCAAAGAAATGAGGAACACTAATGAAATGAGGCCTACAAAAGTATTTACTTACTAATACACACCATGAATTAGTAAAGGAAAGCGAAAGGTGGATGAAAGACACTTCCGATTCATGCACAATTGTAACTGCTCTCGTTGCCACTGTGGTGTTTGCCACTTCCATTTTAGGACCAGGTGGAAACAACATTAATGGCCATCCAATTTTTTCCAAACAGAAAGCGTTCATAATCTTCGGCACATCTGATGCATTTGCTCTTTTCTCATCGTTTACCTATGTGTTGATGTTCAGTCCATCCTTACTACTCACTATGCAAAACAAGATTTTCACTATGCCTTACTCAAGAAATTAATTATTAGTCTAACAACCCTAGTTGTCTCCATATTATGCACGATGATAGCCTTTGGTGCTACACTTTATTTGAAAAACAAAATCAGCTAATAATAGCACCCCTGTTCCAAAATCAAGATGGAAGCACCAAACGAAAACTTAAATGCTAACCCAACAATATCAAGCCTACAATATAAGCACCACAAATAAACAAACAAAGACAAACAACCCACAATCCCCAAGACAATACAAATAATATGTTAGCACTGGACTAAGAGGCACGAAAATAGATATGGATGCAGATGCAGATGTGGACGCAGACGCAGACGCAGACGCAGACGCAGACGCAGACGCAGACACGGACATGGATGTAAACACAAGACACGCCGATTTTAAAAAAATGGGGACACGAACACGGCGAAGACATGGTAATAAAAAATGTTTTCATATATTTTTATTTTCTATCTAGATTAATATTACATCCACAAACAACCAATATTAACAAAAATAACTCTAATTCTATGTATTTAAAAAAAAATACTTTTAAATTGACACTTATAGTTTATATCTTTTTCTTATGAATGATCTATTAAGTATTTAAATCTAAGAAAAAAAATAATAAACATTCACCATTCAACATTCATCAAAAGTACTAAAGAAAATGGGGAAAAAGACACCTTGGCTTGTCCCTAATGTGTCCCCTAAAAATAAATTAATTAAATAAAGGGACACGGCACATATGTGTCCCTGAAGTGTTCGCGTGTCCCCAAAGTGTACGTGTGTCCGACACAGATACGACACTTGTTTTGAAGTATAGGTGCTTCATAGGCATTGGACCATCCTCAAAACAAAGTCACAGCAGCAACAAAATCCACAAGAAATTTGAAGAGTCCTCCAAATCTGATTAATTTCCTAGACCAAGGCTCATCCTTATTTGTTGAAGATTGAAGACAAACTCATTCACTGAATAGAATCTCCCAAAAGAATGCACCTTCATCTAGAGTGCCACTCTCACTTTGATAAGCTGACAAATCGAACAAACAATTATGTGAAAAAGCTAGTGGAGCATATGTCACCAGAAGATCTAGCTCTAGGTGACACCAGATAAAGGACAACCTTCATAGGGCTGCAGGAGCTGGCAACATTGAGGCAGCCAAACTGTTAGTGAACAAGAACCTGTACCTGCCAAATGCTCAGGCCTATGATAAACAAATTCCTTTGTTTTTTGCAACTGCTCATGGTCATAAAAAGATGGTTCTTTACTTGTTGAGTGTCACTACTAGATGATGATAATGATGAGTAAAAGCCTAAGCCTAGCACCAATCATTTGTCTCGATTCTTGTCTCGTTCTCTGTTCAATGCCAATAACTTATTGCCATATTCTTAAAATAAAAAACTAATGGAGGATGGTAGAAGGAAAGGGATAGATGATCTCAGGTGGAAACCTACACTGTTTGACGGTGAACCAGGTTTTCGAATTTTGAATCAGTTGACCATTAGTGGACTTTATGGTGAGTACGTTGTTAACATGAATTAAAGAGTTTTAAACTAGAATATATAACTTAATTTCAATTCACTAACTGTTATTATTTTTTGATAATCTTACAAACATTGCTCTAGCTTTGCTTCAAGACAAACCTAAGTAAGCATTCTTCATTTCGGAAAAAGAAAAAGATCTTCTTGACTTTCATTCTTTGATGGAAGTTGCTCGAAAGCCTTCTTCGTTCTGAAGTGGAACATCCTTGAACTTCCTCAAAAACAAAATATGTCTGTGTTAGTACCTTCACTCTCCTATCTATGCATTACCTATTCTATAATTTTCTCTATTAATGATTTATTTGTTTAATTTTGGTCAATTACACTTAATGTTTATTTTTATTGAAATCAATACGCTTTTTTTTTTTTAATGTTTTCACATATTTTCAAAACATTTTTTACTTTAATTTCAATATAAACAAAGCCCCAACAACACTCTTTATCATTTGTCATATAATAGCATCTTCTTCTTTTCTATTTTTTTGATAAATATTTGTCATATAATAACTTCTCCTTTAGAGATGCATAACTCACCAAACTATTTGTTCTGTCTTTCAAGTGTTCCTCAAAAATTGGAAAACATCACAGAGCATAAAAAGAGATGCGATATCGAGAATGCTGCCAACAGCTTCATTTATGGTATGTCTGACAGTAAAGCATTGAATCTCTAATTTCACTGTAGCCTTTAGACATTTTTTAGTTATTTTTTAATAACAAGGGGTGAAGTGTTCCAAGGTCTAATTAGATTGGGTAAAGGGAATTTTTCTCTAAAAACTAAACTAATCGCAGTCATGAACTTAATACAAAAAAGTCCAAAAGACTAACCTAGACAAAACTCTTAACTAGTGTGGTACTAATACAATTCATGAGTTTTACCTATTTATAGTACTTATAGCGATTCTGGTTTTGACCCAACTCATGTGGTGTTCCGGACTCGAGTTTAATGCTTTCATGTCGTCGTTTACCTCTTTCTTCCCTTGTATATCTTTGAAATTGGCCTTTGGGTTGTTGTGGTTGCTTGTTTGTCCAAAACCTTGTTGCCTAGAATTTTGGTCTTCCGCTCGAGTGAGTCTCCTTATGCTCAAGCGGGGTTTGCAAACACTCAGTACTTTGCACGTCGACAAAATGTTGGAGGAGTGTTTTCTACTCTCGAGCAGCGTTTCCTACGCTCAAGCTGGTGTACGCTCGAGCGGCCTTTTTTGCGCTCGAGCGGGTTGTTTGCTATATGCATAAATACTAGATGTGTGTATTCTACGCTTGAGCGGGTATCTTCTTACGCTCAAGCGAAACAAATCTTTGGGTCTGACGCTCGAGCATGAAACCTTCCGCTCGAGCGGACTGCACGTATATTAGATCGCGAAAAGCACTTTTTACATCACTTTTTCATATCTTTTCACCCAAAACCCTAAAGTTGAGAGCCTCTCTCTCTAAAACTCACCTTCTCTCTACATTTTGACCTAGATCCTTTGATCTCTACACCCTTGAGCCTTCATTAAAAAGATAGAGCTCCTCAAGATCTTCTCTTTGACCTGATTAAAGTTGGATTTTGGCATTTTTGGAGTTCCATCCTTGCTTGGCTCGTCTTCTCTCTTTGAGGTAGGGATTTTCTACACTTTGGTATGAGTTTTAAATAAGTTATTTGTGATTGTGTAACAATGGTGGGTTTGGGTGGTATTTTGAACAAAACCTAGGGTTTAGATATGAAATGAAAAAAGGGCTTGTTGGTGAATGAGATGAAAATGATGGTGGGGTTTGAAAATGATGTTGTTTGGTGTCAAAATAGTTGATTTTGATACTTGGTTGAGATTTGGGGAAAATAGGGAGTTTGCCCTAGAATGAGTATTATATTTATTTTGCATAAATAAATGAAATTGATGTTGTAAACTTGGAATTGGACAAGTATTGAAATGGATGGTGAAATGAAATAGATGATGTGTCTCATCTTTGGAAATTTTGAATAAATTATCTATCTTGAGAATAAATATCTGTATTGGGCTATTGGTGGAGGATAGCTTTGATTGTTGTAGAAATTTCATGTGGATTAGGTGAATTGAAACTATCCCATGGTTGTTTATCATTGAATACGATCATGTTGTAAATACATTGTATATGTATGTTTATTTGGGAGTGGAAAGAGAATGTACTCCATGTGTGATTATGTGTTTGTATACATTACATATGTATGTTTGTTTGGAAGGAAAAGGGGGATGGACTCCATTATAATTAAGTTAGCCGGAGCATCCTGGGTGAAAGTCCCGAAATCTATAAATGGGTGCCGATCCCGCGCATGAAATATCCGTAAAATGGCAAGATTGAAATCTATACATGGGTGCCGATCTCGCGGACGAAATATCCGTAAAATGGCAATTGGAAATGTTATGTGTTGATTGTGAAATTGTTAGATCATTGAGTTGTAGTCTCATTTGAGTCATTGGAAGATAATGGGAATTGACCTTATGCATTGGAATGAATTGGAGGAAAATGAATTGGAATATGGAAATTCATATTTTATGGCGATACATAGTATGAATGTTTTATCTCGGGCATTGTATATGCACATACACTTATATCTTTGTTAAATCACATATGTTGTGTTAGATTATTCCTACTAGGCTATGGCTCACCCTTTTTGGGGAAAAACATTTTCAGGTAATGATGGCATGCCTCCACCAAGGCAATAGCATTGGAGGGATCTTTGGGAAGCAAGAACTTCTTGTTTTTGTTATATTTTATATAGCCTAGAGCTTTAATTGTAAAGGCTAGTCCCATTTTTGTTGTAACCAAGTTAAGGCTTAGAAAGATGTAAGCCCGAAGGGCATTTATTTGTGTAAACTCTTTGTAATATTACCTTCATGTAATGAAAGAACCTTATATTCTGATGTATGCCGTTAATTATATGTGCTTGTGGGTGTATATCTATGGTTATATTTTAAGGGCATTACAGTACTAGTAAATAAACATGTCTAGTCTCTCACGTGGATGAGAAATAAAATTTCTATATTTTTCTTAAATTCTATGTAATTTTAGGTAAATTTTTACATAATTTATAACCTCTTATTCAAAAATATTATACAATATGCAATATCTATGTGTTGATAGGCCATAATTACAACAACAACAATATCAACAAAAAAATCAATCACCAATGATATAGTAAAGATTAGGAATTCTGTGAGTAAACATAATAATGATTCAACTAGTGTTTGCTACATATTAAGATGCGTTAATGTTAATTCTCACAAAACAATCAAGCCTTTCACAAGCATAAGTAGCTTTTACTTTCACAACTTTTTTTTTAAAGATGTTGCAATTAAACACTATATATAAGAATTAATCGCTTAGTGTGTGATTCAAAGATGATGATGATCATCTTTGTCATCAATTCGATACTATAAAAAAGAGAAAATCAGAAGAAACACTAACCGTCTTTGATGGTAAGGCTGAGAAGCGAAGACGAATGAATCTCCAAAAATTGAAATTATGACTAAGAAAATTGAAATTATGTCATTTTTCTTTTTAGTTATAAGGTGCATATGTTTCCCACTGAATTAGATCGTCCGAATTGTTTGAATTGTGTAAGTCAAGTGACTACCCGGATAACTGATGTTACCCTTGTCAACTATGTTGTAAATCGTAGATGCCACTCTTGTCAATCGGCATCCTCCCAGATAACCAGCATGTACAAATTCGAGCTATTCTGACAAGTCCAAATTATGTAAAATTGTTGTAAGTTATTTTTTCTTAACTAATGTTTTAAAATTTGAACCTATGGTCAAATCAAAAGGGAGACTAGATTAAGGGTCACTGATTCAACTGTTGGGTCAATTGAAATCAAACCTTGATGTCATAATTATTTACAAATTTATTAAAAAATATACTTAAAGAAAATTTGAAGTATTAGAAATATATTTATCAAATATAGTGTGGGGAAATGGGTTGGAAATACTCTTCGGATCCTGGGAGACGCTGATGATCCTCTGCTAGTCACCTGCAAACACACGAATACTCCGGTCGGGGGTGCCGGAATTAGCACTCCGACGGACAAGTCAGTTTTTCTCAAGAAAGCTTGTTTACTAAGTTTTTAGAAGTGATTTTCTTTACATACCTTTTCTAGTTCATTGCCTCTATATTTATACTTGTTCTTTTTATGATCCTCGGGACCAGAGCCTACTTTTTCAATCATTATTATTTTCCATTATTCGGCTCTAGGAATCCTTCCCTATTCGGCCTCCATGTCTATGCGGGATGTACGCCGGCTAGAGTATAGCTCTTAAAATATACCTCCCCCATCTTTTCCATTTATTCGGCCACCACAATTGCCCCCCGAACTCCCTGTTGACGGCAGTAAATCGGCGTGTTTGGTTCGGAATTTGAGGAGTTTAGTGTCAGGCGGCTTCGCGCGCCCCAATATGTCAGGAAGCACGCGCCTTTTGCTCATCATTGCGCTTTCCCGCTCTATTCATGTATACCTCAGCATTTATTGCGATTTGAAACTTTGGCCCTTTCGGATTCATATTTCGTCGACCTTTTTGAGACTTTTGGATTGCCAGTGAATATCCCTCAGTGACTCGCGTCTTCTGCAGCTTCTCCCGCCTTCCTTTGTCTCATCTGTTCTTCGTAAGTTTTCTTATTCCTTATTTGTAATCCTATTTTTCTATTTGCTATTTTAGCTTCGGCGAATACTTAGCTCCTTGCTAGGATGGCCAATCATTTGAAAGACCTCCTTTCTGAGGGTCGCGTCTCCGGCTTTCGGCAGCATTTTTCCATTCCTGACGATGTCCATTTATCCCTTGTAACGGATAGTGCTCTTGACATGGAGAGGGAAGATCAGAACACGATCGTATTCCCTCTTTTATCCATTGCGGAGGGCGGTGTCCGTTTTCCCCTACACCCGCTCCTTAGGGCCGTTCTTCGATATTGGGGTTTGATTCCCTCTCAACCCAACGTAAATTTCTTTCGAATCATTATGGGGATCTTAGAGTTGAACCGACGCCTTAGGATTAATCTTGGGATTCCGGCCATTCGGCATTGTTACGCCCTAGCCAAATCCTCCGGTCGGCTGGGGTGATACTTTCTCAGGGCCAAAGATACCGACCATCACTTGGTGACTATGCTTGCCAGTTCTGGCAAACGGTTGACGACGTGATGGTCAATGTGCGAGGTAATTGGGAGTTCGCTGAAGGAGAGGATCGCCTGGACCCTATTCCCAGACATAAGGGCGATCCAGGTTGCCACGCAATGTCCTGTTGTTGGTCTGCCTCTTATTCGGCTTTTCTTCTAAATCGCTTTTCGTTTTCCGCAGGTAATAGGTTGAAGAAGATTCTGACTTCGGTTGACGACGCATTCTTGGGGAAGTCAAGACTGCACTCAGGTATTTCGGCCGTCCAAACGTACAACGGCAGGGGAGACCCGCCCATATTCTCCTTCGGTACGAACCCACTTATACTACTTTCTCGGCCGCAGATAACATTCCGATTCCAGTCGGCGATCAACAGCTCTCGGCGCTTATCTTCCCCAGCTTCAAAAACCTTAGACAGATCGGTCTCGTAGCTCCTGATTCGGGAGAAGACACCGAGCCCAGCGTTGAAGTGGTCGCCGATCCGGAGGGGGGGTCTACTGAGAGAATAGTAGAAGGCGGCGAGGTTATACGCTCGGCATTTGAGGGTACCGAGCCATCCGCCTCGGACGAACAGATTTCTCTTCCGGGGATATTTTTGCAAATTTGGGGGATCTACCCGCGATTTCTTTGAGGGTATGGCGAAGGAAAGCCTGACGCAGATGGCCCGCAAAAGAAATGCGGAGCGCATGGCCGCCCGAAAGAAGGCTGAATGTGCCGTATTAGATCCCAGCTCGATCAAGCCGTCCGTACCTGATTCGGAGGAGATAGTGGTTGTTGCGTCCGATACCGAAAAAGAGGGTGGAGGACAAATTGATGAGAAACGGCCGATTCCGGAGCAAGGCCAAAAACGCGGTGCCGAAGGGGAAGCGAGTTCAGAAGCTGGCTCTGCTAGCAAACGGCCTCGGCTTGAAGAGACGGACGCGATCGCTCCGTTCGTTATTCAGCCAAAAATCAGGGATATGCCGATTTTATTCGACGCTTCAGCCGCCGATGATCCGGCCGTGGCTCTGAGCTTGGCGGCTTCGATTTCTCTGCCGGCTGACAACAAAGCCTTCGGTGCCGTGCCTGACATTATGGCCGTTGCCCTAACTGCTCAATCGGCACTCCTGGTAGGTCACCTTTATTTCGCCTTCTTTGTTGAACGCGTCTAATCATACCGAATTGTTTTGCAGACGGTCGGAAGGATCACCGACTTGGGTCGCCGTCTGCGTGATGCTCTCGGGAGAATTGACCATTTGCAAACAGAGGTGCAGGGTCAGAAAAGCAGGGCCGAGTTCGAAATTATGAGAGCTGAAATGGAGAGTGCGAGGGCCGAAGCGGAGAAAGAGAGGGCTCGTGTGGCCGAACAGCTTCGTATTGATGCTGAGGGTAGAGCGAATGTGAGCGCGGAGTCGCTCAAACTTTCCAAGGAGGCACTTGCTGAGGCGGAAGCTCAGTTAGAGGAGCTTAAGGCGGCCCTCGAAAAAGCTGAATCGGAGGCCTTCGAAGCAGGGAGGGGCGCCGCTCTATCAGAATATGTTGAAGAGGTGTCTAAGTTTGAGAATCGCGGGTTCAAACATGGCTGGCTCAGGGCCCTTGCCGCCGCTGAGGTGACATTGGACTTGCCGATACCTTATGAACAGGTGGATGTTGAGCCACTTGAATCTGATGCCGACGAGTGATCTGGGGGCCATTTACTGGGCAGCCGTCTTTTTGTTTTTGTTTTTCCTTCTTTTGGATAATGCTTTGTTGATCCAGGGTAGTTTTCATGTATAAATTGGTTAACATCTGCGCGCAATTTATTGATGAAAATTTTCCTTGTAATTTTTTTTTTGCTTTACCGCCGCATGCTTTGTATAAAGGAGTTCTGTGGTTTAACTTTAATGAATGAGTGCTGTGTTCATCAATGCATTTGGTAAAATGGGATTGCATGTATTGTGGGGAAACCCTGAATTTGGTCCGAGTGATTTTATTGGAACTATTGTTTATAGAATATTGTTTATCTTTAGTTTTCTGCAGATTCAATGCATATCCCATCAAAATCACCATTTGCAATTTTACTGCCCACTGATCTTCGGCCCTTATATTGACGAATCGGCCCTGCCCCAGGGGGTTTATGATAAGGACTTCTGGATCGATTCGTGAGCCGGCTGGGGTAGTTTGCCGAACATATGGATGAATCTGCCCTTGCCCCAGGGGGTTACTATTCTAAACAAGCCGTATATTGAATATTGTTTATCCAAACTTTAGTTTTCTGCAGATTCAATACATATTCCATCAAAATCACCATTTGCAATTTCACTGCCTACGGATCTTCGGCCCTTAACTTAGTCGGCGTCAGTCGATTGGGTGTCGCGATTAATGAACTTGCCTCGATCGTGCTGCCTCTGCGAGCGTTAAATGATTAAAGGGATAGCTTTTAAGAGTCTGGTATCTTATCTGATTCAGACTCCTGAGAGAATATCAATTGTACGAATGTCCAACAAACTCTTCTTTAACAGCAAAGGGGAAGCCAAGACATTGGCTGAGCTTGGTGGTGACATGAGGCAAAGTGAACACCGTGGTGCGCCCTTGCGAGCTGGGAGTAAGAGTGCTATGGGTCGACAGAGGCGTCAGTCTCCTAGACGTCGTAGTAGATCGCCCAGACGGGATAGGCAGTCCCAGGGGAAATCGCCACACGCCCAAGTTGATAGGAACCAGACGCGAATCCGCGCCCATTGAGTTTCGCAGTATTTGTTAGGAATAAACTATGACAGAAGCGGACTCGATCGTTCGAGATCCAGACGTGGCGGTCGAATTTGCTCGACAAATATTTCCTCCGGAAGTGCAGCAGTCAATGGTCGGTCGTCAGGACTACGAAGTATTTCGCGAGGGCATTCATGGGGCGGTGAGAGGGCTCTATACGGCTTATGAAGTCGGAATGCGATTGCGCGCGCCCGTCGAGAAATGGAGAAGAAGGAAGAGCGTATCCGTAGTTTAGAGGCTCGCGTGGAGGCGGCTGAACGTGAGTTAAGAGAGATCAGATCGGCTCAGCCGCAACCGGCTGGGCAGGTGAATCCGAATCCAATCGTGGAAGAGAGGGTTACTAGTCGGCTTATAAGTGCTGCCATCGCCGATCGAGAAACGGCCAGTATGTTTGCATTGGAGTCCGCCAAGGGGAGGTCTTATGAAAAAGGTTTTCATGAGGGGCGCTTGGTTGGAATCCAAAAGACTAAGGAGACGCTTGCCGAAGAGGTTTGCCGATGTGAAAATCGTGGTTCAGGCACGGTTGGATCAAGGCATCTCAAGTCGCCGAATCTCTTCGCTTGTCAGGCATTGATGCGGCGTCACCTCTCTATCACAATGAGGATTTTCCATTTTCTGCTTTTCGAGTTTGAGAAGAGTGAGGATGAGGGCGATGCCGTCTGACTTTAATTATTGTAAAGTTCGAACGCTGGTCGCGTTTGCTATTATGTAATTTCTTGTTGGTTTGTATATATATAAAAAAGAAGAAAACGCTTTGTTGAAAATACCAAATTGTCTCCTGCATTCGGCGTGTTAAATTTATGCTTTGATTTGTTGTGCGTGGTCGGAACGCATGTAGTGGCCGTTTACTTTTGAATAAAGCCATTGCGGCGTATGTCGTTGAAATTTTGAAGAAGTCTGGCCGATTGAATTGAGTGGGGTAAATCTTTGGCCTTGCGCAGCCTGTGCGCGTGCGTTTTTGCCAACCGTTGGGTTAACTAGGTCGTGGAGAATGTTGACCGACGCTTGTCTCGTGGGATTTAACATTGATAAAATCGCCTCGGGATTTGGGCCTCGAGATCGCGGCCTTTATTGAGAATAAAAGCGGTAGGAGCGCCTCATGTAATCAAACATCTATCGCGTGGGGTGGTCAAGTGTTGTCACCATCAGGTGGTGATGATAGTCGCAGGGGCTGAGATTCCGGCTGAACCTGGCGCTCACACGGTTTGCGGCGGGGGATTCTCCGATGTAGGAGGTGGACCGCTGAAAGGAGAAACTGGAAACACGTCAGTCTCCAGGTCGTTGAAGCAGATCGCCCCGCCCCGAAGGAGACCGACGACCGTTGCCCCTAACCTCTCTTGTCTTGGATCTTGGCCTTGACATTGTCGATGGTGTCAGAGGCCCAGCGACATGCCGATTCGGGCGCGGCTAGATCGATGCGTGATTTGTCTTAGAAGTTAGAGATAGATATTGTAATGTTTGAACGCGGATTCGCGTCTATGTAACAACTTTTAAATCAAATAAAAAGTATTATTTTATATGATTGAGTCTCACTCTGAAGAAAATCTTTTGTTTAGTTATGCCAGACGGACGTTCCTAATTCCAACTTTTAATGATTAGGCAGGTCATTTCGTATGGTTTAACAGCTTAGATATTTTTGCTTAATATTTTTCCTTCATTCGGGAATCGGCCCTTGCTTCAGGCGGAACGTGGATTAAACCTTAATGGGTCGTACTCGTGGGCCGAATAATACATGCCTTGTCTGGCGAACCGTACTTATTTCGGCCTAAGGTGTCATGCACCAAAGGGGGCTCCGAATCCGGAGACTTATTTGGCCAATCGTGATATCCACGAAGGGCGCTCCGAATCCGGAGACTTATTCGGCCCTAAGGTGTCATGCCCAAAGGGGGCTCCGAATCCGGAGACTTAATCGGCCCTAAGGTGTCATGCACAAAGGGGCTCCGAATCCGGAGACTTATTTTGGCCAATCGTGATATCCACGAAGGGCGCTCCGAATCCGGAGACTTATTCGGCCCTAAGGTGTCATGCACCAAAGGGGCTCCGAATCCGGAGACTTAATTTGGCCAATCGTGATATCCACGAAGGGCGCTCCGAATCCGGAGACTTATTCGGCCCTAAGGTGTCATGCACCAAAGGGGCTCCGAATCCGGAGACTTAATTTGGCCAATCGTGATATCCACGAAGGGCGCTCCGAATCCGGAGACTTATCGGCCCTAAGGTGTCATGCACCAAAGGGGGCTCCGAATCCGGAGACTTAATTTGGCCAATCGTGATATCCACGAAGGGCGCTCCGAATCCGGAGACTTATTCGGCCCTAAGGTGTCATGCACCAAGGGGGCTCCGAATCCGGAGACTTAATTTGGCCAATCGTGATATCCACGAAGGGCGCTCCGAATCCGGATACTTATTCGGCCCTAAGTGTCATGCACCAAGGGGGCTCCGAATCCGGAGACTTAATTTGGCCAATCGTGATATCCACGAAGGGCGCTCCGAATCCGAGACTTATTCGGCCCTAAGGTGTCATGCACCAAAGGGGCTCCGAATCCGGAGACTTAATTTGGCCAATCGTGATATCCACGAAGGGCGCTCCGAATCCGGAGACTTATTCGGCCCTAAGGTGTCATGCACCAAAGGGGCTCCGAATCCGGAGACTTAATTTGGCCAATCGTGATATCCACGAAGGGCGCTCCGAATCCGGAGACTTATTCGGCCCTAAGGTGTCATGCACCAAAGGGGCTCCGAATCCGGAGACTTAATTTGGCCAATCGTGATATCCACGAAGGGCGCTCCGAATCCGGAGACTTATTCGGCCCTAAGGTGTCATGCACCAAAGGGGCTCCGAATCCGGAGACTTAATTTGGCCAATCGTGATATCCACGAAGGGCGCTCCGAATCCGGAGACTTATTCGGCCCTAAGGTGTCATGCACCAAAGGGGCTCCGAATCCGGAGACTTATTTTGGCCAATCGTGATATCCACGAAGGGCGCTCCGAATTCGGAGACTTATTCGGCCCTAAGGTGTCATGCACCAAAGGGGCTCCGAATCCGGAGACTTATTTGGCCAATCGTGATATCCACGAAGGGCGCTCCGAATACGGAAACTTATTCGGCCCTAAGGTGTCATGCACCAAAGGGGCTCCGAATCCGGAGACTTATTCGGCCTTAAGGCGCCTGAAGATGAGTGAGAGAAAGTCGATGTTTCATTAAAACGTGGCATCAGTACAAGCATCGGATCCCACAAGTCGGGTCCGTAAATGGATCTCCCTAAGATCTATGTTGGCAGGAGTTGCGGTGAGCCACGGATTTCCTCAATGCCGCGGTCTGTCGGGAAGCGCATAAGCTGATGGTAGGTGCTTGGGACAGCCTTCATGAGGTGCAACCAGGGACGTCCCATGATGGCATTATATGGTGACGGAAGCTTAACAACTAAGAATTCCACGTCAACCGTTTTTGAGCCCGCTCGAACAGGGAGCACGACCTTTCCCAATGGGTACTCTGGATTCGCGTTGAAGCCGAACAGTGGTTGAGAGGACGGGGATAGGTCTGACTCGTTGAGACCGAGTTCAACAAAAGTTCTGTAGTACAAAATTTCCGAAGTGCTGCCTGGATCTACGAGAATGCGTTCAATGCTGAACTGTCGTACGCGTGATTTGACGACCAAAGGATCGACGTGGCTGGCCTTCGTTCCAACGAGGTCGGAGTCATTGAACTTAATTGTCTGAGTTTCTCTGGGCTTGCCAGTTGACAAGTTATTCTTTTGGAGGATCGGGTGTGATTGGATTGTATGCACGGTCGGGGTGCCGGCAACTGTAGATTATGTGGATCACACCAAGCGGGGGTGAATCCTGTCTCAGGGCTAATGCTTTGGTTGGCTTCCCCTTGCCCACGTATTGTTGCAATCGACCATCTTGCTAGTTCCTCCTGCAGATGATCCTTTAGCGCATAACAACTCTCGGTTTCGTGGCCGTGATCTTTGTGGTATTCGCATCGTCTGTCCCTCCTCCGTGTGTCGGGAGGCCCCACCATCTTCGACGGCCACTTGAAAAATGGAAGGTGCTGGACTTTGGTCATTATTGCTGCGATCGGCTCTGTTAACTCCGTATATTTTTTGTCGGTTCGCCTTGAGCGTCTGTTGTCGACTTGTAGTTGTTCGTTCATTCGGTGGGAGCACTGATCGCTCGATCGGCGGGAGTCCCGCCTCTTATCCCGCTTGGCTCGTTGCCGGGGCTCAGGGCTCGGTGGTGGTACGGAGCTTATTGGTCGAGCGATTTCGGGGAGGGCCGTTTTGCTGGAGGTTTGTCCGGCTTTTATTCTTATGGCATCATCTTCGACCTTACAGTATTCCTCAACCTTCTTCATTAGTGCCCAAACTGTTTTGGGGGGCCTTCTGGTCAGGGAACTGCGCAGAGCACTGTCAGGATGTAAACCCATTTTGAAGGCGGTGATGGCCATGGAGTCGTTGCAAGCGTCGTCAACAAGATTGAAGCACTCCCAATATCGCGCCGAATACGCTCTGAGCGTCTCTCCCGACTGGATCTGCATAGCCCAGAGGGAGTCGGCCTATTTCGGTTGTACCTCGTTGGTGATAAACCTGGCCCTGAAGGATTTCTGCAGTTGTCGGAAGCTTTTAACCGAAGCTGGCTCCAACTTGTAACACCACCTGACGGCTAGTGGACCTAGGCTGCTAGGGAATATTCGACACATGAGGGCTTCGTTGTCTGCGTGTAGCGTCATGGCCTGTTTGTAATGACGGATATGATCAGTGGGGTCTGATTTTCCGTCGTAAAGAGTGAATGACGGGGCTTTGAATTTCTTGGGCAGGGATGCCCTTGCGATCCGTCGAACGAAAGGATCGTGCTGGTCTTCCTCGTTTGAGCTGATTCTCCTGCGCTTGTTCCTTGTTCGCAGATCTTTTTCAGAGGAGCTGGAGGTTTCGGACCGTCCCCTTGCGTCGAGCTCCGTGGATGATGAGTTGGAGTTGCTACTGGTATCTTTTGGTCGGGCCCGAGGTCTTTGTCCGTCCGCCTTCGGAGGTCGCTCTGGTTCCTCGCGTATGGCCTCTCTCGATTTTGCTACCTCCAGGGCCAAATCCTGACGGAGTCGTTCGTTCTCAGCGATCATGTTCTCGAGCCTCTGTTCGTTCTGCTTTGCTTGTTCTATAATAGCCTGCATTGTTTCTTGCGCTGAGGTCGTTGGCGAATCGAAGTTCAGGGCGCGTCGTGCCGCGATGGTCTCTTTTCCGAGCATGTTAGCTGGGGTGAGGTCGTCTACCTGTGTGGTCGCGTCGGTGGCTATCGGAGGATCTTCGGTCACGTCTTCCATGGATGTATTCGAGTATTCCCACAGACGGCGCCAATTGTGGGGAAATGGGTTGGAAATACTCTTCGGATCCTGGGAGACGCTGATGATCCTCTGCTAGTCACCTGCAAACACACGAATACTCCGGTCGGGGGTGCCGGAATTAGCACTCCGACGGACAAGTCAGTTTTTCTCAAGAAAGCTTGTTTACTAAGTTTTTAGAAGTGATTTTCTTTACATACCTTTTCTAGTTCATTGCCTATATATTTATACTTGTTCTTTTTATGATCCTCGGGACCAGAGCCTACTTTTTCAATCATTATTATTTTCCATTATTCGGCTCTAGGATCCTTCCCTATTCGGCCTCCATGTCTATGCGGGATGTACGCCGGCTAGAGTATAGCTCTTAAAATATACCTCCCCCATCTTTTCCATTTATTCGGCCACCACATATAGTTGTTTATATGTGGAAAAAAAAATTTAACTAAACTTGTTTGAAAGAAATTGCAAACGATGTAATAAATAATATATGTGTATATGATTAAGATTTCGTTTGGGAAGTGAATTGGCTTTTTACCTATTTTAGTCTGGGTTAAAAAGTCTCGTTTGGGTTGGATTTTTTTGTAACGCCCCAAAATAATTCAACACGAACTATCCACACTAATGAACATTCACTAAACAATAACAATAATCCTTCTATCTTCACATATTTAATAAATGAGTTTAATACAAAAGTTCCACATGTGGTATACATTCAATGAAACAAAAGAATACATGAATCTATAGCATGTGAAGCACCTAGTCTCAAAATAATATAATGCCCTTAAGGGCTTACATCTTCCAAGGCAATAGCCCAGTTACACAAAATGGTCTCTCGGACCCATACCAAATTAGCCCTAGGCTTTACAAAAATTACAACAAAAGAAAGATTAATCTCCTGTTCATCAAAACATATCCACACCCTTAGCTTGGTGGGATCACAACATCTATACCTGCACCAAATCCCATAGGGATGAGTGTAGACACCCCATTTTTGACCGTCCTCAAGACTTGGACGTCATCGTTTGAACACTCGATGATCATCTATGCTCGTGTTCGTTTTGAGTTCCCAGAGGTTTCGGTCGCGCGCCTTGCCTCAAGATCTCTCAACTTGTTTGTTTTGTGCTTGGTTGTGGACCAAGGACTTGTGGTTTTGCTTATGAGGGAAGAGGGTGGCTTGTTGGCCATCCCATCAACCCATCGGCTAAGGCATGATGCCATCGGTCTTGTTTTCTTGCCATCGGCCATAAGTGTTGGCCGATCGGCACCATTTTTGGTCGATCGGCACTCTTTTTGGTCGATCAACCATATTTTTTAGCCGAGACCTTTCCATCTGCTTTTTGCAAATATTTTGTGCCAGCTGTGACAGTTGGTGGGCACAAATCTCATCCTCCATACACGTGTATGGAGGGATTGCATTCAAGACTCAAGCTTGTTGAACAAGCTTGAGAATTGAAATTCTATAAGAAGGGGGCCTCCCCTCCCTTTCCAGAGGTTCTGAAAAGTGGATATACAAGTTCTACATCTATCTCTCTCTATATTTGACCTCTTTCTCTTGTTTTGCTCTTGTTTGTGCCCAAAAGTGTAGATTCTTCACACTATTGCACACAAACACCTAGTAGAACACCATCCTTGGGTTGCTGAGGTCCTTAGGAGTTGGTTTCAGAGTTCTTGGAGTGGTTTAAGCTCAAAAAAGGTGCTGGAGTTTTGTTCTTGAAGGTGTTCTTCAAAGGTGAGTAAACTACCATTTAATCCCCCATTTTGGCTTAAGCTTTTAGACCTACTTGCATGTTGTTTTAAGCTTAACTTTATACTACAAAAAGTTCTGATTTTGTATGCTTAAGATTATTGTTTAAGGTCACTTTTGTGTTTGGGGGTAGTCTACCCCCTCTTAGGCCTTGTTTGGCCTTGTTTTGTGCCTTTCTTTTTGAGCTTCGGAACCATCTTGTTTTGGTCAGTGGTGGAGAAGTGGTTTTGGAGTCTTGAATAGGAGAGGGACACCTCCCTTCTCCTTGTGTCTCATTTGCTAGTATAAATGGCTCATAATAGTAGCATGTTTGCTTAGCATGTTTTGGCCCCATTTCAACAAGTATTTGGTGTTATTTTGCCATGCTATACCTCTGTTTTAAGTTGGTTTGATAGCATCTTGCATGCATCATACACTTGTCTTGCAATCCTCTCATTTGCCTTAACATGCATCATGCATTTAGACTATCATTCTTGCATGTTTTGGCTCAACTCAATGAAGCTTTTAGCCTTGTTTTACCATGCTTAAGCTCTGATTTGTGTTGTCTTGATCATATATGCATTGTTTTGTATAGCCTTGGTTCAATCTAGCTTGTTGGCTTTGAGTGTCCAAGTCATTAGCATGAATTACTTGGACCATTTTCATGATTTGGCATCATTTCATATGTGATTTCAGTCCATGCAGTGTAGCCATACACTTGCCTTTGTCATCCTTTCAATGCTTTAAGGAGTTGGTGTTTTATGCCTTAAGAATGGACCTTTGTGCATGCCTCTATGCTTAAGCTTTTGGGATGCTATCTCAGTGGGTTTTTGGGCTTATTTTGACATGCCATAACTCTGTTTTTCATTGGTTAAGTCATGGCATGTTTGGTTGTAATAGGTGTAGTGCAACACCCCTTTGTAGCCTTCCATGCTTCATGCCTTATGCCTTTCATGTTGGCTTGTTTTAGCTTTGGCCCTTGCATGTTTTAGACTCCTTTTGGCATGATCTAGGACTATTTTGGTTGTCCTTGGCTCTTTAGGGCTTGAAGCCCTTTGGCTAGCCTTAAGCCCTAAGCTTTCTTGCATGCTATGCTTGACTTGTGTGTGTGATTTGGCATCATTCTTGACATCATTTCAGAGCATATAGTGTTGTCACACTTGCATGCTTTTCACTCTTTAGGTGCTCTTGAGAATTGACCTCTTTATGCCTTAATTCTTGGACCATTTGGCATGCATGCTTATCTTGCATTTCATGTCATCAATTCATCACTATTGGCCACTGATTTGGGCATGGCTGAGGTCTGCCCATTTTGGTTTAAATCCATCTTCGCATGTTGTTGCATGCTTGACATGTTACATGTTGTTGCATGCTTGCTAGTTTGCATGTTGTTGCATGCTTGTCCATCTTTGCATGTCATGCATGTTTGTATGTTTAGGTTGCATTTTGCATGCTTGCTAGTTTGCATTTCGTCACATGCTTGTTTAGGTTGCATTGCATTTGGAGTGCTTGTTACCTTAGCCTTGTGTGCATGTTTGAGTCATATTGCATTTGGCATTCTTATGTCGCATTGCATAGCTTTTCCATGTTGCATGCATTGCATTGTGTTTGGTTTGGGGTGTCAAGCCAAATACGAGGACCGAGGGACGTTTCGTACTTGAAGTGACGAAACGTACCTCAATCCTCGGTCGCCGACACTCTTGATCCAACATGATAGAGTGTAAGGCATTTGTGTGTTTTGTGCATTCATTCCATATTGATGAGTGCAATTCGGCCTCTTTGGCCATCATGCATCGAAATGCGTGATTGATGGCTCGAGAACACTACACTCCTTTGAGTTCCAAACATGATAAGGGGTGTAGTTGCACAACATTACCTTGCAAATGTATTGCCATGCCCTTGTTTGTCCTCTGCTGCAGCAAAAGGAGTAGATTGCAGGAAGAGATGGCCAATCGGCTATTTGCAGTGCCGATCGGCTAACCATTTTGGCCGATAGACTAAAAAGTGGTCGATGACCCCTTTCCCTTGGCCGATGGCCTCTCAGAGTCTCCATGAGGTGGTTCAGAAGCATCACAGAGATTTTCACAGTTTTCAGAGGTGCAAAACAATGCAAACAGAGGCAACATGGGGCATGGCAACATATTTCCGAGCGAAGCCGACTGAGCATGCATACATCCCTTGTCACGAGGCCATTTCAGTGCTTTTGATAACTTAGAATAGTTATTTGCTTCAATTTTTTTTGTAATAATTAATTAGCTTGTTAGTTAGTTAATTAGTTGATTTGTATTATTTATTCGAACCCTCCGTCGAGAGGGCGAATTTTGTAATAAGTGTGCGTGAGGGTGTGAATGTCTCCCAACCCCAGGTCTTTCTCCCTTTTACTTAACCACTTTCGATGGTTAGTTCTAGGTCATGTTTCAATTAGCATACTTATGCTTCGCATGTTTGCATTCATTCATTTGTCTTGCATGCACCGGGCTCGGCGCATCATACTAACCACATAGTATTTCAACACTGATTTGAATACGTGTTATCCAATTACGTCTCATATGCCATCTTAGAATAGCCGAGCCTGTTTCTAGTTGCATTTTGCATTTGTTGCATTAGCCATCTTAACATAAGCTAGGATCATGCATTGATTACTAACTAGCTATTGTTTTGGCTTGGTGTACAGATAAGCTTTTATGCTTTATCATCTTGCATGAGTGTGAGTGTTGCCATGATAGCATGCTTGCCATGAGGCTAACTGCTTATGTGTTTAACTGCCTGAATGCCTGTGGGTGAAGGTTGGATTACTTGAATTGGAACAATGCATTGAAATGCGAGTTTTAAGCCCACTTGAGGTGGCAAAATCATGTTTTCTAAGCCCACTTGAGGGTGGCAAAATCCACGTCTTAGCCTACTTGCGAGTAGCACCTTCAAACCATTTTCAAACAAACAAACATGAGATGTTTTGTTCTAACTTAGGCGATCTAGTCTATACTTGTATGCTGTGCGCATCACATAGTAATTCTAGCTAATAACCGGAATAAGAACACATCTGTTTTCAAAAACAAGATATCATGTTAGTAAAGGCCGATCTTTGATTGGGCGAACGGGGGTGCTCATTGCATGACCTTCCCCTCTCGTACCCATGTTCCCGAGCCGAGGCAACTTTGGTGATGACGGACACGTGGCCTTAGGCACGAGTCGGGGTTTCCTAAATCCCCCAAAACAAAATATTTAGGTGGCGACTCTGTATCTGGCAAAGATCCATGTTTGGCACTTCTTTACAAAAATCAGTTTTCCAAAACGATTTGCCAGATTTGGACTCTTTGGTGATTTATCGGTCTTGCATTGCACTTTGCGAGATTAGATTCAGAACCGTGACATTGAGTCCGAACTGTAGTAGCTAATGAACAAAACAGGATTTCGCGCGCGGAGCTCGTGACGTTCGAGCACGTCTACAATGAGCATAAAGGCCAATAGAGAATTCTCACAAAGTATATACAATTATGCAAACTCTAATTAAAAATGCAAATGCCAATGCCATGCCATGCCCCTTTTAAAGAAAATCCATTTCATGCTCCTTTAAAGATCACCATTTTTCAATAAAATTTGCAATCTCAACTTATTTCAAAACTTCCAAATTTTTTTTTTATCAATAGGGGCGGTAAATACGACATTGGTAATCCCTAGGCTGGTGTCTGCAAGTAGACTCTACAAGTACTACCAAATTGTCATTTTTATCGGTATTAACCAGAAGTCTTGACACCTATCCGCGCGATTTTCTGATCTTTCACCAAGGACACACAGACCAACTTATCAAGTTCAACTACACCCCCTATTTGGACTTACCACGTATTTACCCCATACACAATACCATAGTTCTCATTACAATATAAACTTTCTTCAAAGTAAACATTTTCTAACACATGCCAAAATGTACAATAATGACAATAAATCCATTGAAAATGGGATGCAATTAGCTACTAACTCATAGCATTTCTTTATTTCAAAATGTCTCAAAAAGAATATCCACAATCGCCTTCACAATTACCCCTTTCAATGTTCCTTCACAAAACCACCATATGTCATAAACACATATTTACAATTTCTCATTTCACAAGCCTCAACAATCAAGTCCCTTCAAAATTACATATGATGTTTCCACATATTAATCTCCAATGGTTACAATTCTCATAACCCATGGTGTATCACAATTTCCATTTACAACATTACATGTTCAAGTGTTAGTGATAATGTTAAAATGGCATCTCCTTTCTCAAACATTAAGTAAATTGCCATTTTGCTAAACATTTGATGAAACTTGCTCTCATTCATCCCCTTGACACAAGAAAACAAATAATTTCTAGAGCATTTTCCATTTTTCCAAAATCCCAATTTCTAGGGTTTTCATTAAAAACAAACCTTCCTCATTTTTCCAAGAGAAACTCCATCAACTGTTTTTCAAAAGTTTAATAGAGGGAAACCCTCAAGAAATAGTAAAAAGATTGAGTTACAAACCCATATTCAAAACTCTCTACCTTTTAAATTAAAATAAAATAAAAAAAACCAACACAAAACTTTCAAGAACACCTTTAAATCAACATTAATGTGGCAAAACTTATATATATGACTCAAGAAATCCCTACCTCAAGGTGTTGATGATGAAGAGAAGATGGAACCTTAGCTTTTGATGGAAGGTCCTTTAACCTCTATCACACCAAGAAAGACCCTAGCTTTTGATCTTCAAGATTGGAGAGGTGATGATGATCTACACCCAATGGATAGCAAGAATCAAAGGCTTTTAGTGTTTTGGAGAGGGTTTCTAGAGAGAAGGAGGAAGGAAAATGTGGTTTAGAGGGAGAGAGACACGCCCAAAAGGTGATACAACTTCGGTCAAATGAGTAAAAAAAAAAACAGAGATTTCAGACTGCCAGAGTGCCGCACGTGCAGCGCCCTCCCCGCACGTGCGGCCCTTACCCCCGCACGTGAGGTGGTCTAGCCGCACCTCAGCCCGCACTTGCCTTTTAGGTAGTTGGCAACTCCCCCAACTCGCCCTAATCCGCACATGCGGCCTCATCCCCCGCACGTGCGGCCTCCATCCCGCACGTGCAGCCCGAGGCCCCGCACATGCGGCCCTGGCCTAGTAGTCCAGAAAATTTCCGCTTCACTCCGGGGCACTCCGAACCTGACCCCGCACCTCCCAGAACTAGTGAAGTTCAACACCGACAAACAAAACAAGAACGAGAGCTTTAATTGGAAATAACTTCAGAATGTTTTAAACCCAATGGGAACAAAAGAGAACGAAACCAAAGAGAAGGAAAAAGGAAAGGGAAAGAGACCCGGCCGTCACAACCTCCCCACCATAAGAAATTTTGTCCCCAAAATTTAAACAAACAGCCCAAATTTAAATAAACTCACCCAACACAAGTACTCTAACAACTTAATCATTTTTGACAACGTTGTCAAGTTGCAACTTTTATGTTAATCAACGTTTACTATTTTCTTCCTCATCACTTCATCAAACACAATCGTTCAAGCTAGAAATGAAATGAAACATCTATAACAAAGTATTATCTTTCCATAACATCATGCTCAATCAACAATACATACCACAACATGTGATCAACAATTCAACACCATTTTCCTTTTAACACAAGGAAACATTACAATCAAAATAAAACAATTAAGCATGCTCAAATAAATCCGGGTACTTGGAGCGGACTTCCGCCTCCCTTTCCCACGTTGCTTCCTCAACTCCGTGGTGTCTCCACAACACCTTCACTAATGGTATGGTTTTACCCTGCAACACTTGCTCTCGGGTATCTAGGATCTGAACCGATCGCTCTTCGTAGGAGGCATCTTCATCCACCTCCAAATCAACCCAATCTAACACATGAGAAGGGTCGGTTTCGTACTTCCTAAGCATGGACACGTGAAACATGTTGTGGACCCCCGAAAGTTGTGACAGTAAAGCTAACCGGTATGTCACTTCCCCGATCCTCTCCAATATCTCAAAAGGCCCAATAAACCTCGGTGACAACTTTCCACTCTTGCCAAACCTTATTAGACCCCACCTAGGTGAGATCTTAAGAAACACATGATCACCCACTTCGAAGGATAATGGTCGTCTCCTCCTATCGGCATAACTTTTCTGTCAGCTTTGAGTCGTAGCTAATCTCTTGTGAATGAGGGCAACCTTCTCAGTTGTCTCCCTAACGATCTCCGGACCTAACAACGGTGCATCTCCCACCTCGGCCCAACAAGTTGGTGATCTACAGGGTCGGCCATATAAGGCCTCAAATGGTGCCATCTCGATACTAGCTTGATAACTATTGTTGTAGGCGAATTCAATCAATGGTAAGTGCCTCTCCCAAGACCCCTTAAAATCTAGGACACAAGCTCTAAGCATGTCCTCTAAAATCTAATTGTGCGTTCCGATTGCCCATCGGTTTGAGGGTGGTAAGCGGTGCTAAAGGTCAACTTGGTTCCCAATGCCTCTTGAAGGCTTTGCCACAACCGGGCGGTAAAACGAGGGTCTCTATCTGACACAATAGTTACTGGAACCCCATGAAGCCAAACTATTTCTCTAACATACAACTCTGCCAAGTGCTCAATTGAGTCACTAGTACACATTGGAATGAAATGTGCAGACTTGGTCAATCTATCAACAATTACCCAAATGGCATCATTGCCCCGCTGTGTTCTAGGAAGCCCAACTACGAAATCCATGGTAACGTGCTCCCACTTCCACTTGGCTATAGGTAAGGGTTGTAACAAACCCACTGGTCTTTGATGCTTGGCCTTCACTTGTTGACAAGCAAGGCACTTCGACACGAAGGATGCGACATCCCGCTTCATGCCCCTCCACCAGAACTGATGGCTAAGGTCACGATACATTTTGGTGCCTGTCGGATGTACCACAAGGCGTGAATGATGGAACTCTCGAAGCAGTTCCTCTCTACAAGATTCAGGCACAAACAGATGATCTAGATAACGTACACTCTAATTCGAGTGAATGTTCAAACCCTTCTCTTCCTTCCCATTGGAGATTCTATTACGAATTAACTCTACTTCCCGGTCTCCCCGTTGCACTTCTACAACTTTGCAAATCAAGGTAGGTTGAGCACTCAAGGCGAGCAATGTTACACCCACTTCAGACTCACCCAATTGCAACTCAAACTTGCCGACTTCACCCAACATATCCACTCCCGAATGGCCACACTTGCCAAGCTACTCACGATTTTTTGGCTTAAGGCGTCGGCCACTACATTGGCCTTCCTCGGGTGATAATGTAACTCAAAATCGTAGTCTTCTAAAAACTCTATCCACCTCCATTGACATAGATTCAAATCTTTTTAGGAAAACAAATACTTCAAGCTCTTGTGGTCGGAGAAAACCTCAAACTTCTCACCATGCAAGTAATGCCTCCAAATTTTCAAGGCAAACACCACTGCGGCTAATTCTAAGTCGTGGGTAGGGTAATTCTTCTCATGGGTTTTCAATTGCCGTGAGCCATAGGCAACAACCTTCCCCCATTGCATCAAAACACACCCAAGCCCATCCCGAGACGCATCACAAAAGACGGTGTAACCCAAACCTCTCTCCGGAATAATCAACACCGGTGCCGTGGTTAACCTAGTTTTGAGTTCTTGGAAAGACTTTTCACAAGTCTCACTCCATACAAACTTTACCCCCTTTCTAGTCAATCTAGTCAAAGGTGCGGCTAATCTAGAAAAGTCCCTCACAAAACGCCGATAGTACCCCACCAATCCCAAGAAACTCCGGATCTCAAAAACATTCTTAGGTTGCTCCTAATCTTGTACAGAGTCTATCTTCAAAGAATCTACAATTACTCCCTCGCTCGACACCACATGGCCCAAAAACTTCACCTTGGTGAGCCAAAACTCACACTTCTCAAATTTGGCATACAACTGATGCTCCCTAAGCAAGTCAAGCACTATCCTTAAGTGAGCCTCGTGTTCCTCTCGGAGGTCGAATAGATTAGGATGTCGTCCACGAAGACGACCACAAAATGGTCCAAGTACTCCCTAAAAATTCGGTTCATTAAATCCAAGAAGGAAGCCGGTGCATTAGTCAACCCAAGTGGCATTACAAGAAACTCATAGTGGCCATAATGCGTACGAAAGGCCGTCTTCTGGATGTTTTCCTCCCGGACTCTCAACTGATGGTACCCTGACCTCAAATCTATCTTTGAAAAGCATCAAGACCCTCTAAGTTGATCAAACAAGTCATCTATTATGGGTAAAGGGTATTTGTTCTTAACAGTAACTCGATTCAACTTGCAGTAGTCGATGCACAACCGCAACGACCCATCCTTCTTCTTCGTAAAGAGAGTCGGCGCTCCCCAAGGTGATGTACTAGGGCGAATGAAGCCCTTGTCTAAAAGCTCTTGGAGTTGAATCTTCAACTCATGCAACTCTGCGGGTGCAAATCTATACGGCGCCATAGAAATTGGTGCCGTTCCAGGCACTAAGTTGATGGTGAACTCAATCTCCCGGTGGGGTGGCAAACTAGTAAGGTCCTCGGGAAACACGTCTGGGTATTCACACACTACCCTTGGCAACTCAACTCGAGTCCCGCCACTCTCATCATCCAAAAGAGTAGCAAGAAGACTACTAAGCTCGTTCCTACTACGAGGATCAAACGCCGATGACAAGACCCGATCAACCCTATCTCCTAGAAAATAAAAATAATCACCACTCGAGGTGCACATTGTGACCCTCTGTCGAAAACAATCAATCATTGCCCGATACGAAGACAACCAATCCATGCCTAGAATGATATCAAAACTCGACATGTCTAGCAACACAAAGGCAAACAGGAGTCTACGCCTAGCAACCTCTATCTCACAATCATGACAACCCCGATCTAAGTCAACGGTTCCCCCAACAGGAGACTCTACTCTGAGCGAAGATGCTAACTGTGCCACCTCTAGCCCCAATGCAGATACGAATGTAGCAGATATGAATGAATGGAACGCACTCGTATCTATCAACACACTGGCCAAAGAATTACACACAATAAAAATACCTCTCACAACCGAGGGTCCTGGCAACTACTTTGGTGCGGTAACAGCATACATGCGCCCCTGTGGCCTCTGATCGACCTACTCGTCCCTCGGAGCGTAGGCCTGTTGTACTGACTAAGCCGAAGCAGCTCCCTAATAAACTCATGTAGTCTGAGCTGAGTGAGCCTGCTGGTGGCTCTGAGTCTGCCTCGACCCCAATGCGCCAGATGCGCCTCCTAACTGCGGGCAAGCTCTCTTCTTGTGCCCTGACTGACCACACAGAAAGCAAGTAGGCCCCTAACCCCTACTCTGAGACTGACTCTGAGATCGGTTAGGTGGTGGTGGTGGCAACATCTGCTGTCCTCCCCCCTTCTGTGGACATGCAAGGGCCTTGTGACTCGGTTGGCCACACTTGAAGCAAGAAAACCCACTCGGTGCACTCTTTCCCGGGCCCGCACTAGGCAAGGGGAAAGTAGATCTAGACTGTTGCGACTAAGACTGGGATGAAAAAGTGTTTCTGCTCTTCTTGTTGGACCTGAAGTCCCCCTGTGACCCTTGGCCCCTAGACCTCGAATTCTGAAGTCTCTCTTCCTCGGCCTCCACAATAATTTCCACATGTGCAGCTGCCTCCACAAGGCGATCATAATTCCGAATCATGTTCCCGGCAACCTTGAACAAAATCTTTGTCCGCAACTCTACTCGAACTCAAAGCAACGGCGTTCCTCCGTCGCTACCAATTCCGGTGCAAACCGGGACAAACTAGAAAAGGGCGCTTCAAATTCGGCCATGGACATATTTAGCTGCTTAAGGTCCTTGAATTCCTGCCTCAACCTCTCCCTAGCAGTAGGAGGTAAATACTTGTCTTGGAAGGCCACCACAAATGCCTCCCATGACGGTTCTATACGGCCCTTGGCATACTTCCACCATTGGCCTGCGTCACCTTCAGATAATAACTAGCAAGGGTCACCCTCAACTCGCTATCCTCGATGTGAAGCATTTCGAAAGTCTTCACAGTTTGTTCAAGCCATTCATCTGTTTTCTTTGGCTCAGGGCCGCCATGGAATTCATTCGGCTTGGCCCGCAAGAACTCCCTCATGAGGAAACTCGCCCTTGTCTCCGCAACATTCTCCCTTGCTTGGGTCTCCGCTCTAAGTATGTTCATGGACTCCCTCAATGCCCCCGCCATCTCCCGGGCTAGAGCCCCCATTGCGACTTGACTGGCTTGCCCCGGCACCTCCGCTTGCCCCATTTGTTCGGCCATGTTAGCTTGGCCTAAACCCTCTTCTTATACCGGGACCTCGTGGACCGGTACCTCATGTACACCCCGGTGACCTCGACCTCACCTTCCACCCCTACCTCCTCGTGTTTGAATACTTCCCGACATCCTAATTGAGAATCAAGATAAACAATTTAGCACATCATCCCAAATGTGCTCGCAACTTGCCTCACATGTTAAACTATAGCAATTCCATATACTTTATCACACAAATAATTTAATGCACTCCATATAAGCACTTAGTCACATAAACACATACGAATTATCCTTTAGTGATGAGATTCGTCCTATGAGAGACCAAGAATTCTTAGGAAAACGAGTATTGATCAAGTACCCTTCTAATAAGACCTCAAGGAATCTAATAGGCGCAAACAACATCCCAAAAGTCAAATTCCATACCCACATAGTCACATAAACATGCTACCACATAATCACAAATAAACAAACATTTCCTAATCATGCGAAATGAACCCATTGTGGTATGGCAACCACTTCCCATGAGCCCCAAGTATTCAAACCCGGTGGCTCAAATACCTAGTTGTAACGCCCCAAAATAATTCAACACGAACTACCCACACTAATGAACATTCACTAAACAATAACAATAATCCTTTCATCTTCACATATTTAATAAATGAGTTTAATACAAAAGTTCCACATGCGGTATACATTCAATGAAACAAAAGAATACATGAATCTATAGCATGTGAACCACCTAGTCTCAAAATAATATAATGCCCTTAAGGGCTTATATCTTCCAAGGCAATAGCTCGGTTACACAAAATGGTCTCTCGGACCCATACCAAATTAGCCCTAGGCTTTACAAAAATTAGAACAAAAGAAAGAGTGATCTCCTCTTCATCAAAACATATCCACACCCTTAGCTTGGTGGGATCACAACATCTATACCTGCACCAAATCCCATAGGGGTAAGCACAAAGCCCAGTAGAGAATTCTCACAAAGTATATACAGCTATGCAAACTCTAATTAAAAATGCAAATGCCAATGCCATGCCATGCCCTTTTTAAAGAAAATCCATTTCATGCTCATTTAAAGATCACCATCTTTCAATAAAATTTGCAATCTCAACTTATTTCAAAACTTCCAATTTTTTTTTATCAATAGGAGCGGTAAATACGACGTTGATAATCCCTAGGCTAGTGTCTGCAAGTAGACTCTACAAGTACTACCAAATTGTCATTTTTATCGGTATTAACCGGAAGGCTTGACATCTATCCGCGCGGTTTTCTGGTCTTTCACCAAGGACACACAGACCAACTTATCAAGTTCAACTACACCCCCTATCTGGACTTACCACGTATTTACCCCATACACAACACCATAGTTCTCATTACAATATAAACTTTCTTCAAAGTAAACATTTTCCAACACATGCCAAGATGTACAATAATGACAATAAATCCATTGAAAATGGGATGCAATTAACTACTAACTCATAGCATTTCTTTATTTCAAAATGTCTCAAAAAGAATATCCACAATCGCCTTCACAATTACCCCTTTCAATGTTCCTTCACAAAACCACCATATGTCATAAACACATATTTACAATTTCTCATTTCACAAGCCTCAACAATCAAGTCCTTTCAAAATTACATATGATGTTTCCACATATTAATCTCCAATGGTTACAATTCTCATAACCCATGGTGTATCATAATTTCCATTTACAGCATTACATGTTCAAGTGTTAGTGACAATGTTAAAATGACATCTCCTTTCTCAAACATTAAGTAAATTGCCATTTTGCTAAACATTTGATGAAACTTGCTCTCATTCGATGAAACTTGCTCTCATTCATCCGCTTGACACAAGAAAACAAATAATTTCTAGGGCATTTTCCATTTTTCCAAAATCCCAATTTCTAGGATTTTCATTAAAAACAAACCTTCCTCATTTTTCCAAGAGAAACTCCATCAACTATTTTTCATAAGTTTAATAGAGGGAAACCCTCAAGAAATAGTAAAAAGATTGAGTTACAAACCCACATTCAAAACTCTCTACCTTTTAAATCAAAATAATAAATAAAAAAACAACACAAAACTTTCAAGAACACCTTTAAATCAACATTAATGTGGCAAAACTTGTATATATGACTCAAGAAATCCCTATCTCAAGGTGTTGATGATGAAGAGAAGATGGAACCCTAGCTTTTGATGGAAGGTCCTTCAACCTCTACCACACCAAAAAAGACCCTAGCTTTTGATCTTCAAGATTGGAGAGGTGATGATGATCTACACCCAATGGATAGCAAGAATCAAAGGCTTTTAGTGTTTTGGAAAGGGTTTCTAGAGAGAAGGAGGAGGAAAATGTGGTTTAGAGGGAGAGAGACATGCCCAAAAGATGATACAACTTCGGTCAAATGAGTAAAAAAAAAACAGAGATTTCAGACTACCAGAGTGCCGCACGTGCGGCAGTCATCCCCACAAGTGCAGAACACCCTCCCCACACGTGCGACCCTTACCCCTGCACGTGCGGTGGTCCAACAGCACCTCAACCCGCACTTGCCTTTTAGGCAGTGTGCAACTCCCCCAACTCACCCCAATCTGCACGTACGGCCTCATCCCCTGCACGTGCGGCCCTGGCCCAACAGCCCAGAAAATTTCTGCTTCACTCCTGGGCACTCCGGACCTGACCCCACACCTCCGAAACCAGTGAAGTTCAACACCGACAAACAAAACTAGAACGAGAGCTTTAATTGGAAATAACTTCCGAATGTTTCAAACCCAACAGGAACAAAAGAGGATGAAACCAAAGAGAAGGAAAAAGGAAAGAGAGAAAGAGACCCGACCATCACATTTTTAGCTTTTTTGATTTTTGTGAGAGAAAAAATAAAATCATTATGATTTAGACGTGACATTTTATCTTATTGACTTTTTAACCCATTTTATTTTTTATTTTATTTTTTTGGGATTATTTTAACCTTAGCCCATACCAAACGAAGGCTAATAAGAAGTGTTGTCGGTGGAAAGATCAAGAACGGGCACCATTGACATGAAAAGTTACTAGGGAAAAAAATTGAGGTTGGAGGTTGGAACCTAGTGCTGAGAAAAAGACGAGTGGGTAACCAAGGCAGTAGATTAGTGGAAAATGGATTGTTTACTATCTTTGTGGATGAGATTCCAAACTCAATGAATCCAAAGAGTCTATTTACTTTGTTTAACAAGTTTGGAGTAGATAAGGATGCTTTCATCCCAGCAAAAAGAAGAAAAGCAACGGCATCAAGGTTTGGTTTCATGAGATATGATTACAAGATTGCTGCTGAAATGGCAGTGCTGAAGGCTAATGGCTTGCGGTGTGACAACAAGGCATTAAAAGTGAAGAAAGTAGAGTTCAAAAAAGAAGAGTATAAGCAACATGTAATGGAAACTAGAGGAGATGATAGGATGATGTAGCGTCAACAGAGGAGCTTCGTGCAACAAAAGGTGGAAAGTGTAGGTAGAAGATCTTTTGTAGAAGTAGTGCAGAATGGAGGCAATTATGAAAAGGTGAAGTTTGCTGTTAAGGCCTATGAAACTGGAAATTGGTGGCTTTATGACAGTCTAATAGTGAAGCTTAAATATTTTCTCTATTTAATGAGTTTAAGGAGGAGTTTGATAGAAGAGGGATGAAAGAAGTAAGAGTCAGAGATGAGGGAGAAAGGCTAGCAGTGCTAACCTTCAAATCAAAGCAGCATAAAAAGGAGGAAAGATTAAAGCTAGAAGAGTGGATGTTAGAATGGTGTAATTTTGTTATAGATTGGGAGAAAGGAAAATACATTGCACAAGAAAGGTGTATGTGGATTACATGTGTAGGTGTCCCATTCAATTTGTGGAGTGTTAGTACATTCAGAGACATTAGCAATTTGTGGGGTGAGGTTGTTCAACTAGATGAAAATATCAATAGCCAGAATTCTTTTTAGTGTGGGAAGGTTAGAATAATCACTAACAGAATGGAGTTCATGAACACGGTGATTAATGTTGAATGTAATGGAAGTATTTTCCTGGTTAGAGTGTGTAAAGAGCTACCAGCAGCAGTGAAGCCATGTCATTGCAAAAGCTTTTGCATGGGGAATGAGGTCACTAAATCTATTGCTCAAATGAAGTAGATCAACTGTCAAAAAATAGTGGGAGAGGCAAGGAGGAGGATGAAGTTGGAAATACGGGGAAGGAAGATTTGAGCAGAAAGGGTGATGTCACAAGGGATAATAAGGACACAGTAGATAAAGATTCAGGGGAAAAAGATGAAAGTAATGAGTGGTTATCTGTATCAACCATAAAAGAAACGAAGGGTGACATGGGAAATCCAAAAGTCAGAGGAGATTGTATGGAGGACAGTCTAGAGCATACAAAAACTCCAAGAAATGAAATTCAAATTGTTAAAGGGCATATATGCACTCCTGGGTTTATCAGAAGCATTAGTGGGTCAGAGAGTACAAGGCCTAAGTTAAACTTAGAGGTGGTTTTGAAAGGACCTCAGGCTGGGGTATTGGCAAATGGGCCTATCACTGAACCTTCAAACCTAAGTGACTGTGTAGCCTAACTCAACAAAGGCCTCTTGTTCTACAACCAGTCCAAGAAAGAGTGACAGAAAAAGGAAACCCATCAAGAAGGGGAAGATCACTAAACTAGAGATGAGCAGAAGTAAAAAGAAAGAAGCTAATCTGAGAAATAGAGCAAAGCATAGTCGAAAACAGACTAAGCAAAAAGGTGTTTTGTTCAGCAACTGCTTTCAAAGTGGAGCTAACTTTAGAGCAGTCAGTTGAGCAGAGTATTAACTCAAGGAGAAGGAATAAGTTACTAAGTGAAGCTCAAGCTACTATTGAAGTTGGGAATATTCTAGTTTTGAATTGTGAAGGTAAGGAGAATGAGGTGGTTAGCAAATTAATTGATCTTGACGAGAAGGATCTGGAGAGAATTGAAGGGAAAGGTGTTACTCCTTAAGACAGGTCAGGGCAAAGAATAGGGGATTTGGGATATGTGCACAGTTTCTTTGTGATTATCTTATTCTGGAATGTTAGAGGTTTGCGAAGACTTGAAAAGAGAAGAAAAATTAAAAATTTAGTTAGGGAGAGGAAGATAGATGTCCTTCTGTTGCAGGAGACAAAGAGAAGCAAAGTAGATGATATTTTTGCTAAGTCATTATGGCCATGGAAGGAGTTGGAGTGCATGGAGGTTGGTGCAAAAGGAAGTGTTGGTGGTCTGCTATGCTTGTGGAATCCACAAATTTTTAAGCTAAAAGAGTGTTGCAGTAACAGAAACTTCATGCTATTATCAGGTATGGAACATCATTCTTTTAGTTGTGTTATCATAAATGTTTATGCACCCAATGATGGGTTGAAAAGAAGACAACTATGGGAGTCCTTAGCATAGCTTAAACCATCTATCTCAAGTCCTTGATGTATAGGTGGAGACTTTAATGAAATAACATTCATGAGTGAAAGAAAAGGACGTTCTACAAGGGAAAGAAGGATAAAGGCCTTTAATGAATTGATTGAAAAGCTGGAGCTGATAGATATGCCAATGTTAGGCAGAAATTTCACTTGGTGTAATGTGATGGATGGAAATAGATGGAGTAGGATTGATAGATTCCTAATCAATCCTAAGTGGTTGGAAGAATTCAAGTTTAAATAGTGGAGGCTACCTAGAAGCATTTCTGATCACTACCCAATACTCCTTATGGAAGATGAGAGGGATTGGGGCCCAAAACCATTTAGATTCATCAATGCATGGTGTTTGCATCCTAAATTCAATACAGAAGTAACGAAATGTTGGGAAGGATTTCAGGTTAGTGGTTGGGCCAATTACAGGTTATTGATAACTCTAATAAAGTCTCGTTTTGTCAAGCTTGCCAGTCTATTTTCTATCCATCTTCAAGCTGCCAATGGGCATTGCAAAATCATTACACAACATTCAAGCTAATTTTCTTTGGAAAGGATTTGAAATCAAGAAAAAAGTGCATTTAGTTAGTTTGAAGGAGGTTTGTCTAAGCAAAAATCAAGGTGGGCTAGGTGTGAGAAATCTAAGTCAGGTTAATGAGTGCCTATTAATTAAGTGGTAGTGGAGGTATCGCAAAGAGAAGCCAGCTTTGTGGAAACAAGTGGTATGTAGTAAGTATAAAGGTTTGGGTAGCAGATAGAGCCCCTTATTAGTAGATTCAATGTTGATGTCTAATCTGTAGTGGGACATACTATCAGTGGCTTCAGCAAATCCTGCTTTGCGAGATTTCTTTTTGCAAAATTTCTAGTTATTTGTTAAAAATGGTAAAACATTGCAGTTCTGGGTTGATAAGTGGTTTAACAATCAAAGTCTAAGTGTGGTATTTCCCAGATTATTCACTTTGTCAGTTGAAAAAGATGGCACTTTGTTTGATTTTTTCCATAGAAGATGAGTGGATAGAGATTGGAAACTTGCCTTTAGAAGGCCTCTTTTTGCTTGGGAAGAGAAGGAAGTGCTGAAACTTATTGACCTATTACAAAATGCATCTAGGCTAAATGAAGGGGTTGAAGACTCTTGCCCTTGGCTAGCTCATCCCTCTGGAGCTTTTACTGTGGCAAAAATCTAGAAATGGGTGGAAGCATGTAAAGGACCAGTTATTACAGTCACTAGAAGTATTTGGAATAATTTAGCCCCTCCCCAAAGTACAATTTTTGAGTTGGTTAGCTTGGAGAGGTAGAATTAAATCCTCTGAGTGTTTGCAAAGGATTGGAGTGTTGAATTCAAATGTCAGTGCACTCTATGTGTTTTGTAGATCTAAGGTGGAGTCTTTGAACCATGTTCTACTTCACTGTTCTATGATTTGGAGAATATGGGCCAATATTGTAAATTGGTGGAATTTGAGTTGGGTTTTTCCTGGTTCAGTGGAGGCATTACTACATTGGTGGTCAGGTACAAAAATGAAGAAAAAGGTGAAGGAGATTTGGAAGACAATTCCATTAGCAGTAATGTGGTCAATGTGGAAAATTAGGAATAAGTGCTTATTTAATGAGGCACAACCAGATTTGACTGCTTTGGAGGAGCTGGTAAAGGTTAGAGTTGCTATGTGGGTTTCTTTCTTTTTGAAAGAGTTTAAGTACTCAGTGCAATATGTTATCTATAACCTGCAGCAAGTCTGCTATTGTGTGTAGATAGTTGTGACATAGAGGAGTTGAATTACTGATGTATTGTTGCCTGATGATGGTGTTGTTTTGTTGTTTTGTGTAGATAGTTGTTCTGCTGCTGATGTACGGTTGCCTACTGCTGGTCCTGTGTAGTTAGTTGCTCTGCTGCTAGTTTTGTTGTTCTGTTTTTTTTTTTTCTTTCTTTCTTTGGTTGCTCTTAATTGGTCTCTCACCAATATTAGGTCAAGTGCTAGCAAATGATTGCGCTACCTTAGCAGTGCCAACCTAGTTGGGATTGTTGAGGCCAGCTATGATGCTCTTTGCACTTCCCTTCTTTGTTGATGTAAGTTTTTGCATGTATTGCTTTCTTCATCAATAAAGCTTTATTTTGCTTATTTTAAAAAAAAAAAGAATTGTTGTCAGTGAGGTGGTGGGCGCCTTAGTTTCACTCTTTGAGGTCTAAAGTTCAAACCTTTGTAAGTTTAAAAAATTTTAAAAGCTGACACACGCTTATGGCTTTGGTTGATTTTCACTAGACCGATTCTTTCCGATTCTAGCAAAATTAGTCGGTTTTCCACAAAGAATGGATTGAGTTATTTGGACCAAACCAGACAATTGGTTCAAATCAAAACCTTAATCGGTTGAACCAACCGATCTAGTTCAATTTTAAAACATTGTTCTCAACATCACAAATTCATTAGATAAACATAGAAAAAATTATAAAAATGTGCATTAAATAGCATTAAAAAAAAATTACATTCTTGTTTAAGCATAAACAAAAAAAAAATTGACAATTATTCAACTTTAGTTATTTATAGGGAGCTCAATCCAATCCATAGGTCCATTTTAAAGATTTGTAAGGTCATAGATTTAAGTCCATAACAACAATAACATGTTAATAAAAACAGACGCGCATTTGTTTGCATCTACGCCACTATCTGTTCAGAATAACAATTCTACAAACCCATTTCTCTCTCTCTCTCTCTCTCTCTCTCTCTCTCTCTCTCTCTCTCTTCCATCTTTCTCTCACTCACCTTGCATTCTCTTCCTCTACTTCTCCGTTCAGAAGAAGCTAACTTTTCTAGTTATGGCTTGGAATAGGATTTGGGATACCGACAGCGGCATTGTGAATCATGGTTCAATGGACCAATACGAACCTCTGCTGCAGAGAAAGATCGTAAAATCATCATGGAAGAAGCTTTGTTACGGCGGATTTGATAGTCGGAGGCTGGAGCACGCGAGTCAATTTCACTGTCTCGAGCCTCGCTGAAGATGTCATTTAAGGTCAAGAAAAGCAGCTTGAGGAGGTTTCGAATGACGATGTTGCTGCGGAGCATGATCGCCCCTGCTGCTGTGGCATACCCTAGTACAACCCATTCTAACCCATATCAATGGAACCCTAGCCTCTCTCCTTAAAGATGCCGAAGCTCTCTGGCTCTAACGGCAACGATCCAATCCACCACGACCTCAATATCGGTCAGATTCCAGCGAAGAACACTACCGATCAGGACTATATGGATCAGATTCTTGCACTGTTGAGGATGAACTTGGCAACAGCATTGGCCGCCGAACGCCATTACCGGTCAGTCCATGATTCGGTTGATGATGGCGTTAATGAGCACAGAAGTTAAATAGAAAGATTCCAACATAAGTTGAACACAGAAATTGAAAGAATATTTGAGAGAAACATTTGAACAGATAATAGGGAAAGATAGAGAGAGAATTTCAACAGATAGATTCTAACAGATAGATTTTTTGAATAGATAGATTTTTTGAACAGATAATTTCAACAAATAGATTTTTTGAACAAATAGATGTCCTTTTGACCAACAAATGTTCTTTATCCCCAATAACATTTTTCCTTTGATCTAATGTCATATACCCTCTTTAAATTAGATTTATCGCTAATTTTCTCTTATTGATATCGTGTCAGCTGTTTAGTATTGATTAATTTTTTAAAAATTGAGTTTTTTATTTTTAATGAATTTTTTTAATATTTTAAATAATTTTTTACTTTCTAAATGCACCAAACTTAGATGCACTTAAAAGTCAAAATATTTATGAAAAAATATTTTAAATATTTAATAAATACCTAAGAATACTAAAATGTACTAAATTTTTGTATCTCCAATAACATTTTTTTTAAGGACAACCCAAACAGTAGTATAGTTGTCATCGGGGGCGAAACCAAAATTTTATTAGAGCGTCAAAATATGAGTATTTTCTTTTACACATTCTTTCCATATATTCCGCAACAATACAATTTCAAAAACTTAATTGATATATATATCATGTTGCCTATTATTATTTGATATTTTTTTCATGGGCCAAAAACTTATAATATTCATGTTGCTAATTATGTAATGGTGCTTGTAGCTTGCTTTTCATGCTCCTTTCGGATATAATAGCCATACAGTTCGGACTCCCGTGATTTTGAATCTGATTTCACAAGTGCAATGTGAAATAGATAAACACAATGAGTCCAAATCCGAAAAATCTTTTGGAAAATCAATTTTGAATCAAAAATGCCAAAAATAGACTGCTTTGCCAGATTACAGAGTTGCCACCTAAATATTTTTGGAAAATTTAGAAAACCCGAGACTCGTGCCAAAGGCCACTTATCTATCATCACCAAAGTGTCTCGGCTCGGGAACTTCGGTATGAGAAGGGAAGATCATGAATTGAGCATCCCACTCGCCTGATCAAAGATCGGCCTTTACTAATCATGATGTGATTATTATTTACATTATATGCTCTCGTTAGATTATTGGGCTAATTTACTATGTGTTGCACACAGGTATAGACTGATTTGCAAAAGTTAGAACACTTTGATTATATGTACGTTTGAAAATTGTTTTGAATATGTACCGCTTTGGAAAAGTGATCTCATATGTACATTTATCAAAGTCATCCCAACTTAAGCAAAAGGTCTTCATCCACCGGCATTCAAACAAGTATATCACTTAAGCACTTAGCCTTATGGAATCATGCTTGACATGGCAACACAAACACACAATGCAATATGCTAAAGCAATAAATGCTTACCTAGTACTCCAAGGCAAGCCAAACAAAGTAAAATAATTAGAAAACATGCATGCTCCTAAATAATACAATATGACTAATGCAACGCACATATTATGCAAACAATGAGTTTGACTACTAGGATAGCATATGATTCAATCCAAGACATGGGATAAATCACATATTCGATTAAAGAATTTGACATTCGTTAGTATGATGAGCCAAACCTTTATGCATGCAAGACGAATTTATGTGAATCATGGAAAATGCTGAGGAAACATGATGCTCTATGCTACCATTATAAGCGAGCAAATAAAAGGGAGAAAGAAATGGGGGTTGGAAGACACACACACTTATTACATATTTGCCCTTATGCAAGAGGGTTCGAATGTCCAAGTGTCCGAATTAAACTACTTATTACAAATCCGAATAACAAATAAGAAATAAACTAGCCATCTAATTTATTACAACCAGGATAGTAATGAGCAATAAACTAGCTATCTAAGTTAACTAGCTATAACAATTACAAATAAATAATAATAATAATTACAACCATATTACAACAATAATAGGAAGATCAATTTACAACATTGATATAAACAAAGATACACAAGGATCACATGCACGTGACGGTTTTTAGAAGCAGCTCTGTTTCACCTTCAGCCACTGCCTTACTTCACCTTCAGCTACTGCTCTCTGTTTCTGCAAAAACACTTTGCTTACCAAACATTGGGGCCCTGACCGGCCCCCAATGAAGCCCAACAGGGTTCAAATAAGGCCAGCCATGCCCTTATTTCTTACAAAAATCTATTTTTGTGCTCTGAGGTGAAAACAGTCCAAACAAAGCAGCTTAAGCCCCATTTGTGCCCTCTACTCTTCTCTGTCATGTGAAACTTCAAGAGAAGAGCGGATTTGGTTCTAAAATCAATAACAAGCACATGTTGATAGCTTGATGATTTCAATCACAATTTGGGCAAAAATTTAATGAATGCAATGAAGATGACCACCCCTTCCTCTCATCATGAATGCTCAAAGAGGAAGACAGACACACCTCAAGTTTCATCAACATATCATGAATCAATAAGTGACGATTTTCGAAGCGATAGAATTGGCATAACGTCCAGCCAAAGCCAACCAATTCTAAACATTTTCTTTATGTCGGTTTCATTGGTTTTAAGCCAATGTTATTAGTCATTTCCATTACTTAATCCATTTGTCCAATAATGAGATTTAAGTCCACTAACTGAGAAGACATGTCAAATGAAAAGTGATCCATAGCATGAAAGAGGGACTACGCCTTGGCAATGAACATCCGTAGAGATTAAGCCATTGAGCCTAGATCTCTTTCTTAAGCCTTGAATAATAATCAATCGTTTGAAATAGCTCTCAAACAAAGGAAATGAAGAAAGGAGGGAGGGTGTATAAATGATTATGCAAGATTGATTATTTAACATGAGATAAAGAATTATCAACTCGAATGACTCGGTGTCTAAAGCCTAAACAACCGAAGCCATGAAGACGTACAATACAACAAGTACAAAGTAATTACAAGACACAAACTATAAAACTAAAAATAAAAAAAAAAAGCTAAAAAAACCCTAAATAAAAAAAAAAGAATAGTAGCTAAAAGTGTCTTAAGGAACACAAAAGATAGTAAAAGCAAGAAGACACTAAACTAGTAAACAAGCACAAGGAGAGGTGGCTAACCTCTCCACTTTTGAGACTTCAAACCATGTTTTTTAGCCCTTTTTAAAACTCTAAAAAAACATTTTAAAAGTCAAAGAAAAGAGTGTAAAAACAAGGGTGTGAGCTATGAAGTAAGGTGCAAGAAAGGGTGTTAATACTTTCTACCTTTGGTAGCTATTCAAACCCAAGTTTCAACACTTGAAAAGGATCCAAAGCAGCACAAGAACACAAGAAATAGATAAAGATAAATTGAAATGAAAGCAAAAACAAAGGTTACAATCTTATACCTCTTGAAGAGAACAAGCTTTGTTTGCAAATCAAACTCAATCCTAGCACACTCTCAAGGTTGAATTATGATTCTCAAGGCTCCAAGGTTAAGGTTTGAGGGTGAGAGGGGAGATTTGCACCGTTGGTACGGCCGAGCAATGATAGCGCGGGTCGCGGCAAATTGCACGGTGTAATGCCGTTTCCTCCACTGACGCGGTCCACTAGTCCGTTTTGCACGGTCACGGAGATTGGCCGGTCATTCATAGGCTGGGGCCACGATTAAGGAAACCGGCCGGGCAGGCATAGGCTGTGGCCACGGTCGGGCGGACCGGCAGGGCAGACGTTAGCTGTGGCCTGACCGAGCAGTTTATATCTGACAGAGCGGGCACTGATGTCCGGCGACCGAACTAAAGGCGTCCGGGCTAGACTATGGACGCGGTTACGGCCGGCCGATCAGCCGAGATAAGTGGACTTCGTGTGACCGAGAATGAAGGTATGACGGGTGAAGGCCGGCATACCTCACAACCGGTTAGCCTAATGAGCCGGTCAATATCAGCTCGGCCGTGAGCATCGCTCCTTCGGCGAGGGACAGGCCGGCAATACATAGCTCGGTCATGAGCATGTAATGGCAATTCTCCACAAGTGATAGGCCGGTCGTGGTACTCCGGTTAGGTGTGCCACCTGGGCCAATGGCGTGAGGGAGAGGACTTCTGCTCCACGCACGCCTCAATACCGTTGGACAGTTCTGTGTGTACTGGTGGGAGGACTAAGCCTTTACACGCGTAAGGTGGTGAGAGGCGCGCACTGCCACCTGTCCAGGGAAGGACAGCAGAGGTAGTGCGCGCACAATCTTGAGGCTGCATGGCCAGCCTAGAAATATGGAAGGAGACGAACGTTAGAGGTATGCCAATTCCCTCCTCCACATCGACACTCTCTCTCTGATAGTCTTCTTCCTCAAGTGGTCTGACTTGATCGTCGGAGGGTCTATCCGGCACACCACCGCCGGGCAGCTCACCCTTTCTGTGCTGCAGGGATAGACGCCGTCACAAGAAGCTTGACGTCCAAGGAGTACGGAAAGCAGAGGATATTTCGCCCCCGTACAATTGGCGCCGTCTGTGGGAATTCTTTGATACACAACCCTTGTTCTTCAAGCCTCTTCAACCATTTCCATGGCCAACAATGACGAAGTTCCGCTGTCCGTCGTCGATGGTGTCACTCCAGAGTATGTCCGAAGGAGAGAAGGCCCCCCGAATGTTCCAGCCATGGCGGGCCTGGAAACTTCTTCGCGAGGAGCGCGAGACAAACGTGGGAGGAGTTCAGATCGCTCGCAAAGCCCAGAAGGCCGCCGACGCCGAGGGGAGTCCCGTACGCAGCGCCTGGAGCACAAACTCAAAGACCAAGACGCCCTCATTCGCAAGATGGCGGCGGAGATGGAGCTGCTGAAGCGCCAGATAAAGGGGAAGGGTGTTGCTGGAGAGGGCAACCTCAGTGAGCGCACCCCCTCCCCTCGTTCTAGCAGTCGCCGCCAGAGGATGACTCACTCTATCTCCATCACCCGGAACTATGGGGTTGGAGATTCCGACCAAAGAGAAGGCAGGTCCCTCTCTCGCGACAGCACTTACCACCCCTCACGCCCGACGCCAACGTCGCGATCCTCTTTCTCCACACGTTCCAGGGACTTGAGGGATGTATTGGAGGAGAGGGCGCGCCGTCGGGAGGCTCAGAGAGTGCCGGCATTGCAGAGGTTGAGCGCTCCAGTTCGTTGTAGTGAAGAAGTGGTAATGCCAGCTCCCAGAGTGATGGCCCCTGCGCTGGAGGACAAAGAGCTGGCGCGACTTACAGCCACGCCGTTGTCCCCAGAGATTGAGAGCACGCCACTCCCTGCCGGATTCCACCAGCCAAAGTTCACTTTGTACGACGGCAAGACGGATCCGTACATGCATGTGAGTCATTACCGGCAAGTGATGGCTGGCCACCGGCGAAACGACGCCTTGATGTGCCTCATATTCCCAGCAAGCTTGGGAGAGCTGGGTTTGAAGTGGTTCGAAAGGCTCCCGGAGGGGAGTATTGAGGGGTGGCAGCAGCTAGCGGAAGCCTTCGTCACCAGATTCAAAACCAACACCCGAACGCCGAAGGAGGTCGACCATCTCCTGGGCGTCAAGATGGAGTCTGGATGTTCGTTGAAGGCATACAACGCGAAGTATTGGGAAACTTACAACGAGATCCTCGACTGCCCTACCAACCTGGCGATCACTCAGTACAAACGGGGTCTCCCAGTCGGACATAGGCTGCGAGATTCACTTACGATGCACCAACCTACAACCATGGAGTCTCTAATGCAACGGATCAATGAGCACATTCGCGTGGAGGATGATACCGCCTCCGCGACCGAGAAGGGTAATCCGGTCGTGGCGGACAGAAAGGTGGCAGGAAAAGTTCACTCGGTCGGGCAGGAGGATAACCGCCCAAGCGACCGGTCAAAAGATCAACGCCGTGGACCAAACCGCGATGACCGAAACAAGGGTCGCAGAAACGACCGAGCTGACGCACCCCGCGACGCAGAGGAAGATGCCAAGAGAAAACTGAAGGCGCGGACGGGAATTACCACGGTCTTCAAAATTCCCATCTACCGCATTTTGAGCGAGATCCGAGGTGAGCCTTTTGTCCGTTGGCCGGCCAAGTTAGGGAGTGCGCAGCGAGGCTTCAATCCGAAATATCGCTGCACCTTCCATGAAGAACGGGGGCACCGGACAGAGGACTGCTTGCCGCTCAAACAGCACTTGGAGGAGTTGGTGGCGGCGGGGCATCTTGACCAATACATAGATGGGGGCGTCAAGGCCACGCCAACGGGACAAACCGAGCCTAACGGCCTGGCCGCCCTAGAAGCGCCCCCGCAAGGTGTAATCAACGTCATCCATGGCATCATTGAGCCAGCAAGGGTCTGCGAGCTTAGAGGGATGATCAAGAAGGCCGAGCACATGAGGGAAGTGCTCTCTGTACAGCCCGCCGTAAAGAAGGGAAAGACCGAAGAGAGGGACATCCTTTCGTTCTCGACCAAAGACTTGGAAAGGGTTCAGATGCCGCACAATGATGCCTTGGTGGTGACTCTTCGCGTCAAAGACTTTGATATCAAGAGAATCCTGATCGACCAGGGGAGTTCGGTCGAAATCATGTATTATGACGCGTTCAAACAAATGAAGTTAGAAGACAAGGACTTGGCCCCTGCAACATCTCCTTTGGTCGGCTTCAACTCGCAACCAGAATGGCCGATCGGAAAGATTATTTTGCCGGTCAAAGCGGATCGGTCGTGAAGCAAGTAGAATTCTGGGTGCTCAAAGTTCCATCCACTTACAATTTGATCCTGGGCAGAGGTTGGTTACATGCCATGCAAGCAGTAGCGTCAACTTTCCACCAAGTCATGCGCTTTCCGGCACCGAGCGGGCAAATAGAGGAAGTTTGGGGAGACCAGGTGATGGCCAAACAATGCTTCGTTGCGGTAAATGGCAGCCGAGCAGCCAAAGGGTTTGTCCAGATGATCGAGGGGTCCGAGGGAAAGGAGGTCCTCGAAGACGTGGGAAGAAAGGCCGAGGAAAAATCGGTCGAAGATTTGGTGGAAGTGCGCATTGACGAAAACGATCCGACTAAATTCTTCCTCTTGGGATCATCTTTGTCTAGCGACGAGCGGACGGATTATGTCAACTTCTTGGTTTCCAATTTGGAGGCTTTTGCGTGGACGCCTTACGACATGCCTGGCGTCGACCCGAGCTTCATTTGCCACCAGCTGAATGTCTTCCCCAATGCGCGACCGGTCATTCAAAGGACGCGCCGTTCAGCAATGCACCATGCTGAAGTGGTGGCAGAAGAAGTGAAGAATTTGTTGGAAGCCGGGGCAATCGAAGAGGTGCAATACCCTCGGTGGATATCCAACACGGTGGTGGTTCCCAAGAAGAATGGCAAGTGGCGAGTCTGCGTCGACTACAAGACTGTCAACCGTGCTTGCCCGAAGGATAGCTTTCCCCTCCCTCGAATTGACCAGCTGGTGGACTTAACCGCTGGCCATCAGAGGTTTAGCTTCCTGGATGCATATCGCGGCTACCACCAGATAGCCATGTATAAACCGGATAGAGAGATCACGTCGTTCACCACTCCCAGAGGCTTATACTGCTACAAGGTCATGCCGTTCGGACTAAAGAATGCCGGGGCAACCTTTCAGCGGATGGTGACAAAGATGTTCGCTCCCCTCTTGGGCCGAACTATGGAAGCCTATATCGACGATATGGTGGTGAAGAGTAAGGAGAAGTCCCAACACCTCGCCGACCTGGCAGAAATGTTCGCCATACTTAAGCACCACAAGCTTCGTTTGAACGCCTCCAAATGCGCCTTCGGAGTTGGCACCGGGAAGTTCCTTGGTTTTTTGGTCACAAACCGAGGAATCGAAGCCGACCCATCTCAAATCAAGGCGATACAAGAATTGGAGCGCCCAAACTCCACGAAGGACGTGCAGCATCTTGCCGGGATGGCAGCCGCGCTGAACAGATTTATCAGCCGGTCTTCGGATCGTTGCAGGCCCTTCTTCAAGACTTTGAAGGCTAAGTTTTTCTGGGACGATGAATGTGACCGGGCGCTGGCGGACCTAAAAGCGTACCTCTCCTCCGCCCCTATTTTGGTAACACCTCTGCCGGGCGAAGAGTTGTATCTCTACTTGGCGGTCTCTCAACATGCGGTGAGCGCCATCCTGGTTCGCGCTGAAGGCGTCCAACACTTGCCCATCTTCTATGTGAGCAAGACTTTGCTCCCAGCCGAGACGAGATATCTTCCTTTGGAAAAATTGGCACTGGCCCTGATGATGGCGTCAAGGAAGCTGGCACACTATTTTCATGCCCATACAATAGTGGTGCTGACCGAGTTTCCGCTTAAAGTGCTCTTCGAAAAGGCAGACTTCACTGGGAGGATTCTGAAATGGGCCGTGGAACTGGGACAGTACGACATCAAGTTCCGCCCCCGCACCGCAATCAAAGCTCAAGCTCTTGCAGACTTTGTGGCGGAATTTGCCCCTGGAACGCATCCAATTTGCCCGGTTGATTTGGCTAGTGCGGATTTAGCACAGCCCATGGTTCAGACAGTAGAAGCAAGTGCTGGTGCGCAAGAGGAAGAAAGGCAAAGAGTGGCCGAACCAGCAAAGGCGAGTGACCTGTTGGAGGGCGGAGTTAACCATGACAAGGAAAGAGACCAGAATGGGCCGATCAGAGACTTGGAATTAAGAAGCTCCCAAAACCCTTCTGATTGCTGGAAGCTGTTCATTGGCGAAATGTGGAAACTCTTCGTCGATGGAGCATCCAACAGACATGGGGCCGGGCTGGGCATCGTGCTGACCTCTCCGGATGGGCTGATCATCGAACAGGCGATTACACTCGGCTTCCCGGCTTCCAACAACGAGGCCGAATATGAGGCCCTCCTTGCCGGACTAAGAAGCGCGTTGAGAATGAAAGCCACAGCCCTCATGGTGTTCAGCGATTCTAAGCTAGTGGTCAATCAAGTCTCAGGGGAGTATGAGGCCAGGGATGAAAGAATGGCCAAGTATCAGGCGCTAGTGCGTGCAGAAATCAAGAAGTTCGATGCCATCAGAGTGGAACAGATCAACCGCGAGGGAAACAACACGGCTGATGAATTGGCCGGTCTCGCTTCTACTCAAACAGCCTTTCCCAATCCCTTGATGATAGAGTTTTTACCTCGGCCAAGTATAGAAGAACCGGAAGTGACCGAGGTACTTTGCACCGACTTGGGTCCTTCTTGGATGGATCCCATCGTCGCCTTCCTGAAAGATAGAGTTCTGCCGGAAGAGAAGAAGGCGGCCCACAAAATCCGGGCAAAATCAGAGCGGTTTTGGCTCTCCCCGTCTGGAGCGTTGTATAAGAAGTCTTTTACTGGGCCGTATTTGAAGTGTGTCCACCCCGCCAAGGTGGATGCTTTTCTCTACGAGATCCATGAAGGTATCTGCGGCAGCCATACTGGGGGCAGGTCTTTGGCGTACCGAGCAATTTCCCAAGGTTATTGGTGGCCGTGCATGCAGGCAGACGCGCAGAAATATGTTCGCAGGTGCGAGAAGTGTCAGAAGTTCGCTCACCAGATCCACCAGCCGGCCAGAGATTTGCTCCCTCTCACAAGTCCTTGGCCGTTCGCGCTTTGGGGGTTGGATATTGTTGGGCCACTCCCAGCTGCACCGGGCAATCGCAAGTTCTTTATCGCCGCCACCGACTATTTCACCAAGTGGGTCGAGGCCGAGCCACTGGCGACCATAAAGGAAAAGGATGTGAAGAAGTGTGAAGAAGTTTTTGGCAAAACGTCATCACTCGCTTCGGTATACCCAGGGCCCTCATCTCAGATAATGGCACTCAATTCGACGGGAAGCTCTTTCGCGAATTTTGCGAAGAGTTGAGGATTGAGTTCTACAATTCGACGCCGGCCTATCCTCAGTCTAATGGTCAAGCAGAGGCCTCAAACAAGACCATCCTGGACGGGCTGAAGAAGCGGCTTGAGAAAGCTAAGGGGAAGTGGGCTGAAGAACTCCCTAATGTGCTCTGGGCATACCGCACTACGCCTAGGCGATCGACTGGAGAGACCCCGTTTGCCCTGGCCTACGGTATGGAGGCCGTCATCCCGTTGGAAATTGGCATGCCAACCATTCGCTCTGAAAGTTTCCAGCCCGATCTGAACAATGAAGCCGTGGCATTGGAATTAGACCTTGCTGAGGAAAGAAGGGAGCGAGCGCTAATCCACATTGCGGCTTATCAACAAGAACTCTCCAGAAAATATAACAAGGCTGTGCATCCCAGGCTATTCAAGATTGGGGACTGGGTCTTAAGAAAGGTGCTTGGCAACACGGTGGTCCCTGGCGAAGGAAAGCTCGGTGCAAATTGGGAAGGACCATACAAGGTGATTGGTCTGGCTGGCAAAGGGGCATACCATCTGGAAGATTTAGATGGCAAGGCTGTCCCCAGACCATGGAATGCAGCCAACCTTAAGGTCTTTTACTTTTGAGATGTAATTTGCTTATGTTGTTTAGCTTTTCTAGACCCTTAGCCTTTTGGCACTTGATGTAAAAGATAGCAATGCTTTTGTAATGAAAAATAGTCCTCTCGTTGTTTGGTATTACATCTTTGTCCAATGACATAGCAAGGACACAAGACAATTACGGATGCCAGGGGCAAGGAGACCGACCTGTATGAGACCGGACTGATTTCCTCTCGCCGGAATGAAAGCAGACCGCACAAACAGTTGATGCATTGTCCAACGAATAAATGGGACCAATTCGCATTAGGGCCGAGCTGGTTTTGCTCGCCCGGTCGAAATGTTGGCGTCATGACCAACTTAACTGAAAAATTTGTGTTTTGCCCAATGTAAGGGCCGAGCTGATTTCGCTCGGCCTAGTTGCCATATTGGTGTCTTGTCCAATATGGAAGACGAGCTGGTTTTGCTCGGCAGGATTTGCGATGTTGGCGTTTTGTCCAACTGAAAAGAAGCAGAGCTGACTTTGCTCGGCAGAAAGGAACTGTTGGCGGTTTGCCCAACTTAAAAGGCGAGCGGATTTTGCTCGGTCACATTTGAAGTATTGGAATTTTATAAAGTCTGCAGATCAGTCAAGGCCGAGCAGATTTTGCTCGGCTCAGTTAAAATGTTAGTTCGTTTGAGAGTTCAAGGAGCCGAGCTGCTAGTTTGATTAGAAAACGTTCAAGGTGATTCTAGCTCGACATATTGTGCGGCTCAGCCGACCTGGCAGTTGTGATTCGTCAACGTTTGAATAAAGAAATTCATGCAGATGCCAACCGAACGGAAATAGACAATGTACGAACAAAAAGTCCAAAGTTTCATTGATAGAGAGAATTCAGTACAAGAGGGGGGGGGACATAGCCCGGTTACATTTCAAAAACAAAAAAAAAAGAAAAAAGAAAACAAAGCAAGGAAACTAAAAAGGAAAACAATTAGTCGAGTTCAACATCAGCAGTTTGCTCGGCCACCTCCGGCGTCTGCTCGGCTATTTGAACATTTTGCTCGGATAGGTTCTCTTCGGCTTCATTGTCAGTGCCTTCCACCGTGACAACCTCCCGATCAACAACTTCTTCATTTTCCGCATCTGGAGATGCCGCAGGAGAAGTCTGCTCGGTTTGCTGCGCGGCGGCGGCTTCTTCCTCAGCCTCTTTCCTTGCCTCTGCAATAAGCCAGTTCTGAGTGGCCTGGGAGTACGCCAGCATGTAGACCGGGATGTAGGCCGTAGGTGGATTTATGAACATGTCAGAATCCTGACCAAGACCAACTTTCTCCACGGCAGCTTTGAAAAAGATGTCCTTGGTCGCTTGGACCTGCCGCTCATAAGTCTTTTCGCCCTGGGCGTATCCCCGGTCTTCGGCGTCGTCGACCGCCTTGTCCATCGCTGCTTTGTGTGTGCGCATCAGCTTCCTGCGGCGCGGGCGAGGTACCGAGCTTTGGTCGACTTCACAGCCCTTTGTTTGTCAGATTCGGCTCGGTCGACTTTTTGGCTCAATTTGTCTCGCTCCGCCGCCAAAGCCTCCTGTGCGGCCTTGAGTTTTGTTATCTCGGCTGCTTGGGCCTTGTTCTCTGCAATAGCATCTCGCAGGCTCTGCCACACTTTGATCATACGGTCATGGGCCAAATAATTCTTTTGCGCAGCCTGAAAACAAGTAAAAAATTGAGTATTCTAGAAACCGAGCATAAACCGAGCAAACAGTTTGAAGCGAAGAAAAAGTGAACAACTTACCAGAACGATCGACTTTGCTGCCGAGCGAAGCACTTTCAGATCGGACAGTTCGTCATGCTTCTTCATGTCGGCTGGAAGGATTAGCCCCTTGGTCATGTTGAAACCAAGGGAATAATCCTTATCAGCATAGACCGAGTCTTCAGCCGAAACTGGTCGGCCCTGGTATGTGAACTCGGGCGCCCAGACCGGGGGGGTGGCTGGGCCCTTGCCCTTGGATTTGCCGGCCTGTGGCTGCTCGGTCTGGTAGCCCAGCTCGGTGGAGGCCAGCTCGGCGGAGTCTTCGTCGACGAGGCTTTGTCTGGCTTTCTCCTTCCTCGGCCTCTTCTTTGACCGGCCAGCCGGTGGTTCGCTGGCAAGCGCTAGTACCGCGCCCTCCTTTTGCCCGGCGGGTGTGGAGGATGTCCCCCCGGTTGCCTCTGGTGGTTGGGACTCGCCTTCGTCCCTGGTTATCATGGACTTGATGGCCCTGATTTTTGCCATTTCTTACTCAGTGATAAGGGGAACTAGTCTGATTGGTGGCAAGTTTGGATCTGGGTCTGGAGAAGGCGCACGAAGGAAGTCGGTGACTCTGCTCTTGCGCGGTGCTTGGTAGTGATAGGTCTGTTCGAAACCGAGCAGCTTCGAAGCTTCCCTCTCCTCGGCAGGATGGCGCAGCAGGACTCTGATGGCCTCTTGGTTGGCCTGGTGGTAGTCCGCTGCTAGGTACTTATCTGCAGAAAGAAGACAAGTGTTAGATCGGCATGGAAAGTAATCGATGCATAAAGAAAATAGCGCGGTTAGCCGAGCAACTCACCGGCACTCCCAAAATCCTTCCTAATATACCATCCCGGTATGGGTGCCTCGGTGTCTTCATAGTGACCGGACACCCACAAGAAGTCGTCGTCGTTGGTCTCCTTGTCCGGGTTGCCCTCTATGAGTTTTGCTCGGCCCTTCTTGACTTTGAGGTACCAGCAAAGCCCACTCTTATTTCTACTTAGACTATACTGATGGAAAATTTCTGCGAGGCCGAGATTGAGACCGAGCCTTCGGTTCAGCTCGGCGACGCCATTTATTATCTTGTACGTGTTGTTGGAGACTTGGGTCGGGCAAAGCCTTGTCTGCCTTAAAAACTCGCAGATCAAGGGTTGAACCGGGAAACGGAGCCCTCCCTCTACTATTGATACGACGGTGAAGGGGCACCGGTCTAGATCGCCCCAAGGAGTGTCCCCCTTTTTGGCAAGCTCCAAGACAACGTCGTCTGGGATGTTGTAATCCCTACGGAACTCGGCCATCGCACCAGGCGAGCTAACCATAAAGCGGTACTTACCCATCTATCTCGGTTTTATTTAGTGTGTATCTCGGTCAAAAATGTTGTGTGTTTGCTCGGACTTTGAGCTCTACCAATTATAGTGCTGGACTGGCTTGGTTGGTCCTATTTGTTCTGCATTTTGAAAAATAATCCCAAGGGTTAGCACGACATAGATTGCACGGCTCCTATTGGAAATAGCTCAGTGAAGGATTTTGGTGTTTTGACCGGCCCGTCTCATCTCGGTTCAACTACGTGTGTGCTTAAGCCCTCCTAGTTCGGTTCTAGCTCGGTTCAGACCTATTTAAGGATCTAGTTGATCCATCAGCTCGGTCAGGGTCCCAGGCGGAGGTTTCAGGGTTTTAGTTCGGTTCACTCCTGCTCGCCGATCTAATGGGTATTCAGCTCGATCGCAGCCTCTACTAGAAGCCACAAACAGTTTTTTGCTCGGCCGAAGTGTCATTCGTGGATCTAAATGAGCATTTAGCTCGGTTTTACCCAGGTTCAAGTTGTTCATCCCAGAAGTGGGACGAATCTGCTTGAGCCCAGTAGGAACCAGGGGCACGAAGGCCCCATCCAATATTCCAGTTGCGATTTGGCCTAGGGTGTGCAAATGTTGCTCCAAAGAAGGGACATCAGTATGGTTTTGGCATTTTGGTTCAGAATCAGAAAACCAAATGCTAAGAACACGAAGAACACAAAGTTGAAAAACGAGGAAGGGGGATGAGAAAACTTACCAATGTGGGATGCCTAGCAAGATTCGACCTCGCAGACTCGATTGTAGCCTCAGAAATGGCAGGAACGAACGGAGATGGTGTGGAACGCAGCAAGAGCAACACTGGTGGAAGCTGGGAACGATTGGAGGCTAGGGTTTGGGGCTCTGAGAGGAAATGGACAGTGAAGGGTTCGAATGACCCTTCACTGGTGCATAAAAAGGGGGGAAACAACCCAAACGGCGCAGCCGTTTGAATTCTGCGTGTGGAAGACGGCTGGGCTGTACGGCCCAATGGATGGGAGCCACGTGGCACTGAGAACGCGTCTGTCAGTACGGTAGTACGACGCTTGACAAGACCGCTAAAGCGAATGACCGATCAGATGGGACAGCTCGGCAACAGATATGACCCCAATCATGCTCGGCTTGGAAATGATGCAACTCACTTACCGTTGGCTCGGTCACGGGGATAACCCCAATCACGATAGCGCGGATGGGATTAAGGGGCAATTGAGAGGGGAGATTTGCACCGTTGGTACGGCCGAGCAATGATAGCGCGGGTCACGGCAAATTGCACGGTGTAATGCCGTTTCCTCCACTGACGCGGTCCACTAGTCCATTTTGCACGGTCACGGAGATTGGCCGGTTATTCATAGGCTGGGGCCACGATTAAGGAAACCGGCCGGGCAGGCATAGGCTGTGGCCACGGTCGGGCGGACCGGCAGGGCAGACGTTAGCTATGGCCTGACCGAGCAGTTTATATCTGACAGAGCGGGCACTGATGTTCGGCATCCGGGCTAGACTATGGACGCGGTTACGGCCGGCCGATCAGCCGAGATAAGTGGACTTCGTGTGACTGAGAATGAAGGTATGACGGGTGAAGGCCAGCATACCTCACAACCGGTTAGCCTAATGAGCCGGTCAATATCAGCTCGGCCGTGAGCATCGCTCCTTCGGCGAGGGACAGGCCGGCAATACATAGCTCGGTCATGAGCATGTAATGGCAATTCTCCACAAGTGATAGGCCGGTCGTGGTACTCCGGTTAGGTGTGCCACCTGGGCTAATGGCGTGAGGGAGAGGACTTCTGCTCCACGCACGCCTCAATACCGTTGGACAGTTCTGTGTGTACTGGTGGGAGGACTAAGCCTTTACATGCGTAAGGTGGTGAGAGGCGCGCACTGCCACCTGTCCAGGGAAGGACAGCAGAGGTAGTGCGCACACAATCTTGAGGCTGCATGGCCAGCCTAGAAATATGGAAGGAGACGAACGTTAGAGGTATGCCAATTCCGTCCTCCACATCGACACTCTCTCTCTAATAGTCTTCTTCCTCAAGTGGTCTGACTTGATCGTCGGAGGGTCTATCCGGCACACCACCGCCGGGCAGCTCACCCTTTCTGTGCTGTAGGGATAGACGCCGTCACAAGAAGCTTGACGTCCAAGGAGTACGGAAAGTAGAGGATATTTCGCCCCCGTACAGAGGGTGTGTCTGGTGTATAGATATAGCTCAAGGATGGTAAGTTTGCTCAAAGATGGCTTGGCAAGGAAGAAGGAGCTCTCAAGTAAGTGTATAGGCTCTTTGGAAATTTTTCTAACCCTCAAAACAGAGATATGACCTCGTGTTTATAGAATTTGAGCAAAATAGGTCGAAAATATCTTCAAAAATAGACAGCTGGTGGGCTCCCGCCCAGAATAGTGTTTCTCGGCAACAAGGCACGGCCAGGCCCCAATGTGCTCCCCTGTTCTGCTTCTCTCGGCCAAAAAGGCACGCAGCCAAGAGCTCCCTGTTTCGCAAGCACAACTCAAACGGGCGTCAATGTTCAAAACGGGACCTCTGAGGTAAGAAGAGTGTAAATATGAAGGTTTTGGGATTGTTTTAGAGCTCAACCTTGGATTCCTTCATTGAGCATTCGAGTCATAAGCAATGTAACTTTCATCATCGAATGCACATGACAAGGCGCCCGAGTCTTGCAGGCTACCAAAAATATGGTATCTATAGTTAATGAAATGACGTGAGTGAATGTCAAAGCCCGAAGACGATCCATTTTGACGAGGCTATAAGACTTGGGCAAACAAACAAAATGTAGTTGCAGTTGGTTGAACCCCGAGGGTTGCCTACGTATCCCGTTGCAAGGAATCAAACCAGCGTAGTTCAGAGGCAAAATGAAAAACGATACACGATGTAACGAAATAATGCAAATGATATATAATGTAAGCAATCTAAGCCACAAGTAGTGCTTACCACACAAATATCATAAAAGAATGGGGATGCAAATCAAAAATATAGAAAAGAAGTGGGCACAAACCAAACGACGCCCAACACAGGCTAAGTGCCTACATCCTCAATATTGGCCTCAGTGCAGTATGGATGCTTACACATAACAGAACCATGTTTTAACATGAAAGAGATGGGAGCACATGCAAAACTATGTTTTTCACAGAAAGGGTATAAGTAATTGGATGGTATGATATAAGTGAGGAATGATCTGCTGGGGAAAGATAATGAGCTTAAATGTTGAACGCAACAAGACAAAGTACAATGCAATGGGGCGTAAGCCAAACCACATCTTACTTAGAAAGGGCATGGACATAAAACAAACCATGTCTAACACAGAAAAGGTGCTGACAACCTCAATATTGGCCTCGGCACAACATGGGTACTTACATATGACAGACCATGTTTTAACGAGGGAAATGTATGGGCACGTGCCAAACTAAGCTTAACATGGAAAGGATGCAGGTAATAACATGGTATGATGTAATGAATAATGCAGTAGATGCATGCGATAAATGTTAGATGCAATGCGATGAATGATACTAGATGATGATAGATATGATGTAGCAGCTAGGAAGTGGAAGTACCTTTACAGGGGCAATTGGTGATGACTCACCTCATGCTGCTGGAGATCTTCCACTTCCTCTTGGTTTTACTTTTCTCCCTGGCTATGTTTGCAACTTTCTCTATTCTCTAACAAGGTGGCAGACTAGGTTGGTTTAGTATCCAGAATTGAGGCACATACAAGCTACCTCAACCTATGGGGCTGCCATATAGATTTCAAGCCGAAGATACGCCCCAAGGAATTTAAACCAGACTTTAGTCTCAGAAATTCCAAACCTTTGCTTTCTGGCCTCGCCATTTGAACTCTAGTTTCCACCATCTCAATTAGTCTCTTAGGAACTCACTACAAACACAGTCAGATGGCTATACCGAACTGCCTGAAGTCATTCGGGCACGACAAACACTGAAGGAATTGCACCTTTAGAGGATTTAAGGTCTCCTAGACCCAGTGAGTGCACAAGACAGTGCGGGTGAGGGAAATGCACAAAACAATGCTATTTGGATGCACAAGACAGTGCGATGGGAGAAATGCACAAAATAGTGCGATACAAGGTGAATGCACAAGACGGTGCGATGCAAGGTGCATAAAACAATGCGAACTCAAAGTGCACAAAATAGTGTAGTACAAAGTGCACAAAACAGTGCCATACAAAGTGCACAAAATAGTGCGAACTCAAGGTGCACAAAACAATGTGATACAAGGTGCACAAAATAGTGCAATACAAAGTGCACAAAATAGTGCGAACTCAAGTTACATAAAACAGTGCAATACAAAGTGCACAAAACAGTGCCAACTCAAAGTGCACAAAATAGTACGAACTCAAGTTACACAAAACTGTGTGATACAAAGTGCACAAAACAATGCGAACTCAAAGTGAATAAAACATTTCTATGAAAGTGCACAAAACAATGCGATACAAAGTGCACAAAACAGTGTGAACTCAAAGTGCACAAAACAGTGCGATACAAAGTGAATGCATAAAACAATGTGAAACAAAGTGCACACGATAGTGTGATGTAAGATGCCCAAAACAGTACGATACAAGGGTAATGAGCGGTACGTAAAGTAGCACATCATGTACCTTATGAAATGTAGTGCAACTTGCCACAATTTGTTGAAAATGTAACTAAAAAACACCAAAGGAGGTAACCCAACAAAACTCTGTTATTTCAAGTACAGACAAAGTTAAGAGCAAGAGCAACCAATCAAGAAATTCAAATCAACCAGGGTGTATGAACACTCAAGTATAATACAAAACACACGTATTAATCAAAGGGAAGATAGCAATCCCAAGAGAGTTTTGAAATGGCCAGAGACAACTTTCGAAAATTGAATCATAACAAAATCATCATTGGACCTAACCCAGGGAAAAGTGCCCAACAAATGGCTTTGAGCGGATTAAGAGAAAGGTTGGGTTCATGCTCTTTGTTCAATTGATGACTCGATCAGATGAACCGAAAATTGCCCCTAGTGTCCAATCATTGGTCACCGGTTGGGTTCATGCCCCTTGTTCGATGGGTGGCCCGATCAGATATACTGAAAATTACCCTTAGTGTCCAGTCATTGGCCACTTTTTTTCAACATTATGCAAGCACGTATGATGGGGATCATCAAATCCTAGAATGGTTGCCAACCAATCAGACTCATGCTTCTCTTTTGTTTCAGCCTATTAAGAACTTACTCCAGTCCCCTCCAAAGCCGTGATGAATTCCTCATATACACTTTGGACATCCACACCCAGTAAGATTGATTTCAGACTTTCAAACTGAGTCCCACAAATTGAACCTCACAATTACCCCAATTGTCCCCACACATCTCCTTGACCGTGTTGGCTGGGATCAAGGTTGGTTGTTAGCAAGCCATGGATGGGATTTATGTTATGAAGTGGCAATTTATTGCAGTTAGGGAGAGGGGTATTGACAACCTTGGGATTTGGTGGGGTGGTGACCTCATTGTCAATCAAGTCTTAAATTTCGTGGCGAAGGCAAAAGCAACAGTCAGTATGGTAACCACACTGCTGATGGAATGTGCAATACTGGGTAGGGTCATGTCTAAGTGGGAGAGGTTTAGGGAGAGGTAGAGAATTGAGTAGTTTGAGATACCCTTCTCCATCAGTACCTTCAAGGTGAGGATTAGGCTTATATGAAGATGTGTGAAAGTTTGTTTTGGGAAGGAGGAAGCATCAATGCTAGAAATATTGGCAAATAGGTTGGTAGGTGTTGCTGGGTATTCATGGGCTTGGGACTGGAATTAGGATAGGTGTTCCTAGTAAAACATCCATTTTCATTGTTTGCTCCCTGATTCAAAATGCTCCCAACCTGAGCGATAAAAGTGTCATCTATAGTCTGCGCAACAATTGCCAGCACTTGCTGCTTGTTTAACCCTTTGACCTTCAAAGTCTCAATAGCCCACCGAAGATGTGTATAGGGATCAATACTTGTCCCAGCCTTATTCTTGCCACTTGCTTCAGCCTTGTTAAAGAGTCAGACGGCTATATCTGGCAAGGCCCGTTTGCTTTTGATTGGCCCATTCCACTTTTATCTTGTCCCAAGATTGGAGAATCCTTTAATGAGGTTGAAACCCCAAAGGTCAAATCTGCCACCATTCCTTGAAGGTCTTCAATCATTCCCAACATCTCAATAGTTCGGCTATTTGGTGCTCTTGGCGTACCCGAACCAGATTGGGTGCATCCAGCATACACAAATCGATACTTTCAATAATGAACACCTTTGGCTTGGGTAGATGGGTTGGGGTGATGTATATACTGGGGTTAAAGGTAGATGGGAGCGTATGGATGAGGTTAAGGTGAGGAGAAGGCACTTGGTCATGGATGGGAAGTGGGTTGGTGGTAACATTGGGTTCTTGAGGTGAAGCTATCGTCTGGTTGTCGATGAGATTTTGAACCTCATAACGAATGCGGTAGCAATGATCGGTGCCATGACTGCGCTGCTAATGGTACGCACAGTATTTGGTGGGGTTATGTCTAGCAAGGAGTGGGTCAGAAAGAGGTTGGTTATAAAGGGGTTTGAGATATCCTCTTTCCATCAAAACTTTTAGTGCGCTGGTTAGGCTCATATAAAGGAGAGTGAAAGTTCTACCTTAAGCTCGGGTTGGGCTGGTTGTTTGTGGGTTGGTATTAGCAAAGGGGTCTGCAATTTTGAGATCGGTGGCGATGGTATTGATTTCAGTGGGTTTGGGAATAGTGCTACTGCTAGCATTGTTATTCCTGGAAAACACCCTCACTGTGGGTTCACTTGTTCTGGGAATAATCCCTTTGTTAAATGCGCTCTCAATCTGAACCCCTAATTCATGCAAATTTTTTTAAAGTGAATAGTAGAGCGACTATTAACTTTGCAACATATCAAGCTCATGGTTCTGCACCACTATCCACACTTGGTCCTTCTCAGAAGGTTGATCTGTCATTTGTGTTGCCTCTACTCTCCACCATGCAACAAATTCTACAAAAGGTTCTTTAGGATTCTGGCAGGTTGCTTTAAGCTCTTGGGTGGTCATTTTAATTTGGGTATTGTAAGAATATTGATTCTGGTGGGTTGCCTCTGCTTTCCAGTTCTGCTTCACTTTATCCTCCAACTTAGCGTATCAAGTGGTTGTTATACCCGACAGGGTTCTTCCATACAGAGAGAGTTTTTGAGGCTTAGTCAGACCGATCGGTTTCAAGACGTCTAAGAAAAGCTGGATATGTACCATAGGATCTCCAGACTCGTCGAAAGAGTCAATGTGTGGCATTTTGAATCTGTCTTAGAGCCTTATGGCAACCTCGATGTACCCATCCTTAATGTCATGAATGGGGTTAATTCCCTGTGCCTTTTTGAATTGCTTCTCAAGATTAGCCATTTTTAACAAGGTCGGGTCGAGATCGTTAATTTCAAGGGAAAAAAGCCCCCTCATTAGGCTGCACTAGGAGTTTGAAAACTCGAGCTTAAGCTAACCTTCTCAAGGATCTAGACCTTGCAAATCTTCAATTGGCGGAGGTGGGTCAAAGTTCGGGTAGGGGCCCGGGACTGGATGTGTGGTAGATGTCCCAAATAGGCGTTGTATTTCAGCAATGGTCTCATCTTGCATGGCAATTCTGTGGTTTAGGGCCGTTATCATGGCCACAACTTCTTCTAGACTCTAAGCCATCACGGCTCTACTGAGTTGGCAATCGAGGAAATGGATGGGTGTAAGTTGAGAGCTGACTAACAAGGATTTTAACCCAGTTATACTTGATGTATCTGAACCAATTTTGTGAAACCCGGACCGGACCGGCCGGTCTAACCGGTTGGACCAGGAACCGGGCCTTGTTCCGGTCTGGTCAACCCCCTAGAACCGGACTAGGAGCAAAACCGGCCTGGAAATGAAAAACTGCCGGACTCGGCGGTCGAACCGGAAAAACCGGTGACCCAGACCGGGTTTGGCGGGTTGGACCGGTGATTTTTTATTATTTTCTTTCTTTCTTTCTTTCTTTCTTTCTTTCTTTCTTATATATATATATATTTTAAATTTTGACGAAAAATTCTTACTTCAAGAGTCTCCTCTCACAAGGAAGAGTCTCATTGGAAGTTGGAGAAGATTATGAAAGTCTATTCTATTTATAGGAAAAAAAATTTCAAAAAGAATCTACAAAATTTATGTGGGATTCAATCAAATTGTTTGAAACATATTGATTGGAGGGAGAGTTGAAAATTTCATTTCCTCCAAAATTAAACCTAACATTCAATCAATTTGTTTGGAGGGAATGTTTAAAAATTTTAATTTCTTTAAAACAAGTGACTTTTTTTTATCAATTATGACTTTATTAAATATTATTAATAAATATTATACAACAATTTTTATTTTTATTTGAGTATTTATATATATTTTTATTTATTTATAATTTTTAATTATATAATATTAATTATGACGTCATGGTTCGACCGCTTTGACCCAACGGTTGAACTGGTGACCCGTCCACCCGATCCCTTTTCCGGTTCGCTCACCGGTCTGGTTTTCAAAACATTGATCTGAACTGGATTAGTCAAGACGGGTTCGACTGGATTAGGCTTTTTTAGAATAGGTCTTTTGTCATTGGATGGATCTTTCTAAGTTGGCTTTTTAGGAATCAGATAGACTAGACCTTTGCTGAGTGGGTTTTTTTCTGGGATTGGATGGACTAGGCCTTTACAGAGTTGAGTATGGCTCCTTCTTTGGCTTAATCAAACCTAGCATTAAAAACAATTGCCATATCATATTAGGTTACCGGGTATGCTAGTCAAAAAAAAAACAAGATACAATTTTGGGCCCTAGTTCTAGTTTTGCTAAAAATTCACCCATATCAAACACAAACCCCTGGATTTTGACCCAAATTTTGATTATGATATGACTCTCAAGTTTGAAAAGAAGCAACTCAAGATTAAGACTCTTCTAGGATTGCATCACACATTGCCAAAGATTTCACATTTTGCACAAAAAGGCCAAAGATTTCACATTTTGCACAAAAAGGCATTCAAAACACCCCTACAAGAGGTTAGGGTTTTCCTGTCCTAGCTTTGGAGTGATCTATAGCTTTATTATTCAAACAAACGGTATCACAACATCCTAAAAAGTGGGAGAGCATCTTGCCCTAGTTTGAAAGGTCACTAGAGCATACTATATGCACTAGGCCAATTGGTCCAAAAGGGTACCTTAGCAAGATTACCTAATATACCTCTCACACCTAACACTGAGAAGTGAAAGGAGGATCAAGAAGTACGTCAATAATCCAGATCCAAGGGTTGTGTTTCCAACATGGCAACGCCCATGACCGGCCACCCTTTTGGTAAGCTTTTTAAGCAAGCCTCCAGCAAGCCGTCCAGGAATAGCAGATGGAAAATACAGTGACTTAAGAGCACCAATGCAAATACAATGCAAAGAACATATAAGTGTAGATAAAATTTCACATCATGAAGTTCGAGTCAAGTTCACTAATATCCCCTGCAAATTCGCCAGAAACTGTAGCTTGCTTTTCATGCTCATTTCGAATATGATAGCCCTACAGTTCGGACTCTCGTGGTTCTGAATCTGATTTCACAAGTGCAATGTGAAATAGATAAACACAAATGAGTCCAAATCTGGCAAATCTTTTGGAAAATCGATTTTCAATCAAAAATGCCAAAAATTGACTGCTTTGCTAGATTACAGAGTCGCCACCTAAATATTTTTGAAAAATTAAGGAAACTCGAGACTCGTGCCAAAGGCCATTTATCCATCATCACCATAGTGTCTCTGCTCGAGAACTTAGGTACAAGAGGGGAAGATCATGAATTGAGCATCCCATTCACCGATCAAAGATTGACCTCTACTAATCATGACGTGATTCTTCTTTACATTATATGCTCTTGTTCTGATTATTAGGCTAATTTACCATGTGTTGCACACAAGTACAGACTAATTTGCAAAAGTTGGAATACTTTGATTTCATGTACGTTTGAAAATTGTTTTGAATATGCACCACTTTGGAAAAGTGATCTCATATATACATTTGTCAAAGTCATCCCAACTTAAGCAAAAGGTCTTTATCCACCGACATTCAAACAAGTACATCACTTAAGCACTTAGCCTCATGGAATCATGCTTGACATGGCAACACAAACACACAATGCAATATGCTAAAGCAATAAATGCTTACCTAGTACTCCAAAGCAAGCCACACAAAGTAAAATAATTAGAAAACATGCATGCTCCTAAGCAATGCGATATGACTAATGCAACGCACACATTTATGAAACAATGAGTTCGACTACTAGCATAGCATATGATTCAATCCAATACATGGGAGAAATCACGTATTCAATTGAAGAATTTGACATTGGTTAGTATGATGAGCTGAACCCTTATGCATGCAAGACGAATGTATGTGAATCATGGAAAATGCTAAGGAAACATGATGCTCTATGCCACCATTATAAGCGAGTACATAAAATGGAGAAAGAAATGGGGGTTGGAAGATACACACACTTATTACATATTTGCTCTTATGCAAGAGGGTCCGAATGTCCAAGTGTCCAAATTAAACTACTTATTACAAATCCGAATAACAAATAAGAAATAAACTAGCTATCTAATTTATTACAACAAGGATAGTAATGAGGAATAAACTAGCTATCTAAGTTAACTAGCTATAACAATTACAAATAAATAATAATAATAATTACAACCATATTACAATAATAATGGGAAGATCAATTTACAACATTGATATAAACAAAGACACACAAGGATCACATGTATGTGATGATTTTCAGAAGCAGTTCTGTCTGTGTAGACTTGACTTTCTTCGTGCGCCCCCCCTTTCGGAGTGGCTCAAATTGGTCCTACAGTTTGGACTCCTATCACGGTTCTGAATCTAATCTCACAAAGTGCAAGGTGAGACTGATGAACACCAAAGAGTCCAATCCGGCAAATCATTTTGGAAAATCAGATTTTCGAATCAAATAATGTCAAAACTAGACTGCTTTGCCAAATTACAGAGTCGCCACTTAAATATTTTGTTTTTGGGAAATTTAGGAAACCCTGACTCGTGCCAAAGGCCACGTGTCCGTCATCACCAAAGTTGCCTTAGCTCGGAACTTGGGTACGAGAGGGGAAGGTCCTGAAATAAGCACGCCCGCTCGCCCAATCAAAGATCGGCCTCTACTAAACATGATATGTTGTCTTGCAAACACATGTGTTCTTGTTTTGATTATTAGCTAACTTTACTATGTGAGGCACACATACAAGTATAGACTAAGTCGCAAGATTTGGAACAAATCAATTCATGTTTGTTTTTGAAAATGGTTTGAAAGCGCCACCCTCAAGTGGGCTAAAGCACGGATTTGCCAGCAAACATGATGGGCTTAAAACATGATGATTTGCCACTTCGCAAAGTGGGTTTTAAAACTCACATTTGATGAATTGTCCCAATTCAAGCAATGAAGCCTTCATCCACAGGCATTCAAGCAGTTAAGCACTTAAGCAAATAGCCTCATGGCGAGCATGCTATCATGGCAACACTCACACTCATGCAAGTATGCTAAAGCGTAAAACTTACAGTGTACTCCAAGCCAAAACAGAAGCTAGTTAGAACTCAATGCATGATCCTAACTATGCAAAATGCCTAATGCAACACATGCAAGAATGCGATTAAATAGGCTCGGCTATCTAAGATGGCATTTGAATGCAACATTTTGATACATGTATTCAAAGAAGTATTGAAATATGATACAGTTTGAATGATGCGCCAAGCCCGGTGCATGCAATACAAATGAATGATGCAAACATGGAAGCATAAGGTATGCTAATTGAAATGTGCCCTAATCAAACCATTGAAAGCGATTAAATAAAAGGGAGAAAGACGTGGGGTTGGAAGACATGCACACACACACGCACACTTATTACAACATTGCGCCCTCGCGAAGGAGGGTCCGAATGAATAATAGCTAAGCTAATCAACTAATCTAATCTAATTAAACTAATTAGACTAATTATTACACAACAAAATAAAGAAATAGCTAAGCTAAGCTACTTAATTATTACAACACTTAATTAATTAACAAACTAATTAATTACATTACAAAACCATGCTAACTAACAAGTAAAGCATTAAAAAATACTGCCTCAGCTCTGCTTTAAGAGGTTGAACATGCATGCATTCGATTTTTGCCGCGAAAAGCCCACCGGTTTGCTCTTGAGAGGCTCTATTTGCAGGGTTACTCCAAGAACTCTCTGCTTCACCTTACCAAATAACTGTTGAGGAGTGCACCAGTGGCTTGCCGGCCATGAGGGCTTGCTGCCGGCCATCTGCCGGCCAAGGATGAAGCCTTGCCAGCCACTGATGAGGCACTGTCGGCCACTAGTGTGCTGAATCACCATTCTGCAACAGAGCACAAACAGAGGAAAATGAAGGGTCTCCCAAGGATCTGTTTGTACTGTACCACTCCTTATCATCTCAAAACATCAAAGGAGTTGCACTATTGGATCCAAAACCACCAATCAAGCATTTTCAATGCATGATGGCCAAGGATCCAACTTGTACACATTCAATAAATGCACAAAAACAAGACTCAATGGACCACCACCCTATCATGCATGATCAAAGGTGATGGAGACAAAGAAGATTGGCTCATTTTCATGACTTTGAGTATGAAATGGACCAATCTACCTTGTGTTCAATATAACATCCGATTGAACACAATGCAATGCAAACACAACATGCTTAACTTGGTCATGTTTTACTTGATTCATTTTGTTTACTCATTTTAGCATTACCAAGCCATTCTTTAATTGGTTGAGTCCAAGATGAGTGTCCTCTAGTGAGAGAGGGGTCAACCAAAGGATGGTTTAAGACTTGAGAGAGATCATGCCTTTGGCTAGTAGAAACCCTCAAGAGAGAGTTAAAGCCATTGAGCATAAGCTACATCCCAAGCTTAAACACATGCATAAGGTTAACCAACCCTCAAAACAAATAGAAAAATGAAGAAATGAGGGAGGTTGCAGACTTTTAGTGCTGAAATGGCATGACAAATAATACTACAACATGCAAGCAACATATGCACAACATGTTCAAAAGCCATAAACACTAAACTAGTGAAGAGCATTACACTAGAGGCATGCAATATTAGGCTTAAATGACCAAACCAGCTCTGGACAGAGCTAAGACATGCCAGAACAGTGGCTAAATCATGCTGGAATTGAAGCATGGAAGGCAAGAAAAACATGCTCACATGTTGGCTCACAAACAAGGCTTAAAGCACAACTCTCAAAAGCAATGAAAGAGTGAAATATGTGAGAGTGTGACAAAGATATATGCACTGAAATCACATGCCAAATGATGCCATAGCATGCAATCATCTCATGCAAAGCATGTTAGAGGCCTCAAAACACAACGCTAGTGAAGGCATTTACACTATAGCTATGCAAGACAAAGCTCATATGACCAAGACAGCCCAAAACAGTCCTAAAACAGCCTAAATGGAGTTCTAAAACATGCTTGAAATAAGCTAAGAATGGCTAGACTTAGAGGCCAAAACAATAGCACATGTTTGGCAATTTAGCACAATTGCACTACAAGCATACAAAGCAAAGGTCGAGTGCTCAAACCAGCTCAAAACATGCCAAAACATTAACAAAAACGTGTTGGAGTCATGCTAACATAAGCTAGAATAATGGGCTAACTCATTAGGCATGCTAAGCTAGTAAGCATGATTACACTACAAGTGTAAAAAGCAAGCAACAAGTGACCCAACCAGCCAAAAACAGAGTTAAATCAGGTCAAAAAAGTAGCAAAAACATGCTTGAACTAAGCCATGAGATGGTAGAAAAACATGCTCACATGTTGGGCCATCAACACTTGCAAAGAAGACACAAGGAGAGTGTAGACGTCCCCGAACGTCCCGGGAGGGAATCCCGTTTTGTTCATTGGGGCTAACTACAGTTCAGGACTCAATGTTACGGTCCTGTATCTAATCTCGCGGAGTGCAATGCAAGACCGATGAATCATCAAAGAGTCCAAATTCGGCAAATCGTTTTGAAAAACTGATTTTTAGAAAGAAGTGTCAAACATGGATTGCTTTGCTAGATACAGAGTCGCCACCTAAATATTTTATTTTGGGGGAATTTAGGAAACCTTGACTCGTGCCTAAGGCCACGTGTCCGTCGTCACCAAGGTTACCTCGGCTCGGGAACTTGGGTACGATTGGGGAAGGTCACTTCGTGAGCACCCCTGCTCGCCCGATCAAAGATCGGCCTCTACTAAGCATGATATCGAGTTTTTGAAAACATATGTGCTCTTATTCCGGTTATTAGCCTAGAATTACCATGTGATGCGCACAGCATACAAGTATAGACTGGGTTGTCTGAATTGGAACAAAACATTTCATGTTTGTTTTTGAAAGCGGTTTGCTACTCGCAAGTAGGCTAAAATGCGGATTTTGCCACCCTCGAGTGGGCTTAGAAAACATGGTGATTTGCCACTATCTAGTGGGCTAAAACTCGCAATCAATGAATTGTTCGAATTCAGATAATCCAACCTTCACCCACAGGCATTCAGGCAGTTATATCACATAAGCAAATAGCCTCATGGTAAGCATGCTATCATGGCAATCACTCACACACATGCAAGGATGCTAAAGCATAAACACTTACCGAGTACTCCAAGCCAAAGAAAGAAGCTAATTAGAAATCATACATGAATCCTAACTATACTGAGATGCCTAATGCAACACATACAGGCATGCAACTAAGATAGGCTCGGCTATTCTAAGATGGCATATGAAATGCTACAAAAATCATGTATTCAACTTGGAATTGAAATACGATGCAATTAGTATGATGCGCCGAGCCCGATGCATGCAATACAGATGAATGAATGCAAACATGCGAACATATAGATGCTAATTGAAAGACGTAGGGTTGGAAGACATGCATCACACACACACGCACACTTATTACAACATTGCCCTCCTCGGAGGGTCCGAATAAATAATACACAACCGAATGAATAACGAATTACAGCTAATTATTACACAACCCTAATTAATTAATAAATTAACTAGAATAAATAAGCCAGCACGCAAAACATATGAAATGGACTGCCTCAGCTCGGTCTTGAATGATAAGGAATGCATGCATGCTCGAGTCGCCTTGCCGGAAAATCCATCGCGATGCCCCTATTTGCCTCTGTTTGCGACTGGTCCCGGAATACTGTACAAAGCTCCAGAAGGCTGCTTGACCAGTTTTTGCTACTGGTTTCTGGTTTGTTGCAACAGAGAGCGAAAAAGGGCCATGGCAAAGTATTTTCAACATATGTATGCACAACCACTCTCCCCGTCATTGCATGAGCTCTAGGGAGTGTAATCCTCGATCTTCGTGCCACCAATCACGCATCTCGATGCATGATGGCCGAGGAGCCGAATTGCACGACTCGATGTAAAACATATAAACACAACAAGGCCTAAACTCCATCATGGGTAATCCGGAGTGTCGGCGACCGAGAATTGAGGCACATTTCGTCACTTGGGGTACGAAACGTCCCTCGTTTCCCGTGTTTGGATTAAACCCTATTCCAAACACAATGCAATACACATGGCATGCATGAATGCAACTCTAACATGCAACCTAAGCATAATGCCACTAAATGATGCAAACATGCAAATAATGATATGCAAACACGCTACTAGCATACACAATGCTATGGAATAATCAATGGCATACTCAATGCACACGAAAACTATATGGCATACGCAATGCATACATAGAGACTAACAATGAAATGATCAAGGCATACACAATGCAATGGTCAATCATGCAACAACATGGACTAAATGGCATATACAATGCGAGATGGACTTAAACCAAGATAGGTGAGCCTCAGCCACACCCAAATCAGTGGCCATCCATGATGAAATTAAAGGCAGGAACACTCATGCAAACATGCCCGATGCAAGGGACCGAACCTAAGGCATCAAATGCCACTCTACCGAAGCATGGCAAGGGATGAAATATGGCATACAATCATGCATTTTCTAGCTCTGAAATGACAAGCAAGATGGTCTCGAATCATGCAAACACCTCACACAATGCATGCTAGATGGCCTAAATACCGAAACTATTGAAGTGGATTACACTAGAGGTATGCAAAGCGATGCTCAAATGGAAAAACCAGCCCCAAACAGACCCTAGGTAGGTCCAAGACAAGGGGAAAATGGTCTCAAATGATGGCTCGAAAGGCATGGAAATGAAGGTCATGCAATGGTCCAAAAACGAGGCATACAAGTACGACTCTCAAATGCATTTAAGGAGTGGAAAACATGGGAACATGGCACAAGTATGAGGTCTGAAATAACATGCACAATGATGCCAAGACATGCAAACACCTCTATTCAAGCATGCAAGAGGCTACAAAACTCAAGGTTAGGCATGGATATTGAACTACAACCATGCATAGCATGCATCATTCAACCATGAGGCACAAAAACAGAGCTAAGGCAGTCCAAAACATGCACAAAATCAGGTTAAGGCATGGCCAAAAAGTGCTAGAATCAAAGGGCCAAAACAACATGCAATACAAGCTAGTGAAGAGGGTTTACACTACAAGTATATTAAGCATTCAAGAGGCCACTAAACCAGCAAAATTCAGAGGTATGACATGCCAAATAAATCCCAAAAACTCACTAAAACATGGTCTATGCATGCAAAAATGAGATGCTCCTTTGATAGGCCATGAAGAGGGTTGTTCTACACGTGCAAGATGGACACCCAATATGACAAAACCACCTCTGGAAAGAGGTTATGAAGGCCCTAAAACTCACTGAAAAGGGCCTGAAATGAGGCTAGGAAGCATGCAAGTATAGGCTCCTTTGATATGCTATGAAGAGGGTTGTTCTACAGATGCAAGAGGAACACCTAATATGGCAAAAATAACTCTGGACAGAGCTTATGCAGGTCCTAAAACTCACCAAAAATGGCCTCAAACATGTCTTGGAAGCATGCACACATGGGCTCCCTTGTTAGGCCAAATATGATAGAAAACAAAACAAGGGGTGAGAGGGTCACCCCTCTCTGATTTTGGTGCTCAAAAACACATAATAATTACTGAAAACCCGCTGGATTTCAGTGGTCAAAAGGGCCAACAAAGCTCAACACAAAGGTCCTAATGCATGGCTCAAAACAAAGGAAAATGAAGCATGCAAGGGGGTAGATGGCCCCCAACAGAAAAATGGTCTTAAACAAACATGTTAAGAAGCTCAAAATAAGACTTTTTTCAGTTTATGACAAAGCCCAAATATGCTTAAAAACTAGGCTAAGAGATGGAACAAAACAATGCCAAAAAGAGGGAAATAGAGTGTTACCCTTTTAGCCAAGAACTCCAGCAGCTTCTGGACCAAAACAGCAAGCCTTCAACCTCTGAAAACCAGCTCCAAGGTGCTTAGAGTGATGGTGGAGGTGTTAGGATAGGAAGTGGTGTGCAATAGGCCAAGAACAAGGGACCTTTGGAGCTAAAATGGAGAGAAATAGAGAGGAGAGTGTATGTATGCCTCAAAACAATTTATGAACCCTCTACAAGGAAGGCAAGGCCCTCCTTTATAGAGCCAAGGGTCTAAAGCTTCTTCAAGAAGCTTAAAACCAAGGTTAAACATCCTCCATACATGTATGGAGGATGCAATCTGTGGCTTCCAGCTGGCACCAACTCAGTGAGACAGAAAAGGAGAAAGCTGGCCGACCAGTTCAGGTGGTCGGCCGACCACTCCCCCTGGTTGGTCGACCAGGGTCAAAAGTGTCAGGTGGTCGGTTGGCTCCTAGGGTGGTCTCCAAGCTGAAAGCAAGCTAGTGGTATGGTGGAGACCAGTCAAAAGTGGCTCAAAAACCAAGGAGACCAGCTTCCTGACAAGAAAATCGGCCGGCGGGAGAAAAGGTGGTCTCCAAGAGAAAAGGTGGTCTCCCACCCTTGTACCACCTTCCAAACAATGAAAATAGGGTCCATACCAAAAATGAACCAAGACGGATGCAAAACGAGGGTTCGGGGGCCAAAACGCGCAGCCGGGTGCCCCCGAAAACTGACTGTTAAGCATCAAAGTGGCGTGCGACCACGAAGGTGGTCTCCCGGGCCAGAGTGTCCCTCTAGAGAGAGGAAACAAGGTGTGGGCCAAAAACCGGAGCAAACGGAGAAAGTTAAGCGGTCCCGAACCGAGGCGCACGGCCGACGGCTCCGAAAATCGAAAACTGGTCTCCAAACGGGAAAAGCGGCCTACGACCACGAAACGTAGCCTACAGCCACTGAGAGATGGTCTACGAGACCTCTCCCTCCCTTCGGGAAGAGAAAACAGAACTTGGTTTGCAAACCGAGGCAGAGCACAAGAGAGTCCCGAAGTCCGGAGGCAAGGCTCTCAACCGAGACTCCGAAACCTCAGAACGAGCACAACATGCACAATCACCGAGCGCTCAATCGATGACGTCTGAGTCTTAAGGTCAGTCAAAAATGGGGTGTCTACAGTTGCCCCTCTTTGACAAAACTCGGAAGTCATACGTGACGGGAGTGAATGTCAAAGCCCAGAGACGACCCATTTTTGACAAGGCCGAAGACTTAGACAAACAGGCAAGATAAACGAAGAGATGTGCCCGCAGCAGGGGCAAAATGCAAAACGACGTGCACAAAGCCGAACGTAACTCACGATTATGCAAAGCAGCAAGCTGTAATGAAACAAGTATTCACAATACATGCAACAGTTCTAAGCGAGAATGCAAAGCAAAACTACATTTCATGCAATAAGAGTGTAAGAGAATCACCATTCTCGCTACGTCTCACACGGAGAAGATATAATACCTGTGCGGCTCGTCTGGTCGCACCAGCTTCAAATGAACCGTAAATACAATATCGTGCCTGCAAAAGAGAGAAACTTAACAAGCACAACATAGTTAGCAACATATGTTCAATGTTACATCAAACGCAGACAAACATGGTGCTGATGAAAAGGTGCAACGCAATGCAAGAAGAAACGTGCGCAACAACGCGAGTTAAGCATGAAGGTATGACAATACCAGTTAAATGTGCACAAATGCAAGCGATGTGCATAACAATGCAAGTGATGTGCATAACAATGCAAGATAAGTGCAACTTCAAAAGCGTATTTGAAACAAAACATTGAGCAAAGAAATGCAAGCCTCGACGAGGGCAACTCAAGTGCGACCTCCGGTTTACCGCTCGAGGGGTCGCAACGTACTCAAAAAGGATACACCTTGCTTTTGGCGAGCAACAACGAGCCGCGCATCGAAGATGAGATTTGAAGTTTCCGCGGAGAGATTTTGCGCCGAAAAGTGCACTTTCCTTGTACTTTCTTGAGAGCCGAGGACTCCGATCACCACCAAAATTTGCAGAGAGAACAAAGAGGCATTGGAGACCACCCAGGAGGGCCACCGACCACCCTAGAGAGCCACCGACCAGGTTTGGTGCAAGGGGGTGGTCGGCCTACCAGAAAAGGTGGTCGGCCGACCACCTGTCCAAATCAGGGACAGTTTGGTCCTTTTGCACTTGTTTCTTTAAATATACTTGGCCAAAGCACTTTTTGCTCACACCTTCAGATCCGAAATTAGTCCCTCTTGCTTCCTAGACCATTTTCTCTCTCAGATCTGCGCTCTATACGCGTTTTCCAACGCCCCACGCAAAGTTGTTTCGCGAAATCTTTCAGTTTTCTTCACTTTGGACCGATTAAAATTTGATTTCGAAGCTTCTTTCTCCATTTTCACCACTTGAGGTAAGTTGTCTCGACATTTGGAACATTTTCTCGGGAGTTGACTTTTGTTGACTTTTTCATTTCCCGAGAGTTGACTTTTGTTGACTTTTTCCAATTTTGGCTCATTTTGCTCATTTTTGCTCCTTTTTGCAGATTTCTCGAAATGGCGGGTCATCTTCCTCATGGTGGAGGTCCTCCAGGCGCCGAGGGTGAGCCGGACATTATGTCCTTGCCTCCGAGGATCCGCCCCTTTGATCCCGAGAGGTACGACCCTCCGGAGCACATCCTTCCATGAGTACTTTCTACCATTTCACCGACTTTGATCGCCGGGCACCCGTAGATCTGCTGTTACGGGAGCCAGAGTCCCACCTCTCTCACCAGGCACGAGAGGTACGTACTTCATTTTTACATTTTCTGCAATGTATTCTCCGTTTTCTGTGCATTTCCCGCTTTCGCTATATATGTTCATCGGCTCATTCTGAACACATTCACACGCCATCCAGTCCACTTTGGCATACAACTTATTCTGAACGCTTAGTCTATAACATGGCATTCTGTTTGCATTTTGAACACACAGCTTAAGCACCTGAATTTCTGAACACACAGCTCAAACTTTTTGTCGTGAACACACAACCCATAGTTTTCTGAAATCTGAACACGCAGCCCAAACTCTTGATTATGAACACGCAGCCCATAGTTTTCTGGAATCTGAACACGCAGCCCAAACTCTTAATGTGAACACACAACCCACAGTTTTTGAAATCTGAACACGCAGCCCAAACTCTTGAAGTGAACACGCAGCCCACAGTTTTTGAAAGTTGAACACGCAGCCCAAACTCTTGAAGTGAACACGCAGCCCACAGTTTTTGAAAGTTGAACACGCAGCCAAAACTTTTGATTATGAACACACAGCCCATAGTTTTCTGGAATCTGAACACGCAGCCCAAACTCTTGAAGTGAACACACAGCCTACAGTTTTTGAAATCTGAACACGCAGCCCAAACTCTAGAAGTGAACACGCGCAGCCCACAGTTTTTGAAAGTTGAACACGCAGCCCAAACTCTTGAAGTGAACACGCAGCCCACAGTTTTTGAAAGTTGAACATGCAGCCCAAACTCTTGAAGTGAACACACAGTCCACAGTTTTTGAAAGTTGAACACACAGCCCATAGTTTTCTGGAATCTGAACACGCAGCCCAAACTCTTGAAGTGAACACACAGCCCACAGTTTTTGAAATCTGAACACACAGCCCAAACTCTTAAAGTGAACACGCAGCCCACAGTTTTTGAAACTTGAACACGCAGCCCAAACTCTTGAAGTGAACACACAGTCCACAGTTTTTGAAAGTTGAACACGCAGCCCAAACTCTTGATTATGAACACACAGCCCATAGTTTTCTGGAATCTGAACACGCAGCCCAAACTCTTGATTATGAACACACAGCCCATAGTTTTCTGGAATCTGAACACGCAGCCCAAACTCTTGAAGTGAACACACAGCCCACAGTTTTTGAAATCTGAACACGCAGCCCGAACTCTTGAAGTGAACACACAGCCCACAGTTTTTGAAAGTTGAACACGCAGCCCAAACTCTTGAAGTGAACACACAGTCCACAGTTTTTGAATGTTGAACACGCAGCCCAAACTCTTGATTATGAACACATAGCCCATAGTTTTCTGGAATCTGAACACGCAGCCCAAACTCTTGAAGTGAACACACAGCCCACAGTTTTTGAAATCTGAACACGCAGCCCAAACTGTTGAAGTGAACACACAGCCCACAGTTTTTGCAATCTGAACACGCAGCCCAAACTTTTGATTATGAACACACAGTCCATATACTTTATGTTGAACACGCAGCTCACATACTTTACTGGTGAATACACGACTCATTCATTGTATTTGCACGCAGCTCACACTGAATACGCAGTCCACAACATTGTATTTGATTTGCACATAGCTCGTACCTTCACTTTGAAACAGAATACATCTGTTCATTCTGAATGCAGGTATCTTCTCGTGTTACACGAGGCTATGGCTCGATCATCGCCAGGGAGTGGTACGCAGAGCTCCCAGAGTCTGTTCGCGATCTGGTTGACCAGGCAGGGTTTGGACCCTTCTGCGCGGGATATCACGTTATCCTGCGAGCAGGACCCTGATAGGGGCACTCGTGGAGAGATGGTGGGACACCACCAACTCGTTCCACTTCTTAGCTGCCGGGGATATGACGATGACCCCGTTCGACTTCGCGATGCTAACGGGCCTTGATTCGGCTGGCCGACCGGGTCCCCTACAACGAGGATATGGGCAAGTGGGAGGCTGCCTGGATTTATCTGTTAAGAGCCCGTCCACTAATTGACAGATCATCGAGCAGAGTCAGGTACACTAGGTTTTCTATACATTTCAGAGAGACTGTGCCCGAGACTCTCGAGGAGATAGAGCAGTATGCTCGAGGGTTTTTGATGTTCCTCCTCGGGACCACTTTGTTCTCCGATAGGGGGAACACCGTTGGACTTTATCTGCTGAGTGCTCTGGTAGACCTATCACAGGTTAGCCAGTATGATTGGAGTGGCGCCAGCCTTGCTACCCTTTATTGTTACATGAGTGCGACCTCCCGCAGGCAGGGGAACATAATCGGTGGCTATTGAAGAGCTTGGGAGGTACTTTCTGCCCTCTTGATTTACATTTCTGCTTTTCATTATCTGTACACTGCACACACGGCACACTTTACATTATGTACTTTGCACTCCGCTCTCAGCATTCTGCATTCTCTGTACATTCTGTATTCACATTCTGCACTCAGCATTCTGTATTCTGATGGCTATTGCCCTGTTTTCCACAGCTATGGGTTTTCGTGTACTTTCCGATGCTAACCCCAGAGCTCGAGGTGGAGGCGCCTCTTGTGATCCCTTACTCGCTCATATTTGAGGGCCAGTACAGGCCGAGAGCTCGGGAGACTCTGCCCTACCTGCGGCAGTTCTTCGATACAGTGCGGACGACCGAGGTAATTCAGAACTCTCAGTTCTTCATGTTTTCATCTTTGATTCATCTTGCACATTTACGATTTCTAATCGGCTTATGCATTGGTTATCCGCAGATCACATGGCAGCCCTGGGCGCCCTTGAGTGGAGATACCCGATTTCAGTTTCCTGGGGAGTGGGCCCCTTCTCGGTACAAGATCCTATTTGAGGGGCCAGTTGGCAGGGCCTGGTTTCTGGGGGACTGCTTCATGCGCTAGACGATGGGCTACCCCGAGCAGAGTGTCCCCGCAGCACCTCCGGACGACATGCGGTCCATTGAGGGACTCACTCCCCAGGAGGTTGATTTGGCTATGCTGGGCACTGATGTAGTTCTACATTTGGAGGAGGGGGAGTACGCGACCTACCATCATACATACTTGATGCCCCCATTGACAGGTGTCCGCACTCCCACGAGGAGGTCGGCTGGCATGCCATCATCGAGTCGAGTCCAGGCTACAGGTGCCCCTTTGACTAGCAGGGCCGGCACGTCGAGAGGTGGGGCTGGACTGGTTCCCCCGATTCCTCCGACTTATCATCACGCCGGGTGGCCAGATCTTCCGACCGAGTTGATTGGATGGCGATATGGGTCACCTTACCCGATTCCATTGGAGCCCCCAGTGCCTGATCACCGATACATCAGAGACCCTGACTCGTCACCGGTATGCTTTACAGTTTTGATTTATCACTCAGATATTTGGACATTTATTCATTCACTAATAACTTGCACTTGCATCTGCAGCCCCCCATCGAGTACATGGATAGGATGCTCGGAGTGATGGCCGCGTTCGAGGGCATGGTTCTGCGGACGGAGACATAGCTATTCATTGCCGGCGTCTCGGTGCTTTTCAATTTCCTTGTATTTATTATACTTTTGATGACATGCTGTATTTACCCATTTCACTGCATTGCTTGACTGTATGCGTAGAGCACATCTGACACACCCCACATTCATATACTATATTTGCATGCATCCACTCCATGTAGCTTTCTTGTCTCTGCATCTGATATACATATTGGCTAATGTATTCAAATTGCACTCTTCCTTTTCAGATGCCTCCACTACAGACTGAGCCACAGGCCGGGCCATCTAGGCCTTCTCGGGGAGCTGGGAGAGGGGGTTCGACTCGCAGCCAAGGTGGATGCAGAGCGCCTGTCATAGAGGAGGAGTCCAGCGAGGAGGAGGAGCCTGCGCATCCCCAGTCAGAGACATCCGCTGACAGAGAGGGTGACTCTGGTTCCAATTCTGATAGTGGAGATGATGCCAAGGAGGGTTCCGAGGACGGTGGCTCTGATTCAGATGATGATGATGGTGCAGAGGTTGTTCCGCAGAAGAGGACAAAGAGGGCCTCTTATTCCTGCGCTTGATAGCACTGATGCAGCTGTTCCTGCTTTATTTTCCTTTTTTGCTAGTAGTTGTAGCACATTGTACATTGTTAGGCAGTTTTATTTTCTGTAAAAACTTATACCCTTGTTGTAAAATGTTGTAACAAAGGAAGCATGATGGAATGAAACAGCTTTTTGAAAAAGTGTTGTGTTTTGTATTCTTAGCATCGCATCGCATCATTTTGCACAAAAATGAGATTGAATGAAAATTGAGCATCGAAAATTGCCAAGTCAGGTAGTGAACCAACGCAATAAACTAAACAACCTAACTTACTAAGAACAACAAAACCTTAGCAAGTTTACAACTCGATAAACAAAACACGACAATGTTGATAAACAGGAGAGTAACAACTCGATGTACAAAGACTCAATGACTCGATAAAACTTAACAACTCGATAAACTTAACAACTCGACTTGATGAGCAAAACTTAGCAATAACTCGATAAACAAAACTCAACAACAACTCGATAAACAAAACTCAACAACAACTCGATAAACAAATGCATTTCGGACAAAATGGGCGATGGAATGCGTCCGAAACAGAGGGAAACGCGGACCTTCAATACTCCCAACGCATGGAAAAGCTAGGACCTCTCTTCTAGAGATTGGGACAACACCAAAAACCAAATTTTCTCTATGGCCAACCACCAGAGAGAGCTGGCCGACCAGCTTTCTGCCTTGGAGACCAAAAGGGTGGTCGGCCTACCAGAAAAGGTGGTCAGCCGACCACCTGGTTTGGCGACCACCAGATTTTCGACACGTGTCCCCAAACAGTGCCTTATCCTCTATAAAAGTTCCAGCTTCGTGGTTCTTTCATTTCATCTCAGTTTTGCATCAAAATGGAGGCATTCCTCATCAAAAATCTCGCAGCTTGGACTGCTACTTTAGACGGCTCGGAAAAGTTGAACTTCCGGGGCTTCGGCTTGAATGCACTATTCACGTTGAGCCGCACTCCGCTGCATCTTCCCTTTCTCCATGCCGCGATGAGGTTTTGGAATCCGGTAACACATGTCTTTAGCTTCGACGGGCAAGAGATGTGTCCTACTTTCAAAGTTTTCCAAGCTTTGATGGAGTCTGAGCGCAACGAGGAGATCTTGCCCCAACTCTGCTTCGGCCATGCTCAAGCCTTAGGACGAATGTGTGGGCTCACTATGCACGATGCTCAGTCTCTGATCTACAACGGAGAATTGGATATCCTCAGCTTGATTCAACGTTTTTCTGATCCCGGTGACCGCAGTGACCATCATTGGCAAGGCTTTCGGCGACATGCCCTTTGCTTGTGCATGTTATCTCACTTTTTTCTTGCCCTGGGCTTCAGCGGGTCTAGCGTTCGTCTGATTGAAGTTGCCCAAGGTTTGAAGGAGGGTAAGAGCTGCATTGCCATGACGTTGGCCGAGACACTGATGGGCTTGGATGCTTTCCATCGCCGGGAAACAACCAGATTTGCAGGGAGTCCACTACTGCTACAGGTAATGTTTCCCTCCCTATCTCACGTATATATTGCTCACATCACTCGACCCTCAGGCTCGGTTTTTCTCACAAAACCCTTTTCTCTTTCTCCACTTTTCTATCTTCTTTCAACGTAAACCTCTCTATTCTTTAATCTCTCATTTTTCATCCTCCCAGGTGTGGGGTGATGGATAGTTGCTGGTTGTGGACTCTTGCCCGGCATACTCCCAGTCGCACGTCTATTCTTCCAACGTCGTCTAGGTCGATGTCCTTGATGAGGGATGGATGTGCAGTTTGTTCCACAGACCGTATTGCTTGGCGTTGTCCTTGGCTCAATCTACTACTGGCAATGATCACAAGCATGTCCCGGCAGACTGGATTCATGATTGGTCTGACGCACTACGTTTTTTACTTTCCTTTCCTCCGTTCCAAAAGCGCCAATTTGTATGCAAGGGCAGGAGGACTCTGTATTGAAATCAATAAAGTTGAAGGTTACAGGTACTGAAAATTTTCCGCTTTGGTCCAAAAATGGTCTAAGTTGTAAAAAGATTAATTTGAACAAATCAAATCAACTTTATAAAACTTTTCAAAACCATTTTCGATATGGATCAGAACTGGACACGCCTGAGATCTGTCACTGAGATGCACAACCCCCCCGATCCTAGCAACTAGAAGTTGCCCCTAGTCTGATAGCACTGCACCGGAGATAACAACTGAAGCTCTTGAATGCTGAATAGACAAAGACGACCGAGATGATCAAATAGACAAAGTTGATCGGGGAAAAGTTTATGGCTGGACTTCAGGATGAAGTTGCCTATGTATCCCAAAGATGGGAATCAAGCCTTACGTAGTTCGGTTAGGGTTCACTCAAATATTTTCACTCTCCTTTTACGCTCTAACTTTTGCCAAGGCCGCCCTTTGCGGGTTTTCAACCTTGCGAGCTCAGTTTTTGTTCTTTCAAATTTTTCATGCTCTAACTTTTGCCTATGTCGCCCTTTCGGGTTTTCGGCCTAGCGAGCCTCTTAGGGATAATATTTCTTCAACTTGTCCATGTTGATCGGCTGTGAGAACTCTAGGCCATCTAGGTCCATCAAAACAACAACTCCACCTGACCAGATAGACTTGATGATGTAAGGACCAGTCCAATTGGGTCTGAACTTGCCCCTAGGGTCGTGTATGGAAGCTCAGTTGTCTTTGAGCACCAAATCTCCTTCTTTTAGATTCCTGGACTTAACTTTCTTATTAAAAGCCCTGGCAATTCTGCACTGATAACCTTGAACATGGTACAGTGCTTTCAGTCTTCTTTCATCAAAGAGCATGAGTTCTTCAAATCTGCTCTGCTGCCAATCTGCTTTGGCTATCTGACACTCAGCCAGCACTCCCAACGACGGAACCTCAATTTCGATAGGTAGAACGGCCTCCATCCCATAAACCAATGAATATGGAGTCGCTCCAGTAGATGTTCTAATTGAAGTCCGGTAGCCCCACAGAGCAAATGGCAACTTATCTGGCTGGCAGTCCCGGTAGGTTCTACCATCTTCTGCAAAATGTGTTTGATATTCTTGTTGGCGGCCTCAACTGCTCCGTTGGTCTGTGGCCGATATGTGGATGACTTATGAAAAGCCACGTTGTATTTTTCCAACAAGTCAATCACTTCCTTCTTGAAGTGGGAACTGTTATCTGAAATGATCTCGTTCGGGACCCCGTAGCGACAGATGATGTTGTTTCTGATGAATTTCGCAACATGTGAAGCCTTCAACACCGCATAAGATTGGGCCTCAACCCACTTCGTGAAATAATCTATCGCGACCAGAATGAACTCATGCCCATTAGACCCCTTCGGAGTGACAGCCCCAATCACATCGATTCCCCAAACTGAAAATGGCCATGGCGAAGTCATATTGTACAGCTTCGACGACGGGATATTCATGCGGTTTGTATGGATCTGACATTTGTGGCATCGCCCACAAAGCCGATACAATCCTCCTCCATAGTGGACCAGTAGTAACCCTGTCTGAGGATCTTCGGGCTAGCATTACCATCACGTTTACGTGCGCTCCGCACTCTCCTCCATGGATGGCCTCCATCAGACTCTTCGATTCTTCGGCGTCGACACACAGCTTATGCATTCCCAAATGACCTCTCTTATACAGTTTTCCTCCGCAGATGATGAACTAAGCAGCCATTCTTCTGATTTCCCTCTTATCCTTGGCATTTGCCCCTGGTGGATACGCTTCTTTTTCCAAGAATTTCCAGACATCGTAATACCAGGGGTTCTCATCTTGGACTTCTTCTATGGCAGCAATCGCCTCGTAGGCCGGCGCAAACTTCTGGTCAATGATGATTGGACGCATCCGGACTCCAAAAGGGATGTCTATCATGGAAGATAGAGTTGCTAGTGCATCTGCGAACCTGTTGTTCTCTCTTAACAGATGAGCAAAGTTTAGTTTCTCAAACCGAGGAATTAACAAGTCCAAGGTCTGGTGATACATTATCATCTTTTCTTCTTTGACTTTCCAATCTCCTTTCGCTTGAGATACAACAGGTTCGAGTCCCCGATGACGTCCAACCGTTTTGCCCCTAGTTCCAGGGCTGCTTCTAAACCAGCAATGCATGCTTCATACTCTGCTTCGTTGTTCGAGACTTGAATCGGAGTTTAAATGCTAGAGGGATACGGGACTTGTCGAGTGCTATCAGCAACACCCCTATCCATACCCGTACTGGTTTGACGCTCCGTCAAAGTACACATCGTCCAAAACTCATCGTCGATATGCAAAATGGCCTCATCTGGGAATAAGTACTCAACTGCTTCATCCCCTTCCACTGGATGACGGCTGATCGGCTAAGTCTGCTACCGCTCTTCCCTTGACTGACTTGCGCGTCACATATTTCAGATCGAATTCGGAAAGCAACAGCAACCAACGAGCTAGCCTACCCGTAAGTGCGGTTTCTCGAAGAGATATTTGATGGGATCTAATCTTGAAACCAACATTACAGAGTGAGCTAACAGGTAGTTCCGCAGCTTCCTAGTAGCCCATACCAAGGCTAAGCAAGCCTTTTCCAACGATGTGTAGCGGGTTTCATAATCCAACATCTTCTTGCTGAGATAGTAGATAGCTTTTTCCACTTTATCCTCTGATTCCTCGCAAGCATGCAGCCCATCGTAGTTTCAGTCACTGAAAGGTACAAAATCAACGGTTTTCCCGGCTCAGGTGTGACAACACGGGAGGGTTCTGTAAGTATTCCTTGATCTGTTCAAAAGCAGCTTGGCATCGGCCGTCCCATTGGAATTCTTTCCTTTCTAGGAGACCAAAAAGTGGTTCACAAGTCAAGGTTAATTTTGAGATAAACCGTCTTATGAATTGCACTTTACCCAGAAAGCCTCGCACCTCCTTTTCAGTCCTTGGTGGTGGCATTTCTAAGATGGCCTTGATTTTGGAAGGGTCGACTTCGATACCTCTCTCTGTGTAATCAGAAACCCCAGCATTTTCCCTGCTGTAACATCGAACGTACACTTCTGAGGATTCAACCACAACCGAAATTCTCTGATCCTTTGGAAGAACTTTTGCAAGGCGGTGTAGTGGCCCTCTTTCTTTGGACTTGACAATCATTCGTCCACATACACCTCAACCTCTTTGTGGATCTTGTCGTGTAATATTGTGGTCGACTCGTTGATATGTAGCTCTAGCGTTCTTCAACCCAAATGGCATCACCTGTAATAGTCCCCCCCGGGGTGGTGAAAGTCTTCTTCTCCGGTCTTCAGGTGCCATCACTATCTGATTGTAGCCCGAAAAGCCATTCATGAACAAAAGCAAAGCATGCCCCGCTGTGAAGTCCACTAACTCATCAATATGCGGTAAGGGAAAGTCGTCCTTCGGACTGGCTCTATTCAAATCTCTAAAATCCACGCATACTCGGATCCTGCCATCCTTCTTCGGCACCGGAACAATGTTGGCCAACCAAGTTGGGTATTCGGATACCAGCAGGAACCCTGCGTCAATTTGCTTGGTGACCTCTTCTTTAATCTTGAGGGCCCAGTCCGGGCAGATCCTTCTGAGTTTCTGTTTAACAGGTCGAGCCTCTGGGTCAAGAGGGATCCGGTGCTGTACAATCTCAGGATCGATTCCAGGCATGTCTTCATAGGACCACGCGAAAACATCTTTGAAATCTTTTAATAAAGCGATTAATCGCTCGCGTTCCTCTGAAGACAACGTGGACCCGATCTGGACCAGCCGCGGTCCTCCTCAGTACCAACATTAACAGTAGTGATTTCATCAACTAAAGGTTAAACAAATCTTTCCTGCTCTTGATCAATTAGCGTTGCAAAACCGGAGGAATTTCTTCCCCGTCGTTTTCATCAAAATTTTGAAAGTCCTGATTAATACAATAAATAAGGGCACAGAAAAGTACTCAGAAACCACATCCATTCCATTCTCATTAAGTATTTCCAAATCGTCCGATTCTTCTGTTACAACAACAGACTCAAAGAGAAAGAAAAAGACGACCTAGACAGGACTGTGGCATCCGGGTTATCACCCCTAGGAATACCGGACTCAGACTCAGTCAAGCTGGAACCTGATTCCGACTCACTAGACTCGGTGGAATCAGATTCCGGCTCACTACCTGACCCGATGCTGCTTGACAAAAATCCCTCCTCGTACTGCCAGATGAGAGAGGGTGCGATGGATGCATCCAAAATGTTTGACGGTGGGCTCGCAGCCGTTTCATTCCCAATCATGGACACCGAGAAGTTATCCCCCAAGCACTTCTGTACGATCGGAGGATCTGAAAGTAGACAAGCCAGCGCTACCCCCATTTCAATTTCAGCGCTCTCGAAATCCACATTTTTACACTGCTCAACCTCAGCTGATGGGTCTGTCTGCTCTTCGACAACATCATCCCCGGATAACTGTAGGTCAAAGAAGATCTCAAACCCCGGCAAGCGCCTCTTCTCGTCATTCAACCATGGCTCTGGGAAGCCACAAAATGGAAATTCCTCCCCCTCCCGGATGAAGCGTCCGTTTAGGGTACCCTGGATGGGTCGGTGCATCAACTCAAAAGGCTTCCCTGCCCGCTTCGCTTTGGCTCTCCCAGTCATCTCCTTACCTTTCCTCACCCAATCCTCTTTGGTGGGCAGATAACCCAAGCCAAAGGTATATGGGTTGTGCGGCACTTCGGCCAATACTGCAAGGCCCTTCCGGCCACTCTTTCCCAATCCCAATCCCATCCGGGGATGTGTTGAAGCTTGTTCATGAGGTATATCGATTGTGCGCTGACATACACCCCCTCATCAATAGCCAAGATGTTTTGCACGACTCGAGCCTCAGCTAGAGTAAACCCCGATAAGAACACATCCTCCGTGCCGTGCTCGATTTCCAAAACTGGTGTAGACACTTCTGGCGGTGGATGGATTGACGAATTCCCGAAAACAATGGCCACCCCCTTCCCGTGGGGGTATTTCAACATCTGGTGTAAAGTGGAAGAGACTGCCTTTACCTGGTGCAACCACGTCGTCCCAAAAGTAGGTTAAAGGTTCGGGAACGTCCAAGACATGAAAATCGATCTCGTGTTGTCCTGGACCAACCTGGGTCTGAATTTTGACAGTCCCCATCACCTCCCTGCTTGTGTTATCATACGCCCGAATCACCTGGGCAGTTGGCACGAAGTCCGCAGGCTTTAACCCGATTGCATATGTTGTCCTCGACAGGCACACATTACTAGCGGATCCCGTATCGACAAGAACTACCGGTATCCATTTGCTTCTACATTCCACAGAGATGTAGAACGGTTTGTTATGATTTGCGCCTTCAGGCCGTAGTTTCTTGTCAGAAAAGGTCAATGTTGGGGAACCTCCTCCCAGAAAGACCAATCCCACCAGCTGTTCAGGCGTGGTGTCTATTGAGAGCTTGACCTTGTCCATGGCCGACAGGACAGCCTGCCTGTGAACACGTGAAGCCAAAGCAGTCCCCAGATGGAGATGTCTGCCTGTATCTTTTTCAACTGCTTCAGTATAGCTTCTTCTTCAAGTTGTTCTCTTTCTATTTCTCCACCTCCTTGTCCTTCCCGGACACCTCTGGCTGATCTAGGTGTGGGGCTTGAAATACCGCCCACTCCTATCATATGATCTACTTCACCAATGTACCAGGTATCATCCGGTTGATTGCTTCCCCAGTCCTCATCCATGTGGAGGACATAGATCACGTCTTCCCACACATATCGGCAGCCAATAGACACCTGTCCGGCTCCGTTACCATTGTCCTTGTACTCATGGTACCTTTGTCCACGTGCTCGCAGCACCCTCTGTTCTTGTGCACACACTTTCAGTCCCCACAGGGCCTTGGCTTTTCTGGCTCTCTCAGAGTCTTCAGTTCCTTCCGGTTTACTGGTCGATGCAGCCTGTTGTTCAAAATTTCCTGTATTCAAAATGCCCAAATCCCGAGAGAAATTCTTGGCACCGGCGCTCTCCGCGATGCATTCTATCCCCGGCCCTTCCGGCCACAATTGATGTCCTTGCCCCTGACGGGCCCTGTTCCAGTTGAGATTCTTCAACAACGTCTGGTTGGTCGTCAAGCCACCCTGTGACCTCTGCTGACTCCTCAAAATTGAACCAGTTGACTGCCATGTCTCCTGGATCTTGTTCGTTGAAAAACTGGAGGTTAGCAAAGTCCCCTTCCAGAGTTACTAAGTCATCCTGCCTCTGATCAAATCCGTCCCCCCGTATTACACAAATCTCTACCCCTGCTGGCAATTCAAAGTTTGGCCTAGCCTGGCTCACTGATGCAATATAGCCATTCAGATTGTATACCTCCTCAGCAAAGCTCACAACTTCCTCAGACTCTAACTCAACAATCCCATTCTCCTCCAAAGTCATCCCTGTTCCATCTTCGATGGTCACCACCATTGGTTCGGGTTAGGTTCGGGAGATGTCCAACATGCACAAGTCAGTGCTGTCGGGAAGGAACACCTCCGGCTTAGGTAGGTGAGAAGGGGTGATATAGATGCTAGGATCGTAAGACACGACCCCAGTCTAGATTAAGTTGATGCGTTTGGAGGTGGAGCTTGGTTGTGTGGAGGAGAGGGTTGGTTGTGACATTGGGTTTCTCTGGTGGCACAATCACCCTGTTATCAACGAGATCCTGAAATCGTGACGCAATCTAAAACAGTGGTCGGTATCATGACCATGTTATTGGTGAAAGGCGCAATACTTCGCCGGGTTATGAGAGGAGAGGTAGTGGATTTGGCAATGGCCTCGGCTCCAGGGGCTTCAAGTGCCCTTTCCTGATTAATACCCCAGAGCTTTGGACAGGGGCATATATAATGGAGTGAAGGTTCTTTGGCCTCGAGGTTGGAATTTGGTTGTTTGTGTGTTACTCCCGGATGCACCGAAGAATGGTGTAGCTGTCGGGGTTCTTAGAGGGGTGGTGGTGACCATGCTTACCTCTGAAGCTCTAGCAGTTACAGCACTGCTTGTGCCTGCATTGTTGTTGCGGTTGAAGGTTCTCCTAGGTTGCTCTTTGTCATTGTCAATCAAGCCCTGCTTCAAGGCATCTTCGATCTGTACTCCCATCTCATGCAGATCTAAAAAGGTAGGGAAGGGGAGCACGATCATTTTCTGCATCAGTTTGGGTTGGAGGTTGCGCACAACCATCCGTATTTGATCCTCATCCATCGGCCTTATGGTCATCATTGAGGCCTTGGCCTTCCAGCGGGTTACGAATTCAGAGAAACTCTCCTTAGGCTCCTGCCTTGTTGTCTCGCGATCATGGGTTGTAATCTCGATTTGCGTGTTATAGGAGTATTGAGCGACAAAAGCCTCGGCCATCTCATCCCAGTTCCGTTTGACATCGTCTTCCAATTTTGCGTACCAGATGGCCGCCACACCCGACAGGGTTCGGCCAAACAATGAAAGCTTCTGTAGTCTGGTGAGCCCCATCGGCCTTAGTATGTTTGAAAACAAACGTAGATGCACCATGGGATCCCTGGACTCGTCAAAGCAGTCGATTTGTGGCATCTTGAACCGATCTGGCAGCGTCACAGCTGCGTCGGTATACCCATCCTCAATGTCTGGGATGGACTTTACCCCTTAGGATTTCTTGAACAACTTTTCAAGCTTGCTCAACTTTAACGTTGTATGGTCCACCTCGAACTCAAAGGGAGAGTCCAGTTGATTGGCAGGCGTAGGTGCCTTGGATAGTTGAGGTAGAATCGGGGGTGGAGCCGGCCCTGTCGAGATGTCTGTATCCTCCTGGATATTCTGGACATTTGGTGTCTCCCCGGGTAGTGGGACCCTTGGTGGGGGAGGAGCTTGATGTGAGGCTGATGCTCCGGCTTGCTGCTGTAGCTAGGTAATTAGCTCTGCCTGCTGGGTCATGACCATAGCCTGCTGTTTGGCAAATTCCGCTAGACGAGCAGCGTCCTCCTGCATGAGTTTCATACTTTTTTGGAGTTGGCACACCATTTCCTTCATCCCTGCCATGTTCTGCTGTTCCAGCTGACTGACTGGTATATCTATCTCTGTGGTAAAAGCTGAAGCCTCAGCCTGACTGTCCACTAACGGGATAGACCACTGTTCTGGCAACCTCTTCTCGGATACACTGCGTTTTCTCGACCTCCGTCTAATAACCGGGGGTAAGGAACAAAACACTGGTTGTCCGTCGACCAGATCCTCAGATTGATTGAGTCAGCGACCTCTAGTCCAGAGTGCTTGGGGAATATCTGCTTGGTCTGAAGCAATTGTGCTAAACTACCTAGCAAAAATATAAATAAAGCAATAATAAGAAAATAAACAACCAGACAAACGGACAGCATAACAGCGTAAATAAAGACACAACACACAGTTGGGCATCACAACACACAGTTGATAAGCTAAATAGACTGTCCTCAAACACTGATCATCGCTCCCAAATCACTGCCCCCAAAACTGAATCTGATACCCGAAAATAACTGATTCCCAAAATACTGAACTGATGCCCGCAGGCCTGATACCCAAACTTGTAAACTGATACATGCATTCCTGTAGAGACGCACTCTAAAAGCACATAGCAAACAAGTGAGAGCCAAAACACCCCTATGTTGGGGTAGGGTTTCCCTGTCCTATTTTGTCAGGAGCTAGGGTTTCACTACGCACGCAGCGGTTTCAAACAACCTATAATCGGGTAAGCAACCTGTCCTAGCTTGCAATGGTCACTATGGATTCCGAATATGCAAAGTGGGCTTAAAACATGATGATTTGCCACTTTGCAAAGCGGGCTTAAAACTCACATTTGATGAATTGTCTCAATTCAAGCAATGAAGCCTTCATCCACAGGCATTCAAGCAGTTAAGCACTTAAGCAAATAGCCTCATGGCGAGCATGCTATCATGGCAACACTCACACTCATGCAAGTATGCTAAAGCATAAAACTTACAGTGTACTCCAAGCCAAAACAGAAGCTAGTTAGAAATCAATGCATGATCCTAACTATGCAAAATGCCTAATGCAACACATGCAAGAATGCGATTAAATAGGCTCGACTATCTAAGATGGCATTTGAATGCAACATTTTGATACATGTATTCAAAGAAGTGTTGAAATATGATGCAGTTTGAATGATGCAACGAGCCTGGTGCATGCAATACAAATGAATGATGCAAACATGGAAGCATAAGGTATGCTAATTGAAATGTGCCCTAATCAAACCATTAAAAGCGGTTAAATAAAAGAGAGAAAGACGTGGGGTTGGAAAACATGCACACACACACGCACACTTATTACAACATTGCGCCCTCGCGAAGGAGGGTCCGAATGAATAATAGCTAAGCTAATCTAAGCTAAGCTAATCAACTAATCTAATCTAATTAAACTAATTAGACTAATTATTACACAACAAAATAAAGAAATAGCTAAGCTAAGCTACTTAATTATTAAAACACTTAATTAATTAACAAACTAATTAATTACATTACAAAACCATGCTAACTAACAAGTAAAGCATTAAATAATACTGCCTCAGCTCTGCTTTAAGAGGTTGAACATGCATGCATTCGGTTTTTGCCCCGAAAAGCCCACCAGTTTGCTTTTGAGAGGCTCTATTTGCAGGGTTACTCCAAGAACTCTCTGCTTCACCTTACCAAATAACTGTTGGGGAGTGCACTAGTGGCTTGCCGGCCATGAGGGCTTGCTGCCAGCCATCTGCCGGCCAAGGATGAAGCCTTGCCAGCCACTGATGAGGCACTGTCGGCCACTGGTGTGCTGAATCACCATTCTGCAACAGAGCACAAACAGAGGAAAATGGAGGGTCTTCCAAGGATCTGTTTGTACTGTGCCACTCCTTATCATCTCAAAACATCAAAGGAGTTGCACTATTGGATCCAAAACCACCAATCAAGCATTTTCAATGCATGATGGCCAAGGATCCAACTTGTACACATTCAATAAATGCACAAAAACAAGACTCAATGGACCACCACCCTATCATGCATGATCAAGGGTGATGGAGACAAAGGAGATTGGCTCATTTTCATGACTTTGAGTATGAAATGGACCAATCTACCTTGTGTTCAATATAACATCCGATTGAACACAATGCAATGCAAACACAACATGCTTAACTTGGTCATGTTTTACTTGATTCATTTTGTTTACTCATTTTAGCATTACCAAGCCATTCTTTAATTGGTTGAGTCCAAGATGAGTGTCCTCTAGTGAGAGAGGGGTCAACCAAAGGATGGTTTAAGACATGAGAGAGATCATGCCTTTGGCTAGTAGAAACCCTCAAGAGAGAGTTAAAGCCATTGAGCACAAGCTGCATCCCAAGCTTAAACACATGCATAAGGTTAACCAACTCTCAAAACAAATAGAAAAATGAAGAAATGAGGGAGGTTGCAGACTTTTAGTGCTAAAATGGCATGACAAATAATACTACAACATGCAAGCAACATATGCACAACATGTTCAAAAGCCATAAACACTAAACTAGTGAAGAGCATTACACTAGAGGCATGCAATATCAAGCTTAAATGACCAAACCAGCTCTGGATAGAGCTAAGACATGCCAGAACAGTGGCTAAATCATGCTGGAATTGAAGCATGGAAGGCAAGAAAAACATGCTCATATGTTGGCTCACAAAAAAGGCTCAAAGCACAACTCTCAAAAGCAATGAAAGAATGAAATATGTGAGAGTGTGACAAAGATATATGCACTGAAATCACATGCCAAATGATGCCATAGCATGCAATCATCTCATGCAAAGCATGTTAGAGGCCTCAAAACACAACGCTAGTGAAGGCATTTACACTATAACTATGCAAGACAAAGCTCATATGACCAAGACAGCCCAAAACAGTCCTAAAACAACCTAAATGGAGTTCTAAAACATGCTTGAAATAAGCTAAGAATGGCTAGACTTAGAGGCCAAAACAATAGCACATGTTTGCCAATTTAGCACAATTGCACTACAAGCATACAAAGCAAAGCTCGAGTGATCAAACCAGCTCAAAACATAGCTTAAACAAGCCAAAACATTAGCAAAAATGTGTTGGAGTCATGCTCACATAAGCTAGAATAATGGGCTAACTCATTAGGCATGCTAAGCTAGTAAGCATGATTACACTACAAGTGTAAGAAGCAAGCAACAAGTGACCCAACCAGCCAAAAACAGAGTTAAATCAGGTCAAAAAAGTAGCAAAAACATGCTTGAACTAAGCCATGAGATGGTAGAAAAACATGCTCACATGTTGGGCCATCAACACTTAGAAAGAAGACACTAGAGAGTGTAGACGTCCCCGAACGTCCCGGGAGGGAATCCCGTTTTGTTCATTGGGGCTAACTACAGTTCAGGACTTAATGTCACGGTCCTGTATCTAATCTCGCGGAGTGCAATGCAAGACCGATGAATCATCAAAGAGTCCAAATCCGGCAAATCGTTTTGAAAAACTAATTTTTAGAAAGAAGTGTCAAACATGGATTGCTTTGCCAGATACAGAGTCACCACCTAAATATTTTATTTTGGGGGAATTTAGGAAACCTTGACTCGTGCCTAAGGCCACGTGTCCGTCATCACCAAGGTTGCCTCGGCTCGGGAACTTGGGTACCATTGGGGAAGGTCACTTCGTGAGCACCCCCGCTCGCCCGATCAAAGATCGGCCTCTACTAAGCATGATATCGAGTTTATGAAAACATATGTGCTCTTATTCCGGTTATTAGCCTAGAATTACTATGTGATGCCCACAGCATACAAGTATAGACTGGGTCGCCTGAATTGGAACAAAACATTTCATGTTTGTTTTTGAAAGTGGTTTGCTACTCGCAAGTAGGCTAAAATGTGGATTTTGCCACCCTCGAGTGGGCTTAGAAAACATGGTGATTTGCCACTATCTAGTGGGCTAAAACTCGCAATCAATGAATTGTTCCAATTCAGATAATCCAACCTTCACCCACAGGCATTCAGGCAGTTACATCACATAAGCAAATAGCCTCATGGTAAGCATGCTATCATGGCAGTCACTCACAACATGCAAGGATGCTAAAGCATAAACACTTACCGAGTACTCCAAGCCAAAGAAAGAAGCTAATTAGAAATCATGCATGAATCCTAACTATACTGAGATGCCTAATGCAACACATACAGGTATGCAACTAAGATAGGCTCGGCTATTCTAAGATGGCATATGAAATGCTACAAAAATCATGTATTCAACTTGGAATTGAAATACGATGCAATTAGTATGATGCGCCGAGCCCGGTGCATGCAATACAGATGAATGAATGCAAACATGTGAACATATAGATGCTATGTAATGACCCCAAAAGTCATTCTTATTTAATTGGGGGTTAATGTGTTTTAATTCAACTACATCCATTAGAATTTAGAATGTTTTTATCTATTTTGGGGTATGATTGAGGTAGTGGGGTGATGGTAAAGTAAGATTGGACCAAAAACTTTAATTCGAATAATTCGCCTACGATCAGCCGTCACTCTTTTGCCCTTTTCTTTTTCCACACTTTGAATTGGATGTGAGGTTAGAACCATTGGAAAGATTATTTTCGGGGCTTCAATTTGGGCACAAGAATGACCTAAAACGGAGTCCGAATGAGAGAGTTATGCGTGTTTGAAGTTTTCATATCTGTGCTGGAAGCAGAACCGCACGTGCGGGAAATGCGGCGCACGTGCGGCGATGTGCGGGGCAGCAGCTCAAAAACGTGATTTTGAGCTCATTTCTTGCATTTTCTTTTCCTCTCTTCTTCTCCCCTCTTTCATGTCCGAAACCCTAGCTCCCCAAACCTTGGTTTCCTTCACTTTTCTCAACAAATCCACCATAGATCTTGCATCAAGGATGGAGAACAAGAAGAGGGCAACATTTTCAACCGATTGAAATTCGAATTTGTGGAGGATTCTTCTCAAAGCTTGCTTTTCTTGCTTGAATCTTGAGGGCACACTTCAGGAGGGACAAACACTCCGTTGTAGCACTGTGAGTAGTAGTACAGTAATTGTACATTTAATGATCATTAATGACTCTTCTTGTTAATAAATATCAGGAATGTTCTGTTAAGTTAGCTAAGTTAATTCATGTGACTAATGTAATGGTTACAATTAGTACTCTGTTAATTACCAGTCAACTATGTTACCACACATGAACCACCAAACAAAAGTGTATGCTTTTAGATGCTACTGATTAATAGATCAAGTGAACTACGACGTTTCTTAAGGAATAAAAAGAAGTTATGAGTTATCAAGGGTAGACACTTTCGAAGAATCAGAATAATTGGAAAGCTATGTGTTTTCGCATGAATGGGAAATTATTTAGAAACCACAACATAAGGGCAAAGGTTTAACATGTTTATGTAACCCTTCCTCATGAGAAAGTGAATTATTCTATCTTTGTTAAGCTTTTACAAGTTCAAGTATGAATAAGTTTAAGTAAGTTTGCAAGTTCAAGCATATATAAGTTTAAGTATGTTACAAGTTTACGTATGTTCTACGTTTAAGTCTGTTACAAGTTACGTATGTTATAAATCAAGAATGTTACAAGCTCAAGAACAAGTTCAAGTACGTCACGAGTTCATGTATGTTACAAGTTCAAATATGTTATCAGTTCATGTATATCTCAAGTATGTTTTAAATATGTTTCACGTATGTTTCAAGTATGTTTCAGGTATGTTTCAAGCATGTTACAAGTTCAAGAATGTTTCAGGTATGTTTCAAGTATATGTCACAAGTTTAAATATGTTTCAAGGTTAAATAACATTACAAGTTACAAGGGCTTTATGCCATTACAAGGGCTTTATGTCATTACAAGGGCTTTATGCCATTACAAGTTACAAGGGCTTTATGCCATTACAAGGGCTTATGCCACATGTTTTCAAGGGCTTCATGCCACATGTTTTCAAGGGCTTCATGCCACTTTCAAGGGCTTTATGCCACATGTTTTCAAGGGCTATATGCCAACTTTCAAGGGCTTTAGTGCCATATGTTTCAAGGGCCTTGTGCCACCATATTTCAAGGGCTTATAGCCATTATGTTATGATTTTTATGTTGCAGGATTAAGAGCTTATAGCCATTATGTTTATGATGTTTATGTTGCAGGATTGGGCCTGAGGCCGTCATGTACTTAACACAGATTCAGACTAACTATATAAACTCTGCATTCTTATATGCATTGACATGTATTATGTTTCAAGTTAGGCGTCATTTTATTTATGTATTACTATTCACTGAGCCCGGCTCACTATCTGTTATGTCTGTTTCTGTAGGTCACCAAATAGGTGGTCAGTTCTAGCCAAGATGCCGCTTTCTTTGTCAACCCTCATATGTCCAGGCACTATACCAGCCATTGATTTTGTTAAGCAGTTGAGATGTTGGTTCGCTTATGAGTGTCCATTTAAGGTTGATGTATACAATTTCCATATTTACTTTTGTATATGCCCAGTTATAGGGCAAGGGATGTAAATGTGTATGCGTAAGCTCCGGGTTATAGCCTAGAATTTCATCTATCCACTATAATGCATGTGATGAATGAGATCCTGGCATGTAGAAGTAGCTCAATGGAGTTTGTTTCTATTGTCAAATTTTGATATTTAATGCTTCCGTTCAGGCCCCATATGATATATATAGCAGGTTAAGTGTCTGTCTTCGAATAGGTCATGCCCAAATCTTTTAGGGGCGGGATTGGGGTGTGACATGCTAATTGAAACGTGCCCTAAACTAACCATCATATGCTAGTAAATAAAAGGGAGAAAGATGTGGGGTTGGAAGACATGCATCACACACATACGCACACTTATTACAACATTGCCCTCCTCGGAGGGTCCAAATAAATAATACACAACCGAATGAATAACGAATTACAGCTAATTATTACACAACCCTAATTAATTAATAAATTAACTAGAATAAATAAGCCAGCACGCAAAACATATGAAATGGACTGCCTCAGCTCGGTCTTGAATGATAAGGAATGCATGCATGCTCGAGTCGCCTTGCCAGAAAATCCATCGCGATGCCCCTATTTGCCTCTGTTTGCGACTGGTCCCGGAATACTGTACAAAGCTCCAGAAGGCTGCTTGACCAGTTTTTGCTACTGGTTTCCGGTTTGCTACAACAGAGAGCGAAAAAGGGGCATGGCAAAGTATTTTCAACATATGTATGCACAACCACTCTCCCCGTCATTGCATGAGCTCTAGGGAGTGTAATCCTCGATCCTCGTACCACCAATCACGCATCTCGATGCATGATGGCCGAGGAGCCGAATTGCACGACTCGATGTAAAATGAATGCACATATAAACACAACAAGGCCTAAACTCCATCATGGGTAATCCGGAGTGTCGGCGACCGAGAATTGAGGCACATTTCGTCACTTGGGGTACGAAACGTCCCTCGTTTCCCGTGTTTGGATTAAACCCTATTCCAAACACAATGCAATACACATGGCATGCATGAATGCAACTCTAACATGCAACCTAAGCATAATGCCACTAAATGATGCAAACATGCAAATAATGATATGCAAACACGCTACTAGCATACACAATGCTATGGAATAATCAATGGCATACTCAATGCACACGAAAACTATATGGCATACACAATGCATACATAGAGACTAACAATGAAATGATCAAGGCATACACAATGCAATGGTCAATCATGCAACAACATGGACTAAATGGCATATACAATGCGAGATGGACTTAAACCAAGATAGGTGAGCCTCAGCCACACCCAAATCAGTGGCCATCCATGATGAAATTAAAGGCAGGAACACTTATGCAAACATGCCCGATGCAAGGGACCGAACCTAAGGCATCAAATGCCACTCTACCGAAACATGGCAAGGGATGAAATATGGCATACAAGCATGCATTTTCTAGCTCTGAAATGACAAGCAAGATGGTCCCGAATCATGCAAACACCTCACACAATGCATGCTAGATGGCCTAAATACCGAAACTAGTGAAGTGGATTACACCAGAGGTATGCAAAACGATGCTCAAATGGAAAAACCAGCCACAAATAGACCCTAGGCAGGTCCAAGACAAGGGGAAAATGGTCTCAAATGATGGCTCAAAAGGCATGGAAATGAAGCTCATGCAATGGTCCAAAAACGAGGCATACAAGTACGACTCTCAAATGCATTTAAGGAGTGGAAAACATGGGAACATGGCACAAGTATGAGGTCTGAAATAACATGCACAATGATGCCAAGACATGCAAACACCTCTATTCAAGCATGCAAGAGGCTACAAAACTCAAGGTTAGCATGGATATTGAACTACAACCATGCATAGCATGCATCATTCAACCATGAGGCACAAAAACAGAGCTAAGGCAGTCCAAAACATGCACAAAATCAGGTTAAGGCATGGCCAAAAAGTGCTACAATCAAAGGGCCAAAACAACATGCAATACAAGCTAGTAAAGAGGGTTTACACTACAAGTATATTAAGCATTCAAGAGGCCACTAAACCAGCAAAATTCAGAGGTATAACATGCCAAATAAATCCCAAAAACTCACTGAAACATGGTCTATGCATGCAAAAATGAGATGCTCCTTTGATAGGCCATGAAGAGGGTTGTTCTACACGTGCAAGACGGACACCCAATATGACAAAACCACCTCTGGAAAGAGGTTATGCAGGCCCTAAAACTCACTGAAAAGGGCCTGAAATGAGGCTAGGAAGCATGCAAGTATAGGCTCCTTTGATATGCTATGAAGAGGGTTGTTCTACAGATGCAAGAGGGACACCTAATATGGCAAAAATAACTTTGGACAGAGCTCATGCAGGTCCTAAAACTCACCAAAAATGGCCTCAAACATGGCTTGGAAGCATGCACACATTGGCCCCCTTGTTAGGCCAAATATGATAGAAAACAAAACAACAAAACAAGGGGTGAGAGGGTCACCCCTCTCTGATTTTGGTGTTCAAAAACACATAATAACTACTGAAAATCCGCTGGATTTCAGTGGTCAAAAGGGCCAACAAAGCTCAACACAAAGGTCCTAATGCATGGCTCAAAACAAAGGGAAATGAAGCATGCAAGGGGGTAGATGGCCCCCAACAGAAAAATGGTCTTAAACAAACATGTTAAGAAGCTCAAAATAAGACTTTTTTCAGTTTATGACAAAGCCCAAATATGCTTAAAAACTAGGCTAAGAGATGGAACAAAACAATGCCAAAAAGAGGGAAATAGAGTGTTACCCTTTTAGCCAAGAACTCCAGCAGCTTCTGGACCAAAACAGCAAGCCTTCAACCTCTGAAAACCAGCTCCAAGGTGCTTAGAGTGATGGTGGAGGTGTTAGGATAGGAAGTGGTGTGCAATAGGCCAAGAACAAGGGACCTTTGGAGCTAAAATGGAGAGAAATAGAGAGGAGAGTGTATGTATGCCTCAAAACAATTTCTGAACCCTCTACAAGGAAGGCAAGGCCCTCCTTTATAGAGCCAAGGGTCTAAAGCTTCTTCAAGAAGCTTAAAACCAAGGTTAAACATCCTCCATACACTATGGACGATGCAATCTGTGGCTTCCAGCTGGCACCAACTCAGTGAGACAGAAAAGGAGAAAGCTGGCCGACCAGTTCAGGTGGTCGGCCGACCACTCCCCCTGGTCGGCCGACCAGGGTCAAAAGGGTCAGGTGGTCGGTTGGCTCCTAGGGTGGTCTCCAAGCTGAAAGCAAGCTAGTGGTATGGTGGAGACCAGTCAAAAGTGGCTCAAAAACCAAGGAGACCAGCTTCCTGACAAGAAAATTGGCCGGCGGGAGAAAAGGTGGTCTCCAAGAGAAAAGGTGGTCTCCCACCCTTGTACCACATTCCAAACAATGAAAATAGGGTTCATACCAAAATTGAACCAAGACGGATGCAAAACGAGGGTTCGAGGGCCAAAACGCGCAGCTGGGTGCCCCCGAAAACTGACTGTTAAGCATCGAAAGTGGCGTGCGACCACGAAGGTGGTCTCCCGGGCCACAGTGTCCCTCTAGAGAGAGGAAACAAGGTGTGGGCCAAAAACCGGAGCAAACGGAGAAAGTTAAGCGGTCCCGAACTGAGGCGCACGGCCGACGGCTCCGAAAATCGAAAACTGGTCTCCAAACGGGAAAAGCGGCCTACGACCACGAAACATAGCCTACAGCCACTGAGAGATGGTCTACGAGACCTCTCCCTCCCTTCGGGAAGAGAAAACAGAACTTGGTTTGCAAACCGAGGCAGAGCACAAGAGAGTCCCGAAGTCCGGAGGCAAGGCTCTCAACCGAGACTCCGAAACCTCAGAACGAGCACAACATGCACAATCACCGAGCGCTCAATCGATGACGTCTGAGTCTTAAGGTCAGTCAAAAATGGGGTGTCTACAGTTGCCCCTCTTTGACAGAACTCGGGAGTCATACGTGACGGGAGTGAATGTCAAAGCCCAGACACGACCCATTTTTGACAAGGCCGAAGACTTAGACAAACAGGCAAGATAAACGAAGAGATGTGCCCGCACGCAGGGGCAAAATGCAAAACGACGACATGCACAAAGCCGAACGTAACTCACGATTATGCAAAGCAGCAAGCTGTAATGAAACAAGTATTCACAATACATGCAACAGTTCTAAGCGAGAATGCAAAGCAAAACTACATTTCATGCAATAAGAGTGTAAGAGAATCACCATTCTCGCTACGTCTCACACGGAGAAGATATAATACCTGTGCGGCTCGTCTGGTCGCACCAGCTTCAAATGAACCGTAAATACAATATCGTGCCTGCAAAAGAGAGAAACTTAACAAGCACAACATAGTTAGCAACATATGTTCAATGTTACATCAAACGCAGACAAACATGGTGCCGATGAAAAGGTGCAACGCAATGCAAGAAGAAACGTGCGCAACAACGCGAGTTAAGCATGAAGGTATGACAATACCAGTTAAATGTGCACAAATGCAAGCGATGTGCATAACAATGCAAGTGATGTGCATAACAATGCAAGATAAGTGCAACTTCAAAAGCGTATTTGAAACAAAACATTGAGCAAAGAAATGCAAGCCTCGACGAGGGCAACTCAAGTGCGACCTCCGGTTTACCGCTCGGAGGGGTCGCAACGTACTCAAAAAGGATACACCTTGCTTTTGGCGAGCAACAACGAGCCGCGCATCGAAGATGAGATTTGAAGTTTCCGCGGAGAGATTTTGCGCCGAAAAGTGCACTTTCCTTGTACTTTCTTGAGAGCCGGGGACTCCGATCACCACCAAAATTTGCAGAGAGAACAAAGAGGCATTGGAGACCACCCAGGAGGGCCACCGACCACCCTAGAGAGCCACCGACCAGGTTTGGTGCAAGGGGGTGGTCGGCCTACCAGAAAAGGTGGTCGGCCGACCACCTGTCCAAATCAGGGACAGTTTGGTCCTTTTGCACTTGTTTCTTTAAATATACTTGGCCAAAGCACTTTTTGCTCACACCTTCAGATCCGAAATTAGTCCCTCTTGCTTCTTTTTGCTCTCTTTCTTTCTCTCTCAAATCTGCGCTCTATACGCGTTTTCCAACGCCCCACGCAAAGTTGTTTCGCGAAATCTTTCAGTTTTCTTCACTTTGGACCGATTAAAATTTGATTTGAAGCTTCTTTCTCCATTTTCACCACTTGAGGTAAGTTTGTCTCGACATTTGGAACATTTTCTCGGGAGTTGACTTTTGTTGACTTTTTCATTTCCGAGAGTTGACTTTTGTTGACTTTTTCCAATTTTGGCTCATTTTGCTCATTTTTGCTCCTTTTTGCAGATTTCTCGAAATGGCGAGTCATCTTCCTCATGGTGGAGGTCCTCCAGGCGCCAAGGGTGAGCCAGACATTATGTCCTTGCCTCCGAGGATCCGCCCCTTTGATCCCGAGAGGTACGACCCTCCGGAGCACATCCTTCCCGTGAGTACTTTCTACCATTTCACCGACTTTGATCGCCGGGCACCCGCAGATCTGCTGTTACGGGAGCCAGAGTCCCACCTCTCTCACCAGGCACGAGAGGTACGTACTTCATTTTTACATTTTCTGCAATGTATTCTGCGTTTTCTGTGCATTTTCCGCTTTCGCTATATATGTTCATCTGCTCATTCTGAACACATTCACACGTCATCCGGTCCACTTTGGCACACAACTTATTCTGAACGCTTAGTCTATAACATGGCATTCTGTTTGCATTTTGAACACACAGCTCAAGCACCTGAATTTCTGAACACACAGCTCAAACTTTTTGTCATGAACACACAGCCCATAGTTTTCTGAAATCTGAACACGCAGCCCAAACTCTTGATTATGAACACGCAGCCCATAGTTTTCTGGAATCTGAACACGCGGCCCAAACTCTTGATGTGAACACACAACCCACAGTTTTTGAAATCTGAACACGCAGCCCAAACTCTTGAAGTGAACACGCAGCCCACAGTTTTTGAAAGTTGAACACGCAGCCAAAACTTTTGATTATGAACACACAGCCCATAGTTTTCTGGAATCTGAACACGCAGCCCAAACTCTTGAAGTGAACACACAGCCCCTAAAGCACCAAAAAAAAGTAGTTAAAAGTGTCTTAAGGAGCACAAAAAGATAGGTAAAAGCAAGAAGACACTAAACTAGTAAACAAGCACAAGGAGAGATGGCTAACCTCTCCACTTTTGAGACTTCAAACCATGTTTTTTAGCCCTTTCTAAACTCTGAAAAAAACAGTTTAAAAGTCAAAGAAAAGAGTGTAAAAACAAGGGTGTGAGCTATGAAGTAAGGTGAAAGAAAGGGTGTTAATCCTTTCTACCATTGGTAGCTATTCAAACCCAAGTTTCAACACTTGAAAAGGATCCAAAACAACACAAGAACACAAGAAATAGATAAAGATAAATCGAAATGAAAGTAAAAACAAAGGTTACAAGCTTATACCTCTTGAAGAGATCAAGCTTTGTTTGCAAATCAAACTCAATCCTAGCACACTCTCAAGGTTGAATGATGATTCTCAAGGCTTAACCAAGGCTCCAAGGTTAAGGTTTGAGGGTGTGTATGGTGTATAGATATAGCTCAAGGATGGTAAGCTTGCTCAAAGATGGCTTAGCAAGGAAGAAAGAGCTCTCTAGTGAGTGTATAAGCTCTTTGGAAATTTTTCTAACCCTCAAAACAGAGATATGACCTCGTATTTATAGAATTTGAGCAAAATAGGTCGAAAATATCTTCAAAAATAGACAACTGGTGGGCTTCTGCCCAGAATAGTGTTTCTCGCCAACAAGGCATGGCCGGCCCCCAATGAGGCACGGCCAGGCCCCAATGTGCTCCCATGTTCCTCTGCTTCAAGCTCAATGTAGGGTGGCACAATGTTCAAAAAGGGACCTTTGAGGTAAGAAGAGTGTAAATATGAAGGTTTTGGGATTGTTTTAGAGCTCGACCTTGGATTCCTTCTTGAGCATTCGAATCATACGCAATGTAACTTTCATCATTGAGTGCACAGGACAAAGCGCCCGAGTCTTGCGGGCGGTCAAAAATGGGGTGTCTATAGTGCTAAATGATTGTATCAACATATCAAAATTTGTTAAGAATCAAACATGTCAAGTTTTTCATTTTTTTCTTGTGCTGCAATGTCACTTGTTAATAACATTCCGTTTATTTTACCAGAAAACATTTTCCAATGAAAAATATTTTTTCCTGGAAACTTTTTCAAAAAATATTTTTTATAGCAAAAGTTTTCCTATATGTTTGGTTGTATTTTTGAAATGCAATGCATTAGTGGTCGTAGTAGTGACGGGGACAATGTGGAGCTGGAGGTGGTGGTGGGGGCGGGGCGGTAGTGGTGGTGGCAACAGCAGTAGTGGTGGGGTGGTGGTGGTGATCGTGATAGCATAGAGGTGGTAGTGGTGGTGGTGGTGGTGGAGTTGTGGCGGCAATGACAGTGATAGTAGTGGTGACAATGTAGTGACATTGATAAAAGTTTAGTTCAAAAAACATTTTCCACTACTTAAAAGTGAAAAATATTTTCCGACCAAATAGGCTTATTTTTCTTTGACTATGAAAAATGTTTTCTGTTGTACCAAACACCAAAAAATATGAAAAACATTTTCTAAAAAATGTTGTCCGCCGGAACACACGGAGCGTAAGAGCCAAGCTATAATTCACTTATTGCATAATGTGATTTAAAAAACAAAAAATAAAAAATAAATATAACTACTTGAAATTGGCCATTCTTGCGAGTATTATCATACTCAAAGCCGACCCATTCCTTCAGCGAGCTAACCTCCATTTTTTGATAAGTCCCAAACTTTTATCCTCTTTGATAATAACAGTAAAAATAAAATTAGTCTAAAAGCCCAACCAAATAAAAAATCAACCTCTCCAAGGCTCATCCCCCAAAAATAAAAATAAATAAATAATAAAAATATTATTTAGGCCATAAGTCCAAATTATAGACTTTTGAGTCATCACCCCACCCTCTAAACTATTATGTTCATTGATAAAAAAAAAATACCCCTTATCCCCCACACACACCAAAATTTCAAACTCGAGCATATTGTGCATAGTCTTCTTCATATAAACCCTACAAGCTGTACATATGCATACCTATACCTATAATTTTTCATTTCAGTTTCTTAAATTTCCACCGTTTCACTTATAGTATTGTTTATCAATTTGAATTTCCAAAAGTGTAAATTGAATTTTTTTTCGTAAAATTAAATGTTAAAAAATAATGAGGATGAAAAAACCCTCCAAGAACTCGTGATACATGAGGCAATCCATGCATCTACATGCCTTTTTCCATGTAGTTAACCAAACCAAGAGGGAGGAAAGAAATATTCCTTCTTTTTATTTTTATTTTTTATAACAAGGAAAGCACAGTTTTTTAATACTTAACACCACTAATATTGTAACATCAATGATAAAACAGGAGGAAATTCTGTTAAGAGATGTGTACCATATGTCACAATTACGACATTTGTGATCGATGGTTATGACTTATTATGTTGTTAGTTATGATTTAGTTGTATATATTATTATACACATTATCATATTTGTTATGACTTATTTTTTATGTTAGTTATAATATTATTTTAATTATGATTCAAAAAGTCTTTGGTTATCCCTTATATAGTGTTTAGTTATGACTCTTTTTTTTTTTTAATTATAACCCTAAAATGATTGAGTCATAACATTAATGATAATTAACCTCACAAATGTCATAAATTGCATTTCATACGCCATTTTGAAGATGTCTAGCATGACCCAGACCTTATTTGAAACCAAACTGTGAAATCACGCGAAACGAGTGAAAAACACAATTGGTCCAAGCATCTATCTAAGCATATAAGCAGAAAGCAAAAAGAAAAAGAGCAAACACATTTTACACACATTGTGCTTTCATTCTTCACATCATCTATAAAGAAGAACCAAAATGTTTCAGACCCCCACACTGGGGGGTGACCCCAGGATCCCCAGTGGGGTCTGATTGGCCAGAAATTTTTTTTTGTTTTTTTTTTCTCAATAACCAACCCCCACTTGTGTGTGGAAGTGGTGGGGGTGAGGAAAAACTGGGGGTCTCAATCACGTTTAAAAGAAGATTGTTGAACTTTTATATTAATTGTTGAGTGTTTGTAAGCATCACTTGGAGAAAAAGGTAAGACTTTTTTGTGCTCTGTATTTTTTTTTTCTTCTTTTTTTTGGAACAAAATCAAAGTGATATTTTTAAGAGATTTTTGGGACAAACCAAGTATTTGTGTAAGGTATTTGGATCATGAATTTTAGTAAAGATTTGAAAGGACAAAAGGAATATGTAGATAAAATGTAACTATATTTCATTTACATTTCACCACCCTTTTTATTTCCTTTTCAAAAATTCTACCTAAATGCATTATACAAACACAGCCTCAAAGTCCAAAAACTAATTTGAAAACTTGTTTGTTATAATATATAATATTTGAAGAATAATAATGCTTGTTATAACACTAATTGAAGAATAATAAAATAAGTCAAAGAGAACTTTGAAGGGTGGACGTGTACTTGGGTTTACACTGAATCGGTATAAATTGTGTTTATAGCCATCTAATACTTGGCCCAAAGTGATATTTTTAAGAGATTTTTGGGACTAATTGCATCAATAGTTCTTAATTTTTTTTAATGTATGATCTTTTAATTTTGTTAATTTAATCACCAAACTACGAAATGAGTTTAAATGGTCCTCAAAACTCAAGTAGTCTAAATTAATTAACTGACTTGGGCTTTTTTGAAACTTTACAAATATATATATATATATATATATTATAAAATTAAAAGATTTGGGAGCAAAATGAAACAAACTGCATATTTTGGGAACCAAAAAGCAGCAACAATACTTTGGAGATATTTTGTTAAAATTTCTAACTCCGTTTGTTTCGATGTAAAATATTTGTATATCCGAAAATATTTTACATGTAAAACTATTGTATGCATTAGGTAGAAATGTAATGAAAATTCACCATTTTAAAGATCAATGTGCTGCTTAGAGCATTTCCAACGGTGAACCTTTTTTTTCATCAAATCTGAGGAAAAAAAAGGCAATTTTCTCAATCTGATACGAGATGCTCCAACGGTTGCATCAAATAGATTGGGGACGTCTGGTGGGTCGACTGGCTGGTCGACCGGTTAATGGACTGAATGTTTTTTTTTTCCCTCCTCCTGCTACTACACTTCTTAAATCCAGTAGAGAGACAATTGGTGCTCTGCGTAATGTTTTACAAGACAACAACACTCCTCCACAACAAGAATTGACTTCAAAAACTAGTGCTGATTCCGAAGCCTGTGCTGCTGAACCTGTGGCCTCTACTGTCTACAATGATGATGGTTCCAATGGTGTTGCTTCTTCTGAGATTAGTCACAAGTCGTCATCATCAGAAGAAAAAGATGTTCCATGGGATAATTATAAATCTACAGTGTCGGTGGATGGGGAGGCTTTGAGAGACTGTAATGATTCGCAACAAGTTTCCTATATTAAACCCCAAATCAAATCTCCTCTTAAACCTGATTAAGATGATTTGAAGAATGTGGAAGACAACACCACAATCGGGAAACATGCCTTCAGTGGTTTGGATCGGGAAACATGCCTTCAAGCTTGAGGGTCACCCGGTGGGTCGACCCCCGGGTCGACCGGGTGGTCGACCTCCCAGTGCAAAATCTGTACAAAATTTCACAAAAATTGGTCATCCGGTGGGTCATCCAGTAGTGAAAATACAACGGTAATGAATAGTGTTTTGGTGAAGGACCCAGCGCATTCTCATTTTGGTAAAACTTTTGGTGGATTCTCAATTTGATGTCAATTTGGTGAAACCATTGGAAAGAAAAAAAAAAGTGATTTTTTCATCAAATTTCAAATCTGATGCAGGGTTTGATGCACCGTTGGAGATGGCCTTAAAGGTGATGAGATAGTACAATCATCAAAGGACAAGAGCTGTGGTATAGCTCATAAAGATGAGTCACAAACTAGTATAACCAATGGAAAGTTGTTGTAACTGTTTCTAATCAGTTAAGAGTAGTTAGATATAATCTATACTATTATATTAAGTGAAACCCTTTTTTGGTGTCTTAAAGCTTTTGCCATGTGGCATTTATATGATAAATAAATAAATAAAATAATCTACAATAACTTCTCACTCAACCACATTCTCTAAATAACTACTCTACAATAACTTCTCTTCTCCAATAACTTACTTTTATCGTTTTTATTTTTTATTTTTTTCTTTCTTCTTGTCTTTCTACAATGGTTTTCTCTCTTAAAGAAAGTACAAAATTGTTTGATACAATTATGACAAAGAAAGTACAAACTAATAAAAATTTATCTTTTGGTTTTTTTTTTATGATAAGTGATCTACGAGTTTTCAAATTTTATATTATCAATGATTGAAACTTTTGTTTATTTGTTTTGTTTTTGGTATAAATTTTGTTCTTTTTTTTTTTTTTCTTCCTCTCCTTTTTACCATCATTCTATTACATGTTTTTTTTTTTTTTTTTTTTTTAACATTTTGATTTTTCAAAGAAGGAGATTGAGTATGTTGAAGATGCCCAAAGTGTAGACTCATACAAGAGTTCGCCATTTGGTGAGTCGTTATACAGAATTTACATTCATAGAATTTGCATTCCTGTTTTTTTTCCCAGGTTATTTTACACAAATTTATACAATTTTTTTTTTCTCTCCAAAAGTTGTCTTACAACTTATATGCATAATTCCAGTTCAAAAACTTATATACATAATTTATTTATTTTTCTAGATTATTTTACAACTTTGTGTTGACTTTTCAAGTAGTTACCAATCAATATTTATTTATTTTTTTCTTTGATTGAGTAAAAAAAAAGGTGTTCTGGATTTTTATAGTAGTATAGATAATATATATATATATTTGTTAGGTTTTTATTCTTGGCAATCCCGTTTGACAAAACTCCTTTCAGTTGTACTTGTTTTCGCACTTTTTATTTTAGTGAGGCTATGAGTTTATTAGATGCGAATCCAACCCGAATCATGCCTTGCAAAGAAGTTTGTGATGTTAATACTTTCAAGATTGTCACTTCGCTAATTATGACGGGGATCGAGCTGCCCGGTTAGCTTGCGGGGATCCAGGAGGCAGCGCCCAGGCGGGGTCGAGGGGCAGCGCCCCCGAAGCAAAATGCAAAATTGCATTCGAAGTTGCATGTCCGCCCTTGCTCGCTCGAGCGAAGGAGTTCTCGCTCGAGCGAAGGCTGCGTCTGGCAAAAAACCTAAGAATGATGAATGTACGCTCGAGCAAAGGTTATGTGGCTCGAGCGAAGCCACTTATGGAAAAGATGCGTTTTTGGTTCCTCGCTTGAGCGAAGAAGCTTCGCTGGAGCGAGCTTCACAGTCCCAGATTTCTATAAGTATTGTTTTAGTCCAAAACTAGGATTACTCCTCCAGATCTTCTTCTTGTTATTAAGGTTTAAATCTGGGATATTTTGCTAGTTTTCTTTGATGTTTATTGAGTATTCAACTCATGGGTTAAGGAGAATACATCAAAGGTTTGTTTTGTTCATTCTATATAAAAGAGAGAGTTGTTCTTTGGTGATTCTGAGAACTTGAGCCTGAAGTTTTGGTGGATTCTGGAGAGCTCATCGTCAAGACAATTCCGAGGTGAAGACGGGGCTAGAAAGACACATAGGGGTTGGTTCAATTTGGGCGTGATTCACTAGGTAATTGAGATACCTGTGTAATTCCTTTATGTCTTTTTAGTGGATTGTTTTGTGGCTTTTGCCCATGGTTTTTTTTTTATCACAATTGGAGGTGTCTAATTGTGGTTTTTCCACATAAAATCGTTGTGTCGATTTGTCTTGATTGTTTGATTGGGATTGTTTTTTACTGCTTAAAATTGATACATAATCACAAATCAACATATAGGGGATTTCTAGATTTTTCAATATTTAATTTTAATATCCACCAATAGTTCATATAAAAAATTGAGTTAATCAACCAAACTACTGTGAAATAATGAACCAACTCTATCACTGCAACAACTGCATTAAACCCATCGGACAATTAACTCAACGTCCATGAAAATAGATAAACCCATATTTATGGGACAAAGAAATTCAAGAAAGAAATATACAATATGTATTTTGTTTTGTTTGTATAAATTCTATAATCCTTTAATAGTTTTTTATTTCTTCTTTATGTTGCAAAAATAAAATAAAATAAAAACTCCATTTTCATTTTCTTCATTACGTTGATTAAAAAAATACAAAAAAATAAAATTAACTGTATAGATTTTGTGTATATATTATCTTTGTGAGTATATTTTTATTTTCTTTCTTTATAGATTTTGTGCACACATATATTAGATGCTTTACAGATAATATAGATAGATCCCAATTTTACAATACAAACTTGAATTTGAATTATATAGGTTATCATTCTAAGTATAAATTTATTTTTTTTATATATAAATTTAATTGTATACATTTTAGGGAGACTTATTTATAAGTCCTTTTTCATACACTTATGGTAGATTAGGTCCTAAATAAAAACTTATATTCTCATAAGTCCTATGTAAATTTAGTTGACACATTTACCCTTAATAGTAGATAATCAAATCCACATATACTAATTTCGAAATTCAAAACACATTTCGAAACCCCCAAAAAACATTTCAAAAGTTGTTAACATTTCGAAACTCACCACGAACAGGAGAAGGCGAGCGAATCAACGGAGACGTTCGACGGCAAGGTGACAACGGTTAACGTTTACAGTCAGAAGGAGGAATCATGACTCCAAAACGTAAGTGTGGATTTGCCCCTGTTTCACAATGTTATTTTTTTTGTTTTTCATTAACAACCCAAAACTAGGGTTTATGTGACCTTCAGTCGTAATCTGCTTTGTCACTTGTATGTTTTGTGACAATTGTGATGAATAATTGATTTTACAGTTTCTCGAATTGAAATAGTATGTATGTTGGGGTTGTATGATGGAGGTTCTACGTGGCCCAGTGTGGGTGATTTATGCTTGATTCGTTGTTGTATTGCGTTTGGTAGACTATTTTGGAGGCCACAGTCACATTCATTATTTGACTTTATTTGTTTTTTTCTCGATCCGAGCTTAGTATTGTGTTTGGTAGACTATTTTGGGGGTTTGTCGTTGTGTGTTGTACAGATAATGAATGTGATTGTGGCCCAATATGAAATTAGTGTCGGATGTGAGTGGAAGCACATGTAAGTTGGACTGTGTGTACAGTGCCATGTTGTGGTATGATGTCGTTTGGTTGTTTTCACTCAGATATACAAATGTGACAAATTACAAATTTGACAAATTACACACACACACCTTTGGCACAGTTATGTCAAGCACTTATCAGTCACATTTGAAACCATGGCACGTAATTTGTCACAGTTACGTCAACTATTTCTCAGTCACATTTCAAAACATGGCCGGGAATGTGTGCGCATAATTTGTCACAGTCATGGCCGTGAATGTCTGCGCTTAATTTGTCACAGTTACGTTAAGTACTTCTCAGTCACATTTTGAACACATGGCCGGGAATGTGTGCGTGTAATTTGTGACAGTCATGCCCTGAATGTGTGCACTTAATTTGTCACAGTTACATGAAGTACTTCTCAGTCACAATTCAAAACATGGCCGTGAATGTGTGCGCTTAATTTGTCACAGTTACGGTAAGTACTTCTCAGTCACATTTAAAAACATGCCCGTGAATGTGTGCGCTTAATTTGTCACAGTCATGGCCGTGAATGTCAGGACTTAATTTGTCACAGTTACATGAAGTACTTCTCAGTCACATTTCAAAACATGGCCATGAATGTGTGCGCTTAATTTGTCACAATTACGTTAAGTACTTCTCAGTCACATTTTAAACACATGGCCGGGAATGTGTGCGTATAATTTGTGACAGTCATGCCCGTGAATGTGTGCACTTAATTTGTCATAGTCACATTTCAAAACATGGCCATGAATGTGTGCGCTGAATTTGTCACACCGTGAATGTGTGTGCTTAATTTGTCACAGTTACGTGAAGTTCTTCTCAGTCACATTTCAAAACATGGCCGGGAATGTGTGCCCGTAATTTGTCACAGTTACGTCAAGCACTTCTCAGTCACATTTCAACACATGGCCGGGAATGTGTCCGCGTAATTTGTCACAATCATGGCCATGAATGTGTGCGCGTAATTTGTCACAGTTACATCAAGTGCTTTACAGTCACAGTTTAAAACATGGCCGGGAATGTGTCTGCGTAATTTGTCACAGTTACGTCAAGTACTTCTCAGTCACACTAGTCACATATTGCTATTAAATTACATATTCACATACGTTATCAATGCAATCTTGCTTGTATATGAAATGTGATTTCTTGATGGCATTTTTTTCAGGAGGCACAATTAAACGTACACCACAGACAGGCTCCAAGGCAAAAGTGACCAGCAGTGAAGGGACTAGAACAGGTAAAAGACGGTGGTCTCAAACTCCGTCACAAAATGAGAACGCATTAGGCCAAAACAGTGCCCAAAAATGGAAGAAACTGAAATACGAGCCTCAACAACGACTAAACAAACAACAAACATTTTGCTACCATTCCAACATTGCTGGAATTGTGAAGCTGGTAGCAGTGTCAAAACTGAAAGATGAACATTTGCAACAGCTTCAAAAACACCGTTCTGTTGTTGTTGAATGCGATGCGAAATACCAATCTAAACCAACATGAATTCCAAAAATGCGATGACATTGTAATGAGGATAATTCAGACATTTGTTCCAGATAAGTCAGCTTTCATGATTGGTGGAAATCACATTGAGTTTACAAGCAATGATATGCAACTAATATTTGGAATTCAAGGAGGTAAGAAGAGTTTAGATCTGTCACATGGGCCAAGACTCCCAACTGACTTCATCCAACGAAGGTGTCCCAAAATAGCACGCATAAACTTGAAGACCATTAAGGAACTGTTAATGGATACATTACTCGGGGACACAACTCAGGATCACAGGATGTAGCAAAGTTATTGAGTTTGTACTTGTGCGGGAAGTTATTCTTTGCTACTTCAGGCGAGACCGTGGGATGGGGGCTTGTCCGGGTTGTAGAGGATCTAGACAACATGAAGGCATATGATTGGGCTGGAGCAATCTGCACAACTTTGATGGAGTCAATTAAGGGATTTCACTCTAAGCCTGAGAAAGTTACTGGATGTGTTACTGCACTACTTGTAAGTGCTCTGTTTTTTTGTTTTCCCACCAATATAATTTTGTATTTGTTTTGAAAAACTTTCACAGCTAATATTTTTAACCCATGGTCACACAGTTTTGGATATGTGAGCACACCAACTTGATAACAGCAGATCGTGGAGATTGTTTTCCGAGGTTTATGAAATGGAATATCAGCAAGTTGGTAACAAAGATAAGAGCAGTGGACATTGAGCAGCCAAATGATGTAGAAGTATGATTTTCTGTACCGTTAGAGTAAATATTAGATGTGCCAATTTGCTATTTTTGATTTTTAATTTTCACATTGTTTGCAGGTTGTAGTAGGAGATCTGCACATCACTCATTCTGAACGGCGCTTGATGAAGACAAAAGACGTTAAACAAATAGGAGAAAAGGCCGAAAGTTCAAAGCGCAGTGCAATTGGTGCTAAGAGTAATGATCGACGTGCTCGGGGTGCGTCTATCTCTGAAGAATACCAGAGAGCACTGCTTGATATTGGTGTGCTTAAGATTGAACTCCAACGTAAAAATGATGTCATATTTGCATTACAGACAGAACTGGCAACAATGAGGGCAGCATACGAAGAAAAATGTGCCAAGTTAGAACATGAAATCACTGTGAACAATAAACAGAAGGAATGTGACATTGAAAGGATGAAGCAGCAACTGGATGAACTTAATGAGAAAAACGCGAAGCTCGTGGAACAGTTGGAGGAGTACGCAGTCCATGAATGCACCCAAGCAGCTGCTCGTGTACAGGAGAAAAACAAACTAATGAGGAAATGTACCATTGTGAGGCAAACGTACTTGCCATTATGCCATTGTCAACATCGTTTCCATCTGATGTGAATGAGAAGACAGAGTTGCAAGGCGTGGATACTCATGTGACCCAGATGAATGACATTGGGCAAATGGCATGTGATGTGGATTTAATGGCTGGTATTAATCAAAACACTAGAACAACTGGTTTGCAAAACTCGCTTGTGAGAAACATTAAAAAGAAAAATAAAGGAGCATAAACTGCCAGAATATGAATATCCACTGGTTTTGGGAAGGCAGATGAAACCATCTGACAGTGGTGTGGTCAATGAGGGTGAGTGTGACAGTAAACAACAAGTGGAAGATGAGATCATTGAGGTTGACAACGTTGCAGACCCAGACACGACATTTTCTCGGTTTGACTTGACTAATCGTCTACCAATTTGGAAGTTGTTATCAACGCAAGAAAAAGGCAAGCTTAAAGAAGCATATGAGAAAGGGGGTGACAGGTAGCTTATGCAACTTGCTCTTACCATTATGCATTTGTACATGAATTTATTGTTCAAAAAATGATTGCAGTGCGCAAGTCTGGACTGGACCGCATCTGTCCAACTCTGTCTCTTTCAATGACATACGGGCAATAGTTAAGGGGCTGACATTACGAGGCAATGTAAGTATGGTATTTCTAATTATTCATCAAACTTCTGAAGCTTCTTCACATAGAATGCAATTTACGTACATATATTGAAGGGAAGGAAAATAGAAATTGTTTTCTTTTTCATGTAGGTGATTGATGCGTACGCGGAAATGCTGATGTACGAGCAGCAGACAAAGGCGCCTAAATCGACAGATGATGAAAAATCATACATTTTCAGCACATTATGTTTGGTAAGACATGCAACTGATGAAATGAATTTTGTCATTTGTAGTTTGTCATTTTAAATTCCCAAAATGAATGTATGCAGCCTACGATAAGAGATGTGGCCGAAGATGTACATGACAGGTACTTGGCATTATGTGCCCCGCATGCCCTGAAGGCCAGATATATTCAATTCCCAATCCACTTAGATAACCATTGGACACTAATGGTTTATGACACTGAGGAAGGGTTTTGGTTGCATTACAACTCAATGAAACCAAGATGTGGGAGGGAAGACAAACATTACTGCGAAGCATCGTTGCTGGTTAGTAAACATCAATTACTTTCATGCAGTGATATTTGTATTTTATTTTGGACAACAAGACTAATTACTGTATTCTAAATTTGACAATAATGTAGAAATCCTACTTTGAGGATTACATAAATCGCAGATTGAAGGTGGGCACAGTTGAAATGCAAGACTTGGTGAAGGAGCTTCTAGTGGTTGATTATTGTCCACAGCAAAAACCAGACTCGTAAGTTTGTTACGTTTAATTGTGACATATGCCATTCATGTTTCCGTACGTTGCACGTGGTCTGTTTTGACATTGTTACTAATGCCTTTAATTTTTGTAATAGGAATGATTGTGGAGTTATAGTATGCTTCATTATGAAGCAACTTGTGCATCACCTAGATGTTGACAAGTCAATGGGAGGGGAGAGCTGCAGAACAATGCGAGCCAGTATGGTTAAGTCATTTGTGAATGACAGGAAAGGTCATTTGTGGCTGGCAACTGACTATCTGTTGGTGCTACATGAGTGCAGATTTAATATTTGTGGGTATATAATCACACTGTTTTTGTTTTTGAATGGTATTAAAAGCTTGCTGGTACAGGAAAAATTGGAAGTTTTTGATGTTTTCCATAGCATTGTGAATATGGATTACGGATTAGTGTATTTTGTTTTGGCAATAGGCAACAATGGTTAATTGACTTTTATGGGAATGTACTTTATTTTGTTAATATGCTTTATGTGTCATTCAGTAATGTTAATAGGAATTTAAGGGCAGCCGGAATCTTGCGTACATAAGTGTGAATGTAATTGATAATACAACTCATAATGTGAGGTGAATGTGAATGGTAATGCCATAAAACCATGTGAGTTGTTCATTTATAATACACAAATTGTGTTTGTGAAAGTATGGCAGTGATTGGTACTTGTATTATGGACTGTGAAATTGCAAATGTGAAAGTGGTTTTGTGAGCGTGAAGTTGTATGTCAATGTGATGGTGATTGTGACAGCGAATGCGAATGTGAATAACAGAACAGGTTTGGTTATGTACCTGTAACACCCAAAAAACAAATGGCAATGTATCACAGTTTTTAGCACTATTTTTGCAAATGTGAAATGCAAATGTGAATGTGGTTATGTGAATGTGAATGGTTACGTTTACATCATGGTGAATGTGAAATTGGATGCGATTGTGAATGACGTAACAGGTTTGGCTGTATACCTGTTACACCCAATATGCAAATGTGAATGTATGACAGTGTTTAGCACTATTTTTGCAAATGTGAAATACAGATGTGAATGTGGTTGTGTGAATGTGGATTATTATGTTTATATTGTAGTGAATGTCAAATACGATGTGATTGTGTTTGATAGAACAGGTTTTCTTGTTTACACTTCATAGCAAGATTGGGATGCCAAATGTGTAACAGTTTTCTTGCTGAGTGGGAAAAGAGAAATGTGAATGTGTTTGTGTAAATGACATTGCCAAATTTAATGTGATAAGGAATCTTGGTTGACTTTGACAATTTAATATGTCAAGAATTTGCTGTAATTTAACATTGACTAACTGGTTGCAGGAACCTGTCAGACGAAGACAATAACAACACCACCTATGTTACAAAATAAAATGTCTTCTCACATACAAGGCCAGCGTGCAACACATTTTGTCTAACATATTTTGCAGGTCTGAAACATACGTTTGCATGACCAAATAAATAAACATGTAACAACAACATATGAATGAGAAAGCGTTAAAGAAAACATAGCTGAATGATCAATTGGAAACAGTGTATTCACTTATTCAAATCTGTCATCAATTGGCTTCCATACATGCTACTACTACGATAATACGATGCTGCTGTTCAAAACAGATTACAAAAGTGAATGCTAAATGCATATTACTAAATTGGTTCTTTACATGTCTTTCGGTTGTGGCTGCCCATGCGCCCACATCGACCGCACCTAATCTGACTTAGTTTCTCTCCCCAGGATGGTATTCGATTCTTCTTGGGTCGCCCTGGAGGACGTTTAACTGCCGGTGGATATATGATGAAGTCGTCTTCCGAGAAGGAGGGCTTGTCAACTGTTGGTATTGGCTGAATGTATCCAAAATAAGCAGCTTTATACTGATCAACAGTGAAAAATTGTTCAACAAATGTACTGAAATCCCTACCACTACTCTGTATTGCAACCACCTCATGTGCACATGGGAATCCGTTCAATTGCCATTGGAAGCAAGAACATGAACGCTTGCCAACATCTACCAACACCGTCGGAAATGAATAGACCTCATATATGTTTTCATTTGACTGGCTAACAATCCATGTGCAACCAGTTGAATACGCCTCCCTAACACGGCTTTCCATTTTCGAACAAAGTAACCCATTCCAATTATTAGCCAAAACTTTACGCTCAGCCCTCATAGTCATTATTTGATTTCTGATTGTATCAACCAACCTTGTGATTGGATAATTACGGGCATCAAGTATCCATTTATTAAACGATTCTGCAGCGTTCGAGGTCATCTCCCCATACCGTTTGCGCCTGTTCATATTATGAAAACATAATGAAAATGGTATCACATATTCAGTACTTGCAATGTTAGCACATGTAAGTCTCGTACGAACCTGAAATATGCGTTGGCCCAATGCTTCGGTGGCATATCTTCCAAGAAATTATTTATTCCAGATCGTCCTGTTCCTTTTAGCTTCTTCCAATGATGCTGAAATGAAGCCTCAGTTGGAGCATACGCACATTCACGCAACTTCGCCATTAAACCAAAACGTACACGGTTGTCAACCCATCGTAATTTGTCCCTCAAATTTGCTTGGAGATGTTGTAAGCAGTACGCATGGTGTGCAGATGGGAATACAGCAGGCAAGGATTCAAGCAGCCCAATATTACGGTCGGATACGAAAGTTAATATGCGAGCACTACTAACAACCTTTGTCAGTTGCTGTAAAAACCAAGTCCAATTTGCAGTTGTTTCAAAGTCAACAATAGCAAAAGCTAATGGGAATAAACCTGCCAGATTCAACATGTTTACCATTAGATGAAATATTTTTAACAAAGTTTACGTCCACATTAACAATTGTTCACAATTCAAATCGCACCACACACAATGTTAGTAAAAATAACATTACATTGGAAACAATCTGGCACTTGGGGATCACCCACTACTATTGTGGACTTAAAAAAAAACTTAGCCACAATGTAATGCGTTACTATACGGAAGTATAAAGTAATCATCATAAGAGACATACCTTTGTTGCCATCCTTCCCCGTCGCTGCAAGCAAATTGCCTTTAAATCTCCCTTTTAAAAAAGTGCCATCAAGAAACAATAATGGGCATATATGGTTGAATCCGTCAATGCAAGCTTTGAATGAAATGAAGAACCGCTTAAATCGACCGGTAGTCTGCTCAAAATCCAAGTTGACATAACTCCCAGGGTTGTAATGCAAAACCGCATCCGCGTACCACCTAAGTTGATCAAAAGAAGCATGATAGTCACCATACATTTCGCCTCTTGCCTTCTCCACACCTAACCATGCTATGTGGTAACTAACATTAAGGTCGTACTCCTTTTTAAACAAACACGACGTCACTAGGACGTGTAAGCGGTTTATCACGTAACCGATCACCGATAACATTGCAAACCAATTCAGAGTTAAGTCTGTTATTCTTCCCAATGCGGACAACAGCACCACAACTATGCAAGTTGTTCACCTCTTCAAGTAAAAATAACCGTTGCATGTTTGAACCCTTCCATGTACCAACCATGAACACCCATTTTGCTCTCGAAATGTGCACACTGCCGTAACCCGAACTGAGTCATTTTTAACAAATTGAAGTCCAAACCCCACACTCAATCGCATATTTGGACAAACCAACGGAAAGCAGCAACACCACCTTCAAAAAATTGGCCTACATGACTAATGCCCTGTGACCAATCAACTGTTATCAACATTTTGTCACTATGGTGACAATAATTGGCCAACAAATCTACGCTAGGTCGGGACCTGTAAATGGATCACTGTGAGGATCCAAATATTTGCAGACAAGCCCCACTGATTTGGAGTAGCTCGATTCAATCATCCACCTCATTTTCCGAGTCAATCACAACATTGATATGGGTAACCCAATGACCTTGCAATGGAAAACATGTTTTCCATGTCCACATCATTACACAACATCACTTGATTCTCGTGACATGTAATTGTAGATATTGAAATCGATGATGGTGTCACATCCACCCACCTATCACATAAATTTGTGTATCAATCGTTTTAAGTCAATCCATTAACAACCCCCCTGATCAACCGTGGATGAACCGAAGGTACAAAAAAGCATGATGTTCATATCCTGCACAACAAAATGCTTGAAACATTAACCATGGCAACATTGTACAAAAACAATCACAAAACAATCACAAACATGTCCCAACCCACATTCAATTGTAAAAATAGAAACCAAAGACTTGCGAAACGAAATGTGACACAATGTCCACAGTAAATACAAGAATCAGACACACAATACAAAACCAAGTACTTCTCCACCTTATGAAGCTACATTCACATACATTCCAATAGTATCCACAGACCAGCAAATATGACATTGAGAAGGCAAAAAAGAAGCTCAATAAATTTGCGATTCGTAACGTGACACATGTTTTTCAAAAAGTATAGAACTCTGCAAAACACAAACTAAATACAAAACGAATGTAACACACACCATCACCACATAACAGCCTTCGACTCTACAGAATTGCGCCAATATAAGGCTGTACCATTCGTGTCTTCTCAATTACTAATCTAATAAGCTATCATAAAATACTATTACGAAACGTAATGTACATGTATGTGAACATTATAAGACAATATCATTACGACAGAACTTGATGCAAGATTACCATAACAAAGTCTACCAATGGATTACTATGACAGATTGCGAAATCCAAACGATATATGAGCCCATTGAAAGCAAAACATTCGGAAAAAACCAGATCACCATCACCAATCGAATAAGCAGACAACTTGATCTCCTTCACTCAAAAATCTGACCGAAAACGTCAAATTGAAACAACCAAAGCAGAGCAACACTGACCAATTTAAAACCTAACATAGTCGGCGATCGTGGCGCAACATCCCCAATTGAATAAGCACACAAATTGATCTCCTTCCCTCAAAACAATCTGACTTGAAAGCGGCAAAGATGAACACCAAACCAGAGTAACACTCACCAATTTAACCTAACAGACTCGCCGATAATAGCGGATATCATCGGCACCCAACATATGGAAAGAAAATGGTTAAAAACATTACAACCTGTATCAAAGGGTATAATCGTAAATGATTCATTTAAAACACAATATATAGGACTTAATGGAATACTTCTAATTTTAATAGGACTACAAACTTAATAAGAAAATTTCTTAGATTAAACATAGTATAAGTTTCCCTAATAGGACTTATAAATAATTTTTCCTACATTTTAAATATATATATAAAATTATGACTTTGTATTCTTCAGAAAAGCTCTTTGTTTCTTTTTATATTGATTTAACAAGTTAATAGAGAAGCCAGAAAAAGAAAACAAAAAAAGAGAAAATAAGGTTTTACTCATTGTTTGTTCAATTTTTTTTTTTTTTTTTAAGTTAGGCAAACTATTTGAATTTCTAAATTGTTTCTAAAAATAGTATTCCAAACTTTTCAAAAAAAAAAAAAACATTTGCACACACAAAAAATAAAAATAAAAATGAGGACGTTCTTAAACATTTTTTGAAACACAAATAATAACAATAATAATAATAAAATAATAATAACAACAAAAAATCTCTAATTCTGGATGAATGAGAATTGTATGTTAAAAATATATTCCAAAAGTTAATTTATTTTAGAAAAAAGAATGAGAAAGAAATAGATATTCAGAATAATTTTAAATTCCAATATATTCCAAAAGTTTCATTATATTATCAAGTTCCTTAGGAAAAAAATTTGACTATTATTTTACTTCGTTTATATCAAAAACAATTCAATGTAATTTTTTATATTTCTTTGGGTATATCAAACCTATTTAACTATAAATATTCTAAGAATCTTAGATTTATAATTTTTAAAAAGAATACTATTTTTTTAAGAATTACTAATTTATTTTGTTTGTATCAAAATTGTAAGTGTTCACTATTTTTTTTTTAATAAGTTTGTAATGTATAATTATTTTTTTTAAAATAATATTTTTTAAATTTGCACACACATCGTATGTGCCCCACTGCTAGTATAGATATAGAAGAGGCACTGTACTGGGTTCTCTTGAAATAATAATGAAGAAATATTTTTCTCATCTCTTTCAATAAGTCTTCATGGTATCAGGGCAATATCTCCAACGAGTATAGCTTCTAAGGTCCTTCAATAGCGCTTTCTTCTTCGTCCTCCACTCTTCCTGCAAATCTTACTCTCCTTATTTCCAATCTAAATTCTTTTGTCACAGTCAAATTAGACACAACAAATTAGATAGTGTGAAAGAATCAACTTCTCAATATACTGAGAGCAACAAATCTGATTGATCATGTCAATGGATCATCTGTATGTCCTGAATAAACAGTTTGAGATTTATCTGGAAAAGAAGTAGCAAATCCAGATTTCTTGGCTTGGAAACAAATTGATTCTCACTTGTTGAGTTGCATAACAACAACTCTAACTCTGTCTGTGTTCTCATCTGTTCTCCAATGTTCAACCTGCTATGATGTGTGGTCTCAACTCACTAAACGATTTACTTCTCTTTCGAGATCTCACATTCATCAACTCAAGAACAAACTCAACACTATCTTGAAGAAATCATCTTCAATGGATGAGATATCAAGAATATTGCAGATCAAATGGTTCTTGCATCTTCTCCAATTGATGAAGAAGATGTAGTTCTGGTTACTCTAAATGGGCTAACATCAGAGTACAATGCTTTGAAGACTACTGTTCGTGCAAGATCTGAACCAATTTCTATGTCTAATCTTTCATCCTTACTATGTTCTAAGGCATTACATGTTGAATCAGATTTTCATTCTTCTTCCTCATCGGATCTTATTGTTGCCTACACAGTCACAAGAGATCAGAGTTCTTCTAAGTCTCAATCTCCATCCAATTCCAATTTTCATGGATAAAAATCTCAAAATTATCAAGGAGGATCTTCTACTAGAGGTGGTAGATAATTTTCTCGAGGAAGTTCTCATCGACAAAGTGGAGGAGCAAGATCTTTCTCTGAATCTGGAGCAAGATCATTCTCTCAGCCCCAATCTTCAACTATTCCAGATTTGTGGCAAACCAAATTACATAGCATTGAAGTGTTAGCATAGAATGGATTCCTCCTATCAAGATTCTCAAGCTTCTTCTTCCTTCAAAACTGCATTTGTTGCTTCTACAGCCTCATCTTCTCCGCCTACCAACTAGTATGTTGACTTTGCTACAACAAATCATGTTACTCCTGATCTTCACCAAATGTAACACTTTCAGCCATAGTATGGGTCTGATCAGGTAACTATTGGGAATGGTAATACCATTCCTATTCATCATACCAGCCAAGGTATCGTCCCTACTACTTCCTTTCCATTTAAATTGAATCACATTCTTCATGTTCCCTCTATTTCTTCAAATCTTCTCTTTGTTCATCAGTTGACATCAAATAATAATTGTATCATTACTTTTGATGCCAACTCATTTGTGATTCAAGACAAGAATGCACAACTCCTCTGTTTAAAGGGATTCATAAAAATGGCTTGTATCAGTTGTCATCATCACTTCATTCCCAGTCTCAACAGCCTTCCATTCATGTTGCTTATTTTGCTACATCACCTATTTCTACTAGCCTCTAGCATAATCAACTAGGCCATCATTCTTCACAGAAGTTGCAAGTTGTTCTCAAACAATTTCATTTACCTATTTCTTCACAATGTAATAAAGATCTATGTACACATTGTGCTGTTGCTAAGAGTCATTGACTCCCTTTCACTTTGTCCAATTCCACAGCTAATAAACCACTCTCCCTTATCCATAGTGATGTTTGGGGCCATTTTTCTTCCTCCACTTCTTCTTTTAAATATTATGTTTTGTTTGTGGATGAGTTCAACAAATTTACTTGGGTCTATCCTTTGTGTTATAAAAGTGACATGTTTTCTAAATTTCAAGAATTCAAAGTGTTTGTTGAAACTCAATTTGAGACTAGTCTTAAGGTTTTTCGCACTGATGGTAGAATTTACTGGCAATCAATTTGAATCTTTTCTTAAACAAAAAGGCATTGTTCATCAACTCTCCTGTCCTCACACTCCTCAAAATGGGGTTACCGAAAGAAAGCATATGCACTTAATCGCCACTACTCTTCTTCATCAATCTACTCTTCCTTTGTCATTTTGGTTTGATGCTTTAGCTACCTCTGTATTTGTTGTCTACAGGTTGCCTAGTTCCAAGTTGCAGAATAGAACTCCTTTTGAACTGTTGTTCCATCACTCTCATAATTTTGGGTTTCTCAAGAGTTTTGGGTATAGGTGCTTTCCTTGGCTTAAGCCCTATGTTTCTCATAAGTTGCAACCTCGTACTCTGCCTTGTGTTTTTATTGGGTATCACCCTTCTATGAAGGGATATAGGTGCCTCGATCCTCTCACAGGTAAAGTATTTTTGTCTCAACATGTTGTCTTTGATGAAAGTTTGTTTCCTTTGGCTTCACAATCTCCTCTTCCTCCATCCTCTATACCAACTCTGTCCCAGATTGATTCTTTCTTTTGGCCTCCTACATCTTCTTCTCTTGGTTCACCCTCAATACCTGGTGTCTCTACCTCTGTGTCTTCTGTTTCTCGGTCTACAGTGTCTTCTCCAGCTCTCCCAACAGTGCCTATATCTGCTCCTAGGTCTACTGTTGCTCCTACTCTACCTCATAGGTCTACTGTGGCTATCACGACCCCATTCCGCCCCTAATAGAATGGTGCCGTGATGGCCAGTAATCCGAGATTACCAAAGGCCAACTTACAAAGATTCACACACAATCAGAGTATACATATGGGGCTTTCATGTGCGGAAGCAATAAATTTAAATCTAAGTAGTCCATAAGAGCTGTGCATAGATCAAATGAAATGTCATACACCTTAACATGGTTTTACAACTTGAGCACAAATGAATTAAACTTAAACATTACATCTTGATCAAAAGGCTTCTCAAGCCGAGATATACAAAAGACATAAATTACAAACTAAGAAGCATAATCTTCAAAATGACACAAAACATGAATCCAAACATCTTGCACATAACATCTTAAGCGTCACCGCCTTCTTGCTCGTCACCTACATATATATACAGAGAGGGTGAGCTTGGATGCTCAGTGAATGATATGATTAATAAAGGTTTGAATGAATGATATCCCAAGTCTTTATCAAAACAATACATAACATAACTTTTAACAAAACATGGGATGAATCAAGTTCATCAATCAAAGTCTTTCAAAGCTTCTTGGGATGTTTAATAACATCTACATAATACAAAGGATGACATTCCTGATGAAACAAAGGAATAACCGACCCGAAATTGGTTAGACAAACCCACCTGTACAAGACCGTCGGTGGTACCATCCATACATGACCGTCGATGGCAGAGATATCTCAACAAAGGTGCTACTTAGGCTTAACGTCCCCTAGCACGAAAGGACCTTCCAAGAATGTCATCAAAACAAACATAATACTTGATACAAAAACTAGTGGATAATCATTCATGCTTGATCAAATGCTTTTCCAAAACAAAGCAAAGTAAAGCTTTATCAAAACATTATAACATAACTTTATTAAAAATACCACTCACATAGCTCTTCGGGTGTAGGGATTAAGGCAAGGATCCAAGACCTACAAATACATGGCAAAGTCTATTGAATGCATTTCAAGAAGACAAGAAAGAATGCTCAAAGATGGCTATGCAATGCATTCTCAAAACAAGCTTTACATGAGTGCAAATGATCCCGGCATTTCTTTCCAAAACCAAGTCAAGACAAAGCAAAACATATGCTGGGAGTTAAAACACTGTTTTTCTTCTAGAGAAAACATGTTGGGTACCAACCAGGTCTCGGAATGGATGCACAGAGATGATCTAGGCCAAAATGGCCTAGCTAGGCGGACTCAGGAGGTCTTGGCCGAGGTCCCATACCTCTTGGCCGAAGTGTGGTCTCCTAGGCCTAGGTGTGCATGCAAGATAGACTAAGGTGCAAGTGATCATGCAAAGTAGGCCAAGGTGAGATACGATGCTTGGCCTAGGTGTGAGATCTAGGCAAGAGTGGGTCTCAGTGACCACACTCAGGCAAATGAAGTCTGGAAATCTGGGTTTTCTCTTGAAGAACATGAAGAACATAAACATGAAAAACATGAAGAACATGAATGCTAAAATCATAACTTTTATTCCAAAATCTGAGATTTCATGAGATGAGTTCAAAAACATGGACCTGGGTACCCGTACTTGGAAATTTCATGAAAACAAACACAAAAACATGGATCTTGATACAAACTTTCGGATCAAAACATGGTTTTTCTTCAAGAGCACATGAACATCACTTTCTCCTTCTAAAACAAACATTAAATCGATGTATGGCTCATGAATCATGCTAGATCATGCAAAGTGATCAGATTAACATAAAGAACAACAAGAGTAGATCAAGAATCTAACCTCAAAACACGGATCTAACGGTTCAAGGTGTGAAGATCAAGCTTGGAATCTAGCTCTCTCACTCTAAGAACTTCTTCCTCTTTCCTAGAGCTTCTCTATCTTCTAGGGCAAAAATATAGCAAATGATATGTTTTCTCTACTGCTACCTGACTTAACCCTCTACTGGGAAATGTGGCAACGTCTGGTTGGATCTCCTCAAAAAGGTACCAGAATGACAAGACAAGAGTATGACAAAGGGTGTATAACAAGTAAGGTGGCATGGGCACTCTGACAAGGCAATGATTTCGGACTAGGACATAGGCTTCGGCAAGTAAGATCTCACTGATCTCGGCCAGGAAGGATAACACTTGGCCTAGCTGTGCCACACCTTGGCCTGGATGTGCCACACCTCGGTCTAGGTCATACCAGTCCCGGAACAAGATCGCTAGGTGCAGGGATCAAAGATGTTGGATGCCTAGGTGATAACATCTCGGCCTAGATGATACACATCTCGGCCAATATGCCTAGGTGACGGTGGAGGTCAACCAAGGTGGTTCCAAGATGGTCCTAGGTGTAAGAGGTTCAAGGGTGACCTAGACCTGGGGCACCAAGCAAGGAACAAAGCATGCATATAGCACTTAGGCAAAACACATAAGCACAAAACAAGACAATGACCTTTACTTAGGCAAAACAAATCAAAGTCTACAAATGCAAGCTTAACAAGACAAAATCATGCAAATGCACATGAACGTGGCTAAGATAAGGATGAGGGTTATTACAGTGGCTCCTACTCTACCTACTGTGTCTATCTCTGCTACTCCCGTTGCTGCTATATCTCCATCTATTTTTCCTGCTGCCCCTGCTACTGCTGCAAAGTCTGTACCTCCTACTCCTGTCAATTCCCTAGCTGTTGACTTCACCTCTTTTGCTTTGCCTTCTACTTCTCCATCCCTTCTTCCTTCCTATTCTGTTTTGAATCATCATCATATGCTCACTCGATCTAAAACTTCCACCTCTTCTTACGCTTTCCTTTCTTCTTCTACTTTGGATTCTACTCTCCATGAACCTAATACCTTTTCTGATGCCATTAATATTCCTGTGTGGGCTACTGCTATGCATGAAGAGATTCAAGTTTTACATAAGCAAAAGACATGGGTTTTGGTACCTCTTCCTACCAATAAGCAAGCTATTGGTTGTAAATGAGTTTTCAAGCTTAAACGGAATTCTGATGGTTCTGTTGCTCGTCATAAAGATAGATTGGTTACCAAGGGATATCTTCAGGAAGAGGGCCTTGATTATCATTAGACATTTAGTCCCGTGGCTAAACAACCCACCATCCGAGTTGTTCTCAGTGTTGCTCTTTACTTTAATTGGCAAATTAAGCAGTTGGATATATCCAATGCTTTTCTTCATGGTATTCTTGATGAAGAGGTTTTTATGACACAACCTCCAGGTTTTGAGCATTTTGCTCATCTCACTCATGTATGCAAATTGGTGAAGGCTTTGTATGGCCTTAAACAGGTTCCTCGCGCCTATTATTCTACATTTTCCACCTTCCTTCTCTCCTCTGGCTTTGTTAATAGTCTGTGTGATTCTTCTCTTTTCATTCATCACACGGCTTCTTCTATTACTCTCTTACTAGTCTATGTCGCTGATAATCTTATTGTTGGGAATGACACTACTCAAATTTCCTCTCTTATTTAGCACATGCATTCTGCTTTCTCTATGAAAGAATTGGGCAATATTTCTTATTTTCTTGGTATCTTTGTGATTCGTACTCCTAAGGGTCTCTTTCTTTCTCAACAAAAATATGCTTTTGAAATTCTTGCCGAAGCTGGCATGACAAATTGCAAGCCTTACCCATCCCCTATGTGTACTAAGCCCTCTTCTCTAGATGATCCATTGGTTCCTTTTGCTTAACCCTCTCTAATACCCATCATTTGTCCCAATAACTGTCTAAAAATGACTTATTGCCACTTTCTCAAAATAAAACCAGTAAGTCTTAAACCATTTGAGGGTGAACCGGGCTTCAAAATTTTGCATCAGCTGACTATTAATGGCCTTCATGGTGAGTATATAATTAGATATTGGGTAAATTACACTTTGCTTCTTTTATTATTTTCTCATTTTTGTCCTTTCATGTTTTAATCTTTTTTAATTTATTACTCTAAAAACTAACTTATATCCAAAATTAGACATAAATAATCATTGATAGTCATGTGTCATAAAAAAATATATTTTATTATATATAACTCACACTTCTTATACAAACTTAAATCCTGATATAATAATATATATTTTTATATCATGTGATAGCTAACGCAATATTTTTTGTCTAACTTTGAACAGAAATTAAGTTTAGGAGTTAAAAAAAAAAATTTAAAAAAAAAACATGAATATAAAGGGCCAAAGTAGAAAGGAAAAAAAAATGTCAATGACCAAAAAGAGAAAAATGTCTAAACATAAAGAGGGAAAAGTATAATTTACTCTTAAATATTTTAATAATTGTTGCTATTTGAAGAGCTTTTAGCTCACAAAATTGAAATAAAAAATTCAAAAACTGAAAAAATTTCCTAATACCAAAATAATGAAATAAATAAATAAATTTTAATATGAGAGTGTTATAATAGAATAACTTAATTGATAGGATAAATTACATTGATAATCTCATGGTTTTATGAAAAATATAATAAGCCACACAAGTGTGACATAATTACTAACTTTTTTTTTAATAAGACTAAAGTGACTAGAATTAATATAAATGAGCGTAGATACAAGGATAATCAATGATCAAATATATATTTCAATATAAAAGATATGATAACATTATTTTTCTACTTTATACAATAATCGATTAACTTATAAAAATGGAACAAAATGTTATCTGAATTAAAATCTTAAAGAAGTATAGTGTAATAATTATTCCAAACTTGTGGAGTTTGACATATTTTTCTCAAATTTTAATGGAGGTTAGTGTAATTTACCCTAATTTCTATTAGCTAATTATTATTTCTATTTTATTTTATTTTATTTTTTGGGGGTTTTTCCGACAGACATTGCTCTAGCCTTGCTTCAAGATAAACGTGAGTTGGCATGCTTCATACCAGAGAAAGAAAAAGACATGCAGTTTCATTCATTGATGGCAATTGCTTAAAAGCCTTCTTCATTCCAAAGTGGAACATCATTCCACAGGAACTGATCTATTCATGTTAGTGTGTTTGGTCCTTGTTTTCTCTCTCTAGCTATCAATTACTATTTCTGCAATTTTCTTTATTGATGATTTATCCTCTGTTTATTTAGGCGCAAAATATTTTCTAATAAAAAACATTTTCTACGAAAAAAAAAATTTAAACAAAAATATTTTCTCTATTTTTTCTATGTTTAGTGGTGGTGGTGGTGGTGGTGATGGAACAAAGGTGGAGGTGGAGGTGGAGGTAGAGGTAGTGGCATGGTGGTGGAGCAGCGGCAGTGATAGCAGCGGTGATAGTTAGGCAATGGCCATGGTGATAGTGGTAGTGTGGTGACATTGGTAAGACTATTGTTTTTGCGAAAAATATTTTCTTAAAAATAACTTTTTCTATGTTTCAAAAAATATTTTCGATTATGACCTTAAAACTAATATGCTAGTGTTTGGGTTAGTGGTGGTGCTGGTTTTGGGTGATGGTGTTGGTAGTAGTGGTAGGGGGTGGGGTGCAGTGCGGTGGGGTGGAGTGATTGCGGTGGTGGTGAGGTGGAGGCAATGGTGGCAGTGATAAGACTTCAGTGTGAATAAGGTGGAGGCAATGGTGGCAGTGGTAAGACTTCAATGTGAATAACACATTTTATCTTACAAAATCGAAAAATATTTTACTCCCAAATAAGATTATTTTTCATTGACTATGAAAAACGTCTTCCATCATACCAAATGCCAGAAAATACATGTGTATTCAAAATTTTATCCAAAAAAATAAAGTGTGCGCCATATTCATCTAAACCACTTAACTTTTTCGAATAAAATTTTGAATAATATCTACTTCATGTAGTACATGGAAATAAAATCACTTAAGACGAGAATTCTGCTATACAAGAATTAGATCTAAATCACTTGTCAATTTTCTAATTAAATTTCTGATCAAATTTTTTGAGTTACCTAATATTGCTGAAAATTATATCACATAAGCACATTATCATAGCTGACTACACTTTCTGTTCTCTCTTGCATTGCAGGCAAGGTTTTAAAAAGCGGCCGCAACCATTACGTAACGCCATTACGTAACGGTTGTGGTGGTTACCACCACCCGTTACAGCCGCTTTTGAAGTGTGATTGAGATTCACAGGTGTGTCGGCCTTAGCGACTGCCATAGCGGTCGTTACGGTGCCGTAACAGCCATAACGGCCTGCTACGCACTGTTACGTAACAGTTTCGAACTGCTTCTTTCAAAAAAACACACTAAAAAAAAGTTGAAAATAGGGTAAGAGGGATAGAGAGAAGAGAGAAGATGAAGAACATGTTATTGATTTGTTGAAACTGTAAGACTTATGCTATTCTATTCAGCTGCTATCACTCAACCATTTTGTTTGTGTGTCTATCTATATATTGTTTGATAATAATAATAATAATAATAATAATAATAATAATAATAATAATAATAATAAGTGTGGTCATTATCTATTTGGCTTGATTAAAATATGTATATATATATTTAAGCTCTTATTTATTCTCTTACTTTTGTCACTGTTTATCTTATATATAATAGTTAGTGATTGATTTTTTATATAATATAAAGTCATTAATTATTAAAATAAAATGTAAAAAAACTCGGTTTATAGTGATTTAAAAATATAAAATATATTGAATCATACTTAAAAATTTACAAAAATTGATCAATATTTATTTTAAACCCAATAAATATGATCATGGAAAAAAAATATGCGTATCGGTAAGTTTTTTTCAAATTGTGCGAAAAATAAAAAAATTCACGATTCTGGCTACCGCAACCGTTACGCTACGACCTTTACACCCTGCAACCGCAACCGTGCCACCGCTACCGTTACGGCGACCGCAACCGCTTTTCAAAACCTTGATTGCAGGTGTTCCTGTGAAATTGGCAAAAAATGCTGACCATCACAACAGAGGGGACATTGAGAATCCTGTGAACTGCATCACTTCTGGTGTAGTTGAAGGTAATTCCACTCTAGACTATAATATACCTTACATTAATACTTCACTATTCTACAATGAATATCCTAATCAACTTTAGTTTTGTTATTGGAATTCTAGTTGGGGAATATCATACACTCAATATCCCCACCCGTTCATCCTTGGATCTGTTGGGTATACCTCCTTATTGGAGTGTGGGACCCAATTAGTTTATTAAAAGAATTTTAATTTGGTTTGGTTTAGGTATAATATATTTTAATATATATCATATCTAATTTGTGGAGACCCAATTCAGTTTAGTTACAATTAGAGTTTGATAAAAAAAAGCCCAAAAGTTTACCATATATATATATATTGGTATTGTTTGTTTTTCGGGGTGAGAAAACAAAAAGAGGCAGCCGTTTGATTCCACGGCAGCAGCAAAAGAAAGACTCAATTCAGTGGGTGTGGTTTTCTCGATCCTTGTGCTTGGAAATTTCATGGGTTTCAAGTTTTGATTGGTGCTTACAAAGCTAATTTGGGTTAATTATTTTGGGTCTTCTACAACTCTAGTTTTGAAGATTTTGGTTCATCTATTTGGTGAGGTCTTTTCTCTTTGTTTATTTGTGGTTATTTGGAATTCACCTTAGGGTGGTTTTGTGAGACCATTCGTGTCTCATTTGTAATCGTTTGGAAACTTATTTGGTTGATAGTGGAATCAGATTTCGATCCCGTGGACGTACCTCACATTGAGGGAACCACGTAAAAATTCTTGTGTTGCCTTTGATTTAATTTTTCCGCATTAATTTTTATTCCCATTGATTGATTTACTTGTGGGGAATCACATAGTTTCCCTAAAAACTGGTATCAGAGCTTACGGTTTATTTGGGTTTATTTCTTTGTATAAATCAATGGAGGGGAATGTGAGTCGTATGTCTAGCTTCAATGGAAGCAATTAGGTAACTTGGAAAACTAAAATGGAGGACCTATTATTTTGTAAAGATTTGTATGGACCCATTGAGGGTGATAGTGGCAAACCCGATGGTATAAAAGATGATGAATGGAATAGGCTTAATCGAAAAGCCGTTGGTGTTATCCGTCAATGGATTGATGACAGTGTGTTTCATCATGTTGCTACTAAAACTTCAACACATGATTTATGGAAAAAATTAGAAGGCCTTTATGATAGGAAATCAGCCACAAATAAAGCTTTTCTGTTTCGTAAGTTGGTTAATTTAAAATATAAAGAGGGCAGCCCTATTCCGGAACATCTGAATGAAATAAAGAGTATTGTTAACCAACTTGCTTCTATGAAAATTGTTTTTGATGATGAGTTGCAGGCTTTGATGCTACTTAGTTCTTTGCCCGAAAGTTGGGAGACTTTGGTTGTGACCGTTAGTAATTCGGCGCCCGATGGAGTTGTCACAATGGGCCAAGTCACTAGTAGCCTGTTGAATGAAGAAACTAGAAGAAAATCAGCAGGTTCCTCTCATTCAGAAGCATTTGTTGTGAGAGGCTGAAGTAAAACAAGGGGGAGGAGTAAGACTTCTTATGGTCGTGATCAAAGCCATGACAAATCAAAAGATGGTTCTTTTTCAAAGAAAGACATTGAGTGTTATTATTGCCATGAGAAAGGGCACATGAAGCAGGAATACCGAAAGCTCAAGAATAAGAAGAAAAGGCGTGACAAAAGTGTGGATAAGAAGCAAGAAGACACAACGGCAGTTACTACCGATGATCTCATGGTTGTTTGTGAAGATGATTGTATCAATTTTGTGGGCCAAGAGAGCAATTGGGTGATTGATTCCGGTGCTTCTTTTCATGTGACTTCTCGAGTTGATTTCTTCACTACCTACACCAAAGGAGATTATGGTTTTGTTCGAATGGGTAATGAAGGTTTGTCCAAGATTATTGGCATGGGTGATGTTTGCTTGGAAACAAATTTGGGCTGCAAGTTGTTGCTTAAAGATGTGAGGCATGTTCCCGACATTCGCCTCAATTTGATCTCTACTAGGAAGCTGGATGATGAAGGCTTCAACAACAAATTTGGTGATGGAATATGGAAGCTCACAAAGGGTTCTTTGGTGGTGGCTAAGTGCAAGAAGACTCATACACTTTATTCGATGCAAGGAAAAATTTGTAAAGGTGTTATCAATGCACTTGAAGATGATACTTCTACCGAATTGTGGCACAAGCGGCTTGGCCACATGAGTGAAAAGGGGCTGCAAGTATTGTTCAAGAAGAGCTTTTACCCGGTTTGAAAGGTACACATCTTAAAACTGTGTTCATTGTTTGGCGGGTAAACAACATAGAGTTTCTTTTCATAAAAATGTTGCCTCCAGAAAAGAAAATGTTTGGAGTTGATTCATTCGGATGTTTGTGGTCCTTTAAAAGTTAGAACACATAGTGGTGCACTTTATTTTTTCACTTTCATTGATGATTATTCAAGGAAAGTTTGGGCTTTTCTACTAAAAACTAAAGATCAAGTTCTAGAAGTATTTAAGCATTTTTAGGCCATGGTTGAAAGAGAAACAGGCAGAAATTGAAGTGCATCCGATCAGACAATGGTGGTGAATACATTGGGCCATTTGATGAGTATTTTCGCAGCCAAGTATTCGGCATCAAAAGACAGTTAAGAAACTCCTCAACAAAATGGAGTTGCCGAGAGGATAACCGCACCATTGTGGAAAGAACAAGGTGTTTGCTTCACAAGCTAAATTGCCAAGATCCTTTTGGGGTGAGGCAAAAGACAGCATTGACGTAATCAAATTTGTCTCCTTCCTAGCCTTTGAATGGTGATGTTCCAGAAAGAGTTTGGACCGGTAAAGATGTATCTTATGAGCACTTGAGAGTGTTTGGTTGCTGAGCTTTTTGTTCGCATTCCAAAAGATGAGAGGTCCAAGCTTGATAGCAAGTCAAGACAATTATTTTTCTTGGCTATGGCGTGATGAATTCGGGTATAGATTGTGGGATCCGATCGACAAGAAAATCATTCAAAGCCGTGATGTTGTGTTTCTTGAAGACCAAACAATTGAAGACTTTGGCAAAGGTGATCAACCGGAGCCAAAAACTAGTGATCTCATTGACATGGATCCATCTCCTTCATCTTCGGTGGATGATGAAAATGGGGGAGATGTGCAACCACCTATTGAAGATGTAGAGTGTGGGGGCCGAATATTGGAAAAAACCAGAGGGTGCGTACTATTTGAAGACTGATATTAATCGGCTGTATCCTACGAGAGTGGGGAGCTGAATATAATATATGTGCCGAATAGGTGTAAGTCCTTAGGGCCGAATAAAAGAAAGGACAATGATTAAAAAATAGGCCCTGGCCCCGAGGATTGACCTGAACATGTATAAATACAGGGACAACGGTTATAGAAAGGTATGTAAGAATCACTTGACTGAACTTAGTAAACAAGCTATCTTGAGTGTCTGAACTAACTTGTCCGTCGGAGTGCTAATTCCGGCACCCCCTACCAGAGTGTTTGTATCTTTTCAGGTGACTAGCTGAGGATCACTAGCGTCTCCCAGGATCCGAAGAGTATTTTCAAACCAATTTCCCACAATTGGCGCCGTCTGTGGGAATACTCAAATACATCCATGGCAGGCGTGACTGAAGATCCTCCGGTAGCCATTGACGAGACCACACAGGGAGATGACCTCACTCTAGCAAATATGCTCGGAAAAGAAACCATCGCTGCAAGACGCGCCTTGAACTTCGACTCACCAACGACCTCAGCGCAAGAGACAATGCAAGAGATCATGGAACAAGCAAAGCAGAATGAACAAAGGCTGGAGAACATGATCGCTGAAAATGAACGTCTCCATCAAGATTTGGCCCTCGAAGTCGCAAAATCGAGAGAAGCCATGCGTCAAGATCCCGAACGACCTCCGAGGGCCGGTGGACAACGACCTCGAGCCCGACAAAGGATACCGATAGCGACTCCAACTCATCGCCCACGGAGCTCAACAAGAAGGGACGATCTGAAACTTCCAGCTCCTCCGAAAAGAGTCTACATACAAGGAACAAGTGTAGGAGGAGCAGTTCAGACAAAGAGGACCAGCACGATCCTTTTGTCCGACGGATTGCAAGGGCGGCCCTGCCCAAGAAGTTCAAAGCTCCGTCATTCACTCTTTACGATGGAAAATCAGACCCCACTGATCATATCCGTCACTACAAGCAGGCCATGACATTGCATGCAGACAACGAAGCCCTCATGTGCCACATATTCCCCAGCAGCCTGGGGCCATTAGTTGTCCGGTGGTATTACAAGCTGGAGCCGGCCTCGATTAAAAGCTTCCATCAATTACAGAAATCCTTCAGGGCCAGGTTCATCACCAACGAGGTATAGCCGAAACAGGCCGACTCTCTTTGGGCTATGCAGATTCAGTCAGGAGAAATGCTCAGAGCGTATTCGGCGCGCTATTGGGAATGCTTCAACCTCGTCAACGACGCTTGTAACGACTCCATGGCCATCACCGCCTTCAAAATGGGACTACATCCTGACAGTCCTCTTCGCAGCTCCCTAACCAGAAGACCCCCAAAACAGTCTAGGCGTTGATGAAGAAGTTGAAGAATACTGCAAAAGTGGAAGATGATGCTTTGAGAATAAAAGCCGGCCAAATGTCCAACAAAACGGCCCCCCTGAAATTGCTCAACCAATAAGTTCGTGCCACCTCCTAGCCCAGAGCCTCGGCAACGCTAAACGAGACAAAAGGCGGGATACTCGCGGATCAAGCGATCAATGCTCCCACCGGGCGAATGAACAACTGCAAGTCAACAGCAGGCGTTCGAGGCGTGCCGACAAGAAGTACACAGAGTTGTCAGAACCAATCGCTGCAATAATGACCAAAGTCCAACACCTTCCATTCTTCAAATGGGTCAAAGATGGTAGGGCCGCTCGACACGCGAAGAAGGGATAGGCGGTGCGAATATCACAAAGATCACGGCCACGAAACGGAGAGTTGTTACGCATTAAAAGATCACCTGGAAGAACTGGTGCAAGACGACCGACTGCAACAGTATGTGAGGAAGGAAAAGCCAACCAAGACACTAGCCCTAAGGCAAGACTCACCTCCACTTGGCGTGATCCATGTGATCTACAGCCTGCCTACACCCCCAACCGTGCACACCATTCAATCGCATCCAATCCCCCAAAAGCAACGTATTCCGACTGAATGGCCCAAAGAAGCTCCGCCAATCACCTTCAACGACTCCGATCTTAGCGGCGCAACAGCTTCCCACATCGATCCGTTGGTCATTAAATTACGCATAAATCGGTTCACCATTGAACACATTCTCATAGACCCGGGGAGTACTTCAGAGGTTATGTATTACCAAACTTTCATCAAACTCGGCCTCAACGAGTCAGCTCTGTCTCCGGCGCTCACCCACTGTTCGCTTTAATATGAATCCTGAATACCCGTTAGGGAAGATCATACTACCTGTTCGAGCGGGCTCCAGAACGGTCGAAGTAGAATTCCTGGTCGTAAAGCTCCCTTCGCCGTACAATGTCATCATGGGGCGAACCTGGATACATCTTATGAAGGCCGTTCCAAGCACTTATCATCAGCTTGTGCGCTTCCCGACAGCCTACGGCATTGAAGAGATCCGTGGTTCCCCCAATCGGCAAAGCAGAGATTTTATGAAATCCTATCACTGACCCGACCTGTGGGCTTTGATACTTGTATATATCACTTCTGCAATGCAAACCATTTTTCTTCGTCGCTCAATTCATTTCACAAACCCCATTGTAACGCCCGTCATGACGACGACTCGGAGCGCCCTTCCTGGATATCACGATTGGCCACATCAAGTCTCCGAATTCGGAGCCCCCTTCGGTGCATGTCACCTTAGGGCCGATTAAGTCTCCGGAATTGGAACGCCCTTCGTGGATATCATGATTGGCCACATTAAGTCTCCGGATTCGGAGCCCCCTTCGGTGCATGACCTTAGGCCGATTAAGTCTCTGGACTCGGAGCCCCCTTCAGTGCATGACACCTTAGGGCCGATTAAGTCTCCAGATTCGGAGCGCCCTTCGTGGATATCACGATTGGCCACATAAGTCTCCGGATTCGGAGCCCCTTCGGTGCATGTCACCTTAGGGCCGATTAAGTCTCCGGATTCGGAGACCCTTCGTGGATATCACGATTGGCCACATTAAGTCTCCGGATTCGGAGCCCCCTTCGGTGCATGACACCTTAGGGCCGATAAGTCTCCGAACTCGGAGCCCCTTCGGTGCACGACACCTTAGGGCCATTAAGTCTCCGGATTCGGAGAGCCCTTCGTGGATATCACGATTGGCCACATTAAGTCTCCGGATTCGGAGCCCCCTTCGGTGCATGACACTTAGGGCCGATTAAGTCTCCGAACTCGGAGCCCCCTTAGGTGCATGTCACCTTAGGGCCGATTAAGTCTCCGGATTCGGAGCCCCCTTCGGTGCATGACACCTTAGGGCCGATTAAGTCTCCGGACTCGGAGCCCCCTTCGGTGCATGACACCTTAGGGCCGATTAAGTCTCCGGATTCGGAGCACCCTTCGTGGATATCATGATTGGCCACATCAAGTCTCCGGATTCGGAGCCCCCTTCGGTGCATGTTACCTTAGGCCGATTAAGTCTCCGGATTCGGAGCCCCTTCGTGGATATCACGATTGGCCACATTAAGTCTCCGGATTCGGAGCCCCCTTCGGTGCATGACACCTTAGGGCCGATTAAGTCTCCGGACTTGGAGCCCCTTCGGTGCACGACACCTTAGGGCCGATAAGTCTCCGGATTCGGAGCGCCCTTCGTGGATGTCACGATTGGCCACATTAAGTCTCCGGATTCGGAGCCCCCTTCGGTGCATGACACTTAGGGCCGATTAAGTCTCCGGATCGGAGCCCCCTTCGGTGCATGTCACCTTAGGCCGATTAAGTCTCCGAATTCGGAGCGCCCCTTCGTGGATATCACGATTGGCCACATTAAGTCTCCGGATTCGGAGCCCCTTCGGTGCATGACACCTTAGGGCCGATTAAGTCTCCGGATCGGAGCCCCCTTCGGTGCATGACACCTTAGGGCCGATTAAGTCTCCGGATTCGGAGCGCCCTTTGTGGATATCACGATTGGCCATCAAGTCTCCGGATTCGGAGCCCCCTTCGGTGCATGTCACCTTAGGGCCGATGAAGTCTCCGGATTCGGAGCGCCCTTCGTGGATATCACGATTGGCCACATTAAGTCTCCGGATTCGGAGCCCCCTTCGGTGCAATGACACCTTAGGGATTAAGTCTCCGGATCGAGCCCCCTTCGGTGCACACCTTAGGGCCGATTAAGTCTCCGGATTCGGAGCCCCCTTCGGTGCATGACACCTTAGGGCCGATTAAGTCTCCGGACTCGGAGCCCCTTTGGTGCATGACACCTTAGGGCCATTAAGTCTCCAGACTCGGAGCCCCCTTCGGTGCATGACACCTTAGGGCCGATTAAGTTCGGATTCGGAGCGCCCTTCGTGGATATCACGATTGGCCACATTAAGTCTCCGGATCGGAGCCCCCTTCGGTGCATGTCACCTTAGGGCCGATTAAGTCTCCAGATCAGAGCGCCCTTTGGTGCATGACACCTTAGGGCCGACTAAGACTCCGGATTCGGAGCGCCCTTCGTGGATATCACGATTGGCCACATTAAGTCTCCGGATTCGGAGCCCCCTTTAGTGCATGACACCTTAGAGCCGATTTAGCCTCCAGATTCAGAGTACCCTTTGGCACGAACAAAACAAAACTCGCCAACACCAGAAACAAGGAGCTTAACTGAGCATATAAAACATTCAGAGCAAGACGCAAATAAGGTGCTTAACTAAGCATATAAAAAATTCAGAATAAGACGCAAATGTTTGAAATAAAGCTTTTTATTCAATCAAACAGTTGTTACATAAACACAACTTGCATTTGAGCATTATAATTTTTATTTAATCAGACAGTTGTTACATAAACACAACTTGCATTTGTGCATTACAATACCCATTTCCAATCTCAAAAGCTAAAAAGGGGAGAAGACGCATTGGTAAAGCAGAAGCACCGAATCAACTCCCATCACCCGGAAGTCCTCCGCGGTTTGCAATGCCTTGAGCCAACTGTGCCCAAGTCCTCCCCTGAAACCATTGACAATGTCAAGGCAAAAATCCAGGACAAGGAAGGATAAACCCAACGGTCGTTGCCTTTCCTTTCGGGGTGATCTGCTTCGACGACTTGAAGATTCATGCCAACTTTTGGACGCCCTACTTCCCATACGGATAGGTCCTCTGCCGTGATCCATGGCAACACCAAGTTCGGCTGAACTCCAGTCTCTAACTAACATCCCCACTTCTCCCACCTCACATAAGTGATTGTCTATCTACGCGAAGCGCCCTTTCCTTTTATTTTCAATACTGGTAGCGATCTCAAGGCCCCAATCCCGAGGCGATTTCACTAACACTACACTCCATGAGAAAAACGTCGGTTGACATTCGCCATGGCGTAGTTATCCAAACGAATTTTTTGAAGCACGTGCACTGGCCAAAAATCTAGGCCCCGAGCCGAGTCGAATTTGCCGCAGCCACTCTACCCACTGGCTTTCAGCTTCCTCAGGTTACAATAGCCTCTTCAGGAATAAAAGGCTACCACGTATGGTTCGACCCTGCCGATCAACGTTTATACATTCATTCAAACATATACAATGAAACGAAACGCATACATACCAAATACAAACTGCAACAAAATATTTATCATAGAACGTTTTTTTATTCAAATAAAGCAAGCAATATATTACATAGTTTTGAACGCGATCTGCGTTTCAACCTTACAATAAGTATACTTATACAGCGTCACCCTCATCCTCACTCTTGACTTCAAAAGCAGAAAACGGAAAATGTTTACTGTGGTAGAGTGGCGATGCCGAATCAATCCCCGACGCTCGAAGAGCTTCTGCGGCTTGGATGCCTTGATCCAACCGTGCTAAATCCACGATTTTCACATCGGCAAACTTCTTCGGCAAGTTTTTCCTTGGTCTTTTCGATTCCAACTTTTGGCCTTCGTGGAAACCTTTCTCATAGGCCCTCCCTTCGCGTTCTCATTGCGAACATACTCGCCGTCTCACGATCGGCAAGTGCGGAACTGATGAGCCGACTGGTAACCTTTTCTTCCACGATTGGGTTTCCGGCCGGCGGGTTGTGCCGGGCCGCCTTGGTCTGCCTTAACTCACGCTCAACTGCCTCCGCGCGAGCCTCCAAACTTCGAATACGTTCCTCTTTCTTCTCCATTTCTCGGCGGGCAGCACGCAACCGCATGCCGATTTCATAGGCAGTGTACAGCCCCTTTACCGCCCCGTGAATGCCTTCGCGAAATACTTCGTAGTCCTGACGACCTACCATCGATTGTTGAACCTCAGGAGGAAAATTTTGTCGAGCAAACTCGACCGCTACATTTGGGTCTCGAACGATCGAGTCCGCCTCTATCATGGGTCTATTCCCCACAAACACCGCAAAGCTTAATGGGCACGGATTCGAGTCAGATCCCCTCTCGACTCGCGGTTGAGAAGATCTGCCCTGCGACTGTTTCTCCCGCCTGGGCGACCTGCTTCGACGTCGAGGAGACTGACGCCTCTCTCGATCCCTGGAACTCCTACCCCCTGTACGCGAAGGGTCACCACCTCGATGCATGTCTCCACCCAGCTTAGCTAGCGTCCTCGCTTCCCTCTGCTGTTAAAAAAGAGTATGTTCGACATTCACACGATACCTTCAAAAGTTGGAGCCAGTTGTTTACTGTATTCATAAAAGTTGTACTCTTAATCATTTATCCTTTACAGAGGCAGCACCCTCGAGGCAATTTCATTAATTGTGAAAACCTCAATCGCCCGACGCCTACTGGATAGACCCGCCGGCAGCAGAATAATCATGCACCGCCTGGGGCAAGGGCAGATTAATCTATATATTCGGCTTAAGTGCTCCAGCCGGCTCATGAATCAATCTCAATGATCATCCACCGCCTGGGGCAAGGGCGTGATAGATTTATCAATCTATTCGGCTGAAGTGCCCCAGCTGGCTCATGAATCGATTTCAAAATGATCATACACCGCCTGGGGCAAGGGCAGATTAATCTATATATTCGGCTTAAGTGCCCCAGTCGGCTCATGAATCGATCTCAGAATGATCATGCACCGCCTGGGGCAAGGGCAGATTAATCAATCTATTCGGATTAAGTTCCCCAGCCGGCCCATGAATATATTCAGCTTAAGTGCCCCAGCCGGCCCATGAATATATTCGGCTTAAGTGCCCCAGCCGACCCATGAATCGATTTCAGAATGATCATCCACCGCCTAGGGCAAGGGCAGGTTAATCTATATATTCGGCTTAAGTGCCCAGCCGGCTCATGAATCGATTTCAGAATGATCACCCACCGCCTGGGGCAAGGGCAGATTAATCTATATATTCGGCTTAAGTGCCCCAGACGGCTCATGAATCGACTTCAGAATGATCATGCACCGAAATATACCAACGAACTTTGGGACTTCGGCCCATGAATCATTGGTATATGTTTGGCTCATGAACTTTGGTATTATGCACGGCCCATGAATCGTTTCACGAACTATTCGGCATACGAATGATAAGACTGCCATGATATTCAATCATAGAAAGGTCAACAGAGTAATCATTCTATCTAAAGTAGTGAAGGCAAAAATTCTACACCAACATAACATCACAAACTGCGCATTAGTAGTGAAACAAGAAGATAATTTCATTAATAAATTGAGCGCAGACAGTAGCCAATTTATACATGAAAACTACTCGGAACCAACAAAAGTCCTAAAAACAAAACAATACATTAAAAGGGAAAGCATTTCATAAAATTCGAATGACTCCCAGATCAATCCTCGGGGTCAGACTCAAGTGGCTCAACGTCCACCTGCTCATAAGGAATTGGCAAGGCTAATGCAACCCCAGCGGCATCAAGGGCCCTGAGCCACCCGTGTTTGAACCCCCGATTCTCAAACTTTGGGACTTCATCCACGTATTCTTTCAAGGCGACGCCTTTTCCTGCTTCGAATGCGGCAGAAGCCTCAGATTCTGCCTTTTCCTTGGCCGCCTTCAACTCTGCTAACTCAGTCTCCATCTTGTTAAGCGCCTCCTCGGCTAGCCTAAGCGATTCTTTGCTCGCGTTCGCCCTATCATCGCCATCAGAACAGAGCTGATCGGCAGCCCGAGCCCTTTGCAATTCGGCTTTGGCTCACGCAGTCTCCATAGAGGCTCTCATCATCTCAAACTCGGCCCTACTCTTTTGATCGACCACCTCTGACTGCAAACGGTCAATCCTCTCAAGGGCATCGTGTAGGCGGCGGCCCAAGTCGGCGATCCTGCCGACCGTCTGCAAAACGAGTTGGGATCGTTAGATGCCATAGGCAACCAAAATCAAAACAAGTCAAAGTTCACCTACCAGAAGGGCTGACTGCGTAGATAGGGCTATGGCCACCAAATCCGGCACGGCATGAAAGGACGCCTTATCAGCTGGTAGGGAGACTGACGCCGCCAGGCTCAAGGCTACCACCGGGTCGGTAATGATGGATGCGTCGGAGGCAATCGGCGTGTCTCTGATCTTTGGCTGAACAATAAAAGAAACAACCACGTCCGATTCCTCTAAGCGAGGCCTTTTGTCGGCAAGACTATCTTCTAAACCGGCCTCTCTCTCGGCGCTACGCTTCTTGCCCCGCTCTTCCGGAATCAACCGTTCATCAATGACCGGTTGTTCAACCTCTTTCGTCGTTTCGGCCGCAACAATCTTAGCCGGCTCTTCGATAACGGGTTCGAAAGATTCAACCGAGGCAGGTCCAGAGCGGGCGGCCTCGGCCTTTTCTGGGCGGCCATACGCTCGGCATTTTTTCTTTCGAGCCATCTGCGTGAGGCTTTCCCCAGCCATACCTTCAAAAAAATCGCCGGGTAGGTCTCCCAAACCTCCAAAAATATCCCGGAAGAAAACTCCGCCCGACCCGAAGTGGACGGCGAGGTAGGCTGACTACGTCTGGCTGCCTCAAACGCTAAGTTTAGGGCCTCGTCAACCTCTTCGACCTCCTCAGCGAACTCTCTGTCTGGTTCGGCGACTACCTCTACCACCGGCTTGACGTCTTGCTCCGAGTCGGAAGCTTCGAGACCAACTTGTCTCAAACTCTTGAATCTAGGGAAGATAAGAGCCGCAAGCTGTTGATCGCCAGATGGAATTGGAATATTGTCAGCGGCCGAAAAGTAGTGTAACTAGGCTCGTATCGAAGAAGTATGTGGGCCGCTCTCCCTTGCTTCTGTATGTTTGGACGGCCGAAGTATCTGAGTGCAGTCGCAATCTGCGCAAGGACCCGCGTCGTCGATAGAACCAGAATCCTCTTCAAATTACTACCTGCAAACAAAGGGTTAGACACAGAGGGAAGTTCGAGTAAAAGAAAGTTTTAGTAACACAAAGAGACACACGGCAACCTGGTTCACCCTCCGTCTGGGAATAGGGTCTAGGGACCCTCGCCTTCGCCAAATTCCCAGTTCCCTTGGATATTGACATTACGTCATCCACACGCTTGCCAGAACTGGCAAGCATGTTACCAAATGATGGTCAGTATCCTTGGGCCCTAAGAAAGTACCCCAAGCCGACCGGAAGATTTTGGCTAAGGCATAGCAGTGCCGAATGGCCGGAATCCCTCGATCTCCGAGGCGCCGATTCAACTCTACGATGCCCCATTACGATTCAAAAAAAGTTCACGTTGGGCTTGAGAAGGAATCAGACCCCAATAGCGGGAGGACGGCCCTAAGGAATGGATGTAGGGGGAATGGACCCGCCCTCTGCAATGGGATAGGAGAGAAAAAACGATTGAATTTTGTATCCTCTCTGTCTATATCCAGAGTGTTGTCCGTCACTAGAGATAGATGAACATCGTCGAGGATGGAAAAGTGTCGCCGGAATCCAAAGACACGACCCTCAGAAAGGAGGTTTTTCAAGTGTTTGGCCATTTTCACGAGGAATAAAGGGGTTCACCAAAATGAAAATAATAAACAGAAAGTAGGATTGCAAAGAAAAGAGAAGAAGACTTACGAGGAGCAAAGGAGACGAGGATAGACGGAGAAGGGTTGCAGAAAATGCGAGTCAAAGAAGGGATATCCGCTGGAGGTCCAAGAGTCTAGAATACTCGACGAACTGTGCATTCAAAAGGACTGAAATTTCAAATCACAATAAATGCGAGACGCACGATTGAGGCGGGAAAGCGTAATGATGAACAAAAAGGTGTGCGCATCCTGACATCTATATTGGGGTACGCGAAGCCACCTGACCTATTTTAACTTTTCCAATTCAAGACCAAACACGCCGATTAACTTCCGTCAATGGGGAGTTCGGGGGGCAATTGTGGGGGCCGAATATTGGAAAAAACCAGAGGGTGCGTACTATTTGAAGAGTGATATTAATCGGCTGTATCCTACGAGAGTGGGGAGCCGAATATAATATATGTGCCGAATAGGTATAAGTCCTTAGGGCCGAATAAAAGAAAGGACAATGATTAAAAAGTAGGCCCTGGCCCCGAGGATTGACCTGAACATGTATAAATACAGGAACAACGGTTATAGAAAGATATGTAAGAATCACTTGACTGAACTTAGTAAACAAGCTATCTTGAGTGTCTGAACTAACTTGTCCGTCGGAGTGCTAATTCCGGCACCCCCGACCAGAGTGTTTGTATCTTTTCAGGTGACTAGCTGAGGATCACTAGCGTCTCCCAGGATCCGAAGAGTATTTCCAAACCACTTTCCCACATAGAGGATGATGCTAATCCTAATGAAGTTGAGCCAGAAATTGAGGAAGAGCATCCAACTCAAGAACCGCCACCACAACTTGAGTTGAGGAAATCTACAAGGGACCGACAACCTTCAAGAAAGTATCCTCCCAATGAATTTGTGTTGATTTTCGATCAAGGGGAGCCTGAGAGCTACTAAGAAGCAATTGAGCATGCAAAGAAAGGTGATTGGAAAAAGGCCATGGACGAGGAGATGAATTCCTTGCTTGAAAACCAGACTTATGATTTAGTGAAGTTGCCTAAAGGGAGGAAAATTCTGAAAAATAAGTGGGTTTTCAAATTGAAGAATGATGGCAAGAATCTGAGGTACAAGGCACGTCTTGTTGTGAAAGGCTTTGGGCAAAAGAAAGGTATTGACTTTGATGAGATTTTCTCACCGATTGTAAGATGTCTTCTATTCGGGTTGTACTTGGCATGGCTGCAAGTATGAACCTTGAAGTTGAGCAACTTGATGTGAAAACCGCATTTCTTCATGGTGATCTTGAAAAAGAAATTTACATGGAGCAACCGAAAGGTTTTGTGGAAAAGGGAAAGAGAAATTTGTTTGCAAATGAAGAAAAGTTTGTACGGTCTCAAGCAAGCCCCGCGGCAATGGTACAAAAAATTTGACTCTTTCATGATGAATAATGGTTTTTCTAAAACCATTTCGGACCATTGTGGTTTGTGAAAAATTTCTCGATGGCAAATTTATTATTCTTTTGCTTTATGTTGATGACATGTTAATTGTGGGTCAAGATTCTACCATGATAAACAGGTTGAAATTGGAGTTGAGCAAGTCTTTTGCTATGAAAGATTTGGGACCGGCAAAGCAAATACTTGGTATGAAAATTGTTCGTGATCGCAAAGAGGGGCTGATTTGGTTGTCTCAAGAAAGCTACATTGAGAAAGTTCTTGAGAGGTTCAACATGAATAAAGCAAAGCTGGTTGGTTGTCCACTTGCGGGTCACTTCAAGCTTAGTTCGAATCAATGTCCTACAAGTAAGAAAGACAAAGAAGAGATGCTGAAAGTTCCTTATGCTTCAGCAGTTGGTTCTTTGATGTACGCCATGGTTTGTACAAGGCCGAATGTTGCTCACGCCGTTGGTGTGGTGAGTCATTTTCTCTCTAATCCGGGTAAAGAACATTAAGCAGCGGTAAAATGGATTCTAAAGTATCTTCAAGGGACTTCGAAGGTGTGTTTGTGTTTTGGGGATGGTAAGCCGATGCTTGATGGGTTCACAGATTCTGACATGGCCGGTGATATTGATTCTAGGAAATCTACTTCGGGGTATTTGATGACTTTTGCAGGGGGAGCTGTGCATGGCAATCTAAATTACAAAAATGTGTTGCTCTCTCAACTATCGAAGCTGAATTTATTGCCATTACGGAAGCTTGCAAAGAAGAGTATGGTTTGAAGAAATTTTTACAAAAGTTGGGTTTGAAGCAAGAAAAGTATGTGCTTTATTATGATAGTCAAAGTGCTATTCACTTGAATAAAAATTCTACTTTTCATTCGAGATCGAAACACATTGATGTGAGATACCATTGGATTCGTGATGTGTTAGATTCGAAATTGTTACAACTCGAAAAGGTTCACACAGATGATAATATTTCAGATATGTTGACTAAGACTTTGTCGAGGGACAAACATTTAAAGTGTCGAACTTTGGCGGGTATGGTTGATATCTCCACCTAAGTCGGTAAGGGGAGAATTGTTGGGTATACCTCCTTATTGGAGTGTGGGACCCAATTGGTTTTGAAAAAAGAATTTTAATTTGGTTTGGTTTAGGTATAATATATTTTAATATATATTATATCTAATTTGTGGAGACCCAATTCAGTTTGGTTACAATTAGGGTTTGATAAAAAAAAAGCCCAAAAGTTTACCACATATATATATATATTGGTATGTTTGTTTTTCGAGGTGAGAAAACAAAAAGAGGCAGCCGTTTGATTCCACGGCAGCAGCAAAAGAAAGACTCAATTCAGTGGGTGTGGTTTTCTTGATCCTTGTGCTTGGAAATTTCATGGGTTTCAAGTTTTGATTGGTGCTTACAAAGCTAATTTGGGTTAATTATTTTGGGTCTTCTACAACTCTGGTTTTGAAAATTTTGGTTCATCTATTTGGTGAGGTCTTTCATCTTTGTTTATTTGTGATTATTTGGAATTCACCTTAGGGTGGTTTTGTGAGACCATTTGTGTATCGTTTGGAAACTTATTTGGTTGATAGTGGAATCAGATTTCGATCCCGTTGACGTACCTCACATTGAGGGAACCACGTAAAAATTCTTGTGTTGCCTTTGATTTAATTTTTCCGCATTAATTTTTATTCCCATTGATTGATTTACTTGTGGGGAATCACATATTTTCCCTAACAAGATCTCTCCAAAATTTTAGTAGATGTGGGATGCATTATTTTTAGGTTTATCCTATGGTACACACTCCAAACATCTTATTTTTGGGATATGTTCATATAAAAGTTACGATAATTGATGGTATTGATACCATAAATATCATAAATAAATCACTTTCAATCATATAAAACAAACATAATACATCGTAACCAAATATCACTTGAGACATAATCAAAAACATCTTCGGTCATAACTAAAATAATAATCACAATAGAGCATAACCCAAGACCTCTTTAGTTATAACTAAAATAGCATAACTAAATTAAAACAAACACTACTTAAAAGCATAATCAAATATCTCTTTTTATTAGCTTTGTAACTTCTATTGTAATTGATACCTACAACTTACAAAACCAATAAAAAGATAGCTTATAAAAGAAAACAATGCCAACAATTAAAAATAATAACGATGCCACTTTGACTAACATGACATCAATGTCCAAAAATATGTTATATGCAAAATCAACTGGAACAACTACTTTGTAAAGCCATGACATCGATCTGACATTGTACCTCAACCTTATCTATATTGACTATCGGCCTAAGGAATATTGGTCAATTGGAGTCGCCTACCATGACCCACTCCACAATTCACTCATCACATAATCCACATACACATGCACTAACACACATCACAAGAAGAAAAAATGTGTTTTTGTCCTTTTTCATTTCTGATTTTGAATGGTTTAGTGTTGTTGTGCAGCAAAAAAAAGAGTGCATTCGATGTTTTGGGAAGTCATTCAAAAATTTGGTGAGTGGGCAAATACTATTTTATGTTCATGCTAGACTAGTATCATTATTATCACATCCCTAATAGTCAGTTTTAATTCCAGTGCCATGTATCAAGCACACTAGAGAGAAAAAATGACACACAATCAAGCACCGGAGCTTGTCAAATTCCTTTGCAATGAAATTGCAAAATCAAATTACTCAAATGCAGGCAAGATAATTCCGCTACCATTAGTCCAAGCAACATCTGTTGGGATTCATGAAATCGTTGAAGCAATTTTAAGGTCATACCCTGATGCGATTTCTCTTCAAAACCAGAAGAAGCAATCCATATTCCATCAGGCAATTGTGTACCATCATGAAAAAGTGTTCAACCTCGTATGTCAAGTGGAGTCTAGAACTATATTTTTATCACAATTGGACAAATCAAAGAACAATGCTCTACATTTGGCTGGATATATGGCACCTCAGCAGCAACTCTATCTTAGAGCCGGTGCAGCTCTACAAATGCAACGAGAATTGCATTGGTTTAAGGTAATCTTTCCGGACTCCATAGGAGACTAATATTTACTGATAAAATAAAATAATTACCAATTTAATTTCAGTAATGCCTATATAAACAAAAGATCATTGCCACATTATTTTAATATTATATTCATGTAGTATAGTAACTTTGTTTTCTCATTTCCAAGCCACCTGGTTTAATTCATACAGGAAGTGGAAAAACTAGTAGTGCCTCGAAGCAAAGAAGAGAGGAATGATAAGGAAATGACACCTACAGAAGTATTTACTGATACACACAAAGATTTGGTAAAAGAAGGAGAGCGTTGGATGAAAGACACAGCTAATGCATGCACAATTGTGGCCGCTCTCATTGCCACTGTGGTGTTTGCAGCTGCAATTACAGTACCAGGTGGAAACAATAGCGATGGCAATCCATTTTTTTACAAACGAGCATGCTTCATAATCTTTGGCATATCTGATGCATTTGCTCTTTTCTCATCCGTTACTTCTATTTTGTTGTTCATGTCTGTACGAGCGCGAAATAATCTTCTCGTATAATCCTGTTGATCAAGTTTGCACTTCCTCCAAATATCGTCGCTTTACTCCCTGAAAACACAAACGTGAGCTAGCCAGCGGGTGTGTGCCGGATACCTCTCCGATGCCTAAGTCAGCAAAATAGACAAATAAACAAAAGCTCTGTGTATTCGCGAATCAATGTTGCAATACCTGTACATAGGTCCTGTTATGAGCTTTTATAGATTCTGTGTGGCACAATCCTAGTAGGACTCTTACTCCCCAATGTAGAGTCCTTCTAGGAATCACATTTGTAAGAGATAATGCTTATCCCTTATCACCCTTATCACTGCTTTAACCAAGTGAAATGGTTTTAGCTCGGTAGTATGACAAAACGACCGAGCTAATATTGCCATGCTAAAGTCGTAGATTCGGCCGAGCTTCACTTAGCTCGGTTCCTCTCTTTAGCTTCCTACACCTCGGTTCCTCCCTTTTGGCCTTTCTGTACCTCGGTTCGGCATACTTCAACTGGGCTATGAGTTATTTAAGACCGAGCTAACTAAGCCCAATGGCGAAGCCTACTCCATTTTACCCACAGCTCGGCTCGTCTGCACCCGGTCCTAGCTCGGCCCATATTTATGCTTTTTACCCTCTCAATTGCCCCTTAATGCCATCTGCAACGCATGATTCGGATTACTCTTCTTTAGCCGAGCTAAAAATACTCAAGCCAACCGAGCACACCTTCTACCAGGCTTCTGATTAGTCCGGTTCATAAACGTCCTTTTACTCTGTACATCTGAATCGTTTCCTATTCATGTGGACATGTGGCTGGCTCCCACTGGTCAAGTACAACTGTCGCCGCCGCCCTTGTACTCTGAAAATTTTGAACAGTCCCGCCCATTTTATGCGTTTTATACAAAAGACTCCATATTTTGAATCAAAACACTCCTATTCATCTTCTCTCTTATGCCTTCTTGAGTTTCTACCTTCTCGATCACAGCATCTACGAAGCTCGCATTTTTTGGCTAACATCCTTGCTGTTCTAGCCTCCGTCCTTCCATTTCGAAGTTGTAAGTAGCTTAATCCCTGCTTTTTCCTTTGTTTTACTCTATGAATATGCGTAGTATAGAAATACAAACACATGTTTTCCAAACACACTTTTGTAGTTTTAGCATAAATCTCCAAAAACCACTTTCCCAGACGTTTTCCTCACACTTTAGCTGGATGTCATAATCAATCTGTTATGAAATCTCTTTGATCCAAAACAACACCACCACCGAAATGGGGACTTGTTTGTATTAGACGTGCACACAACCGAACTAGAAAACTCCCCCAATAACCGAACTAAAACTTTCACGCCTCCTGTCACAACTGGTCTAAGAACCTTCCTTCTCATTTAGCCAAGCTAAAGATTTCTGCTCCAACCGAACTAAGAATGGGTCGCATCCCACATAACCGAACTAGGCTTATTTTTACTTTGCCTTTGTACTTAGCATGGTCCAACGATCTGGGCTTAACACTTTCCATCTCTACTTTGCAAACTCTGACTAGGTTGGCCAGGCACGCCTTTGCACCCTGCCGCTAGGCAGCTTTGCTCAACCGAGCCAACCAAAGCCCTAGTCACGCCAAGCTAGGCTTAATTTATTTTCATCTTTGTCATAGGCAAATACCGATTTCTAGTAGACTCTCCTGGGGCCATGGCCGAGTTCCGAAAGGATTACCAAATTCCAGACGACATCCATCTTTCCCTAGCCGAACTAGATACCACGCCCTGGGGAAAACAAGGCTTCGTTCCATTTAATGTAATATCCATTGTTGAAGCCGGTCTCCAATTCCCAGTCCAGCCACTCCTTTGTGAATTCCTTAGGCAAACAAGACTCTGCCCCACTCAGCTCTCCACAAACTCATATAGAATAATAAATGGCATCGCCGAGCTAAACCGCCGGCTTGGCCTCAACCTCGGTTTAGCCAAGCTATTTCATCAATACTCACTTGGCCAAAATGAAGACGGCTGGGTATATTATTTAAGAATAAGAAAACGCCGAGAGAAAATAATTAAAAACACACCGGACAAAGACGTAAACGGCGACGAATTTTTCTAGGTTTTTGGTAATTTTGAAGACCAGGAAGCCCTAACACCGGGATACGGAACTAACTGGAATAAAGGAGTAGCCGGTATGAATACCTCGGCTTAGCTTTGTGCGTTCTTTACTCTTACTGTTTATAAGTTTTGCACCGTGCTAACCATTGTGTTTTTCTTTATGCAGACTTGAACCAACTAAAGTCGTAGTACCAATTCGGTGCGGCGATCGAGGTTGGGCTGAGCTACTCAATTTTGAACCAACATACAGATACAGCAGTAAGAGGAAGACCAGGGTAACCGACTTTCTCCTTGAACCATCCCCTGAACCAGATCCCACTCTTCCTCAAATTAGGCTAATCCCACTAACAGAGGAACAAGAAATGGCTAAGAAGAGAGCAGTCAGAGCACTCATCACCAAAACAACGGCCCTAGCTGTGGGGGATCAAACCGAGGTACGACAAGCTGGCCAAACACATGAGGCCGTGGTAGCTCTGCCAACAGCCCAGGCCTCGTCATCTCTGCCAAACAAGCGTGCTTGTACCTCCTCGACCGAGCCACGTCTTATTGATGAAGACTACACCGTGCTTCCAGAGACCACACGACTGAGCCCAAAACCAGTGTGTTCTGACTGGGCTAGCCCTTCAGAGTGGGCACCAAGAGTGACCTATAAGAACCAGGCCATAACAAACACAGATTCAGTGGTCGCTGAAAAAGACCACTCGCTCGCCTTCAACCTCGCTAAGAGCGTATGCTTGCCAGCCGACATGGAGCATCATGATCGTCTGACCGAGCTGAAGGCCATCCGCTCGGCCACAAAGTTGATGGTGCTGGTGAGTTTCTCTTCTTGTCTTTCAAATTTGTACATCTGTTTGTGCGGTTTTAACCATAATTGCTATCTCTCCTTTTGCAGGCCATGCAGAAGAATCATGTCGCTCACAAGTGCGTGTTGGAGCTGCGTAAGACCACACGGCAGGCCGTGGTAGAGGCCAACGCTAAGACTGTCGAGCTAGAAGAATCCAAGCAGAAAATGGCCGAGCTTGGATCTGAAGTTGCCCAGCTCACCGGGCTGGTTAACTCCGCTAAGGCAGATAAGCAGAAGGCTTTGGCCAAGCAGAAAGACAAATATCTGCGCAAGCTGGCCAAACTCGAAAAAAAGAAAGATGCTGAGATCGCCAAGCTAAAGAAGAACGCGGACGATGTGGAAGACGGCAGCTACAAGGAGGGGGAGGCCACCTACATCCTGCAGTGCGAAGCTGCCAAGGATATATTTTTCAAATGTAGATGGAAGGCAGCCGTGTCAAAGCTCAGTTATGGCCAAGAGACCGAGTCTTTCAGAACCCTCCTCTCCACTTTATTCCAAGCTTCATGGCGGAGTATGCTAATGCTATTCAGCAAAAATTTCTTCAAGTAGAGGAGGAAGATGAGGCATACCTAGAGCCTAACAACACCCCGGCTGTTACCAATGATCCTGGTCTCTAAACCGCTCAGTCAGCTCGGGTGGAGCCCCTAGTGCCTAGTACGGTTGAAGATGTGACCGACCTTCCCGCTGGAACCGGGCTACAGAGTGATGAGACTCGAGTTGACCTGGACGCAGACCTGGATGATCTTTTTGCCTGACTTTGTATTTTTCTTCTTTTGATATCAATTTCTGAAAGCATTTTGTAACCGGGCTGGAGCGCCTCACTATAATGCAGTTTCCAATCTTGAATGAAATCCTCTATTTTTTGTCCGTCTTTTTGTTCGGTTTATACCTGTATTTATTTTTCAACTCTGATTTGTATGAAACTTTTAACATTTTCTGGCCGAGATACTTATCTTGGTCTTGGAGCCTTGTAATCTGTTTGGTCATACCTGCCAAGTCTCTTCAGCCTAGATCCTTATCTTGGCTGGAGAGAACTCGAAGTTGGTTTTTCCAGCCAACCTCTCTTCAGCCCAGGTCCTTATCTCGGCTGAAAAGTACTCAAAGTTGGTTTTTCCAGCCAACCTCTCTTCAGCCTAGATCCTTATCTCGGCTAAAGAGTACTCAAAGTTTGTTATTCCAGCCAACCTCTCTTCAGCCTAGATCCTTATCTCGGCTGAAGAGTACTCAAAGTTGGTTATTCTTGCCAACCTTTCTTCAGCCTAGATCCTTATCTCGGCTGAAGAGTACCCAAAGTTGGTTATTCCAGCCAACCTCTCTTCAACCTAGATCCTTATCTCGGCTGAAGAATACTCAAAGTTGGTTATTCCAGCCAACCTCTTTTCAGCCTAGATCCTTATCTCGGCTGAAAAGTACCCAAAGTTGGTTTTTCCAGCCAACCTTTCTTCAGCCTAGATCCTTATCCTGGCTGAAGAGTACTCAAAGTTGGTTATTCCTGCCAACCTCTCTTCTGTTGCCCCTAGCTGGCAATAACTGAGAAAAAATTTTACAATAAGAAGACTTTATGCTGAAAAAGTAAACTACTTGTATTATTTGAAAAAAGGAAAAACTACACTTATTCTAAGGAAAAAGCTAAAAATAAAATAACTTGAGATTGGCAGTATTCCATGGCCTGGGAACAGCCTTGCTGTCTCCATCTTCCAAGTGATATGCCCCTTTTCCTGCTAAGCCAACCACTTTGTATGGTCCTTCCCAATTAGGCCCTAACTTGCCATTTCCGGGTACCAGAGTGTTTCTCATTACTTTGCGTAGCACCCAATCTCCAATCTTGAATTGCCTCGGATGTACCGTCTTGTTATATTTTCTGGATAATTCTTGCTGGTATGAGGCGATGTGAACCAGTGCTCTTTCTCTTCTCTCTTCCGCTAGGTCAAGTTCCAAGGTTATGGCTTCTCCATTCAAGTCTGGGTCAAAATTTTCACTTCTAATGGTGGGGAGGCCTACTTCTAGTGGGATTACCGCCTCCATGCCATAGGCCAAAGAAAAAGGCGTTTCACCAGTTGACCGCCGAGGTGTGGTGCGGTAAGCCCATAGAACATGAGGAAGCTCCTCCGCCCACTTGCCTTTTGCTTTCTCCAACCTTTTCTTCAATCCATCTAAGACAACTTTGTTTGATGCTTCCGCCTGGCCATTTGCTTGGGTATGCTGGTGTAGAGTTGTAGAATTCTATCTTGTATTCCGCACAAAAGCCTCTAAAGATTTTTCCATCGAACTGAGTGTCGTTGTCAGATATTAGAGCCTTGGGTATGCCAAACCGAGTGATGATATTCTGCCAAACGAACTTCTTCACATCTTTCTCCTTTATTGATGTGAGTGCTTCTGCCTCCACCCACTTTGTGAAGTAGTCTGTTGCTGCAAGAAAGAACTTTCTGTTGCCGGGTGCTGTTGGAAGTGGCCCTACTATGTCCAAGCCCCACATTGCAAAGGGCCATGGGCTAGTTAATGGTAGAAGCTCTCTGGCTGGTTGATGTATTTGGTGTGCGAACTTCTGACATTTCTCGCACTTCTTGACATGCTTCTCTGAATCTGCTTGCATGTAAGGCCACCAATATCCTTGTGAAATTGCTCTGTAGGCCAATGATCTTCCCCCTTGGTGGCTTCCGCATACGCCTTCGTGTATCTCGAACAAGAATGCCTCGACCTTGCTAGGATCGACACATTTCAAATAAGGTCCTGTGAAGGATTTTTTGTATAACGCCAATGACGGAGAAAGCCAAAATCGCTGTGACTTTGCTCTGATCTTGTTGGCCTCTTTCTTCTCTTCAGGTAAGATGACGTCTTTTAAGAATACAATAATGGGATCCATCCATGAAGGGCCTAGTTCGGCACAACATACCTCTGTTACTTCGGGTTCTTCAATACTTGGTCTGGGTAAGAAGTCGATCAGTAATGGATGTGGGATAGATGTGTCTGCTATGGAGGCAAAACCTGCCAGTTCGTCTGCCCTGTTGTTTCCGTCTCAACTGATCTGCTCTATTCGCACTACTTCGAACTTCATGAGCTCTTTTCTGACTAACTCTTGGTACTTAGCCATCCTCTCATCTTTTACCTCGTAATCGCCTGAAATCTGGTTTACTACCAACTGGGAGTCACTGTAAACCATTAGCTCGGTGGCCCTCATGAAGAGTGCTGATTTTAGGCCTGCTAGAAGTGCTTCGTACTCTGCCTCATTGTTTGATGCTGGGAAGCCAAGGTTGACTGCTTGTTCCACTATCAGGCCATCTGGTGAGATGAGGACTATGCCAAGTCCTGCACCGTGCCTATTGGATGCTCCATCCACGAAGAGCTTCCACATCTCTCCAACGAATAGCTTCCAGCAAGTGGAGGGGTCGGATGATGTCTTGGGGTCATGAGTGTTGCTAATGTTTTCTTCCAAGTCCATGCCTACTGTTGGGGTTTGCTCTTCACTATCTGACTGTACCAAGTTTTTACTTGTTGATGAGTCTTTGCCAGGTATAGCACGTTCTGCCTCTTCCTCCCTTTCTTTAATCCGGTATGCCTTGGAATGTGGCTGGGCATCTTGTTTTGGGGGCTGCGCAATTCCTGCGGCACTTTCCATCCCCTTTTCGGTTGTATCAGTTAAGTCAACTGGGCAGATGTGATGGCTTCCTGGTGTGAACTCAGCCACAAAGTCTGCCAGAGCTTGGGCTTTTATTGCGGTTCTGGGTTGAAACTTGATGTCGAACTGTCCCAATTCCACCGCCCATTTCAAGATTCGTCCAGAAAAGTCCGCCCTCTCAAACAAAGCTTTTAAGGGAAAAGCTGTCAGGACGATTATGGTGTGGGCGTGGAAGTAATGTGATAACTTCCTTGAGGCCATCATCAAAGCTAAGGCCAGCTTTTCCAATGGTAGGTACCTGGTTTCTGCCCCCAGCAAGGTCTTGCTAACATAAAAGATAGGCAGGTGTTGGATTCCTTCCGCTCTGACCAACACTGCGCTGACTGCATGCTGTGAAACTGCTAAGTACAAAAAGAGTTCTTCTCCAGGTACTGGGGTTACTAGCAATGGAGAGAAGTCATGTAGTCTTTCAGGCTCTCTAGGGCGCGATCGCATTCTTCATCCCACTCAAATTTGGCCTTCAAAGCTTGGAAGAATGGTCGACATCTGTCTGATGACCGACTTATGAACCGATTGAGTGCGGCAGCTAAGCCAGTGAGATGCTGCACCTCTTTTACTGTGTTGGGCCTCTCTAGATCCTGGATTGCTTTGATCTGAGAGGGGTCTGCTTCTATACCTTGGTTGGTCACCAAGAAGCCTAGGAATTTGCCTAATCTTATGCCGAACGCACACTTAGATGTATTTAGACGCAACTTGTTCTTCTTCAGGATTTGGAACATTTCGTCTAGGTCCCTGAGATGGTCTTTCTCATCCTTGCTTTTGACCACCATGTCATCTATGTAAGCCTCCATTGTTTTGCCTAACAATGGTTCAAACATTTTGGTGACCATCCGTTGGAATGTGGCCCTTGTATTTTTTAGGCCAAAGGGCATGACCTTGTAACAATACAATCCTCTGGGAGTTGTAAAAGATGTGACCTCCTGGTCTGGCTCATACATAGCGATCTGATGGTAACCTCTATACGCATCAAGGAAGCTAAGTCGATTGTGCCCTGCCGTCAAGTCTACCACTTGGTCTATCCTGGATAAGGGAAAGCTATCCTTTGGGCATGCCTTGTTGACTGTTTTGTAGTCCACGCAAACACGCCATTTTTCATTCTTCTTTAGCACTACTACAGTATTGGATATCCACCTGGGATAGTGTACTTCTCTGATGGCTCCTGCCTCCAGCAAGTTTCCCACTTCCTCCGCCACTATCTCCGCGTGGTGGAGTGCTAATCTACGAGTATGCTGTATAATTGGTCTAACAGTCGGGTGGACATTCAGTTGGTGACAGATGAAGTTTGGGTCAATGCCAGGCATGTCATATGGTGTCCATGCAAACACTTCGATGTTAGAGGTTAAGAATTCTATGATCTCTATTCTCTCAGTGCTGGACAAAGACGAGCCGAGCAAAAAGAACTTTTCTGGGTTCTTTTCATCTATCCTTACCTCTACCAAGTCTTCCACTGCCTTCTGTTCTGCTGCCTTCCCAACATCCGCAAATAGTTCATTGCTCTTTGGCTCTTCTACCATCTATACATATCCTTTTGCAGCCCGGCTACCATTTACTGTAACGAAGCACTATTTTGACATGATTTGGTCTCCCAAGACCTCTTCAATTACTCCGGCTTCGTTGGGGAACCGCAGTGCTTGATGGTAGGTTGACGCTACCGATCGCATGGCGTGCAACCATGTTCTTCCCAGGATTATGTTGTAAGTGGAAGGGACCTTCAATGCCCAGAATTCCACTTGTTTAGTCATGGTTCCAGCTTTGACTGGGAGGATTATCTTGCCTACTGGCCATTCTGGCATTGAGTTAAAGCTAACTAGGGGGGATGTTCCAGGGGCCAAGTCTTTGTCCTCTAGTTTCAGCTGTTTGAAGGTTTCATAATACATTATCTTGCACAAACTTCCTTGGTCAATCAAGATTCGCTTGATGTCGAAGTTCTTGACGTGCAACGTTACCACCAGTGCGTCATTATGAGGGCAATGTAGCCTTGCTAGGTCCTTGTCTGAGAAGGATATGACGTTCGTAGCCTCTGTTTTGCCCTTTTTGATGGTGGGTTGTGCACTTAGTACCTCCTTCAAGTGCTCTGCCTTCTTTATCATCCCCCTGAGTTCACATACCCACTCAGGTTCAATGATCCCATGAATAACATTGATTACGCCTTGGGTGGTCCGTCCACCGGCATCCCGTTTGGCCCGTTGAGGTCCTGGGGGGCTGGCTGTGTTCCCCCTTCAATATACTGGTCTAGGTGACCAGCAGCTACTAATTCTTCCAGATGTTGCCTCAAGGGTGTGCAATTTTCAGTTAGGTAGCCCTTCTCATCATGGAAGGTGCAACGGGACCTCTCGTCGTAGCCCCTTTGTGTTACTCCCAACTTGGCTGGCCACCGAACGAAGGGTTCATTCTTTATCTCGCTAAGAATTCGGTAGATGGGTTTATTGAACACGGTGGTGATGGCAGTGCGAACTTTTAACCTCCTTTTTTCTAGGTCCTCCATGTTGGCTCGCCTGCCTCGCCCATTCCTGTTTGGTTGTTCTACCGTGTTGACTTTTGTTACAATCTTTTTGTCTGGCATTACTGTTGAGCTAGATTTTGCTTTAGCCCGGGCGCTATCTTCCTCCACGCGGATATGTTGGTGCACCCTCTCCATTAGGGCCTCCATCGTAAGGGGTGGCATCATAGTAATTGAGTCCCTCAACTTGTTTCCGACTGGTAGACCCTTTTGTATTGCGCGATGGCGAGATTTGTGGGGCAATCTCCTATCTGGTTGAAAGTCTTCCAATATCGACTGTTGTAGGATCTCAACGTCTCCTTGTCGCCCATGTCAATGGAGAGTAGTTGATCGATCTCCACTGGTGTCTTGGTGTTCGTTCTGAACCTAGTCACGAACACCTCTGCCAATTGTGCCCAGGAGGCGATGCTGCCTTCTGGTAGCCTTTCGAACCAGGTTAGACCTAGGTCGCCAAGGCTGGATGGGAATAGGATACACATCAGGGCCTCATTCCGCCGGTACACTGCCATAACCTGGCGAAAGTGGCGAAAGTGCATGTAGGGGTCTGTCTTCCCCTCATAAGTGGTGAATTTGGGCTGGTGGAAGCCCGAAGGTAGTGGTGCGTTCTCTATTGCCAGAACGAATGACGAACTCTGTAACCTTGCTAATACCTTATCCGCTGGTTCGTAAGCAAGGCGTGGCATTGGCATCCCTACCTCGATACTCCCATGTGTCCTAGGGGCCAACCGCTGCATGGCTAAAACTCTGCAAAGGTCGCGAACCCTGGTGTCCTCCTTCCATCGGGCCCTTTCCTCGAGCACCGTTCGTAAGTCCGCTGATCTAGGCAACTCCGTGTGCTTGGATGTCGTCTGGTGCGTGTGCGAGGGGTAATAGTTGTTTCCCTCTGTATAAGACCTTTCAGTCCTCGTTCTCTCAGACCTGGAGTGACGAGTCCTGGAAGTCCTTGATTGAGTGTCGCATGTTCTAAGGCTCCTGCTTTGTGCTTGTGATGGTGTGGTATGCCTATCATGATCCTCCGAGTGGCGAAGGGGCGTGTTGCCTTTGCGCCCCTCTCCTGTCGCCACCCCTTTTCCTTTTATCTGGCGCTTCATTGTCTCCATGTCTGCCGCCATCTTCCTAATTAACCCATCCTGCTCCCTCACGCGATCCTCCAGAACTTGAGGATCCAGCCTCCGCCTCTGTCTATCAGGACTTTGAGAGCCACGGGGGCTAGTGCCCCGTCTCTCCCTTGCGTCCCTCCGGGAGTTCCGTCGCTGGGGTTCTAAATCCGCCATGGAAGGGATAGAAGGCAAACCTTCGCGCCTCCCACCCGCCTTCGAGGTTTGCCCATCAATAGCCGATTGCGGCAAGTCTTCATTGTGCGCCATTGCTTCCAACTAGAGAGGAAAGTTTGATCAAGAGGCTTTGTTCTTTGTGGACTTCCCACAGACGACGCCAATTGTACGAGCGCGAAATAATCTTCTCGTATAATCCTATTGATCAAGTTTGCACTTCCTCCAAACGTCGTCGCTTTACTCCCTGAAAACACAAACGTGAGCTAGCCGGCGGGTGTGTGCCAAATACCTCTCCGATGCCTAAGTCAGCAAAATAGACAAATAGACAAAAGCTCTGTGTATTCGCGAATCAATGTTGCAATACATGTACATAGGTCCTGTTATGAGCTTTTATAGATTCTGTGTGGCACAATCCTAGTAGGACTTTTACTCCCCAATGTAGAGTCCTTCTAGAATCACATTTGTAAGATATCCTTATCACCTTATCACTGCTTTAACCAAGTGAAATGGTTTTAGCTCGTAGTATGACAAAACGACCGAGCTAATATTGCCATGCTAAAGCCGTAGATTCGGCCGAGCTTCACTTAGCTCTGTTCCTCTCTTTAGCTTGCTACACCTCGGTTCCTCCCTTTTGGCTTTCTGTACCTCGGTTCGGCATCCTTCAACTGGGCTATGAGTTATTTAAGACTGAGCTAACTAGGCCCAATTGCGAAGCCTACTCCATTTTACCCACAGCTCGGCTCGTCTGCACCCGGTCCTAGCTCGGCCCAGATTTACACTTTTTACCCTCTCAATGTCCATCATCACTTCTCATTATGGAGAACATGATTTTCTTGTTATCCTACCTAAGAGATTAATTTTTGGTCTCGTAACCCTATTTCTCTGCATATCATCCACCATGATAGCCTTTGGTGCCACACTTTATCTTGTGTTTGGGGAAAGTTATAAAGCATGGATTATTATGCCTATTCTTGCATTGCCTTGTCCTCCCGTGGCTTTGTTTGTATTCTTGAAATTTCCTCTCCTTGCAGACATGTTCAAATCCACCTACTGGAGCATTTTTGTTGAGCAAAGACATGTTATGCTCTACTAGGTCAAACATCGAAGTTAACACTCAAAAATTTTATCTTCACCTCAATCCCTCCATTGGTATATATAAATATATTCAGTGGTTCCTACACTTTTTTTCCCCCATCATGAGTCTTGGAAGCTTGGCAAGTAAGGAGGCTTAGCTTCCGTTGTGTGAAGTGTGTAGCAGTTGTGTCAGTTGTGTTCCTTGCTAGTGTTAAGTTGAGATTTACACAAAACTCACCCTTTCTCTCATCTCCATCCATCCATGTATCAAATGGAAGAAATACAACGAATTTGTTTGGTTGTTCGAATTCTCTTGCTTTATTTTTGCTAATACAGAAAACAATATAATCCCTATTTATTCTTTAGTGTTTGCTGGTTTAACAGATCCAAAAAAAAATCCCAAATTCCCAAATTTGATTTAGGGTAATTCTGCATTATGCTTTTGCCTAAAAATTGAAATAAGGAACAATTTAAAGAGGACAATAAAGGATGAGAATGATGGACTCCCGCCATAAAAGCCAATAAAAAAAATTGAGGTGGAAATTACGGTCAACTGAGTGAGAGAGAGAGTACCGAAGGCTAAGAAACTGAGAACCAAACCTGAAATGCATACTTAGGATTTCCATGCTTCTCCTTGTACGCATCAATAATCCCCCAAACACACACACACCAACTCATTCAAACCCCAAAATTCAAACAAAAAACAAAGACAACAAATAATTAGACCACATATTTCTCATAAAAGAACTAACTTGGATGTCTCGATCAGTGAGAGAGAAAGGAAAGAAGCCATAGGAACCATCTAAGTAGTCAAGTGAGCATTTCCAAATGGTAATGAAGGAACCATTTGTTTACTAAATGGAGTCAATTGTGATGGTTGCAATGAAGATGGATACGACAATCCGAATAACCTGGAGCTTTATTGTTATTGTTGTTGTTGAGAGAATAGGCTCGAGAAGAGAGATCTGCCGAAGCCGATGGTGAATGACGATGTCAACGTGGAACTGAGAGAGAGAGAGATTCAAAGTGAAACTGAGATAGAACGAATCAAAGCAGATAGCGCGACTAGGGGTGTAAAAATGGCTCACGGCCCGAAACCCGCTCGTGGCCCGAGATGAGCCCGGCTCGTTTAGGCTCGCTTGGGCCCAGGCCCGAGCCCAGCCTAAGCCCCTGGGCTAGGGCCTGGGCCATTGTTTTGAAGCACAGCCCGTGGCCCAGCCCATCGGCCCACTTAGGGCCTGGCCCGCCCAAGGCCCAATGTATTTTTTGATGGAAAATAATAAAATTTTGATAAAAAAAATTTAAAAAATAAAAAAAATGTTTAGGCCCGCCCAAGACCCGAATACCCCTGGGCTTGGGCCTGGGCTTAATTTTTTGGCCCATGGCCCGGCCCGAGCCGAATTTTGGCTGGAGCACGCGAGGCCCGACATGAGCCGGGCCGGGCCGAGCCAGATTTACACCCCTACGCACGACGAATTTGGGGAAACCTAAACCGACAACGTTTTATTTTTTATTTTTTTTCAAACTATTTTATTCCATCTCAAAATTATAAAGTCTCGTTTGAAAACAGGTTATTTTAGTTATTTTTTAGCTTTTTAATTAAAATATAAGATAAAAAATACTTGTATGTTTGGAATGATTTTTTAATTTTTTACGAAAAGATGTACAAAAAATAAAAAGAAAAGAGAATCTTTGATTTTTAATATAAATTATAAGCTTTTTAATTTTTTTAATAACTTTTAAATTTTTAGACTAAAACTATTACTTCCTAAACAAGACCTTAGCAACAGAAGCATACCACCGGTCGCAAAAAATCAAAAATAAACAAAAACTTATCCTCATTTGGGATGGTAAATCTCACCCTCGCCACATCTGATTATTTGCCACTGTGAACACATTGCGGTCGCAAAAAATCATACATTTTCGTTATTTGTTTGAGACGGAAATATGCCATCACAAAATCCATGTTTTTGTGACAATTTTCACATCTGTTGCAAATGGTGATCTTTTGAGATGGAAACTTTGCCGTCGCAAAAAGTTCTATGTCAAAAGGCTAGTTTTCTAGTAGTGAATTTTGTTATATTTCATTCATTTCACTCTTCAAATTCATAAATCAAACACAGCATAAAAGAACAAATGAAAAGAAAAACATCAATAAAGTTTGCAAAACATATATATATCGTAGTTAAGAGAACCAACAGTCCTCTTTCTTTTCTTTTCTTTTCTTTTTTTTTTTTTTAAGTTGCATTAATATTTATCTAATTGCCAAGAATGACAAGAGAGATGAAATGAGAAAAAGAGATGTTATAATATTGAGGCCACAAACTGACCATTGTAATATTTTGGCCACAAATTGGTCACTCTACATGTGTACCAAGCGTCCTGGGTGTACTACCACTATGAAACCAAAGTGAAAAAAATGTGAAAACAAAAAACAAAAAAAGCAAAAGCAAAAAAACAGAAGCAACAGCAAGAGCTAATTAGCCATTCAAACAAAACTTGATTACAAACTGCTTAACATTTCTCGTTCAAAAAAAGAAAACTGCTTAACATTTTAAAAAGCAAGAACTCGATTAAACTGAGACCCAAAAAAAAAAAAAAAAAAAAAGCAACAATTTGAACGAGGAAAGAGCGAGAATTAAATTTTTGGAACTAAATTATTATAATAATTTGCACAGAACAATTTTTTGATTTGTTTGAAGTATTATGTCAATATAATCAATATCAAAATTCAGGACAGGGAAATTGGAAATCGGGATGAGTTTACCATTAGAAAATGTTTTCTACCAAAATAAACAGAGCATCAAAGTTCAATGCTAACTGGATTCCAATTACAGTTCAGTCTTCTAATTTGACGTCCAAAATAGAATGGTTAAAAGAAAAGTAACAAAATGTCTTTTGGAATTAAAAAGTGATACAAAACTGATGGGAATAGGATTTGTGAAAGTAGCTCATATATGAGTGTACACGTGCTTGTGCAAGCCTGAGCATAACAAATTAGATTCCACTTCTCTTTGTGGTTGATGCTCTCACCTTGAATGGTTGAAAGACAAAGTCAGTGATCCAAACTGTCAATTTTCTGAATGATATATATCAGTATTCCATGTCACCAATAATCCCCACAAGAACAAATGCCATCCTTGAAGTGATGGAAGCAGTTCGAATCCCTCACAATAATCTCCCTCTCTGTAATCTTCAATATGAATTTAGTCACATTGTGGCAATCCCCACAAACACGCAAGTTCTTGAAAATCCGAATTAGCCAATCTCTCACTATGACTCATAAGGATATACTATTTTTCATCCTCCTCCACATCCTGCAACACGAAGCTATAGTCTGGAATATAACCAATGCTCTTAATCTTAGCTGTTAAAATCTCCTACTCCTTGTAGATCTCCTCACAGTACGGATGGGATTGGTTCCCGGTATAAAAGACTTCAATCCTGTTGTTCAGTTCAATTGAACTCCACCAGGTGTCTTCTTCAATCCACGGTCTCTAACTAATGATCTCACTTCATCCGCACCTTCCCACTTTCCAACATTTGCGTATATATTCGACAATAAAACATAGTACCCAACATTTTCCGAATTAACTTCAAACAAGCAGTCCGAAGCGAATTTGCCCAGCTCAATATTTCCATGGATTCAACAAGCTCCAAGAAGAGCACCCCAAACCGAAGCATCAGGTCGTAAAGGCATATTCTTGACAAAACTATATGCCTTTTCTAGGTATCCAGCTCTACCAAGTAGGTCTACCATACAGCCATAATGCTTCAAACTAGGTTTGATTCCATACTCTTCCTGCATTACCCAAAAGCACCACTGACCCTGACCAACAAATCCAGAATGGCTACAAGCTGACAATAGAGATACAAAAGTTACATGATCGGGCTTCACCCCTCATCCTGCATAGCTCGGAATAGCTGCATAGAAGTCTCACCGTGTCCATGAATCCCATGACATGATATTATGGCATTCCACAGAACTGAACTCATCCTGGGCACTTCATAGAACAAGGACATTGCGTTGTCTAATCTCCCACATTTTCCATACAGGTCGATGAGGCAAGTACCGACATAGACATCCAAGTGAAGATTGGCTTTTAAAATATGCCCGTGAGTTCTCATCCCCAGTTTCAAGGCTCCTAGGTGAGAGTAAGCTGGTAAAATGCTTACCCAAGTCCCTTGGTTTGGAGTTACATCCTCGCACGCTTCCATCGTGCAGAATACTTCAATAGCCTCACTTGCAAGACCATTCTGACCATAACCTGTAATCATCGTGTTCCATGAAACCACGTCCTTTAAAGGAATTTCTTCAAAAACTCTACACGCAGAATCAATTATACCCAACTTTGCATACACGTCCACGACAGCATTTCCAACAACATCATCTTCCAGAATCCAACATCTCCTTGTGATGAAACCATGACCAGACCTACCATTTTGGCAATCCCAAGACTGAGCAACACTGGACGCCAGGCTCACTAGTGTCAACACATCAAGCTGAATTCCATTTGACTGCATCTCGCCAAAGAACTTAAGTGCAGTATCTGGATAAGCATTCTGCTCATATGCAGCAATTATTGAGTTCCATTACACCAAATCTCTAACGAACATCTGATTGAAAACCTTCTGTGCTTGCCAGATGTTTCCAAATTTGGTATACATGTTAATCAATGCATTGGACACAAACACATCAAACTCCAACCCATGCTTTATGACATATAAATGAATCAGCATTCCATGCAAAATATCATCCATTTGTGCACACGCAGGAAGAATAGTTGAAACAGTGACACAATCCATCTTCATCCCCTCAAATCTCATCTCATCCAAAACACCCAATGCCTCTTAAGCATTCCCATTTGACAAAACCCAGAAATCATAGCGTTCCAAGAACCCCTATCTCTGAATGGCATATCACTAAATATTTTATGGGCAACAGCAAGATAGCCAAAGCGACAATACATATGCACCAAAGAAGCAGCCACAAAGACATCCCATTCGAAACCCAATTTAAAAACCCAGCAATGTATCTTCTTCCCATCAAATAAATTACCACAAGCTTTCAACACAGGAGGAAAAGTATAAAAATCAGGCCTAACTTCATATTTCAATAACATTTCATATAAACAAGTGACAGCTTCATGGAAGTGGGTATTGCGAACATAGGAGGATAACATTGAATTCCAGGTATAGGCATCCTTCTTTGGGATCTGATCAAAAGAGCAGCGAGAATAAGTAACATCCCCAACATTGGCATAAAGATTGACAACTCTAGGGGAAATAAAGATGCTTTGGGCTTTCCCTGACACAATAAGAAGGGCATGAAGGCGCTTAGCAAGGTGGATTTTGGTGCATGACTGGAATAGAAACTCAAAATCAATCTCTTTACTCCCTCTGTGCCGTTGGATAAAATTTGAGCACAACTTGCTGTGCTGAAATATGATTGGTGATGAGTTCCAAGAGAGAAAATATTGTGGAAAATGCCTACATTTGTAGGTTGGCAACATTATGGGTACACAAACAATGAACACAATTAACATTGGAGACTAATTAACTAGCCGAAAAAAATAGCATTGAACTAAGGAAATCACATAACTGAAAATGAAGAACTAATAGTACCTGAACATACATGTAGTTTCACTACTGTATGAAGATGATATGTTGTACCTCTGCCTCTGAAGAGGGCATATGGTGAAGCAAATGACTGCAATGAAGGGTTTAATGGTTAGGATTTATAGAGAGAGGAAGAGAGCGTAACCCAATTCGCATAAAAAATAAATAAAAATAAAAAGATTACATTTATAATTTGTAAGGATAAAAATATCAATGACCATTAAATTCTCTTTACCCGTTGTTTCTCCGTTTGGACTGAGGGGAGGGGAGTACAGGGAAGTGTTAGTTGTTAGGTGAAGGGAAGGAAAGAGAAGGGAAGTGAGGGGAGGTATCCCTCCTCTTGTTTGTTTAGACAATCTATATATAGTATATTGAAAATTGACTTTTTAACAAGGAGTGCTTTGGGAGCTTTAAAGTCTTCATCCAAAATTTTCAATTTTATGTGGCATGAAATTATTGGTTTATGTATAACCAAATCTAATTTGAACAATTTTAAAAGTGAAGTCTAAAAATGAATTTAAATTTTAACTATTTTTAAGCCATATTCCACTTAAATTGTGGATTAAACCAAGATTGTTAAAATAGGGATCCTACATTGGATCGTTGGAGGAGTTTACAAAATCAGATCGTCAAATTGGATCGAGGATCGTAAGATCCTACCAAAACAAAAAAATTACGTAATAATTTAATTTAAATAAACATTTCTTAAAAAGTATATACAAAATGAGCATATATTCTATTAAAAAGAAATGAAGAGATTGTGAAAAATATAATACTCCACGTAAAATGTACATATAATATTATACAATAGAAAACTCGATGGTAAAAATTTTGTATTTCATCAAAAAGAAGGTGAAGAAGAAGAATTCTATAACAAAATACTTTACATTCTACAATAATGCATAAAAAGTGAAGAAAAAATATTTAACAAAGTTAGATATGAAAATAGATTAAGGACTCAAAAAAGCGGCTTAACCGAATGATAAGGTTTGTTGTTAACATCCCTAGTGGAGTGAATTCGAGTCACAAAAATAGTCTCTCCAAAAATTGGGATAAAGTTGCAATCATTTTGCCCTCTTTAGACTCTGCTAAAGCTAAGTTTGTTTTTCCGACTAGTTAGTTTTCTTAAATTACCACAATATTTAAATGTTTATTTCCTAGTTTGTTTTTCTTAGCCTATTTGATTCAATACTACTTAATTTTTATTTATTTTAACCACATAAATTGGTATTTAAACAACAAACATAAAATTTACAATAAAATATGTCATACAATACAAAACAAGGCTTGTAAATTGGATCGGATTCGGATCGGGATTCCACAATCTTATAAGATCCCATTACTAAGATCAAAAGATCCTACCTATTAAGGAATTTTTAACACGATCCAAATCGATTGTGCCCAAAGGGATCGTAAGATCATAGGATCATAATATCCAAATCGGGATTCTGATAACCGTGGATTAAACATAATTAATGCATGTGCAAAACTTATTTATTGTCTATGAAGCATGGGTGCGGGTATGAATATTAGTATAGGGACATTATGAGTATGCCGATACGGCTAAACCTTTAAAAAATAAGATATGCCGATAACTTTTTTTATTTTATTTATAATGATTTGTGAAGATCTTTCAATTCAAGCACTTGCAAATCTATCACGTCAAGTATATAACATATAAAACAACTATATATATGCGCGTGTGAAAATCAATTAATCAAATAACAATTAGAAAAACATCAAGATTATAAAAGTAACAATGAAATAAATACACCAGTTGATAGCCAACAGGGGTTGATTGAGTTGGTAAGGATCGACTCTTCGTCTTCAAGGCTTAGGTTCGATTCCCGTTGCGAGCAATCCTCCTTGGTGGGTGATCTACAAGTCTACTGTAAGTCTTCACTGAGGCCTGCGACTTGCCCTGGCCCTAGACTGAGGTAGCCTCCCCTCACTGAAACTTTTATTTACCAAAAAAAAAAAAAATACACCAACTTATGTACCCTAATACCTAATTCTTTCTTTTTTTTTTTTTTTTTTTCAGTCTTCTTATAATTTAAATTTACTAGTTTTATTTTATTTTATATAATTTTGATCGTATACATTAGGAAGCAAAAGAGGGAAATTCACAAGTAAAGCGTGGTTAGTTACAAATTACCTAAAGATTTACGAAGATGATTAAAGAAGAATAAATGGCTGCAATGCACCCAATTCCAGCTGTAGCTGGAAAAAAAAAATGATCAAATGAAAGAGGAACCAAAAACACAAAATCGAAGAAAAAGAGGAAGAGTTAAAGGAGAATAGAAAGTTAGAAAACTAACCAGAAAGTTCAAGCATCCACCACAGAGGTAGCTAGCTGCGTACACAAGTTCGGGTTAACCTACACCCCGTCTACCAACTTCATTTTTATTTTATTTTATTTTATGGGTAAATTACACTAACCTCCCCTAAGGTTATTGACAATTACAAAAATCTTCCCTGAGGTTTCAAAAATTATACTAACCTCTCCTCTGGTTTACTTTTGAATTACAAATGCCCCCTTCTGTTAAGTGACAGCCTATAACACTAACTGACTTTGCTGAGGTTATCAATTTACTTTATTCTATTTCCTATTTTACCCTTGCTTCCTAAGAGCATCTCCAGTGGTGTAGTTAAATTTGTGTGTTAAAGTGTGTTATATGACAAAAAGTGTGAAAAGTGGGACCCATTTATGTGTGTTAAGTGTTTGTTGGTTTAAAGATGGGTGTGTGCTCCAATGATGTAGTTAAGGTGTATGTTAAAGTGTTATGTATGCGTGGGGTCCATTCAAATATATAAATATATATAATAAAATTATTATAATTATTTTAAAAATTACGTGTCATCATAGTATGATTCATAAATAAATAAATAAAGGCAGGACATGGCTTGCCTGCCGGGTTGCCAACCACCTTCTCTCTAAAAAATGCAGCAATTACAAGAGTATAGTTCTCTCTCTCTCTCTAGTTACTGTGCTCGCCACAGTTAACTTCATTGCTATCAGCAATACTAGCTAACAAATAACTTAGCAAAACAATTGGAGCCAAAATTAAAATTGTATGTTAGTGAAGTCAGAAAATTCAGTAGCTTTCTGACACTAATTGTGACGACCATACTCTGTGTTATGTTAATTAATCTTAATTATGCTTATAATTATGAGCTTGATATGATTTTGAGCGCTAATTATATGATTATATGCGTTTTTGAATTTATATCTATTCACTGTAGGAAAATCTGTTTGACTTCCCGTTATAAAATCTTAATTGGAGGCTGTAGAGGCGACAGAAACTAAAATTGACTGCGTTTTTGCATTAAGCATGATTTGTAGAGCCTACGCAAGAATTTAATTAAAAATTTATTCAAATCGAATTAATTAGAAATTGATTTATTTGAGCACAATTAAATTAGCTCTAATTAAGGTTGATTATGGGAATGTATATATAGAAGCTAAATGTGCTTAAGCTCATTTACATGAGCTCAAAACCTGAAAATAGGCACTCTAGAGAGAGAGTGAGCCAAATTTAGAGAGAGAAAGAGGCCAACATTGAAGATTTTGCAAGAGAATTAATTCGAGATTTAGCTACATTTGAGAAGATTGAAGCCTCTAGGTGAGCAACTAACCTCTAATCCATGAATTTAAGCTTAAAATTATGTGAACTCAAGAGAAATGGTAATCAAGAACAAGAATTAAATTGAATTTGATGAATTTGAAGTCATTATAAACATGCATGTAAAAGATTGCCATGAATTTGTATATTTGAGAATGAAACATATGCTCCATGTTGAATTTTAATTAAGATTCATGCTTTTGATCATCTTTTGCATCATTTAAGTTCAGAATGGAAGTTATATTCCACATGCAAGCAGAATTCATGGAAGTACAAGTTTTGGTTGCATGAATTTGAAGTATTGGAGATGAGTTTGGTATAAATTGAGTATGCATGTAATTAATTCATGGGAATTGAGCTTCATAATGTTGTAAATTTAGTAATTGTATCATGATAGAAGATGTACAAGTGAATTATGAGTCATAACAAGCAAGTTACATCAATTGGAATGCAAATTTGAAGCTCAAATAGAGTTCTGGAAAACCCAGAATTCGACTTGTCCTCTCGAGTGTGGAAATCGAACTCCCAGAAGTTTTACAAAATCTTACAGATCGCTCAAGCAACCAAAGTGGCACTCAAGCGAGGATCCTTTTTACTTAGTCTTCCGCTCGAGCGACCGTCGAGCGGGAAATTTACGCAACCAATACTTTTGCAGACCACTCGAGCGACGGAAGTTACACTCGAGTAACCTCCCTTATTTTGGAATCCCCGCTCAAGCGAAAGAAGCTGCGCTCGAGCAGAGGGCCCTATTTCAAAAATTTTGAAAAGACGTTTTATGTTTCGTTTTCCGTTCTTTTTCACCTCTAAGCACTCTTAGGCATGCATTGAGTACACTAAATGAATTAAAGAGCATGGAAGAAGCCTAAGAACATTAAGCAAATTAAGAAACGAAATGAATTATATTATGACCCAATGTGCTATGAATTATGTAGGGTCAAGCGCAAGGATGAATCAAGCACCGGAACACTGTGAGTAATATCTTAATAAAGATATTTTTTTTTTATGTATGCATTGTTTTCTAAATGTTACCTACGTGGTAAATTTATGACTCTATGAATTTGTACTATGAATGAGTATTCTATTTGCTTGATTCGTAATAAAGTATGTGAAGTGATCGATATATGAGTATGAAATGGGCCTAAGGCCGTTTGGCATGTTTGACGAAGACACAGATTGGGCCTAAGGTCGTTTGGTATATTTGATGAAGACACGGATTGGGCCCAAGGCCGTTTAGAATGCTTAACAAGAAAGACTAAAGGTCTTCTTATATACTAATTGGATCAAAGGTCGTTTTGAATAAAGAATTGATCGGACCAAAGGTCGTTTTGAATGTGAGTATGGATGTGATCACAATCATATGCGCATAATTATGAATATAAGAATGGTGGACCTTAGGTTGTTTAGTAACATGATATGGAGGACCGGTGGACCATGGTACATGGATCTATTAGACCTAAAGTTGGTCTATGAATGAGTATTGGACCCGAGGTCGTTTTGTATAGATGAACCTAAGGTCGTTTTGTTTTATGTTGAGTTGGACCCGAGGTCATTGAGTATATGGCTATGATATATTGGACCCGAGGTCATTTTGTTTTGTTGTGATCTACAAATCTGTATGTGAATGGGAATAGTAGTTCAAATGTTTAATTTATAAGTACGACTCATTGTGAACGAAACTCATTCATTAACCTCTTTACTCTGGTATTATTCACTAGGCATTAGCTTACTCTTTATTTATATATATGTAGGTGAGCAGCGGGACATCCAACCCCAGCCCCAGTGAACGTTGAAAAACCAAGTTTTGTGAGGTCAACCAAGGTCGCCTCATGCAAAGGCCTTACTTTTGTTTTACTTTTGTTTTTGTTCTCTTATGGTCAGGTATGACCAACGTTATGTATAACCTTGGAACTTGGTGCTAAAATTGTAAAATGATCCCGGATATAGGTAGCATAAACATAACGTAAATATCGCATGGTGTGAGTTATTTCATGTATATGAGAAATTTTTTTATTAAACCATGTATGCACAACTCGTTGGACAATTCTTGTATGTGATGCTTCCGCAATTTGGCCCCTTATTATCAAATATGGTTTGATTTCTGACTAAGGTCGTAGGTAATCTCACGATTACTGGCCGGTTATGACTCTAATCCATAGGGGCGGGTTCGGGTCATGACACTAACGCATTCACTAAATGCATTGTTAGAGTCAATTAGCAACAGTTAGCTAACAAATGAATGAGAAATATGCTCCAATGGATTTGCTAAGTTGCTTGTTAGTTAGCAAGTTTGCTAGCTTTGATGCTAACTGCAGCGAGCGCAGTAGCAAAGGAAAATGAAGGAAAAGGGAAAAGAGAGGGGAAGGTTGTCACGCGCGCTCGCACACAGAGAGTAAACTTTGGTGTCAAGGAGATTGTCAGTTTGCTACCTTTTTTTTTCATTTTATATTTATAAATATAAAATATAAGTGCTCGTTTGGCTAAGATTTTGGGACTAAAAAAACACAAAAAGACAAAATAAACTATATAAGTCAATAAGACAAAATATCACTTTTTACCCATAATCATTACACTTTTTCTCTCATAAAAGTTAAAAAAGCCCCAAAACAAAAACCAAACCAGGCTAAAAAAGTTGGCTATATTAGCCAATGCCAAACGACCCCTAAATATATATTTATACATTTTGGTGGGTCTCACTCTTACATAACACACTTTAACACACACCTAACTACACAATTGGAATACACCATCACTCCTTAAAATAACAAACACTAAACACACACAAATGAGTCCCACTTTTATCACTTTGTGTCATATTTAACACACAAATTTAGCTATCCCATTGGAGATGCTCTAATACCATCTCCACACACTAGCCTACCCACAACTCTTCTTCACCAACACCTTGCATCACTACCTAATCCACCAAATATTTGCAACAATCATAACACAATCGACTCAGTCATGAAGGCAACCAAATTGAGTTGCAAAAGCAAGACAAGCACACTACATGAGAACACCACAATCAAATAATTATATACAAAATTTCATAAATCCAAAAAAAATACGTATATAAAACCTAGATTTGTGTAATAATTTTGAAAACTTAGAAATTCAAATTTTGAAAAATATTCAGTGTGTTTGGTTTGAGTTTTCTGGATTAAGTTTTTGAAAACTAACTTTTTTGATTTTCGTTTTTTTTGTTTTTAGTGAATATTTTTTAAATTTTAAATATTTTTTTACTTTTTTAGATGCACCTTACTTAGATGTATCTAAAAAGTAAAAAATTTATCAAAAAATATTTTAAAAAATTAATAAATACATAAAAATTCAAAAAATGTACTGAATTCTTATATTTTTTTTGTATTTTTGGTATTTAGTAAATTTTTAAAAAAAAAATTACAATTTTTTTACTTTTTAGGTTTATTTATGTTAGGTGTGTCTAAAAAGTAAAAAAATTGCTTAAAATATTTAAAAAATTCAGTAAAAACAAAAAAATACGAAAAATAAAAAAGTAGAATTTTCTGAAAAGTGATTTTTGAAAAGTGGAAACAAGCAAGGTGATTCAAACCCGATATGTATATTCAAACCCATGTTAATGTTATGAAACCTTAAGATTCAAAAATGTTAAAAAAATGAAAATAATTTTCCTTGTGAATAATAATTCTATATTATAATAACAAATTACATTCAAAACCTAAATTGTAGTCTTTTAAGGAAATATATATATATATATACACAGTATATATAAAACCTATACAAATTGTAGAATATATATTCTATATAAATTTGTAATTATAGAATTTCCCATAAAACCCATATCCAGTAAGTTTATAAAACCTATATTTGTATATATAGTATGTATCTGTAAACTATATCAATTTGTACATGTTTTATATATATAGCGGTCTGAAAACGCGATGCGTGTGCAACTCGAAAAAAAATAACATTATAAGAATAAGGGCAAAATTCACTTTGCACCCTTGTGATTTGGCCTCCAAGCACTTTATTCCCCCTATGGTTCAAATATAGATAGAGAACTCCCTTGTGGTTTTGGACTAAAGTGCTACAATTAGTTTTTCCGTTAAAAATAATGGAATGTGTGCCACTCTCTCCCAAATTGAGAGTGGGCAATGCAAAAGTTCTAACTCAAAGTCAAAGTCAAAATTTGAATCAAATGTCAAAAACACCCTCATATTTATTTTATTCTCCAAATTAAATATATATATTTATATATTTGAATGGACTCCATGCATACATAACACATTTTACCAGTCTTTGGTGCTCCCTCCTCCACCCCCATCTTCAGTACCCCATCCATGCCGACACCGTCATTCATCGTCGACTTCGGTAGATCTCTCTTCTCGACCCTATTCTCTCAACAACAACAATAACAATAGAGCTCAAGCACATTCGGATTGCCATATCCATTTGGTGCTTCATTGCAACCATCACAATTGACTCCGTTCGGTAAACAAACGATTCCTTCATTACCATTTAAAAATGCTCAGTTGACTACTCGAATGATTCCTATGGATCCTCTTCCTTTCTCTCGATCGAGACATCCAGGTTAGTTCTTTTATGAGAAATATGAGGCAAATTATTTGTTGTCTTTGTTTTTTGCTTGAATTTTGGGGTTTGAATGAGTTGTGTGTTTTTAGGGGATTGTTGATGCGTACAAGGAAGAGCATGGAAATCCTAAGTATGCATTTAGGGTTTGGTTCTCAATTTCTCGGGGATTGTTGATGTGTACAAGGAGCATGGAAATCCTAACTATGCATTTAAGGTTTGGTTCTCAATTTCTCAGCCTTCGGTAACCATAATTTCTACCTCAATTTTTTTATTGGCTTTTATGGCAGGAGTCCATCATTCTCATCCTCTGTTGTCCTCTTTAAATTGTTCCTTATTTCAATTTTTAGGCAAAAGCATAATGAAGAATTACCCTAAATCAAATTTGGGAATTTGGGAACTCTTTTTTTTATTTTTGATCAGTTAAACTAGCAAACACTAAACAATAAATAGGGATTATATTGTTTTCTGTATTAGCAAAAATAAAGCAAGAAAATTTGAACAACCAAACAAATTCCTTCTATTTCTTTTATTTGATACATGCATGGATGGAGATGAGAGAAAGGGTGAGTTTTTGTAAATCTCAACTTCATTAATTTGTAATGCAAGTAAGAGGTCTACTTATTGAAATAAGATCTAAATGAATGACTAAGATGCCATAAAAAATAGATCAGCAGTGAAAATAATGAATTTGGGTATACTTTATACGCTTAAATTGAATTTAAAGATCATATGGTGAATCAAGTATTTTCAATAACCAAACTCGATTCTCTTTGCAATAGAGTAAACATTATAGTGATAAGTGCTTGAATCTACAATACAAAGGTTCTTGCTTCTTGTCCAATGAGAGAGTTAAAAGAGAAACTATATCAAGTCCCATAATTTAATATAATTATATTAACATTTTCTAAAATAACAGACATTGCAAAATTACATTTTTACCCTTCTCTATAATAATGAAATGGGTTAATTTCATTTTCTACCATCGGAACAATTGTCAAATTATCTACTTGATACCTGAACTATCGACTGAGTCCCCTAAACTCCTATAATATATAAATAAAAGTCTACTTAGTCCTTGAACTATCAATTGAATCTATTAAGTCCTTAAATTATTTAATTTAAATATATTTAGTTCCTGAAAATATTACAAAAATAAAATTAAGGAAAATGAGAAAACCATCACTAGTACATTTGGAATAGTTAATATGTCATATAATTAAGGAAAATGAGAAATTTGGAGAAAGGCACCTATATAAATTTCAATATTATGAAATTTAAACAACAACAACAACAACAACAACAAAATCAAAACAAGGAAAAGCTAATTAGAAACTACAAAAATAATTTTGATTGCAAAGAAATCTGAGAGAGAAACATAGTCTCAATGGAGAGTATAAGAAAGAGATGTCTGTTTCTTCTATTCTCACGTATTGAGATCCAAAAATTATTCTCTCAAGGTTTCTTGGCAAACCAAAAAACAAAAAAAATAAAGAAAAACCAAATAATAAATAATATATTAATAAAAAGAAACCAAAAACTGAGACAATTTATTAAAAAATAAAGAAATAAAATATTACGTGAAAATTTGTAAGATAGGAATAAAAACTACAAAAATCAAGTAGTATATAATTGGAAAACTATCACTACTAAGATGATACAGTGGAAGGAGTGCTCTTCTCACTTCTATTCCTCCAATCCAAGGTATTATTTAATGATCTTCCTCCCACTTTTCTTTTCTATGTTATAACCATTGTAAAGTGTACTACTTGTTTCTTTCAAGAATTAGACAAAGCATATATATACTATACACCCAATTTTCAATTCAATATATTATTTGTCACGCCCTCAAAATAATACATAAAACCCATCACTTTTAACATGCATTGATATATAAAAGACTCTCATTCTTCTATTCATCAGAGTATTCCATTACAAAATGTATTACATGTTAACAACAAACAAATGCCCTACGGGCTTACAACTTTCCAAGTTAACACTTGGTTACAAAAAGAGAGTACTAACTCAATTACACATTAAGCCCTTAGCTTGAATCCACATGTAATACATCAAAAGAAAGAAAGACAATAAAGTCTGCCCGCCTTAAGCCTCCCAAGCTATATCCTTGGAGGTGGCATGCTACCTGTACCTGAAAATGATATTCCCGTATAGGGTGAGTTAACAGCCCAGTAGAAATATACTAAACCAGCTATGAACAATGATTAAAAGATTAACAGTTTGATAGATGGTTAACACTTTTACATTCTTTCATAACACATTACAGTTTCATTTTCCATTCCTTTACAATTCTCAATTCATAACCATGGTTCAGAACCTGACCAAATAACCGATATGAGACAGTAACTCATATTAAACATTTCCTCATTTCACAATAGATAAGCATACTAGCTATATCAACACAGCAACAGATAAGCATATGAGCTATATCAACACTTCCAAAGATAAGCATATGAGATGTATCATCACATCAATAGACAAGCATATGAGCTGTATCTACGGAGTCCATCCCCTATCTCCTCCCACACAACACCCGGTTTAGAGGTCCATCCCCTATCTTCCCCTAAACCGTGGAGTACATCCCCTATCTCCTCCAACACAACACAATGCATATAAACAATATTATACACATCATCAATCAATACAAAAAGTTAATGTATTCTTTCAATCGTCATACTCAATGACACATTCTAGTGATTAGTTTTAGTTTGCCTAATCATCATGCATTGTCTACAACAATCAAGACTATCCTCCACCGATAGCCCAAAACAGTTATTTCTAAACAGAAAATAAATGCACAAAATGAATATAAAATCAACATTTCAACTAGTGAGCAGTAAATTGCCCCACTACATCCTTTAACCCCATACATTCCCAATTCCAACATTTCTCTATGCTAAACATGCATATAGGTTTATTATAAATAAAACCCCAACTTTTGTAAAATTGCACAAAAGCCCCAAACTTTTCCAAAATTACACAACAACCCCCAACATATCAAAATGCTAAAATTTAAAGACAAAGCTCATAAAGAGGAGTAGGTTATCCCTACCTCAAATTCGAAGCTCAAACGGAGAAGATGAAAAGAGTTGAAACTCGATCTCCACCACACACCACAAAGCCCTCAAGAAATAACACAACTTTGGCGAAGGAACTATGGCCAAAATCCCAATGGAACTATGGCCAAAATTCAGCTCGGCGCAACTAAAATTTATAACTCAAGCTCGGTTCGTAATGGCTCATTAAACCAAGAAAGAACCATAGAAGTTGATAAGCTAACCCTATGCACTTGCACCTATATATAGAAGTTTGTCCACCTTAAAATGTGTCTTGTAACCGATGTGGGACTTCCAACAAACACACCAAAGGTTCCCAAAATAGAATGAAGGGTTCAAATACATTTACCAAAAGCCTTAAAAGGCACAAGTGCTACATTATTGCACACACACAATTCTAGTTATAGTAAATATTAAACAAAGAACAGTGAGAAACTAATAAGAAGTAGGAAAATCGACAAATCAAATAACTGAAGATATTGAATATAAAATTTACCGGGGCTTTGTCGAACTTATTCTTACCCTCTAGGGTTTCCCAAAGTCAGGTTGTAAAATCAAACGAAGGGGTTTTGGATGGTAAAAAATGGGAAATCGAAAATCACATTCGCTGTGAACAACACAAAACCGAACAGTCGTAATAATTTTAGAGAGAGTGAAAGATGGGAAAATTGAAACTCACATTTTGCGAAGAATATCTCAATCAATGGTGGTAGTTATGAGAACTAGAAGAAAAGCATAAATCGGCTTCTCTCGATCTCCAATCCAACGTGGTTGCGATTAAGGATGTGGAAGAATGAATGAATGAATGAATGGATTCAGAGATATCGAATTCGACGGCGAATAACTCGAAGACGGTGCTCCGGTGGAAGGAATAGCCTAAGGCCATGTTTGATAGGAGGTTTGGGGAGGAGTATTGGAGCATGAGTGAGGCGAGCCTCGCTCCACCATTTCACATTCGTTTGGCATCATATCTAAATTATATATATATATATTTTTTTTTTTGTAAAAATAAAAATAATTAAAAAAAAAAGTCAAACCATTCAAACTAAAATTAAACTAAAAAGTCAACCTGACCAAACATGACATGAGCAGAGGAGTATTAGCTAGGCTTGTTTGGACGGACTCTTTAAAATTATTTTTTATTTTTTTACGAAACTAATTATTAATTTATTTTTTAAAAATAATAATTAGTTTTTAAAAACTCAATCAAACATGTCTTAAATATTTGGAGGATAAAATTATCTTGTTACCAACTAATCCAAAGGAAGGCTTGTCCCAGAGCCGTGTATGTCACCCTTCTCCCAAGACAGGATAGTTCCACATATAATAGACCAACAGTCCAGTTAAACTATTAGTCTAGTTTAGAATTTTTTTAACCAAATAATGAACTACTCAATATGGTAGACATTGACTCCAACCCCCCTTCAATCCCTCCAAAAAAAACACCCCTTAGGGGAATTAATGGGTAAAATTTACCCCTTAGCCTATATGACTACAATAATGGAAGAAAGGTAATTATAGAATTTTATAGGTTTAATCCTAATCAATTAATATCACCACACTACTACACAAACAAACACATTATATCTTACATTTCTAATTTAACACCACCATATTACTAATTTTCTCATTCAATCTCAATATACTCGTAATCTCATTTAACTTAATTTGCCAAACAAACGTAGCCTAAAGGAATTAGGTTTTAGAGAGTAAACAAATCGAAATCAAACTCACATCAAATATCAATGGCTAAAAATTTGTTTAAAATATAAATTGTCCTGTATATATATATACATAGTTTAAAAAATTATAAATATCAATTTATTTAATAAAATTATACAATGACCTTCCTCTGACTAGATCTGATGACTGCGATAAATCATGTTATGTTACGCTTCTTTATGATATGCATCATAGGCCCTGATTGTATTTTGATGAATCGAATTGTTTATCTTGTTGAGCTTTTTATATATATCGTTTATAAATAAATAAAAAATTAATATATTTAATAATTATAGCATTTTCTTTTTATTCTATTTATTTTAGAAAAAATAAACAACTAAATATATTTTTAAAAATAGGCCATTTATTCGTTTGGATACAAATTATATAAAATGAAAATATTATGATTATCGGATTAACTTAGGTAGCGTTTTGTAGAGTTTTAGAATTATGATTTGAGAATAGAGTTGTATTTTGAGTTTATGAGTTTTAAAATTATAATTTGAAAAGAGAAATTTTGTTTAGTTATGAGTTTTGAAAAGAGTTTTGAATTGAGTACTGAATTTTTTAAATTAATTTTAAGATAAGAAAAGTTGTTTGATATTATGAGTTTTAAAAAGAATTTTCAAAACTTAATTCAAAAACTTGTAATTCCTAATCAAATACACAATTTAAAACTCTATTGAAAATTCTATTCAAAACTCATAACCAAACTCTTTTTAAAATTCAATTCTAAAAAATAACTATTGAAAACATTTATTGGAAATTTTTTTCCACATAACAGATGCAACAAAAAAAATATAAAAAAATATAAAAAAATATAAAAATTACTGTCCTAGTCAATCAACTAGTCGTTCGGGAGGACGACTGGACACCCAAAAATTCAAAAACTGTCCGAGAGGATGTCCGAGCGGACGACTAGTAGACCAAATTTTGAAATTCAAAATTCAAGTACTGCAAAGAGTTTTCAAACGTGGGTGTAGAATTAATTTTTGAGAATTATATCCAAACACAGCACTCAAATATGGGTGTGAAATCATTATTAGAACTCTACACCAAACACAGCCTTAGTTGTTTTTAGATATACACAAAGAATCTTATAAAATAAATAGTTTAAATTATCGAAACAGGATTTATGATGTACTCTATGAACCCTAATATAATGGTCAAGTATTTGAACTTGAGAGGATCCACATAGGAATGCAACGAGTCGGGATGGGACCGGGGATCACACTCCCCGTTCCCAATCCCTGATAGTAGAAATTTCCTCGTCTCTAACCCCGATCCCCGACGGGGAGCTTATCATCGCCTCCACCCCGCCCCTATCCCCTAATAGGGATCTGGTTTCCTCGACCCTGAAAATTCCCCGACCAAAATAAATTAATAAAAAAAAAGAAAAAAAAAAAACAACAACAACAGAAGATCTGAGCATATACCAAATTTAACAACATCATTATCAAATATCAGATCTGGGCTGAACCTATACCATACAGATATATTCAACACACCCAGATATATTCAACACACCCATGTAGATCTATTCAACACACCCACCCAGATATATTCAAATACCAGATATATTCAACATACCCATACAGATCTGAGCATATACCATATCTGAGCCTATCAACTCAACACAAATCTGAGCATATATCAGATCTGACCCTATCAACTTCATCATCATCAACAACAACATACTAGCGATAGAGGGACGACGACGATGGAGAAGAACGACAGAACTCTGACGATGGAGGGACGACGACGATCGGCAAAGAGAAAGAGAGAGAGATCAGAAACTCTAACAGCTCTCTCTCGTCGAAGACAAGACAGCGGAGGAGGAAGGGGATCGGCGGTGATGAGATGAGAGAGATTGCCATCGACGCCGTGAGGGGCAGCTATGCAGAAAGAGAAAGAAATAGAGAGAGGGAGAGAGATTGAGAGAAATTAATGAATGTAAGTGAGAGAGAGAGAGAGGCAGACTCAAACATATATATATATGGGGAATATTCGGGGAATTATTCGGTGATAATTCAGGGCGGAGCCGAGGCCGAGCTGGGGCCGGGGGAACCTATCTCCATCCTTGGCTTGAAAACCGTCGGGGATTCAATTTTCAATACCATCCCCGGCCCTATATGGGATAATTTTCGGGAAAAACCCATTCTAATCAAGGTCGGGGGATTGGGTCCTTGTCGAGCTGGATTTAAATTGCTGTAGACATCCCCGAACATCCCGGGAGGGAATTCCGTTTTGTTCATTTGGGCTTACTATAGTTCAGGACTCAATGTCACGGTCTTGTATCTAATCTCGTAGAGTGCAATGCAAGACCGATGAATCATCAAAGAGTCCAAATCCAGCAAATCGTTTTTGAAAAACTAATTTTTAGAAAGAAGTGTCAAACATGGACTGCTTTGCTAGATACAGAGTCGCCACCTAAATATTTATTTTAAGGGAATTTAGGAAACCCTGACTCGTTGCCTAAGGCCACGTGTCCGTCATCACCAAAGTTGCCTCGACTCGGGAACTTGGGTACGATTAGGGAAGGTCAGCTATGAGCACCCCCGCTCGCCCGATCAAAGATCGGCCACTACTAAGCATGATATCAAGTTTTGAAAACATATGTGCTCTTATTCCGGTTATTAGCCTAGAATTACTATGTGATGCGCACAGCATACAAGTATAGACTGGGTCGCCTGAATTGGAACAAAACATCTCATGTTCGTTTTGAAAAACGGTTTGAAGGTGCTACTCGCAAGTAGGCTAAGACGTGGATTTTGCCACCCTCGGGTGGGCTTAGAAAACATGATTTTGCCACTCTCAAGTGGGCTTAAAACTCTCAATTGGTGAATTGTTCCAATTCAAATAACCCAACCTTTACCTACAGGCATTCAGGCAGTTATATCACATAAGCAAATAGCCTCATAGTAAGCATGCTATCATGGCAGTCACTCATACGCATGCAAGGATGCTAAAGCATAAACACTCATTGAGTACTCCAAGCCAAAACAGAAACTAGTTAGTAATCAATGCATGATCCTAGTTCATGTTAAGATGGCTAATGCAACACATGCAAAATGCAACTAAGATAGGCTCGGCTATTCTAAACATGGCATACGAAATGCAATAGATAACATGTATTCAACTTTGAATTGAAATACAATGCAGTTAGTATGATGCGCCGAGCCCAGTGCATACAAGACAAATGAATGAATGCAAACATGCGAGCATATAGATGCTAATTGAAACATGCCCTAAACTAACCATCATAAGCTGGTAAATAAAAGGAGAAAGACATGGGGTTGGAAGACATACATCACACATACGTAAACTTATTACAATATTGCCCTCTCTCGGAGGGTCCGAATAAATAATACACAACCGAATGAATAACGAATTACAGCTAATTATTACATAACCCTAATTAAAACTAAAATAAATAAGCTAGCATGCAAATTAAACAAAATGGACTGCCTTAGCTCTGTTCCGAATGATAGGGATGCATGCATGCTCAAGTCGCCTTGTCGGGAAATCCATCGCGATGCCCCGATTTGCCTCTGTTTGCAACTGGTCCCAGAACACTGTACAAAGCTCCAGAAAGCTGCTGACCAGTTTTTGCTGCGGGTTTCCGGTTTACTGCAACAGAGAGAGAGAAAGGGGCATGGCAAAGTATTTTCAACATATGTGTGCATGACCACTCTCCCTATCATTGCACCAGCTCCAGGGAGTGTAGTCCTCGATCCTCGTGCCACCAATCACGCATCTCAATGCATGATGGCCGAGGAGTCGGATTGCATGACTCAATGTAAAATGAATGCACATATAAACACAACAAGGCCTAAACTCCATCATGGGTAATCCGAAGTGTCGGCGATCGAGAATCGAGGCACGTTTCGTTACTTGGAGTACGAAACGTCCCTCGTTTTCCGTGTTTAGACTAAACCCTACTCCAAACACTATGCAACAACTAGAATGGCATGGCATGTAAACACAATGCAACAACTAGCATGCAATCCTAAACGAAATGCAACTAAGACATGTAAACATGCAAGGAATGACATGCAAAGGTGCAACTAGCATACGCAATGCTATGAACTATGAATGGCATACTCAATGCACATGACGCTATATGGCATACACAATGCACATATGACGATGGACATACACAAAAGCATAATCAAGGCATACACAATATGACGATCAAGCATGTGACAACATGGACATAGCATACACAATGCAAGATGGACTTAAACTAAAATGAATGGGCCTCAGCCACACTCAAATCAATGGCCAATACATGATGAAAATGAAGCAACAACACACATGCAAACATGCACAAATGCAAGGGACCAAACCTAAGGCACAAAATGCAACTCTACCAAAGCATGGCAAGGGATGAAATATGGCATACAATCACACATTTTTCAGCTCTAAAATGTCATGCAAAATGGTCCCGAATCATGCAAACACCTCACACAATGCATGCTAGATGGCCCGGATACCGAAACTAGTGAAGTACATTACACTAGAGGTACACAAAGCAATGCTCAAATGACCTAACCAGCCCCAAACAGTCCCTATGCAGGTCCCAGACAGTGGGAAAATGGTCTAAAATGATGGCTCAAAATGCATGGAAATGAAGCTCATGCAATGGTCCATAAATGAGGCATACAAGCACAACCCTCAAATGCACATAAGGAGTGGAAAACATGGGAACATGGCAACCTTATGTGCTCTGAAATATGATGCAAAATGACCCCAAAACATGCAAACACCTCATTATAAGCATGCAATAGGCTTCAAAACTCAAAGCTAGGCAAGGGTATTAAACTACGACCATGCATAGAAAACATCATTCGACCATGAGGCCCAAAAACAGAGCTAAGGCAGTCCAAAACATACACAAAATCAGTTTAAGGCATGGCCAAAAAGTGCTGGAATCAAAGGCCAAAGTAGCATGCAATGTAAGCTAGTAAAGAGGATTTGCACTACAAGCATGTGAGGCAATCAAGAGGCCACTAAACCAGAAAAATTCAAAGGTATGACATGCCAAATAAAGTCCAAAAACCCACTAAAACATGGTCTATGCATGCAAGAATGATAGGCCCCTTTGATAGGCTATAAAGAGGGTTGTTCTACACATGCAAGATGGACACCCAAAACGAAAAAATGGGCTCCGGAAAGAGCCTATGCAGGTCCTAAAACCCACCAAAAATGGCCTGAAACATGGCTTGGAAGCATGCAAATAAGGGCTCCTTTGTTAGGCCAAATATGCTAGCAAACAAGACAAGGGGTGAGAGGGTCACCCCTCTCTGATTTTGGTGCTCAAAACAGCATGCTAGCCACTGAAAATCCACTGGATTTCAGTGGCTAAGAGACCAAACAAAGTTCAATGCAAAGGCTCTAAGGCATGGCTCAAAATAAGCTGAAATGAAGCATGCAAAGGGGGTAGATGACCCCCAACAGAAAAATGGTCTTAAACAAACACGTTAAGGACCTTAAAATAAGATTTTTTTTAGTTTATGACAAAGCCCAAATATGCTTGCAAGTATAGCTAAAAGATGAAGCAAAATAAAGACCAAAAGAGGGAATAGGGTGTTACCCTTGAAGCTCAAGCACTCCAGCAGCTTCTGGACCAAAACAGCAACTCCTTAGCCTCTAAAAACAAGCTCCAAGATGCTTAGGTTGATAGTGGAGGTGTTGTGCTAGGAGATGGTATGCAAAGGGGTCAAGAACTTCAACCTTTCAAGGCCTAAAGGAGAGATATAGGGGATATGTATGAGCCTCAGCCAACTCTAGAACCCTTGCAAAGGAAGAGGAGCCCTTCCTTTATAGAGCCAAGGGTCCAAAGCTTCTCCTAGAAGCTTAAAACCAAGAGTGAAGATCCTCCATACACGTGTATGGAGGATCCAGTCTGTACCCTCCAGCTGGCACAGCTGGAATCAACTCAGTGAGGCAGAAAAGGGGGAAGCTGGCCGACCAGTTCAAGTGGTCAGCCGACCACTTGCCCTGGTCGACTGACCAGGGTCAAAAGGGTCAATGCACAAAAGCTGGTCGGCAGCCTCTATTGATGGTCTCCACATGAAATGCAAGCAAGTGGTATGGTAGGAGAGCAGCAATTGTGGCCCAAAAGCCAAGGAGACCAGCTTCCTGTCAAGAAAATCGACCGGTGGGAGAAAAGGTGGTCTCCAAGAGAAAAGGTGGTCTCCCACCCTTGCACCACCTTCCAAACAATGAAAACAAGGTCCATGCCAAAAATGAACCGAGACGGATGCGAAACGAGGGTTCGGGGGTCAAAACGCCAGCCGGGTGCCCCGAAAACAGGCTGTTAAGCATTGAAGGTGGCGTACGACCACAAAGGTGGTCTCCCAGGCCACAGTGTCCCTCAATACAGAGGAAACAAGGTGTGTGCCAAAAACCGAGGCAAACGGAGAATGTTAAGCGGTCCCGAGCTGAGGCGCACGGCCGACGACCTCGAAAATCGAAAACTAGTCTCCAAACGGGAACAGTGGCCTACGACCACGAAAAGTAGTCTACGACCACTGAGAGATGGTCTACAAGACCTCTCCCTCCCTTCGGGAAGAAAACAGGACCTGGTTCGCAAACGAGGCAAACACAAAAGGCTCTCGAGGTCCGGGGGTAAGGCTCTCAGCCGAAACTCCGAAACCTCAGAACGAGCACATCATGCACCATCACCGAGCGCTCAATCGATGACGTCTGAGTCTTAAGGTCGGTCAAAAATGGGGTGTCTACAATTGCCATTCCTAGATCCACATCGATGCTGTTAAAGTGAAAACAATAATGTTATATTTATTATATTTTTGAATTTCATATTTAGTCAATGTTTATCATATTTTATCATTTTTAAATTAAACAAGAATGTTTAATTTTTTTATATAATTACTATTACTTTGCTTGTTTTTGATTTTCCAAAAATACTTTTCAGAAAATTCTACTTTCTTGTTTTTCGTGTTTTTTTTTGTTTTTATTAAAATTTTTTAATATTTTAAGCAATTTTTTTAATTTTTACAATAGTGAACAGAATGTAAAGCATATCAGAAAGGTGAGTGTAGGGTGTACCTCCCAAACCCTCTAGTAGCCACCAAGTGAATCCGCCTTGCAGCGGGAGACGGAGCCATGTAGCAGTATAAGGTAGCCAGACCTGCGCCACCCCAGTCGTAATCTGCCACCCAAGGAAGATGGACCAGTGCCCCGAGAATGTATAACCCCACGGTATTTTCCCTGTTTGCAAATAGGGTAGTACTGAGAAGATATATGAGGAAGCCACGGGTGTACTGGGCAACCTCGTCTGTAGTAGCTAGTTGTGCCAGAGAAGTGCTCCAAGAACCAGCTGTAGCGCACCATCCCGTGGTTGGTAGTGTCTGGGATTGCCCCGAGAAGCTGGAGCTGTGCATCTCTCTACTGAGTCATATCTGGATCAAAAGGGATTGGGCCGCTAACCCCAACCCGCAAACCGGTCAACATCAAGAAGTCATATGGGGTCAATGTCATCTCTTCGGTCGAAGAGAAGTGAAACGAGCTGGTGGTGTCCCACCATCTCTCTACTAAGGCTCATAAAGCCAAGACTCGACCCTCATCTGTAAGAGTCCTGGAGCAAAAAGGCCCAAAGCCAGCAGCATCTACCAAAGTGCAGACCTCTAGGGAGCCGCTCATACCAACGTCGGGGGCCGAAGATAGAGCCGTAGCCATCTATCCTCCTAGCGATCACCTATTAATTGGAAGTTTTATCAGTATATGTGCAGTAGGGATAAGGGGTTTGTTTATCAAGCTCAACATTTCAACATATGTGCAAAGTAAAATGCAAAGTAAAATGGGGAAAGAGTTGTGTACCGTGGAAGCATCGGCAGAGATATGCTCCATGGGCTCTCGCAGTAGAGTATCATCATCCAACCCGGAAATGAAGCCCTCGAATCTCAAGATGCCGCTAGGAGTGGCACATGTGTACGAGGCTGGTATGTGGCCACATTAAAAGATCTCTCGGCAAGAGGAAGCGATGCAACGACTTCCTTCACCTCCATATCTGCACCAAGGGCAGGACCAACACCTATGGCAGGCTCTGGAATGGGAACCTCGTCATTAGCCATGGAAAAAGTGAAGAAAAAGTGAAAGGGATGAGTGAAAGTAGCTGAGATCCTAAGTTTCAAACCCTAAGAGAGAAAAAGTGAAGAGGAGATGGAAAATCAAAGGGAAACAAAAAACGTTTGGGCAAAAATGTGAGAAAGTAAGGAAAAAAAACAAAGAAAAAACCCAAACTTCAACCAAAACAATTTTCAATCAGTTCAAAATGAAGAGGAAAACAAGTTGTTTTAGGAAATTTTTGTGAGGATTGTTGGGTAAACTCAAGAAAAAGAGGAAATCTAGAGAGAATGGAGGTTTAGAGAGAAGGAGAGGGGATTTTCGACCTAGGTGGTGATCAAAATGGGAGCCCTTTTGTGTTTTAAAGAGCCATGAGTGTGGCTTTTACCGTACTACCCTCATCGCTGTCGAAGGCCGGCCGACGCTGTTGAAGCCCGGCCGTGCATCGCCGAGGCCGGCCGGCCTTCGGTGATTTCAATCTGTTTTCTTTTTTTGTGTTTTCTATTTTTTGTTTTGTGTATTGCTGATTTATTTAATTTTATTTTGTTTCATCATTATTTTAATTTCTGAGTTATAGTCTCGTTTTTTTTTTTTAATTTTGAGTTTTAAATTTCGATTTTCATTTTTGAGTTTTTGATCGTGGGTCTTGATTTAAATTGAATAAGGAGTTGTATGTTAACAAAAAAATGAGTGTTAAAAAAGAAAGAAAAGAAAAAGAGAAAAATAATAACAGAAACACAAAGAAAAAGTGAAAAATATAAAAGAGTGGAAAAGAAAAGAAGAGTTGTTATTATTATTGTGTGAGCACATTTGTTTTGTTTAAAATTTGTTTATTTAACTGTATTTGTTCAAATGTGTTTGGACTGAATCATAGTTTATTTTATTATTATGTTCTATCGTAACCGGACGATATTATGTGTACAGTTCATTCGAGGAAATGCACGATATTGTATGTACGGTTCATTCAGAAAAGTTCCAGGTAAAATCACTTGTTCTCTTCGAATTGCTGCCCACCACCTCTTTTCCTCTCGTGTGAGACACATTAGGATTGATTACTTCGGTTAAAAACATTCGGTGCGTCCCGGTGTTCACACCACCTCTTCTCTTCTCGCGTGAGACGCGTTAGGATTGATTACTTTAGTTAAAAACATTCGGGTGCATCCCGGTATTCACACCACATTTTCTTCTCTCGCGTGAGACGTCTTAGGATTGTTTGCTTTGGCTAAAAACATTCGGTGCGTCCCAATGGTCACACCACCTTTCCTTCTCTCGCGTGAGACGTTAGGATTGTTTGCTTCGGTTAAAAACATCTGGGTGCATCCCGGTGTTCACACCACCCCCCGCTTCGGTTAAAAACATTTGGGTGCGTCCTGTTCACACCACATTTTCTCCTCTTGCGTAAGATGCATTAGGATTGTTTGCTACGGTTAAAAACATTCGGGTTTGTCCCAGTGCTCACACCACCTCTTCTCCTCTTGCGTGAGACGCGTTAGGATTGTTTTCTTCGGTTAAAAACATTCGAGTGCGTCCCGGTGTTCACACCACCTGTTCTCCTCTCGCATGAGACGCGTTAGGATTGATTGCTTCAGTTAAAAACATTCGGGTGTCTCCCGGTGTTCACACCACCCCCCCGCTTCCGTTAAAAACATTCAGGTGCGTCCCGGTGTTCACACCACTTTCCTCCTCTCGCGTGAGACGCGTTGGGATTGTTTGCTGCGGTTAAAAAACATTCAAGTGCGTCCTGGTGTTCACACCACCTCTTCTTTTCTCACGTGAGACGCGTTAGGATTGTTTGTTGTGGTTAAAAACATTCAGGTGCGTCCCGATGTTCACACCACCTATTCTCCTCTCGCATGAGATGCATTAGGATTGTTTGCTTTAGTTAAAAATATTTGGGTGCGTCCCGGTATTCACACCACCCCCCTACGCTTTGGTTAAGAACCCCCGCCAATTTAAAATAAGTTCTACAAACCTGTCTTAGTTTTCACTTTGAATTTATAAGTTTTATTTATTTGATAACTTTTGGCACTTTTAATTTCTTTTCTTTTTTTCTTTCTTTTTTTCCACATTAAATATTTTAATTAACTCTCAAATTTTAGTTATGAGAATTGAAGAGACATACATTTTACATGATAATTTACAAAAAATAATAAATATTATTTACATTTAAGTTTAAAATATAAAAAGTCTCGTAATAAAATTTTGCTTTAGTCCTTGTGTAAGCTTAAGTCAGTTTTGTTCGGGTGAATGAGAATTCAAACACGCATTTGAGTTTCATGAAAATGACTTTTGGTGGGTTTCTTATGCATTTGTGAAATTGTGCTTGTCCCACATAGAAAGGTAAGAGGTTTTATTTGAGCATATAAACCTTGAAGTTAGGACTTTGAGTTAGGCCTTAGGGCACTAAAGTTTTGTAAGGAGGGGAATTATGGACAAAGTGGGTTCGATCCAAATTCACAACGCGTACAACAACCACTGATTGGCCAGGCTGGTGTAGACATCCCATTTTTGACTGCCCATATGACTCAACGCTTGGTTCAATGCACTCAATGATGAAAATTGAATTTGAATTCGCAACGATTCGGAATCAATCAGGCTTCCGAACTAACCTCAGATCTTCAATATTTACATTGTTTGAACCCATTAGTTTCATTTTTGGACCTTTTCCTACCCTAAACTGAGTTTAAACCAAAAAAACAGGGGAGGCCATCAAGGCCCGGCCGTGCATCAGTGATGGCCGATCAGCCTTCGATGGCGATAAACACTGTTCTGGGGGGAGGCCACCAGCTGTCCATTTTTGAAGATATTTATCACCTTTTGAGCTCGAATTCTATAAAACCGAAGCTTTGGGATTGTTTTGAGGGTTGAACAAAGTTCTAAAGTGATATATACAACTTGAGAGCTCTTGACTCCTCCTTCTTTCATTGCAAGGCATCTTTGAGCTAACCTAGCTTGCTTATACCACCTATATACACCATATACAACCTTGTCTTACCACTCTAAAGCCTTGGTTGATCTTGGAGAAGTATAATTCAAGCTTGAGAATGCATTGAAACCAAGTTTGAAGCATCCGTAACAAGCTTACATCTTGAAAGGTATAAGCTTGTTTACTCTTCTCTTGCCTTCATTTCTATCATTTACTTCATAATTCTTGCTGTTTTGGATTGTTTTGAGCTTGTTTGAAGTGATTGGATTTGAGTTTGAAGAGTTACCAAAAAGGTAGAGAGAGTTTGCTCTTTCTATACATTTACAGAGAACTCAAACCTTCTCTTTTTCACTCTTTTCCTTTGGTATTTACACTGATTTTCAAAGGGTTTTGAAAAGGCTAAAAACCATGTTTTAAAGCTTCAAAAATGAAGGGGTTAGCCACCCCTCCTTATCCTTGTTACTGGCCTTAAATCTCATCTTTATTGTCTAGCTTTTCAACCCCTTTTCATGCATATTTTACCTCTGATTTTCATGTATTAAGGGCTATTTTGAGGTTGTCTAAGTCTTTTCAATTGGTTCATGCCTTGTTTAATACACTTGTGGTCTCATTAAATTGGCATACTTGTTATTTGTTATGTTTTCTTTGTTCATTTTCCATGTTTGGAGTTTAAATTTACTAATCAATCAACCGTCCATATCTTTCATTCATGAGAATGGTTTCAACCAATTGAAGTTGTTCAATGCATGTAAAGGAGACCTACACTTAATGGCTTAATCTCTTCGGATATTCATCATCAACGGTGTAGTCTCCTTCTCATGTCTTAGAAGGACCTCTTATTTGACATTATTTCTTGTTTAGAGGACTTTAGCATCACATTTGGACAAATGAACTAATGAATGGCAATGACTAAAACAATTGGCTTAAAACTTGGGTTAACACACTTAAAGAAAATGGCTTAATAACTTGAACTTAGCCGGACGTAATGCCAAGTTTCTTGTGTCAAGGGTCATCAAACATCAATTCATGGTGTTTTTGATGTCCTTGAAGCGTCTCAACTTCCTTTTTTGAGTTCATTCTATGACAAAAGGGAAGGGTGGTCATTTGCATTACATTCATTGATTTTTGTCCCAAAATGTTTTTTCTGAGATCATCAAGCGATCATATCACTCATTGATGGTTTTAGAATCAATCCCAACCTTCTCTTAAGGCTTTCCCATGACAGAGAAGGAGGGAGGGACAAACAGAGCTTGAAAATGCTCTATCTACACTGTTTTCACTTCAGAGCACAGAAACGGAGCTTTGCACCAAAGCAATGCATGACCGGCCCTCTAAAGGCCCGGCCGGCCATCAGTGATTGTAGACACCCCATTTTTGACCAACTTTTAAGACTTAGACGTCATCGATTGAGCGCTCAGTGATTGCACATGTTGTGCTCGTTTCTGAGGTTACGGGTCTCGGCTGACCTTGCCTCCGGACTTCGAATTCTTTTGTGCTTTGCCCGGTTTGCGAACCGGGTTGTTTTTCTCTTCCTGAAGGGAAGGAGAGGTCTCGTGACCTCTCGCATGGCGTAAACTAATTTTCGTGGTCGTAGACCACTGTTCCTGTTTGGAGGACCAGTTTTCAGTTTTCGGAGCCGTCGGCCGTGCGCCCGGTCCGGACCGCTACTTTTTCCTTTTGCTCCGGTTTTTTTGGCACACATCTTGTTTTCCTCTCTCTAGAGGGACACACTGTGCCCGGGAGACCACTTCGTGGTCGCACGCCACTTTTGATGCTTAACAGTCAATTTCGAGGCACCCGGCTGCGCGTTTTTGGCCCCGAACCCTCGTTTTGCATCCGTCTTGGTTCATTTTTGCATGGACCCTATTTTCATTGTTGGAAGGTGGTACAAGGGTGGGGGACCACCTTTTCTCTTGGAGACCACCTTTTCTCCCGCCGGTCGATTTTCTTGACAGGAAGCTGGTCTCCCTCACTTTTGGGCCACAATTGCTGGTCTCCCACTACACCACTAGCTTGAATTCAATTAGGAGACCACCATTTAGGGCTGCCGACCACTTATTGGTCAGCCGACCAAGGGAAGTGGTTGACCGACCACCTGAACTGGTCGGCCTGCCTCCCTCAATCTTGTCTCTGTGAGTTGTTGCCAGCTGTGCCAGCTAGAAGGCACAGAAGGGATCCTCCATATACGTGTATGGAGGATCTTCAAGCTTGTTTTTTTAGCTTCTTTGAGAAGCTTTGGACCCTATTGGCTATAAAGGAGGCGTTCCCCTCCTTTGTGAAGTTCAAAATTTCCCTAAGGCATACAATATACCTTCCTCTATATCTCTATTTTGGCTCCAAAGTGCATGTTTGGCCCTTTTACACTACACCTCCTAGTCTAACACTTCTACCATCAACCTAAGCTCCTTGGATCATTTCTCAGAGGTTAAAGTTGATTTTGGTCCAGAGGTGTGCTGTTTTACTGAAGCTACAAGGGTAACACCCTATTCCATCTTTAAGGGTTTATTTTGCTTCATCTTTTAGCCATACTTGCAAGCATATTTGAGCTTTGTCATCAACTGAAAAATGTCTTATTTTGAGGTCCTTAACATGTTTGTTTATGATCATTTTTCTATTGGGGGTCATCTACCCCCATGCATGCTTCATTTTGCCTTATTTTGAGCCATGCATTAGGGCCTTTGATTGACCTTTGTTGGCCTTCTAGCCACTGAAATCCAGTGGATTTCAGTGGCTAGCATGCTATTTTGAGTACCAAAATCAGAGAGGGGTGACCCTCTCTCTCCTTGTTTGTTTTCTAGCATTTTTGGCCTTACAAAGGAGCCCTTATTTGCACGCTTCCAAGCCATGTTTCAGGTCATTTTTGATGAGTTTTAGGACCTGCATAAGCTTCGTCCAGAGCTTTTTTTTCCATATTGGATGTCCATCTTTCATGTGTAGAATAATCCTCTTCATAGCATATCAAAGGATCATCTCATTCTTGCATGCGTTAACCATGTTTCAGTGGGTTTTTGGGCTTTATTTGGCATGTCATATCTCTGAATTTTTCTGGTTTAGTGACCTCTTGAATGTTTCATATACTTGTAGTGTAAACCCTCTTCACTAGCTTGTATTGCATACTATTTTGGTCTTTGATTCTAGCACTTTTTGACCATGCCTTAAACTAATTTTGTGCATGTTTTGGACTGCCTTAGCTCTATTTTTATGCCTCATGGTCGAATGATGCTTGCTATGCATGGTTGTAGTGTAATACCCTTGCTTAGCCTTGAGTTTTGAAGCCTATTGCATGCTTATATTGAGGTGTTTTCATGTTTTGGGGCCATTGAGCATGTCATTTCAGAGCCTATACTTGTGCCATATTCCCATGTTTTCCATTCTTTAAACGTGTTTGAAAGTTGTGCATGAATACCTCATTTATGGACCATTGCATGAGCTCCATCTCTATGCATTTTGAGCCATCATTTTAGACCATTTTACCACTGTCTTGGACCTGCATAGGGACTGTTTGGGGCTGGTTGGGTCATTTGAGCATTGCTTTGTGTATCTCTAGTGTAATGCACTTCACTAGTTTCAGTATCCGGGCCATCTAGCATGCATTGTGTGAGGTGTTTACGTGATTTGAGACCATCTTGCATGTCATTTTAGAGCTGGAAGATGTGTGATTGTATGCCATATTTCGTCCCTTGCATGCTTTGGTAGAGTTGCATTTGGTGCCTTAGGTTTGGTCCCTTGCATTTGTGTCATGTTTGCATGTGTTTCTTTTCCTAATTCATCATGTTGGCCACTGATTGAGTGTGGTTAAGGCCCATTCATTTTAGTTAAGTCCATCTTGCATTGTGTTATGCCATGTCCATATGTCACATACTTGATCGTCGCATTGTGTATGCCTTGATTATGCCTTTGTGTATGTCCATCGTCATATGTGCGTTGTGTATGCCATATAGCGTCATGCGCATTGAGTATGCATTCATAGTTCATAGCATTGCGTATGCTAGCTGCACCTTTTGCTGCATGTCATTCCTTGCATGTTTGCATGTCTTAGTTGCATTTCGTTTAGGATTGCATGCTAGTTATTGCATTGTGTAGGCCATGTATATTGCATTAGTTGAATAAGGTAGTCCAACACAGGGAAACGAGGGACGTTTCGTACTCCAAGTGTCACGACCCAAACCTGCCCCTGTAGGTTTAGCGCCGTAACCGGCCAGTAATCCGCGGATTACCAAAGGCCTCTGAAGAGATTAACAAGCATTAATGGGCTGCGGAAGCAATAATGTAAAATAAGTAAGGTCCAATGAGCTGTGATAACGTACATGGGACAGAAAGTTATAAAACTTATTTATATACGTAAACATGCCAGTCAAGGTACACCGATATGTACAAAATATTTACAGAAAGTAATTCCCAAGATCCGACGTTACAACCCACAAACATTGACTAACATGAAAACAAAACAGCCATGGCATTAGGCTTCAACCGGAACCTCCTCAGGAGGCCAGTTGGCTGACAAAAAGGAACAGAAGGCCCTCAACTCTGGCCCTGGTCATGTGCCGCTCCCTACATATATATAGTAAACGTGAGCGAAAGCCCAGTGAATAATAGACATAGTAAAGGGTTTCAATGAATGAGTTCATACAGATCCAAAAACATAATTCAATTTCCATATCAAAACCATAATTTGCCCAGATTGTAAATAGACAGAAATCATAACATGATTAAATTTACGTGATACATCCATTAGCATAACAGAACAGAACGCATAAGCGTAAGGTTATGATTAACTAGTTCCAAAAAGGAACCTCCGGATCCGGGTAACAGAACAGAACAGCAAAGCCCCCATGGTGGGGCCTCCGGTACGGGTAACAGAGCACACAGAACATACGCGTGAGTTACGAATAACCAGTTCCACAAAGGAACCTCCGATAGTAGGTAATGGCTTAGATATCACATAATACTAAGGATGTCACGATACATGTTAGAAATCGAACAATCATTCATTGTACAGAATATATCTTTACAGAAAGCAGATCTCGTTTTTTCACACAGAAAATAAGTACAGTTGAACATATCTTTACAATGTTATTACTCACAGTGGGCGTTGAAACAGAGAGACGGAGCCAAACAGTCAAACAGAATGCGGCACATGACCTACATAACACATCGCGGATACACACTTGAAACACGCAATCCAATTGTACAAAACTCACATCAATGATCCTAAGTGTGAACCTAACCTCTTATGGAGCCTTAAACATGGCCTAGGAATGCCTAGGAATTTTGAAGAATTCATGGACTTTAACAAAAATATGAGCATGCATGTGAAAACTTGATACAAAACAACTTCAATTTCTATGAACATGTACATGCATGCATTAATTAAGCTTAAATTCAACATGTTAAACCCAATTCTAACCTTAAATACCAAATTAACCAAGAACCATGCAAGGATTACTCTTAACTTACAAATAAAAGAGAAACCTCCTACCTCAACTCTTGAATTCCAAGTCTAAGAGCTCAATGTTGTTATAAACCTTCAAATCTCCAAGTGTTTAGCCAAAATCCTTGTTGAAACTAAGTTTTTCTCTCCTCTCCCTCTTGCCTACGTTTTTCCTCAGCCAAAAATGATGAAATGGTGTAATGACACCTCACACAAGATGAAACAAAGGTGCACTCACAATGGCAAAAGGGTAAATACCTAGGTTCATTAATATAACATAATTTAATCTGATTTAAACATTCCCAAATCAAATTTTAATTGAACCTATCATAAAATCACATAAAATCTAACTAGTCTAAAATACTAATCAATTTCGGAATTGGGCGTCGATAAAGCTTCCAATTGTACAATTTAAAGTTTAAAACACGAACAGATATTTCGACACCGAACAGATAGAGACATAATTCATACAATACACATGCAAATTTTCCAGATTTCCTCTTAATTACTATTAGGCATAATTAAGTACCAATTAGCGTTAATCAGGTCGGGTTATTACAACCAAGTGACGAAACGTGTCTCGATTCTCGGTCGCCGACACTCCGGATTACCCATAATGGAGTTTAGGCCTTGTTGTGTTTATATGTGCATTCATTTTACATCAAGTCGTGCAATCCGACTCCTCGGCCATCATGCATCGAGATGCGTGATTGGTGGCACGAGGATCGATGACTATACTCCCTGGAGCTTGTGCAATGATGGGGAGAGTGGTCATGCACACATATGTTGAAAATACTTTGCCATGCCCCTTTCTCGCTCTCTGTTGCAACAAACCGGAAACCAGCAGCAAAAAACCGGTTAGCAGCCTTCGGGAGCTTTGTACAGTGTTCTGGGACCAGTTGCAAACAGAGGCAAATCGGGGCATCGCGATGGATTTTCCGACAAGGTGACTCGAGCATGCATGTATTCCTTATCATTCAAGACCGAGCTGAGGCAATCCATTTCATATGTTTTGCATGCTAGCTTATTTATTTAGTTAATTTGTTAATTAATTAGGGTTGTGTAATAATTAGCTGTAATTCATTATTCATTCGGTTGTGTATTATTTATTCGGACCCTCCGAGGAGGGCAATGTTGTAATAAGTGTGCGTGTGTGTGATGTATGTCTTCCAACCCCCTTTCTTTTCTCCTTTTTATTTACCAGCTTATGATGGTTAGTTTTAGGGCACGTTTCAATTAGCATCTATATGTTCGCATGTTTGCATTCATTCATCCGTATTGCATGCACCGGGCTCGGCGCATCATGCTAACTGCATTGTATTTCAATTCCAAGTTGAATACATGTATCGATTGTTGCATCTCATATGCCATCTTAGAATAGCCGAGCCTATTGTAGTTGCATTTTTGCATGTGTTGCATTAGGCATTCTTAGCATAGTTAGGATTCATGCATGATTTCTAATTAGCTTCTTTCTCTGGCTCGGAGTACTCGGTAAGTGTTTATGCTTTAGCATCCTTGCATGTGTGTGAGTGACTGCCATGATAGCATGCTTACCATGAGGCTATGTGCTTATGTGATATACCTGCCTGAATGTCTGTGGGTGAAGGTTGGGTTGCTTAAGTTGGAATAATTCGTCGAAACCCGTGTTTTAGCCTACTTGCGAGTAGCAAACTTCAATCCATTTTCAAAATAAACGGATATGCGATGTTTTATTCCAAATTAGGCAATCCAGTCTATACTTGTATGCTGTGCGCATCACATAGTAATCCTAGGCTAATAAACCAGAATAAGAACACACGTGTTTTCAAAAACTCGATATCATGTTTAGTAGTGGCCGATCTTTGATCGGGCGAGCAGGGGTGCTCATTGCATGACCTTCCCCAATCGTACCCAAGTTCCCGAGCCGAGGCAACTTTGGTGATGACGGATACGTGGCCTTAGGCACGAGTCAGGGTTTCCTAAATTCCCCCAAAATAAAATATTTAGGTGGCGACTCTGTATCTAGTAAAGCAGTCCATGTTTGGCACTTCTTTCTAAAAATCAGTTTTTCAAAACGATTTGCCAGATTTGGACTCTTTGGTGATTTATCGGCCTCGCATTGCACTTTGCGGGATTAGATTCAGAACCGTGACATTTGAGTCCGAACTATAGTAAGCCCAATGAACAAAACGGGATTCCCTCCCGGGACGTTCGGGGACGTCTACAGTGATGCACGACCGGCCCTTGGTGTGTGGCCAGCAGTGCAATTTTACAGAAACAGAGGCAGTGGCTAAAGGTGAAAGAGATGCGGCCTAGGCAGACAGAGTAGCTTTCAAGTGACGTGCATGCAACCTTTATCCATCTTCCATGGTGCCCTTATCAAATGCGTTTGATTATTTAATTGTTTCATTAGCATAATAATTTATGTTTTAATATTTAATTAGTTGTAGCTAATTATTCAGTGTTGTAATATTTAATTAGCTTAGCCTAGTTAATTTCTTTTAATTAATTAGCTTAGATAGTTAGTTAATTACTCATTTCAAGTGTTGTAATAATTAGTTAATTAGTTTAGCTATTTATTCAAGTTTTGTAATAATTAGCTTAATTAGCTTGATTAGCTTAGCTTAGCTTAACTTGGTTAACTAGTTTATTCATTCTCTCCTTCGTGAGAGTGTAATGTAATAATGTGTATGTCTTCCAACCCCACGTCTTTCTCCTTTTTACTTAACCGCTTTCGATGGTTAGTTTAGGAGTCATGTTTCAATTAGCATATCTTATGCTTGCATCCATTTAATCTTGTATTGCATGCACCGAGGCTCGACGCATCATTCTAACTACATTGTTGTTTCAATACTTCTTTGAATACGTACTTAGACTGTATGTCTTGAATCAATTCATATGTCACATTAGTAGCCGAGCCTATTAATTGTGTTCTTTGTATCTGTTGCATTAGACATTTTGCATAGATAGGAGTCATGCATTTTTTTTCTAACTCATATCTTCTTAGCTTGGAGTACTAGGTGAGTTTTTAGTGCTTTAGCATACTTGTATGAGTGCGAATGTTGCCATGTCTACTATGCTTACCATGAGGCTAATTGCTTAAGTGATGAACTGTTTGAATGCCTGTGGATGAAGGCTTGTTGTTTGAATTGGAACGATTCAACAAATGTACGTTTTAAGCCCACTTTGTTGAGTGGCAAATCAGTTTTAAGCCCACTATGTTTGGTGGCAAATTCGTAAACTTTAAGCCCACTTAAGGTGGCAAATTCAAACCCTTTTCGCAAAACAAACATGAAATTAAGTTGTTCCAATTCTTGCAATTTTAGTCTATATTTGCTTGTGCACATCACATAGTAAAGCTAGCCTAATAACCGGAACAAGAACACATAATGTTGATAAAATCATATCATGATTAGTAGAGGCCGATCTTTGATCGGGCGAGCGGGAGTGCTCAATCCATGACTTTCCCCTCGTATACCTAAGTTCCTGAACCGAAGCAACTTTGGTGATGACGGACACGTGGCCTTTGGCATGAGTCATGGGTTTCCTAAATTTCTCCAAAAATGAAATATTTAGGCGGTGACTCTATATCTGGCAAAGAGTCCAATTTTGGCATTTTTTATTCAAAATCGATTTTTCAAAAAATTTGCCGGATTTGGACTCTTTGGTGTTTATCAATTTCACATTGCACTTATAAGATTAGATTCAGAACCGTGGGAGTCCGAACTGTAGGGCTTTCTTTCAACTTTCGAAAGGTGGCACAAAAGAGCCGAGCTACAGCTGGGTGGGGATAGTGGGTCAGGTCGGTCCATACTATATTTTTTTGGACAAAATTCATTTTGAATTTTTTCAAAAATTCTTGCGCAAAATTTTCGAATTTTAGATTCATTTTTGTTTTTGCGTTAAAATTCAAAATTCGAATTTTCAAATTTAAATTCTTACAGTCACCTCCCTTCTGACTGGTTACCTATTTCGATCACAACTTTCTGGCCATTTCCGAACATCCATGAAGGCTACCTCGAAAGGGCACCATTGTGGCTATAAAATAGCCTTCACAATTTTCTCAATTTTTCATTCAATTCACATCAGATTTCTCTTATTTTCGTTTTTTCCTTTTCTTGTTTTTGCTCTCCTTTGTTCTGCATATTTTATGCAAGTTAGATATTAGAAAGAGTCTATAAAAAGAGAGAGTTACAATAGTGCTTTGGTTCTCCAGGCTTGAAATGGTAGTGCTGCATTTTCAAGTATTAGTTGTTGCATTTTGAAAATATACGCGGGTAAATCTTGAAGTATCGGAGTGAGGGCGAAAATACTTTAAGGAGATTGTGTCCAACACAAATCTCGACTTAAAGATAATTGTTTTCTATGCGCTATAAGCATTAAATTTATAATTCAATTTATTTAATTATTTTGTGAATTATTTTATTGTGTTATTTATTTTATTTATACATTTAAATTATACACACATTACATAGAGAACTGTTGGGTTCTAACATTTATTTATTAAACTGCGGATGACAAAAGTTCCTGAGCTGATTGTATTTGTTCTAATTCAATTTTAATATAAATTGTTTGAGAGAGCATAAATTGGGTAAGGTAAAGTATAATGCTAAGTAGGTCAAAACTGTCAAGTTTATAATAAAGTATGGAATTGTATCACTAAAATAATTGAGTTTAAAGTAAAAATTCAAGCATGAAACCCGAAAAATCTAATCTGCTGTCATCTTACTTGGGAAAATGATTCAAATTTATGTAATAGTTTTCTCATTTTAAATTCTTTCAAAATAATAAAATCATGAGAATCAAGAAGATCTAATTTCCATGTCTCAAAGACTTTTGACATCCAAACTAACTCTTGCAGCAACAAGGCATCACCTTTTTTTTTTTTTTTTTGGACTAGCTTGTCTCATAGGGTGGATTGGTGCACCCAGTCCGGTTGATCCATTTCAGGTCTCACTAATAATCTAATATGTTTATCTTATGAGTTTTAGTGTGGATTATTTGTAAACCAAAACATAATGATCCCATTATCTGGGGCAAAGCCATAATTTTCTCATGAGGGCACCAAATTAATACTATGAAAGTTGATTTCTAAAAAAATTAAAGTAAATAACACATATCCACAATAAACTCATTGAACTAAGGTTGACAATCAATTCTTATTTTATGTGTCCTAAACACAAGACAATATAATTCACATGAATAAATATATAACCACTGGTTTTTATTTATAAAAAAAATACGATAATAAATGAGATTAGCATTTAATAATGATAATACAACTTGTCTAAGAATATAAACTTTGAACAACTCAAGAAAGTATAGAGATAGAGAAAGTGATAGTGTAAAAAGAAAATAGTGAGAGTACAAGAGAATAAGTGAATTTGTTGGGTACAAAAGGTGGATACATATAGGGAGTTTTTATTTGCACAGCACAACTTCTCTTCATACATACCATTAAAAATATTTAATTACAATTTTATCCCTTGAGCAAATTACTATTAAGGACAAAATATACACACCTTTTTGTCCAGCCATATCCATGGCCATCCTTTGCTACCCCCACTACCAACTCAATTAATGTAAACCTGAGGCCCACCACCATGACCATCTTTCTCTAACCACTATCGCAACCACCCCTCATTTCTTGCCAATACAACCACCATTCTTGCAGTTCCCCTGTTGGACAATCTTCAATGTATTCAAAGAAAGAATTAAAGAAAGGAGAGAGACTGTTTGATTACAAAAATCAAAACAGTATATAAAATAAATAAAAACAACATATTCTTATTTTGTTACAAAAACAAAATCGGAATCTGAGAAAAAAAATAAATACTTACCTTATTAGTTTCTCGAACAAATTTTTGATCAAGTCCAGTGTTTAACACTGTGTCCTTAAGACAGATTCGTCCTCTCCTTGGTATTTTCAGATTGTGGACGTCTATCTCCCAGGATAAAATGATCAACAACGAATAGTAGCAGCACTACAAACTATTCGCACAACGAACACACTTTGTGTTTACACTCTTTCTCACATGAAAAATAATGTAGCAAAATGCAGAGAGCAATAGCAGAATTGAGAACAAAAATTGAGTGAAAATCCAAATGAGGGACTTGTCTATTTATAGGTGCAATGGTGGCTTTTTAGATTTGAATGCAACAGGTAGAAACCTATTTGAACAGGTATAGTACCTATTTGGTTTGAATTAAATAGATATAGAACCTATTTGAATTTAAATTAAATAGGTGGGTTTGAACTGAATAGATTTGAATCTGTTTAAACAGATATGGAACCTGCACAAAAAGTTTAAAAGGTGCAAGCCAAAATTTGAATTTTTCCAATCCGAAATTTGAAAACAAAACCGGACAGATTTTATTTTCCAAACAAAAAATAAATAAATAAATGTTTTTGGGCCAAAAAGAATTAATATTAGGCCGTACAAGCCCAACCCAACCTCACACCACGTACCCGCGCCGAAGCCAAGCCCAACCCAACCTGGACGGGCGATGGCGCGCGCGTATGTATTTATTTTGGATCTAATGGGTCTAGCGCACTTTGCCCATAACCTCACCCTTCCACAAAACTTGGGTACCCTTTGGGGTCCTCCCCAAGTTCCAAACCCAAGCCTTAAAAACCCACACAAAGTTTGCCCACCAAACCAATGTGGGACAAACCTTAACTCAAACCTTTATGGAAATTCTACCAAACACACCATTTTCATAGAGCCCATTTTGGCATCAATTTCTCATTCACTCGATAATGGTTTTGAGTAACCAAATATACTACGTGAATCACAACACGGCATAGAACACGTTACCACTTAGACCCACCAATTTTGGCGCATGGGCCCCACCTAAAAATTAGACCAAAGTTTAGGAAGAATTGTTTTTTCCAAAACCATTTTCCAAACCATTTCTTACAATCCCCCACATGAATGGAATTTGATGACAAAGGAAATGCAACAATATGCAGAATTTGTCGAAAGAGTATAAATCGAAAATATCTTGTATCAGGATAGGTAGCTTTCGGCTTTGAACCTTCCCTAGTGATAACCTATCAGACTTACTAGCTAACCAATGGATGCGATGCCTTGAATTGTTCAGCCGTTTGTGTAAGCCAAGACAATAGATTTCACACAACATATCTTCTAACACATCATGATTCTCACGGTTGTGTTCATTTTGGCCTTGAATGCTCCTGGTTGTTCATGAGTGCTTCTAGAGAATTTAGCCTCTTCATTCTCATAGAACCGGCCCTAGTTCGACACTCATATAGGTAATGCTCGGCTTAATTTTTTATGCCTAAATCAAAATATAAGTAATCATTAAAAACAAAACTTATCCTTAAACCCCTGCATACAACACATGTTACAGTTATCACTCTCATTATAGGAATGGGTAGGGAATTTTAATCCCTCGGTGATTTCTAGCGAGCCACACACAACTTAGTTGTCCCTTTGAACTTAGTTCTTGGGATCTCCAGTCATCTAAGTTGGGTTACCATTATGATGACTCTTATGTAATAAGCTTTAATCCCATGTCCTTTGATCAACTATACACTTGCTCTTTAGTCAAACCTTTTGTTAACGGATCCGCAATATTTTCTTTAGATTTTATATAATCTATTGAGATTTTTCCACTTAAGAGCAATTGCCTTATGGTATTATGTCGACAACGAATATGTTGTCACTTACCATTATACATATGATTTTGTGTCCTGCTTGTTGCAGATTGACTATCATAATGAATGCAAATAGCTGGCACAGGTTTTGGCCACATTGGAATGTCTTCTAAGAAGTGGCGAAGCCATTTTGTTTCTTCTCTTGCTTTATCTAAAGTGATGAACTTAGATTCCATTGTGAATTGTGCGATGCATGTTTGTTTCATGGATTTCCAAGAAATAGTAACGCCTCCCAGAGTAAAGACATATCCCTTAGTGGATTTTAAATCTTTAGTATCAGATATCCAATTGACATCACAATAGCCTCCTAGTACTACAGATATCGAGTAAAGTTCAAACCATGATCATGGGTAAATCTTAGATATCTAAGAACCCGAATGATCGCTTTCCAATGGTTTTCTCCGGGGTTACTAGTGTACCTACTCAATTTACTGACTGCATAAGCTATATCAGGACGAGTGCAATTCATTAGGTACATTAGGCTTCCAATGATTTGGAAGTATTTTTAAGACACCGTATCACCTTTATTTTTCGATAAATGAAGACTGATGTCCACAGATGTTCTTGCTATATTCACATCATCCTTGATATATTTACCAAGAATTTTCTCAATATAATGATATTGAGATAATGCATACCCATCAAGTGTTTTAGTAATTTTCATTCCTAATATTATATCTACGACTCCCATATCTTTCATATCAAATCTTTTGTTCAGCATTTGCTTAGTTGATTTGATCATGTTTTGACTGCTTCCAATGATAAGCATGTCATCCATATAAAGACAAACGATGACATAACCTTTGTCAGTGTTTTTAATATAGACGCACTGGTCACATTCGTTTATCTTAGTGAGCATAGCATGATCAAATTTCTCATGTCACCGCTTAGGAGTTTGTTTTAATCCATAAAGAGATTTTACAAGCCGACAAACTTTCTTTTCTTGCCCTGGTACTACAACTCCTTCGAGTTGCCTATATAGATCTCTTCATTTAGATCACCGTTTAAGAAAACTATCTTAACATCCATTTGATGTATTTCTAAATTATACAACGCTGCTCTAGCAATAAGCATGCGGATGGATGTTATTCTTATCACAGGGGAATATGTATCAAAATAGTCCAGACCTTCCTTTTGTCTGTAACATTTTACCACAAGTCTTGCTTTATATTTGTCTATTGAACCATCTGCTTTTATTTTTCTCTTGAATATCCATTTATATCCAAGAGGTTTAGAATCGGGTGGAAGATCCACTAATATCCAAGTATGATTTTGCATAATGGATTCAATTTCATTATTAATAGCCTCATTCCACAAAGGTGCATCAGGACCTGTCATTGCTTCCTTAAAGCTTTGAGGTTCATTTTCTAACAAGTATGTCAGAAAATCTAGACAGAATGATTTTGATATTCTCACTCTCTTACTTCGTCTTGGTTCATCATCAGTTAAATCCTGTTGGTTGAGATCGTTACTAGTCTCTTGTATTTGATTGTCATTAGTCTCTTGACTTTGTATACAATCATAAGTTCTTTTCTGTGAACTTAATTCTTGTCCTTTCTTGTAAAGAAAAACATGTTCAAAGAAAACAACATTCCTTAACTTTGTGATAGTTCTATATATATATATATATATATATATATATCAGGTATTTCTGATTTATAAGTCAGAAACCGATATGCACTACTATTATACGCATAACCAATAAACACACAATCCACTGTTTTTGTCCTATCTTAGTCTTTTTTGGAATAGGAACTTCTACCTTTGCCAAACACTCCCACACTTTTAAGTATTTGTAGGAAGGTGGTCGACCTTTCCACAATTCATAAGGAGTACTATTTGTTTTCTTGTGGTATTCTGTTAAGAATATAATTAGCAGACAATATTGCTTCCCCCCCACAAGTTCGCGGTAAGTTTGAACTTAGTAACATGGCATTCATCATTTCTTTAAGGGTTCTATTCTTTCTTTCAACAATTTCATTTTGCTGTGGAGAATAGGGTGCTGTAATTTAGTGAATAATGTCATGTTGTGCACAAAATTTATTTAAAGGTGCACAAAATTCATTTAAAGGTGCATCATATTCACCACCCCTATCACTTCTAACAATTTTAATGGTTTTACCAAGTTGATTTTCAACTTCAGTTTTGTAGAGTTTAAACATTTCTAAGACTTCATCTTTACTTCTAAGTAAATATATATAACAATATCCTGTGCAATCATCGATAAATATTATGAAATACTTTATGCCTCCTCTAGTTTAAACAAATTTAAGATCGCATACATCAGTATGAATTAATTCTAGAGGTTCGATTTTTTCTCAACCGATTTAAATGGAGCCTTAGTTTTGCTTCTACACATATCTCACACTTGTGATTATGATCAATTTCAAACTTTGGTATATAATCTAAACCAATTAGTCTATGCAAAGCATCAAAATTCACATGTCCTAATCTACCATGCCATAAATTTGACTCAAAAATATAGGCAAAAGTTGTGTTATTCTTATTCATAGCAGATTTTGGTACAATCATCATTACATTTAACTTAAAAAGACCATCGCTCATGTAACCATTATCCACATACATACCACTCTTTGTGAATACAAATTTATCAGATTCAAATACAAGTCTAAAACCATTTTTACTTAACAAATAACCAGAAACTAAATTCTTTCGAATGTCTGGTACATACAGCACATTGTTGATGGTAAGTTCCTTCCCCGATGTCATCTTTAAGATTACTTTCCCTCGTCTAGCCATAGCAGAAGTAGACGAATTTCCCATGAATAGTTGTTCACCATTTGCAGCCTCATTATAAGTAGTGAACATCTTTTGTCCTCCCAAATGTGACGAGTTGTCCTAGTGTCAACCCACCATTCCTTGGGATTTCCAACTAAATTAGCCTCTGACTGCACCGCAGAGAGATTGATGTCATTTACCCCATCAGAAATGTAATCAACTTCTGTCACATTGGCTTGATTGGTGGTCTTTTTACTTGTACTTCCACGATCCTTCTTAGGGCGGCGTCAATCAGAAGCACAATGTCCGGTCTTGTCATAGTTATAGCATTTATCTCTGAACTTTTTATTGCCATTGTTGTTGTCTTGTTTAGACCATCTCCAGCAAACTTCCTTTCTTGTTATGTGGTTTGGGCACTTATTCAACCACATTAGCCTTGGACTCAATGAGATTTTTACCATTTCTCTTTTCAACCATACGGTTATCTTCCTCAATTCTTAGTCTTATAATAAGTTCGTCCATGGTCATCTCTTTGCGTTTATGTTTTAAATAATTTTTTTTGAAATCTTTCCAAGTCGATGGTAATTTTTCCACTAATGCAGCGACTTGGAAAGACTCGCTAAAAGACATACCTTCAGTATGAATATCATGCAAAATTAATTGAAAACTTTGAACTTGAGAAATTACCGTTTGGGAGTCTACCATAACAAAGTCCAAAAATTTACCAACAACAAATTTCTTTGTGTCGGCATCCTCTATCTTGTTTTTTTTCTCCAAAGAATCCCACAATTCTTTTGCTGTTTTCAGAGGACTGTAAACATTATACAACATGTTGTCTAGGCCATTGAGGATGTAGTTTCTGCACAAAAAATCAAATGTTTCCAGGCGTCTATAGCGGCAACAACTTGCCGATCACTTTCATCCTCTTTAAGTACTGAGCCTTTTCAAGGGGAAACTGGACAAGATTAAGTTGTAAGATAGAACAACATTTTCTGCCGCCATCTCTTAAACTTGGTGCCATTAAATTTTTCCTATTTTTCTCCATGATTTATGAGAAGTTGAACATGGTTCTGGATAGGGATCGAAGTCGTTGTAACAATCGAATTGGAGTACCACTTTCAGTTGCAATAGCCATAATATCTAATTAAAAAAATCAAAAAAACCAAAACCAAAACACAAATTAATTTTTCCAGTTACTAAAACTAGAAAATAAATTATAACAGAAAATAATTTTATTTTTCTTAGTTATAAAAACCAGAAAAATAAAACACAACACAATAATTTTCTTGTTATAAAAACCAGAAAATTATTTTATTGGATTCAAATAAAACAATTTTATAAAACGAATTTTTATTAATACAATGAAGACACACACACAATATATATATATATATATATTGTCTTAAGATTGTTGGAAAATCTTCAATGTATTCAAAAAAAGAATTAAAAAAATGAGAGAGGCTGTTTGATTACAAAAATCAAAACAATATATAAAAAAAAATAAAACAATATATTCTTATTTTGTTACAAAAACAAAATCAAAATCTGATAAAAAAATAAATGCTTACCTTATTAGTTTCTCGAACAAATTTTTGATCAAGTCCAGTGTTTAACACTGTGTCCTTAAGACAGATTCGTCCTTTCCTCGGTGCTTTCAGATTGTGGACGTCTATCTCCTAGGATAAAATGATCAACAACGAATAGTAGCAGCACTACAAACTATTCGTACAACGAACACACTTTGTGTTTACACTCTTCTCACAAGAAAAATAATGCAGCAAAATGCAGAGAGTAATAGCAGAATTGAGGACGAAAATTGAATGAAAATCCAAATGAGGGACTTGTCTATTTATAGGTGCAATGGTGGCTTTTTAGATTTGAATTCAACAGGTAAAAACCTGTTTGATAGGTATAGTACCTGTTTGGTTTGAATTAAACAGATATAGAACCTGTTTGAATTTAAATTAAATAGTTAGGTTTGAATTGAATAGATTTGAATCTGTTCAAACAGATATGGAACTGTAGACACCCCATTTTTTACTTCTCAAGATTTGGACGTCACCGTTTGAACACTCGGTGATCATCCATGTTCGTGTTCGTCTTGAGTTCTCGGAGGTTTCAGTCGCGCGCCTTGCCTTAAGACCTCTCGACTTGTTTGTTTTGTGCTTGGTTGTGCACCAAACACTTGTGTTTTTGCTTCTAAGGGCAGGGAATGGCTTGTTGGCCATCCTCACACCTCACCAGCCTTGGTCTGAGGACACCGGCCATGTTTTATTGCTACCGGCCAATAGTTTTGGCCGATCGGCACTATAGTTGGTCGGCCGGCCATTGATTTGGTCGATTGGCCATATTTTCTGGTCGAGACATTTTCTTTGCCTTTTTCAGGCATTGTGCATGCCAGCTGTGCCAGCTGGTGAGCACAAATCCTGCCCTCCATACACGTGTATGGAGGGATTTCATCCTTACACTTAGCTTCCTTTGGAAGCTTGGATTTGCATTGCCTATAAGAGGAGGGCCTCCCCTCCCTTTCCAGGGGTTGATTCATCTGAGATATAAGATATATATCCCTCTCTCTCTATATCTCCCTCTCTCTCTCTCTCTCTATATTTGTGTGTGTAATAGTGTTCTAAAGGGGTTTTTGTTCTTAGTTTTGCACTAAGACACCTAGTGTTACACTATACTTTGGTTGCTGAGGTTTTAAGGGGTTGATTTCAGAGTTTTGAGTTGGTTTTTGGTCAAAAGGAGGTGCTGGACTTGGTGTTCTTGAAGTGTTCTTCAAGGGTGAGAACTTATCCTTTTATTCCCCATTTTTGCTTAAGGCTTTATACCTATTTGCATATTGTTTTGAGCTTAGTGTATAACTAATAAAAGTTCTATATTTTCATGCTTGTTATAGTAGCTTAAGGTCACTTTGGTGTTTGGGGTTGTTTACCCCCTCTTAGGCCTTGTTTGGCCTCTTTTTGTGACCTTCTTCTTGAGCTTTGGAATCCTTTTATTTCAAACTTCTCACCACTGAAATCCAGAGGATTTTTAGTGATGGAGAAGTGGTTTTGAGGTCTTGTATAGGGAGGGACACCCCTCTCCCCTTGTGACTCATTTGTTTACATTTAGGGCTCATAAAGGTAGCATGTTTGCATAGCTTTATTTGGCTCCATCTCAGAGGGTATTGGTGTTAGTTTATCATGCTAGACCTCTGTTTCATGTTGGTTCGATGGCCTATTGTATGCATCATACACTTGCTTTGTAATCCCCTCTATTGTCATAACATGTACCATGCATTTAGACCATCATCCTTGCATGTTTTAGCTTAACTTCATGAAGCTTTTATCCATGTTGTGACATGTTTAAGCTTTGTTTGGTATTGATTTGGTCATGTTTGCTATGTTTGGTATGGCCACCATGCATTTTGGCTTGTTAGTCGTGGGTGTGTGAGTCATGAGTATGTTTTATTTGGGATATTTCAGTGATTTGGAATCACTTATCATGCCATTTCAGTCCATGTTCCATGCTTGTACACTTACATTTGCCATCCTTTTAATGCTTTGAAGAGTTGTTGTTTTGTGCTCCATGTTTAGACCATTGCATATGCCTCTATGATTAGGTCCTTGACATGCCTTCTCATTAGGTTTTGGGGCTTATTTTGGCATATTATAACTCTGATTTTATTGGCCTAAGTCGTGTCATGTTCGGTTGTAAGAGGTGTAGTGCATTTGCCCTTTTGGGTCTTGTATGCGTCTTGTTTTGTGCTCGCCTTTATAATATGTTTTAGCCTCATTCCATGCGAGTTCTAGCCTGGTTTTGGTCTGCCCAAGGACTATTTTGGGACACCTTAGCCCTTTGGGGCTTGGTTGACATGGCCATGGTGTAAGTCATTTGGCTAGTTTTGAGCTTTAAGTCCATTAGCATGCTAGACTTGTCTCGTTTATGTCGATTTGGCATCGTTCCTCATATGGTTTCAGAGTTTACCACGTTGCTACATTCTCATGGTTACCATTCCTTGCTTATGTTTGAGGATTGTGCATTATTGCCTAGCTTGTAAGCCAATATGTGTACATGTTTGTTTCGCATATTGGTGCCTCTTGGTTTAAGTCCATTTGAGTATGTTTGCATTCATGATACTTGCATGCTTGTTTTGCATCATGCTTGCGTGTTCAGTATATTGCATGGTGCCTAGCTAGTAGCATCGCATAACATTGTTGCGTACTTGACATGTTCATCCTACATTGGCTTGAATTGCATGCTTAGGATGTAGTCCATTTGAGCATGTTTGTCAACTTAGCCTTGTGTACATGTTTGAGTCACATTACATTTTGGCATGCTCATCTTGCATTGCATTACATTCCTATATTGTGTTGTATTTGGCATACATGCATTACATTATGTTTGGTTTGGGGTGTCAAACCAAACACGAGGGGCGAGGGACATTCGTACTAAAAGTGACGAAACGTCCCTCAAATCCTTAGTCGCCGACGCTCTTGATCCCAACATGATAGAGTGTATAGCATCCATTTTGTTTGTGGCATTCATTCTATATTGATATGCACCTTCGATACCTTTGGTCATCATGCATCGAAATGCGTGATTGGTGGCCCGAGGGTCGAAGGCCACACTCCCTTGAGTCCATAGCATGATAGGGAGGGTGGTCTTGCATACATTTGGCTTGTAAGTTCCATGCCATTCAATGTCCGTCCTCTGTTGCAACAAAACCAGTGTTCTGCAGGAAGAAATGGCCGGTCAGCCAATTTCAGTGCCGGCCGACTACCAAAATCAAGCCGGTGATCCCATTTTTGGTCGATGACCACATTTCCATGGCCGGTGGTGCTTTCCCTTGGCCGGTGGCATCCCAATGTTCTCATGGAGTGGTTCAGAAGCAACCTTAGGATTTTCACAATTCTCAGAGGCACAGAACAGTGTAAACAGAGGCAACATGTGGCATGGCATCGGGTTTCCGAGCAAGGCGAATCGAGCATGCATCATCCAATCATTTCAAGGCGGGGCTGTGGCGGCCTTTTGAATTTCATACTTAGTTTATTTTGTAATTAATTTGTTAATTAATTAAGGGTCTGTAATAATAAATTAGCTAGAGTAGTTAATTATTTACTTGGTTTGTATTATTCTTTCGGACCCTCCCGCGAGGGGGCCAACTGTTGTAATAAGTGTGCGTGCATGTGATGCATATCTTCCAACCCCGCGTCTTTCTCCCTTTTATTTACCAGCTTATGATGGTTAGTTCTAGGGCATGTTTCAATTAGCATCTATATGTTTGCATGCTTGCATTCATTCATTTGTATTGCATGCACCAGGCTCGGCGCATCATGCTAACTGCATTGTATTTCAATTCCAAGTTGAATACATGTTATCTGTTGCATTTCATATGCCATGTTTAGAATAGTCGAGCCTATCTTAGTTACATTTTGCATGTGTTGCATTAGCCATCTTAACATGAACTAGGATCATGCATTGATTACTAACTAGTTTCTGTTTTGGCTTGGAGTACTCGGTAAGTATTTATGCTTTAGCATCCTTGCATGTGTGTGAGTGACTGCCATGATAGCATGCTTGCCATGAGGCTATTTGCTTATGTGATATAACTGCCTGAATGCCTGTGGGCGAAGGTTGGGTTGCTTGAATTGGAATAATTCGTCGAAACCCGTGTTTTAGCCTACTTACGAGTAGCAAACCTCAAATCATTTTCCAAATAAACGGATATGCGATGCTTGGTTCCAAATTAGGCGATCTAGTCTATACTTGTATGCTGTGCGCATCACATAGTAATTCTAGGCTAATAAATCGGAATAAGAGCACATAATGTTTTCAAAACTCGATATCATGGTTAGTAGAGGCCGATCTTTGATCGGGCGAACGGGGGTGCTCACGAAGTGACCTTCCCCAATCGTACGCAAGTTCCTAAGCCGAGGCAACTTTGGTGATGACGGACACGTGGCCTTAGGCACGAGTCAGAGTTTTCCTAAATTCCTCCAAAATAAAATATTTAGGTGGTGACTCTGTATCTGGCAAAGCAGTCCATGTTTGGCACTTCTTTCTAAAAATCTGTTTTTTTCAAAACGATTTGCCGAATTTGGACTCTTTGGGGATTTATCGGTCTCGTATTGCACTTTGCGGGATTAGATTCAGAACCGCGACATTTGAGTCCGAACTGTAGTGAGCCCAATGAACAAAACGGGATTCCTCCTGGGACGTTCGGGGACGTCTATAGGAACCTGTACAAAAAGTTTGAAGAGGTGCAAGCCAAAATTTGAATTTTTCATATCCGAAATTTGAAAACAAAACCGGAAAGATTTTATTTTCCAAACAAAAAAATAATAATAATAAATATTTTTGGCCCAAAAAGAATTAGTATTGGATCAGACAAGCCCAACCCAACCATGCACCCGCGCCCAAGCTAAGCCCAGTCCAGCTCGCCCGATCAGCGGCGTGTTTATTTTGGGTCCAATGGGTCTAGCCCACTTTACCCATAACCTCACCCTTCCACAAAACTCGGGTACCCCTTGGGGCCCTCCCCAAGTTGCAAACCCAAGCCTTATAAACCCACACAAAGTTTTCCTACCAAACCAATGTAGGATAAATCTTAACTCAAACCTTTATGAAAATTCTACCAAACACACCATTTTCATGGAGCCCATTTTGGCATCAATTTCTCATTCACTCGATAATAGTTTTGAGCAACCAAATATACTACGTGAATCACAACGTGGCATAGAACGCGTTACTACTTAGACCCGCCAACTTTGGTGCATGGGTTCCACCTAAAAATTATACTAAAGTTTAGGAAAAGTTTGTTTTTTTTCCAAAACCATTTTCCAAACCATTTCTTACAATCCCTACCTCTACTGCCTTTCACCGTCCACATCTATGACTACTATCATCACAACCCCTACATCTGTTATGCACTAATCCCACACCCGCCACTCTCTATGACCCAATCTCATAAAGAAAGAGATCGGTTGATCTAAGTGTTTGAGGTTTCTAGATCTAGGGTTATGACATGAATGATTAAGAAAAAGGTAGTAAAAGAGAAAAAAGAGTTGGAGGTGGCAATGGAGGGGATTACAAGGGTATGAATGGAGTGGAAGAGGCAACGCACAGGGTGTTGGAATTGCAGTTGGGAAGGGACGACACCTGCAACAGTAGTAGATGGCTGATATTAGGGTTAAGGTTATGATTAGATTTTGAAGATTAGAGTATTATGGGGATAAAATTGTGTAAATTGAGCAACATTCAAAAAATCAAAATGTGTTATGGTATGAAATAAGTGATGATGTGTGCTAAGAGAACTTATGGTAAGTAAATTGAAGTTTCCATACATGTTGTATCTTTGACATTTATTGTACAAAAACTTGCTATTTTATTTAATCAAAATGGTGTGAAAGTTACAAATCGTGTCATGAAATATGAAGGTGGTGAGTTGGGTTGCAAATGAGTTGAGCTGAGCTAACCTGAACTTTTAAATATTTAAATTTATTTATTGAAAATTAGCCGAGCTTGAACTCGAGCCAAACTCAAATGATTGAACTCAAACTCGACTCATTAAATATTGGAGAAACTCGAGCACATTTCGAGCTAACTCGATTACATAAATGAGTAGAGTCTGAGCTTGAAAAAAAAAAAAAAAAAACTTAAATTAATTTACTTACTAAGATAAAAAATATAAAAAAAATTACGAGCTTGACTAGCTCGAATTGTTCATGAATAACTCGAGTTTGGCTCGTTTAAAAATCGTTTGAGATCGGTTCATTTACTAAATCGAATTGTTTATGAACAACTTGAGCTTAGCTCGTTTAAAACTTATTTGAGATCAGTTCGTTTACTAAATGAATAAACTCGAGTCCTAAGTTCGACTCGTTTGAGATCGATTTTATTAATCAAATATGTAAATTTACATAAATACCAAAGACAAATAGAAATAAAATAAATTAACAAAAAATTATTTAATACTATATTGTTGAAATAAAATATTAATTAATTAAATTTTTTTTTTCACAAGTGTTATCGAGTCGAGCTTAAAACTACTCAAGTTTATTCATTTAATAAATGAATCGATTTTAAACTAGTTTTAAATACATTGAGCTTGAGTTATTAATGGGGGATTTGGTCAAAACCCCATCATAGTAAAACTTTAATGTATTAAGGACAAACACAAAAAAAAAAAAAAAATTCTTGAAAAGTCCAACATATACCATTATTATCAGAATATTAAATTTTAAAATAATATAACTTTCGATATAGATGTTTATTTTTAATAAAATTAATATTTTTAAAATTCTCTCATCAAGATCTATCAAATAAGATCCATGTTGACTATGAAATTCTAAAAAAAAAAAAAATTTATTGCTGTCAAAATTGATGTAAATAGTAATAGTAACATATTACTCTGCTGGACAGTAACACGTTACTTTACTGTTACTTTATTTCACAGTAACATGTTACTTTAGTAATATTGTTCAAGAAAAAAAAATATTTTACATTATCTTTACTCAATTATGTGTTTTCTTCTTAAAAAAATTATGAAACAAAATAAATTAAATTATTATTTTTATCAAATAAGAGTCCAATAAAAAAGTTTTAGCTAAATTTCCTTTATTTATAAATTGTTTACCAACCCTAGTAGGGTTATTATAGTTGTAAAAAAGGGATAAAGTAAAGGTGTGAGTTCTATAAGGGAAAATTAGTCTAAGGTTCCTTTCCCATTTTTTGTGGTAGAAGAGATCCACAATATTATTTTATAATGTCTAAGGTCCCTTGATCCTACACCCGTATATTCCAGAGAAAATTCACTTTCTCGCTTTCTTCTTTCCTCTGGCTAGGGCTTCAATCATTCTCTCTCTCTCTCTCTCTCTCTCTCTCTGTGATTCGATCAACCATGAACCGTTGCTTCCACTCTCACTCTCATTCACTGCCACACCCACTGAGTGATTCATTTTGGAGCCAGATCCGTCACCATCGGCTTCATTAGCGAGTTCAGAGATTTGGGGCGGTTGATCATCACGAAAGCGATCCCAGGTCACAAATTAGGTTTTCCGGCGACGATCGATCCATTTCTCTCTCTCACCACATATATGTGTATACGTATATGTAGTGAGAGAGAGAAATGGACTCCCACCGCAAGGGCCCCGATTCTCGGCTTCTTCCGCTTTCACTAATCTAGAGTTTTCTCTATCTGTTGTGTACTGGGGTTGCTCACTGCCATAGCCATGGTGTTCTTCATAGTGATAAATACCAATCACATCACTAGTCATTATTCAAAATTTTGTGTTTGTGTGTGTATGTATTGGTTTGGGGAGTGACATAGACCGAGGGGGCATGTTGTGTGTTATAATTTCTGCAGCTATAAATTCTAACTCTGTTTCTTCAAATTTCCCAAGGTACTGTTGATAGATCTTGTAACACTCCAGCCAATGTATGAATCATGGATCACATTTTATCTAAGATTTATGATTTTCAACTAGAAAAGATTATGAAGGAGAATTTCTCTGGGTTTGGAAAGGGGAATTTCTCTAGTTTGAGTGGATTTCTTTGGGTTTAGAGAAGGGAAATTTCTCTGGAGAGCAGGGAAGGCCAGGAAGGCCAAAGAAATTTTCTCTGGAGAGGGAAATTTCTCTGAAGGCCAGAGAAGGAAAATTTCTTTTCTCTGGAAAGAAGGAAAGACCAGAGAAATTTCCAAATTTTCTCTAGAGAGTTGAGTCCAAGAGAGGTAAGGAGGGCAGAGAAATTTAAAATTTCTCTGGAGATGTAATTTTGTGGAAAGGCAGAGAAATTTCTTTAAGAGAGTGGGAAGTATATGGAGAAAGAAGAAAAGAGAAAGGGAGGGCAGAGAAATTTACAGTGGGAAGTTTAGGAAAGGTCAGAGAAAGGAAAGTCCAGAGAAATTCTTGGACCAATTTTCTCTGTGATGTGAATTTTTTCTAGATCAACTTAGGCGACCTTAGACATTATTAAAATATTAAATGTCTTTTATATTATAAAATCTTAATATTATGGACCTTAAAAAAAAATCCTCGTTCCACAAAGCAACCATTCAATAAAAATAAAAATATAAGAGTAGCATGGTGGTGGAATCTGTTGGGTTCTTGAAAAAAGAACTTGTTAATAATTTAATTATGGTTTATAAAAATTAATAATTGATTTATAATTAATAATTTAATAAAATAATATACACACAAATTTACAAACTAAAATTTGTTTATTGAGTGGCATCAGTCGTATTGTTTATTGAGTGGAAACAGAGGCATCAGTCGTATTCTCAATTGGGTTGTCCTCGGATCCGAGTCGAGTAGCAGAGCAGTAGAAGAAGAAGTAGTTGATTCTGAATCGATCAATCATCATCATCATCATCAATGGCGTTTATGAGGGGAGAACCGCTGGTGGCGAAACTGGCAGTCCTGGCAAAGTATGCAGTGCTTCCTGGAGCCATGGTGGCTGCTCTGATCTACTCTCCTCCCGATTACTCTTCTTCCAAGAAACACTCCTCCTCCTCCTCCAAGTAGATTATGGATCTACATCTCTCCTTCAATTCCAACGGTTCGCTTCCTCTCTTCTTCACTCTCAATTCATCCATCAATTTTCTCTCTTATCTTAGGTTTTCTAATAATCTCTATGTTGTTTGATTTGAGAATACAGCATATGTCTAAGAATTTTGTTTCTATATGCTGACCCTAATATTGTTATGCATCTCTAAAACTATTTTAGTTATTGTTGTTTTCATGTTGTCAAGTTTATGAGATTTTCATAGGATAGGAGACATAAAGATAATTATCACTTAGGTAATCTAATCTCTAGACCTTGCTCAATTTTTTACCCAAATTTCAAGGAAAGCTTTTATTTGATTTGAACAACTTCAATAATGTTAGTGTTGTAAATTTGAAAACCACAAATTGTGTTGAAAATTTGATTTGGGTAAAAAATGTTTAAAACTCAATTTGGTGTAAGTTTTATTCAAGGAGTGGAGATGTGTTTTCCGTGATTTTTTACTTAAATTTAAAATTAAATAGGTTTAAGTCCAGGGTTAGATATATGTTTAGGTGTTGTAGTTACCATGCTTATTACAGTTGTAGTTCATTGTTTTGCAGAGTTATATGGGTTTAATGGAATTTCAGTTATTGTGCCAATATCTTAGGAAGGATGTCCTATGGCGTGGTCCCATTTCATGGCACTCTTTCAGTTTCTGTCGTATTTTATGACTAGTAAGGAGTAGGATTTGCAGATGAAGTTAAGCCAATGAGTTTCTTTATGCATGTTTAGGATTATTTTAGATGTTTTTGTGATGTGAATTTTATGAAAATTTCCGTAGAATAAATTTAGGTCATTTTCACCAAGGTGTTGTAGTTACCACAAGCTGTTGTAATTCATTTATTTGCAAATTTAATTTTTATTTTTGGTTTTTAACATTTATGCTCCGTTTATTTTGATGTAAAATGTTTTTGTCAAAAATATTTTACTCATTTTCATTGTTTGGTTGAACAAAAAGTAAGTAAAACATTTTTGAAGGAAAATATTTTTGCATCATTTTCTAAAAAATGACTTACCTTTAAAAATTCCATAAATCAATTTTTACAAAGTTGACTCTCACTCACTACTTTTTCAATACATTTAGCATTTTCAAATGAGCTCATTAAAAAGTCATAAATGACACTTTATTGAATCAAAATTTCTCTTTTAGGCAATAAAATATTTTTGTTTCAAGTGTCAACCAAACGCCGAAAAACAAAAATAAAAATATTTTTTCTATGTAAAATCAATTTACAAGAAAAATATTTTTTTGTGTAAAATATTTTACGTCAAAACAAACGGAGCCTTATAAAAGTCAGTATTTTAGTAAAAGTTATGTATGATATCTTTGCTAAGAACGAAATAATCAAAATTTTATCACCAATTTTTTAAACCATTTAATTTGGCCCTCTGACCCACACTGGCTGCAATAACATCTCATTTGCCATGGATGTTGCCAACTTTGTGGGTATGAGCCAAACCATGAGGTTATCTTAAACTACAAATCAACATAAGTTTGATGGGGACTTGAACCATTATTAAGGTGGGATATTGGTTAAAGAGGAGGGATATGCTGATCTAGGCACAATATCTTTCTGGGGATTAGTTGGATTACTACATAGAAAAGTGCCCTTCCGTAGTGCAAATTTGGTTAAATATAATGTTAACAAATAGAATCTATATACAAAAGTACTTGTACAAAATGACGTGGTCTGCTCAAATTCCTTGATTATAAAATTACATTTTTAAGCTTCTTCGAAAATCAATTTTCAGAGGGAAAAAAAGAAGAAAGGAATTTGGTATGGCATAATTGCTCGTGTGGGCAATTCTGAAAGAAAAACAAAAAGCGTTACAAGGCTTCACCAACTTAATTGTAGATGTAGGTTTTTTTTTATTATATAATATTATAAAATATAAATGATGTCTTGTTACATGGTCTAAGGAAATACCAACACTCCGACACCGACATGACACGACCCGACAATTGCCAGACACTTCTCAACACCTATCAAATACATGTCGAAATATGTCTCACTATTTGTAAAAAAATTCCAAACTCAGGACGTCCTTTTGACACTTGAAGAGTACGTGTCTATTGTTGAGATACAAATGAAACACATTACAAGTTCGAATAAAATTACTTATAATTTGATAATAAAAGAAAAATACCGCAAATTTATACCTATTCTTCTCCTTTATAGTTTAAAATTATATTTTTGAATTAAATTTTCATATATATGATTAGGACTATTCATAGGTCGGTTTGAGTCAGGTTTGGCCTTGACTCATCAACCAAACCGTATGCGTCGGATCCAACATTTATGAAACCAATCTCCACCACTTTAGAGATGAAAACCATCCATATCAACCATTCGGTTTCATGGCCAGATTAGGTCAGCTACCCAAAAAACTCAAACCACAGCCACTACACCTTCTACTTTTTGCAGTGCCCCCAAAACCAGAGTTAGATAGACAAATGTGAAAAAACAAAAGGTTAAAATTATTGTACAAATTTGAAACAAAAAATTGATACAACTACAATGATGAAATTTATATGATAATAGGGAAGGATTAAAAATCAATAGAAAATCTATTTATTTTTACAAATCCACTTACCTAGGGTTTTTGATCAAACATAGATAGGGACAAAGATGGTGTGAAGGTTTCGTTGGTAGCCTTCCTATGATTTAATCGACCACATCTCGTTGATCTCTAACGAATCTGCCACATGTTTATCTTCAAGAATATAAATCGAAGTCAACCACTTGGCAACTTTTTTGGTCAGGTTAGGTGGTTTATTTGAGTAAATCATGAATATATATGCCATAAAATAAATATATAGAATTATATATTTTGCATGTGCCCTCCACATGTCGTGTTTGAAAATTTCCATGTCATCTTGTTCATGTCGTGTCATGTGTCCATGTCCGTGTTTGTTAGTGCCTGGTCCATGTCTACTCTTTGTACAGTTCCTATCATATTTTTGTACTAGTAAGGGAATAGGATGTGCAGATGAATTAAAGGAATTGAGTTATGTTTTATACTATTTCCGTAGTCTAGTTCATAAATGAACATCCTTACAAACAATTTGTAGATGCCTCAATCCCAACTTGTTGAACCATGTGGATTCCCTAAGCCGAACCAAACCAAGTCTTGTGTCCCATTTAGGTGGGGTGAATCCTTTTCACGGTATATGTTTTTTCATATTAAAGCTGTATTGTTGCATCAGCTCCAACAGGGATGCAAAAATGTTGTATCAAATAACATTCACTGGTTGTGGGAGATTGGGTTTTTGTTTTCAAATAGAGTGATGATTTAAGTGATTTGGGAACTTGAAAGAAGGAAAGAAAAACTCAACCTTTGCCTTTTTTTTAAAAGATCGAGGGCTAACTTTTCTTGCTTCTAGTGATGTTTGGTTCCTTATTTTTCCCGCCTTGCTTTATTCCTTTCATTTTCTTCTCCATTGCACCTCTCAACCCCTCGTTTGCCTTGTCCTTTTGAAAAAAAGGTTTTGTGTCAAGGCAGGTCAACACCTTTTAGTCATCCAGCTCGGAATATTGACTAATAGTTGAGGATGAGCTGGTTCTTTAATTGGCAGAACATGTACTTGTACACGATGCCTGTTAACTTAACTGAGCTTCTCATGCAGCCTTGTCCATTAACCTTGAAACAACTTGTGAAATAACTAGCTTGAGATGGAGAATAGCACATAGAACTTCAGCTGAGTGGCGATCTTCTCTTGCAGAGGTAGATTCATTGCTTCAACAATTAGTTACTCTATTTAAAGAGGTTAAACTCTTGGATGCTGACAGAAAACAGACTTATATAATGATGTTATTATCTCCTTAACTATGTTCATTTCATCAACCTAATTTCAGTGGGATGCTAATGAAGATCATAGAAAGAAGAAAAATGATAAATTTGGAATTTCATATGGAGCATGTGATGCAACATCTATTGCATTGCTTAAGCACGATAAGCTTTGGAAGCCCAAAACAAAGTCAAAGGGTCCAATGTTCGTCAAGAAGCTTTTTTGGTCCAAAAGAAGTGTCCATGGTAGTGTTTAGTAGTTAAAATTTTAGTAATTTCTTAACTTCTTGGACATGGCCTGGTTTTTATTTTGGGTCAAGTTATTAAATGGATCATTATGTATAGATTTAATTATGTCTAGAATAATCTTAGTAGTAAAAAAAATCCAAGTTTCCTATTTTGAATTCATGTCATGGTTGGAGTAAGAATTAGAAGTCATCTATGAAGCCCCGACACTTCAAAACAAGTGCCGTATCCGTGTCGGACGTAAGGACACAGTAGGGACACGCGGAATTTTCAGGGGACACGTCGGGGACACTAGCTTATGGACATGCTAACTTATCTTTTTCCTATTTTCTTTAGTGCTTTTGCTGAATGTTGGATGTTGAATGTTTATTATTTTTTTATTAGATTTAAATACATAATAGATCATCCATAAAAAATAAAAAAATAAAATAAAAAATGAACTGTAAGTATTAATTTTACATATAGAATTAGACTTAGTTTTTGTTAATATTGATTATTTATGAATGTAATATTAATCTAAATAGCAAATAAAAATATTTAAAAACATAGTTTATTGGCATGTCCCCGCTGTGTCCGTGTCCTCATTTTTTTGAAATCGCTGTGTCCCGTGTCCGCCTCCATGTCGTATCCATGTGCGTGCTTCTTAGGAAGTCATCAAAGTTTCGTATCAAAGTTGAAATAGAATTGGAAGTCATGGTCATAGTTACTCTAGAATATTTGCATATACCAAATATTTTTAGTTTTCAAATCTGAGTTGGTCCTTATAGAAGTAGAAGAGTAGGCTTTGGCCTAACCCTTGTGTGAGGGTGAAACACCTCTTTCTCTCTCTTCTTGTTCTACTTCTTCTCTTTCTTCTTCTTTGCGCACATACCCTAGTTACTATTCTCGGTTTACTATTTATGGCCCTCTAAAAGTATACTTTTCAGCCCCAAAACCATATTCAATCACCCCCAAATCAACCTTAATCCCTTCCTACCTATTAGTCTTCAATTTCAACCATTAAAACCTTAAATTACTTACTGTTTGGGCCTTCTAATAGTCTCTGTCTAAAAAATAAGGAAACTGATGGGCCGTCAATTTGTTTAGTTATGACAATATATTTATTTTAATTTATTTGCTAAATTGATAATGAACCCAAAAATAAATAAATAAACAAAATAAAATAGGAAAATAAAGTGTCATTTGGCAAGTTGTCCGGTTACATATTTTAAGCCATAGCCTAGGACTTTTATGGACTTTACGGTTGCCATGTAATTTACATGATATATTGGGACCATGCATCAAACATTAAACCACAACTTTAGTTTGACACCCATTTATAGGGTGTAGACCGTGTAACTGAGCCATGAAATCTCCTTCCAATTAATCAAATCCGTACAACATATGGCGATATTTGTATACATAATTTATAGCCATCAGATGATTGATTTGCTTACATTGTTTATGGCGATCATATCATTCAATTGTACATGGTCACATCAAGACATATTTTGTAGATGCTTTGGATTTTGTCCGTTGTTTTTCTAATACGCTCCTTCACTTTACCCTTGTGTATGGTCACGGAGCAATTTAGCCCCCTGACATTTAAAAATAGTTTTGAGCTAAATTGTTACTAGTACTCCGTTAATATGTGCAGTAAAAAGATATGTACCCTCTCTTTCTTTTCCTCCTATTTTTTCATTGCAAAAATATAACCTAATTTCTAATTTAAACCAACGAAGCAAAACATTAAACCTCTAATTTATAACTTTGTAACCTAAAATCAAATATTAAGTTGTACTACACATATAGTATAGGTATTAATTCGATGAAGTTTGCGTACTGGTTTTCCAAGTTCCTATAGAGGTTCAAATAAATTCAAAGGTTATTTGAACCTAGCCTTCAAATATGGATTTCCCAGATTACAGCTGTGGAACATAGGTTAATTCTCGTGCTTCAAGATAAGGACAATCTTTTGACTTAATTGCAAGCTCTTGATAATAATTAAGAAATTGAATTGTTATCTTTTCTTAGAGTGGCTCTTTCAACAGTGGTGGGAGGTGGATGGGAAGCTGAATGGGCGGTGGGGTTAGGGTTATGATGAATAAATGACATAATTGTCTTTTTGCATTGGAGTTGATTGACTTTTTTATTTTTATTTTTCATGCGAACTCTCAAACTAGGCATGTATGCCACAATATCCATCAATTTGGATGAAATTTGTAATGGTAGTGTGGGGAAAAAATCAAAGCCACAGTGTTTTTGAAGAGATCAATGAAGAGTTGATCCATGCCTATGAATCTGCAAAACAAGTCATCACTTTTTCTCCGTTGGCCTATGCTGGGCGGGCACTTCGATTTCTAGGTTAGCACCACCTTCATGAATATAACAATAGAATGATTTATTGAATATGCAAGTGTATTGTTGTCTACCTCATTGTGCTAGAGTGTGAGCTCTTTATAGAGCATGAATGTCTCCACTTGAATAACCAACTCAGGTGGTTGCATTTATTGTGGGGTAGTGCCTCCTTTTTTGGAGGTTAATGAGCCTTATCCAGGTGCACTAGTGGAATGTCTTGTTGAGATGCATCATGATTCTCTTCACCATAATGGCTTAGTTGTGTATCTTAAAATACTGCCACGTGTCCATGGTGGGTCCTTTGTAACTTTTATGCTAATTTTTGCTCCCCCAACTTTCGCTTTCTTTGATCAAAGTGACAAAGGTGTAGAAGCTTTTTGTTGCTATGATTGTCAATTGTTTGGAGTGATATTTGGGTGCTAGGCCATGTGCCCCCCAGTCTCCCAATTTGATAGAATATGATATTGGACATGCCTAACTAAGTTAGGACTTTTGCATTGCGTGTCTAGGAAGTGCTAAGTCTGTGAGAATGCCTAGCAGGTGCTAGGGATTATTCCAAGAATGCCTTGCAGGTGCTAAGGTTTATTCCGAAAGTTCTAGGGAATGCCTAGCTAGCAAGTGCTAGGGCTTAGTCCAAAAATGCTTGACTATGTTAAGGCTTATTCCAGAGAATACCTAGTCATGCTAGGATTTTCATTTTGAATGCCTAGTCGAGCTAGGGCCTACATGAATAGTGCCTAGGCAAGCTAGGGCTTATACGTGGAATGCCTAGCCGAGCTAGGACTTACATGAATAATGCCTAGACAAGCTAGGCCTTATTCGTAGAATACCTAGCTAGGGATGGACCCTCTACTAGGACTTCGAGTCTCCGCTTGTGAGTATCCATCTTTTGAGAAAGAAGTGTTACTTTGTTAATATCCGATGTTTTTTAGAAAGAAACCGTAATTTTGTCAATATTCCATTTTTGAGAAGAAACTATAACTTTGTTAGCGTCTAGTTTTTTGTGAAAGAAACTGTAACTTTGTAGTATCCAATTTTTTAGAAAGAAACCGTAACTGGGTTGGTGCGGTGACATGGGTTGAGAACGAAACCATAACTTTGTAGTATCCAAGTGCACTTGTGGGAGCAAATATTTGTATAAAAGTTACATGAGACCCACCATGTACACGTGGTATTATTTTAAGTTACTTAACTAAGCCATTATAGTGGAGAGAATCATGGTGCATCTCAACTGGACATCCCACTGGTGCACCTGGATAAGACTAGTCACCTCCAAAAAAGGAGGCACTAGCCCAGATTAAATGCAACAACCTTGGTTATTCAAGTGGAGACATCCATGCTCTATAAAGAGTCCACACTCTAGCATATTGCGGTAAACAACAATACACTATCTTTATATTCATGGAGGAGGTGCCAACTTAGGCATCAAAGTGCCGCCCAACATAGGCTGGCGGGGCACCAACGGTGTCTTGTTTTGTAGATTCATGGGCGTGTTCATTTATTCGTTGATATCTTCAACAACAGTGTGGGTTTGATTTTTTTCCCATACAATTTGGCACCGTCTATGAGAACAATCAAATTCAATGGAGAGATGAAGAAGATGCATCAATTCTGCAATTTTTTGAATACTTGTCACTTAAGATCAACAATTTTGCATGTCATAAGAACTTGGTCTCAAAGGAAGTTTAGCTTTATGGAACTTATTTTACTCCAGTGTGTGCATATGAAGAACAATACTTTTGATGCAAACCCAGCGCTTTGCTTTGGGTCTGCAACTGTGAGACTCAACAATTCTCTCTCAACTCTGAAGAATTGTTCGGCGATGGAGACCATGCACAGTGGAGTGCCGACAACATGGTAGTTTGCATTTCAGCCACTGAAACAGCCTATACAGCTGGGGACCCCAATGGCATGCCAAGCAATGACACGGTAGCAGAAGAACACCCCAATGTGATGGTCACTCACAATCCAGTGCCACCACTCTCTCTCTCTCTCTCTCTCTCTCTCTCTCTCTCTCTCTCTACTAAGAAACAAAGGCGGGTGGGTAAGAGATGAGGAGGTGGTTGTCCACAGGTAGGGAGGTGAAGTTCAAAATAAGCCAAAACCACGAGTGTTTTTCATTTATTTAAATGTCATGGCACAGAGTGCTCAAAGCAAAAATTACAGGGGAGTTAAAGAGAATTTTGCCAAAAAGAGTAGGTTGGGGGTGGAATAGGTTAAAAGGACAATGAATTTGAAAATGACAAAAGTAGGCAGAAAAGATATATGGTTGAAAATAGCACAATCTTGCTTTATATCTGCTTGTACTTGGGGTTATTTGCCCCATCTCACTCAAGGTAAAAGGGAATCACATTATGATCTTGTGACTAACGTAGATTATCTAACTTAATCTGCCATTTGGTTGGTGTCAACATGAGAGTTTGATAGTTAACATGTTTTATCATTCTGTACAAGAGTAGGAAATAGGATTACTCTATGAATTGCAGCTCAACTGTTACAATACCTCTGGTGCAGGGATACAAGGTGTCTCTTTGGAGATGTGCTGGGCTCTGTTGGGTGTGGTTCTGGTATGTAATAATCCTGTTAGCTCTTCTTTGTTGCTGTATTCCATATGTAGGCATATGGGAATATGAATAGTTTATGTTCCTTTGAAGAACCTTTGAGTAGGTCTTTTCCTGATGCTTTACAAACAATAAAATGGAGTTGAATTGGATTAATGCAAGTTGTTCCTTTAATCCCATCATTTAATTCATGGATCTAAGTACTGTGTGGAGTGTGCTTTTAATTGATTTTTGATAAATGATTTATGTATGTGCCTCTTGTGCAATGTCATTGGAACTCAAGTGAGCACATGCTGCAGAATTTATGTTGGGATTTGTGATGAGATTAGGGGTTCAGTTAGCTTTCCTGTCTAGTGGTATCCTTCGGAACCGTTGGTTTTTTCTTGATTGCCTCCAACCCTCACTCGAGTTCCGATGATCTGAACACCTAATTGACCAGACATCCAGCCATGTGTCATGTTTGGTCCAAGTTGACTGGACAACATGGCCTAGCAGAACATGCCTCCCACGATTATAATATATATGTATATTGGTTTGTGATTACAATATATTATCATGTTGAATACTTGGGGTCACTTGGAGCTTCATCAAGTTTACTCTCATCTGAATGTTCCTTCTATATCTGAGGGTTGGGTTACTATCATTGTTATTTAATGCCGCCATATTGGGTTGATCAAGGCCGCCCTGGAAGCCCAAATAAACAGGGACTGGAGTATTTTGGAAGCTGCAGTCCTGCAAACTCAGAAAAAGACTCTGCAAATAATGTGTGAATTAAATTTATTTTAGAGGTGATTCACATCATATCAAATCAAATTTACATACACTTCGGATTTTGGATAACCTTCTGGACAAGTATTTTGGGTATTTAGAATTTTTGTTTTGGAAGGGAATAGTGATTGAGGGTGGTTTAGGTGAAAAAATAAAATAAAATAAAATAAAAAAAACACGAAGAACAAGAAGAAGAAGAAGAAGAAGAAGAAAGGCACAAGGGAAGTCATTAAAAAAAAAGTAGTGGTGCCAAGGGCTAGTGTTACAATATTATGTTCTTTCAATAAGTGTGAACCTTTATTTTTAGTTTGATTGAAATTTTTATTATTTGTATTTGTGTTATCTGTGTCATGTTTGCCTTTATAATTAGATCGGGTTAGTGTTATGATACTTGACACAATTAATTAAACGATGTAGTTAGTGTTGAGGAAATAACAAAATTTTAAAATAATACGATACAAACAGGACTCCCGGCATGATTTTTAGTCCTAGAAACACTGACAACAAAAAGCCAATGCCCCAAGCAAAATGGTGAACCAAATACCAGGACTCAGGAGTACTTTAAAGCAATTTCATTAGCACTGAACATCATCCAAAACAATAATTTATTATGTATCAATTCCTACTTCAGAAAGGCAGGAAAGTACCCTGCAAATTATTATTATTATTATGATGTTATTCATGTGGCATTGATGTGGTTATGCCAAAAATATTAATTTCAACATCTACACAAATAAATTATAAAATTCGTTTAAGACGCTGAATAATTTTCAATCTACAATGAGCTTTGGTACCCCAAGCCCCTTAAGCTCTTTTGGTGGGATTTCTTCTGCGACTTTAATACCTGAGTTTTTTTTGGTATTGTTTGGAAGCATGTTGTTTGATGGAGGAATCCGAACTGGGACCATGATGTCTCTGACAATGTTATTACTTATAACATTACTCTTTGGGTGGATGGTGGGGTGGTGTTTGGCAATAGGCATGATTAGTGCTGGGAATGGGACACTTTTAGTTTTTTTGTTGTGATATGAACTAGTATCAAGTCATGCATCTTTGCCAACTACCCGTGGGTTGGCTAATTTGGATACTCCTTCCCCCTCAAGTCAAACTCAAATTCATGCTACTGCTTTGATCATGATGAACAAAGTCATGATGGCCCTTTTTGTCCAATTTGACCACCCAAATTTCTTGACTCATCATGCATCCTACAATCATTCATGTAGGGCTTCTTTTTTTTCTCCCCCCTTATAATAATTTTAACTTTTTTTATTAAACCCAATTGTTTCTTGAAGTTGCATTTTCAAGACATGGCTGTAGAGTTGAAATTGCGTTTTGATAACATGACTTCAACTAATTTGCCATTAAAGCGGGTTAATCTGACCATGCAAAGCTGGATTAGGCTGAATACCTGTTCGGCCACGGCCCGGATCCCTCTGTCAGCTTGGGCCAGTCAAATGCAAGGTCGAGCCATGGAGCCCCTGTTACGACCTTGATCAAGTGTCTATGATCAAGCATTGATAAGTGGGATAGCCTAGAATGCGAGCAACATGGAATTGAACATGAGTTGAGTCGAGCAGTCTAGTAATTCCAAGGCCAATCTAAAATGGGGGAGAATTGCGGCAATGGTTAGGAGATGGTTGGCAATGAGGTTAAGAATGGCGGACTCAGGGAAAAACGGAAAATTATCAAAGGATGGTCGAGCAGGCTGTTTTTGGCTCTGTAGGGTTGGAGTTGGGCCTTAAAGTTTTTTAACCCAGCTTCCTTATGAGAGAAGGTGGTTTAAAGTGATTCTTAGCCGCATGAAATAAAATGAGCCTAATAGAATGGTGATCTCTCCAGTTTAAGAATGTTAATGACTTGAGCAAGGGGCACTTGAGGTGGTCATCTTGTTATGCATCTTGGAGAGTATCGAAGGGACTTCTCCGACCAAATTTCATTTGACAGGACTTACGGTGTTCTTTATCTTACAGGTCCATTGTACCTAGATTACCTAGATTAATTGCAGAGCTTCGATTTCGTTAGGGCATGTTTATTTGGACGGACTAAAAAATGGGAGATTATAATTTATTAAACTGTTAATCTTGAAATATATAGTCTATAGATTATATAGTTGGAAATGAGGTGTATCTCAGATTTGTTTAGGTATGGGATTAGAAATCTATTTTAAAATTAATTTTTATTTTTTTTCATAAAACTAATTTTTATTTTTTTTAAAAAAATAAAAATTAGTTTATGAAAACTAAACCAAACACGTCCTAAACATTTGGAGGGTATAATTGTCTTTTTATTAATTAATGCAGAGGAGGTGTATCTCCCCCTCTCCTCAAGATAGGATAATCCCACATACAAACAACTGACAAATTGTACAATTTTTCAATCAAACAACAAACTACTCGATGTGGTGGATGTGGGGACATATTTTTCGAGTTGTCCACGTGGCTAAGGTTGTTAGCCGAGGTGCCGCCAACTCGTTGAGATATGATGTGATCATATCTGAATCCGAAATATTTGGATAGAGTACAAGAATTTAAATGGTTTCAGGCTCTCTATTTAGATAGAGATGAAACTCTTAAGGAGTTCATTCTAATCTGAATAAGAGAAGTTTGAGATAAGCATTATTCTCGTAAAGGATAAAGTCTTATAAAGTAAGACTTTTAGGAAAAGTGAGCACTCTTTATTATAAAAAAAAAAAAAGTATCCCGGTGGATCTAAGGTATGTTTTTTGACTTAGCATTGTTCATTTGATTCGTTATCTTTGAGAGATAAGTTATTGACTTGATCGTTGAAGTACTCCAGGTATTGACTTGATTGTCAGAGTGTCTCTAGTGGACGAGCCACCATGATTTTTCTTACCTTCGTATGTGTAGATGTTTGACTTGATATATTACGCCGCGTACATTCTAACTAAGTTTCCAAAATCTCTGCAGAGAAATCTGTTTAGTTGTGAGGTTGAAAATCAACACTCACAATAAATATAGAGTCTAATCTCCTCTTCTAATCTTCCCAAACAAATATCTCCTTTACGTAAATTCACACTTGAAAATATAATTTTGGGTTTGAATTAGAGTTTGGATAGTACAGCTTCAATTAATGTGGCGTACATTAGAAAAAAAAATTGAAGTCTTGAAAACACAATCTGAGTCCGTAAAAATAAAAATCTGTTTGGATTTGAGAATTTTGTTTCAAAAACTACTTTCATTTTAATAAGAGAAAAGCTCAGCGTATCCATCCTATCCTATCCTATCCTTCCATCTCTATAGAGACAGGCCTGTCCACTGTCTAGAAAGGCTCCAACCTAGACAGAGAAACTGCTCAGGTCCTACAAACCTAAGTCTACCCGCCCTCGTGCATGCAATGAGAGAGAGAGAGAGAGAGAGAGAGAGAGGGGGGGGGGGGTTAGGGTCATAGGGACACAACCTATGATGAATGATGAACAAAAAGTGACGTCAAAAAAAAAAACCACCAATCTCAATGCCCAGAGAAGTTATTGGTGGTCCATAAGTGATTTCACGTCATATTTCATATGTATTATGATTAATTGAGGGAATAAAATTTATTATTTATATTAATTAATTAAAAAATATGAGATAACATAATAATTTAAGTAATTTATGATTAGTAAGGAACCAACCAATAATTTTATCAATCCCAATCTCATCCATGCTATCACGTCAAACAGAAGAGAGATCTTTCATCGATAATAAAATCGTAAGCTGGCAGCAAAATGTCCAATAATACAATGTTACGTGCATGGCTGGATATAACATATTTTACTCCCTGCTATTACCACCACTGCTGTTACAATATTTCTACTTACTTTCTTGCACATTAGATCATATATATATATATATATTAGTAAATCTTATATGGTACATAACATATATATAACCTTAAAAGAGAATCAATATTAGTATTTGGAAAGATCTTTAAAGATCCAAATGCCAGGAGGATTCTCCCCTATTGAAAACCATTGACATCTCAGGAACAGTTGTTGTATCAATTCCTCCACAATAATAATCCATGTCAACAAGCAAGGGATTTGCATAATAGGGTTCATGGTTGTGGTGGTGGTTAGTCTTATTGTAGTCTACCCAGCGTAAGTTAGCATGGGGTGGTTGAAACAGGGAATAGTTGGCCTCTGTCTTGCACTGTTTATGAATAGTAGCAGTAGTAGTAGTGGGTTGTTGATGTGAGAGGAGGGACTTGAAGAGGGATGGTGATGGGTTGTTGTTGTTGTTTAGTGTGGTGGTTCTGCTGGTGGTGGGAGTGGGTGAAAATGAGGGTTGAAGTTGGTGGTGGAAATTTATTGTTGGGAGGGGGTGGTGGGGTTGGGAGGAGAGAATTGGATTTATCAGTGTTTTGAGGTCAATGTCTTGGTGGTGGTAGTGAATCAGAAAAGGGTTTTGGTGGAGAGAATGGATTGGATAGTGAGATTGAGATTCCAACATTGCTGTTGTTGCTGGTGTTGTTTCAGATTCAAGCAATGGGGGTAGAGAATCAGTGGTGGCAGATGAAGAATAAGCCTCGAATAAGTAGCTTTGGCCTCCAAACATTGCATTTCTCTTCTCTCCTGTTCTGTGTATTATTCTGCAAATCACCCATTCCTCCTGCCAAAAATAAAATAAAATAAGAACTAGTTTCACAAACAATTTAGGGTAGGGTCACGCTAAATTATTTGAAGGTGGGAGTAATGTATATATTTTCAAAAAGGAAATGACTTGCAAATAAAAATATTATTTAAAAACATATGTAGAAGAGAAATAAAATTTATCATCTGATTTATTTCACTTCCTATTTACATTTATGCAATAAAAACCATGTTTGTATATGTAGGATTTAATATATTCAAAAACTAGTGAAACTTGCTATGCCACATAGCAGATGAAGAGTTTGGTAAAATTAATTAGGTGACATATAGAAACCCTCTAGAGAAAATGGTTGATCAATGACATTTTTTAAATCAGGAATATCATTTTGTATATAGTGAGTGTTTTGTGGGAAATGAAAAAACTATTACTGCGTATGATTTGTATTTAGAATCATAAGGTAAAATTTTCAAATTACTTTTTAAAATTTATAACTAAAACACATAATTTAAAATTACTCAAAACTCAGTTCAAAAATTAATTTCAAAACTCATAACCAAACACAAACTCAAAATTCAATTTAAATTTTTTTTCAAAACTCTTTTGATGATATAGTAGGTGAAGATGGTTAGTAATGAGATTACTAAATTATTTTTATAAAAAATCAAAAATAAATAATTTTTATATTTAAAAAATATCTAAAACAAGTATATATATATTATATATATTCAAATAGCATGTTACAGTTGCAAAATAAATAAATAAATAAATAAAAATAAAAACATTACACGGTTTTGGTCGACCAGTCAGATGTCCGAGAGGACGACCGGATAGGCCTAATCCACTCTTTTCAAAATTTAAAATTCAAAAATTTCTTTGACAACTCTTTTCAAAATTCATAATCAAATAAAGTTTTTCTTTTCAAAACTCAACTCACAATTTTACATTTAACTCATAACTCTAAAAAAAGAATCACAATTCTAAAATTAAACTAAATGCAACTTATATTAAACAAATTTTTTCTTTTTAAAATTCAACTCTCTCAACTCAAAAATCTAAAAAGAAAATCACAATTTTAAAATTAAATTATTTTGTATGAAAGTTTTTGTTTGTAAAATCATTATGTATTATAGGTTATTAGCATTTTCCAACTATGTAAATTGACAAATAGTAGATTTGAAAAAAGAAAATGAAAAAAAGGGGATATTAGTCAAGTGAAAATTGGCTAGTCGTCCTATTTGTCACATTGATCTTGTTGCATCAATCAGCAAAACAATAAAGTCAGACATGTAAAAGGACAAAACAAAAGAGGTGAGAGAAATTTTGATTGGATTAATCACTTTGTATCTATTTTGTTATCAAAAAAGTGCATGAAAATGAAGAAAATGAATAACCTTGAAGGAGTGACGGTAGGAGAAGTCACCGTGGAGACGGTACTCATGCATGACCCACTTGGTCTTTTCACCACGGGGTGCTCTTCCCTTGTAGAAAACTAGGGTTTTCTTCATCCCAACCAGTGCACTGGACGCACTGTACACTTCTCTGTCTTTACCAGTTGCTTTCCAATACCCTGCACCTGTTGCTCTGTTTGTTCTCAGCCCTGTTGGGTACTTCCTGTCTCTCAAGCTGAAGAAGTACCACTCTCTCTCCCCCATCTTTGCCCCATCTGCACCCACACTTGTAATTTCTTAACACACCAACAATAACCACCACAAATTAAGATGTCTGTTTGATTGTTTATTGGAGTTATTTATACCATTTATTATTATTATTACTACTTTGAAAATCCATATCCAAGTGTTTTGTTTTGTGCAACTTTTGCTTATTGTTTAAATTAAACTAAAGAAAGAAAAACTACACTAAACAGGTCTCAAAGTGTTTTTAATTTAAGAGGCAGGCAATTTAATTTGTTGGGTTCCAAACTATTTGTGTCTTTCAGCTAAGAAAAATTGCAAGGGCATATAAATAAACAACATATTTGGTTTGGTGGATCCTACGTATCTGTGTGTGTGAGAGAGGATTATATTATGTTTGATTCTGTGCACCAGGAAGAAGAAGAAAAATTGTTTTGCTAATATCAATATGAATGTCAGAGAGATTAAATGATTTCTGGAAAGGAGAAAGATTTTGCAACGAAAGAAGAAATTAAGGTCCAGAATCCAGAGAGGAGTGTGTGATTGGTACTCTTCTTAACTCAAACTGGATCTGCATGTTTATTTGAGAATAGAAAAGGACATGCATTATTGAAAATTTTATAGGAGAGAGTGAAGAAAGTAGGAAGGAAGGCAATAACCCAACCCAAAAGGGAAGGTGTCTGAAAGTTTCAGGTCGAAAGCTGGCTGAGTGAGAGACCTTTATTAGTTTTCGGAATCTGGGTCCAAGCAACGTATTACAGATCCCCATTGGATTCTCTCTCTTTCTTGCACTGTGTTTGTAAATTGTATGCATATCTTCTCCACATTGGACGAACAACACCATTACATTACCCATAAACTTAAATTTATAATATATATATCTAGCTATGCAGTGCAGTGACAATAAAATGCTAGTGCATTAATTTATGTTGATGACAAAAAATGAGGAAACAAAAGGATATATATATATATATATATACCTGGAAGCTCCCAAGGCTCACATCGATTAAGGTCGACCTCGGCAATGTGGAGAGCAGCATAGAAAGTGCCATGAAAGACTTTGGAAGCGAGATAGAAAGTTATAAGCTCTTCGTCAGTTGGGTGGAACCTGAATCCCGGTGGCAATCCTTGCTCGTTTATGTCTTCGTTTAGTTCACACATAACATCTTCCATACCCAACATCTGAGAGAGAGAAAGAGAGAGTATATGATTAGAGATGAAAAGAGGAGGCAGGCTGTTATAACTTAGAAAATAACATGTAGATATATAGGGAGGGGAAGCACTGAAACCGACGGGTAGAGAGAGAGAGAGAGAGAGAGAGAGAGAGAGAGAGAATTGGGAAGTTAATAATAAAGGCTATGGATGGGTGGATAGAGTGGGAAGGGCCTACAAATGTGCACCTGAGAAGGGTACACACCATAATAGAGAAAACAATTTTAGAAAGACGAGAGAGATTGTGGAAGGTGAGAGAGAGAGAAGAGAAAGGGGGGTTTGTTTTGGTTTATTAAATGCGACTTTGGCTGCAGAGATGGAAGAAAGATGATCAGATTCTTATGCGTGCGTGTGTGACCAAATGTTTAGGGGGAGGAGCCTCCAGCCAACTCAGCCTTTCCTTTCTCCCTTAGATGAGATTTTCACTTCAATAAGTTTCATAAAAATTATGTTTGTTTAGAAAAAATTATAATTATATTATCTTATGGGATCAGAAATACAGGGACTAGCAATTTCATTAACAGGTGATTTTTAAATTCAATTTCATGGATTGAGAGGTGAAATGATTGTTTTGTTCCTTATTTTACATAAATAATAAAGTCACATTCTATATGATAAGAATTTTTATATAATTTCATATATTTAGTTCTAATTAACTAATATCATCATACTTACTATATAAACAAACACAATTTATATTGCATCTCTAACTTAATACCACCACGCCATAATCTCATCATTTAATGCAATCGTATTAATAATTTTATTCAATCTAATCCGATAAATAATGAGCCTCAAGGGTAATCGGCGGTCATAATCCAAACAACTCAAATTCAACACTAATTTTGAGTAAATTACACTTTTGCATTCCTGTACTTTGCACCAAATTTTACTTTGGCCCTTACATATGAAATCATGACAAACAATCTCCTGCAATTCTGGTCAAATCTCACTTTGATCTTTACATATGAAATTGTGACAGTCAACCCCTGTATTTTTGGTCAAATCTCATTTTAGTTCCTACACACATGTCAATGTCCCTTTTTGTTATTCAATTGTTTAAATCTTTAACAGAATCTAATCATGTGACAAGAATGCGACTACAATACGAGGAAAAGAGAGAAAAAGCATCTACATTTTTCAGTAATACGCACTTTGTCCCAAAAATTACAGCAAATTATGACTGTATTAGATTAAAACAAAACGCATATTGTGAATTATTAAGAAGATTAATTAGGATTTTACAAAAGTTAGAATCACGAAACTCTGTTTTTCACGGTAACACAATCTTCTATCTATTTATCTTTCTTTTTCTTTGATTTCTTTGTCTCATTTTTTTAATATTTCAAAAACTTTATTTTCTTGTCTCTTCGTTTTAATTTTTAGCATACAAACATATATATATATTTATCACATAGGAGAAAGTGTATTGATGGAAAATATGGATAATTTTCCTCACTTATCCTAATTTCGTAGTCATATTTTTGTTACATGATTGAATTTTGTTAAAGATTTAAAATTAAAGTAACAGAAAAGAAACATTGACACTTGTATAGGAACTAAAATGGGATTTGAGCAAAAGGGCAGGGGGTTGACAGTCACGATTTCATGTGTAGGGATCAATGTGAGATTTGACCAGAAGTGCAGTGGGTTGACTGTCATGATTTCGTGGTAAGGAGCAAAGTGAAATTTGATACAAGGTGTGAGGATGCAAAGTGTAATTTACCCTCTAATTTTTGTAAGGATTCAATAATGGTATAATTTTTAAATTTGGTGCAAGTTTGGACAGAAATTCTACAATCTAAATTAAATTTTGATCAAGTTTAGGTACAAACACTCGGCAACTCAAACAACTTAAAACTCGAATTATATATAAATACATTAATAGACATATAAATTATTAATTATTAAATAATATTCACATAATCTAGATAGTCAGATTATATTTATGCATATATCATATATATAAATAACAGATTACAAAATTATACTTTTTTCATTTTCTACTCAAAAATGGCAAAGGTCTGTAGTAAAACATCAATTCCTAGTGTTCATCTGTTCTTTTTGTCTCTGTCATCGTTGCAAATTATTTATTTTGATATAACTAATGATTTTATAAATAAAAAAAAAATGCTAATGGGATCTAACTTTTAACAACTTTAACCTTCGTTTGGCATATAGACTTTTTGATTTTTTTAGTTATTTTAGTTAAAAAAGACAAAATAGATTTTTAGTTCAATAAGACAAAATATCACATCAAAACCTTAATCATTTTATTTTTTTCTCTCACAAAAGTCAAAAAGGTCAAAAAATATATCTCAAACAAGACTTTTTAGGCTCAGATTAAAAAATCTAAAAATCCAAAAAATTAACCCATATCCCAAACTAACCCAGCCTAGCACAAAGAAAAACAAAAAAAAGCTCAAATTTGTGCCCAACATAGCCCAAGTTCAATTCACTATGCTCGAGTCAGATTTGGCAAATAAATTCGGATTGCAATTCGAGCTCGGTGATGCTATCTGCAACAATTAGTATATTAACTAGTGTATCAATACTAGTTATTGTGATATTATTATTGACCTTATTCATTATACAAATTACAAATATCAAAATCTCTTAAATTATATCACATCATCAATTGAGACACTAGTTAGTGCACTAATTAGTGCATATAGCATTATACATTCGCGCTTGGTAAACTCTTTGCATAACTTGGCTGGGTCTGGACAACCTTTGAATCCATCCAAACATGCTAGGGTTGCAATCGTAAGGTTGTGTGTATCATAAATTTAAGTAGAGATTTAAAAAATAAAAAATAAAAAAATAGATGAAATGTAATTTTATTCATTTACATTTTACTTATATATATATATATATATATATATATTTTTATCTTTTTCAAACCACTATCTAAATCTATGATCTAAACACTGTCTAAATGTTACTCTTCAACAAATTTTTATTACTACTTGGTATTGTTTAGGTAGTATTTTTAATTAAAAAAATGTTTTTTATATAATAAATAAATAAATAAATTACAAGAATTATATGCTAATATCATTATTGTAAATAAAGACATCTTAATAGATGTTTTGTTTTACTGTAAAATGGTCAATATTTATATAGAAATTTTGTATGAATTTTTATTTTGTATATAGTTATTTTAATTACTTTTGCAAGGAAAAAAATTATGGATAGGGTACAGCTGATTTATTTTTTTAGGTACTTGAGAAACAAAAAGTAATATACTTTAATTTGTTTAGTGCAATTTTTGTCAGTGGATATTACAAGCCAGCCTTATGTAATGAACTCAAACAAACGTGATACGAAGCCTGAAATGCTGGAGCTCGAATTTGTCTGAATTCATATTTTTTATTTATTTATTTATTTTTTCCTTTCTTACTGTTTTGAAGATGAAGATGAAGAATAAGCAGAAACAGAAGAAGAAAAAGAAGAAGAAGAAGAAGAAAAGAGAAGAGGAAGAAGAAAAAAAAATAATTAATTTTTTTTTTCCCCTTCAAATCAGATCCACATCAACATCTTCATCAACACATTATCATCATCAACAACAACATGTTCATCAACATCATCATCATCAACAGATCATTATCGTCAGATCATCATCAGCCAAAAAAAAAAAAAAAGATTCATATCTGATTTGCTCTGCTCCAGCTCCGTCGATCACCATCGATCTTCCTCCTCCGCCATCACCGCCATCACCATCTTCTTCTCTTCCTCCTCCTTCTCCCCATCTTTTCTCTCCTTCTCTCTTCCTCTTCTCTTCTCTCTTTTCTCTCTCTCGCCTCTCGTCTCTGTGTTCAAAAGAAAGAAAAAGAAAAAAAAGAAAGAAAAGGAAGAAAGAAAAAAAAAATGAAACCCAAAACGACGTTGTTTTGGGTTTCGAGCCAAATTCAAGCCGTTGATTTCGGGCTCTCAAACAATTTTCAAACTCAAATACGTATAGGTCTTATATACTTTTTTAATACATTGATAAGTCATAAAATACTTATTCTGTCCCAACACTTTTTTAAGAATATTGATGAGTAAAAAAAGAGACAAGACTTATAAGGAAATAAGTTGGGTAAATATAACCGACATATGTAAATCTCTTTTTGAAAGTTAATAATCAAAAATATAAAATAAAAGCACCCGATCCCAAATTTTTAAGTAATCAATTTTTTTAGTTTGTTTAATATTTTTGTCACAAATTACTAAAACAAAAAGTTACAAATCATTCCCATAAAATAAACCAATTAGGGCTCTGACCCTCTTTAGTGTAATTTCTTGCAAGTTAAAAATTTATAATAAAAAGGCAGAAACTAAGGATATCTCTTTTCAGTTTTTAAATAATTAATTTTTTTTAAAAAAAATTATTTAAACTCTTTTTGTCTCATAAGTAGTAAACAAAAATTATATCAAATATTTTAATATAATTTTTCTCCAAAAAAAAAAAAACTATATAATTCTCACATAAAATTGTATCACACAAGGCCATTGTGTGTTACAATTTCTCATTTGATCAAAACACCATGTAAATAATATGAAAAATCATGAGACACATAGACATGAAGGGAATGCTTGGTTTGTGTTTTGAGATAAATTTTTAAAAAAAATTTGGAGAGAGAGTTTAAAATTCTTATTGGTTTATTTGGTTGTATATTTTGAAAATAGTTTTGGAGTTTGAAAGTTTGAGATGATTTGATATTTTGTTTTAGTTGAATAGATATGTGTGAGATAAAAAATAATTGATTAATATGTAGGAGAGAGATAGTGATTTTAGAAAAAAAAATTCAAAAAATTTGAACCAAACAAAATTTTAAAAAAATTTCTCAAAAATTATATCTTGATATACAAACTAAACAAGCCCGAAGTCTCTCAACTTGATTTAAATAGTAAAATTTAGGTTGCGTTTGGTAGAGTTTTCTAAATATGATTTGAGAATAGAGTTGTATTTTGAGTTTGTGAGTTTTGGAATTATAATTTGAGTGTGAAAAATTTGTTTGGTGAATAAGTTTTGAAAAGAGTTTTGAATTGAGTGAGAAATTTTTTATGTGACATATGATCTTTGATACAAAAACTTACAACTCATAACCAAACACACAACTCAAAATTCTATTCAAAACTCATAAAAAAATTTTAAAAATTCAGAAAATATTTTTTATTGAATATATAAAAATTAACATGTGTCAATTGCAAAAAAAATTTAAAAAATGCACTGTTCTGGTCAACCGATCGGACGACCGGTTAGTCCAAATTTTTCCGCCTGGGATAGAGTTTTCAAAAGTGAGTGTGGAATTAATTTTTGAAAATCATAAACAAACACGGTGTGCAAATCAAAATGTGGAACTAATGTTTCAAAGCTCTACCAAATAGAACCTAATATTTTTATGCATTTTTCCTACAACATAATAGGAGTCGCGACCAATTTTTTTTTTTTTTGGCACATTGAAAATTCAAAGGAAAAGTAATTGTTTGAGATGTGCTATATAAATGTATTTTTTATTTTTTTGATTAAAAAAGTAAAGAAAAAAAATATATATTTAGGATAATTTTTTGACTTTTTACGAAAAGATATTTAATAAATATTATAATAAAATTAAAATGCCAATTTTATCCTTTTGACTTTTTAAATAATTGAATTTAAAGAGTAAAATAATAATTTTACCCTAATAATTTTCCCATAAATTACCTTAAATAGTATAAATTTTTTAATATTTTAGCAACTTTTCAATTTTTAATTTTTTTTTAATTTATCCCAAATAAGACTTTAAGGAACACAAAGAAACAATCCTATCTGATACACAGAAGCTAGGGAAATTGGTATTGCAGTCCTAACATATCAGCCGCCGCTTGGCTCTTGATCTCGTTTAGAGAATCCTTCCATTGAAAAATAATTAGTGTGTTTGGTTTGAATTTTTTAAATTAAATTTTTTAATTTTTTATTTTTTATTTTTAATAAATATTTTTAAAATTTTAATTTTTTTAAATTTTTAGATATACCTTATTTAGATTATCTAAAAAGTAAAAAAATTTTAAAAAAATATTTTAAAAAATTAATAAATATAAAAAAAAATGTACTGAATTCTCATTTTTTTTATATATTTTTGATATTTAGTGAATTTTTGAAAGGTTTTTTTCCCAAATTTTTTACTTTTTAAATATATCTAAAAAGTAAAAAAAATTGCTTAAAATATTAAAAAAAAATTAGTAAAAACAAAAACAAAATGAAAAATAAGAAAATAGAATTTTCTAAAAAGTGTTTTTGGAAAAGAGAAACCAAGGTTTTTTTTGATAATTTTAATTTAAAATTAAAGGAGGACTTAATCGCTGATTGAGGTGAATCTGAGTGGGAGTTGTATTCTCTTAAGTGAGAAATTACAATATAAAAATAATAGACCTAAACCATTAAATTATGAATGAGAATTATCTCATAAAGTGGGTATCAATATAAGTAGGACTTAAATTTGGGCTACGTTTGGACTAGGTCAAGATTTGTGCTTGTGCATGTGCTGTGTTTGGTCTTAGTCTTAGACTTAGACTTAATCTGGAGCTTGGGTTGGGCTGTATTGTGTTAGGTTTAACTTATACATGTATTTGAGATTGGGTTTGGATCAAGTTGTGACCCACACCTGTATTCATTTTGCGACCCATCTAGTTTAATTCTCAAACTTATGCATTATATACACATTATGATTTATATAATGTTTTTGAAGTTTTGAACCTTTATAATTCTAACCCTAATGACTAGAGTTGGTGGTCTTAGTTGATGGACTTAGTTAATAGCATTTGATGGCCCTCATGATGTTAATCTTCATGATTAGGAATTCTCCTAATTGTATAAATAGAGGTATTTCTCCTCCAACTTAGTAGGATAATTTTGAAGAGATTTTTGAGATGAAAAATGAGATGGTATTTTGAGATAATAAAGGTGAAGATGATTTTTATACCAAAGAAAATTTTTTCTTATCTTCTTTTTGCTAGTCCCTTTTTTAGTTCTTGTTAGAAAGAATATGTCAGTATTAAGTTCGCCGAAACTATTCAGAAGGTGATTCTGCTCTAGTTGGTTTCGACTGTCATATCCTAGAAGACGAACACCGACGTATCTCCAGTATCTGTCGGTGAGGTGGCGAATCTGTTTTAAGAAAACTATGTATATCACAGATTTCGATTTGCATTCTTTATCTATTGTTCTTCAAAATTTTAAATTTAAGGGTACTTACGTGTAGGTCCTAATAAGTGAACTTATTATCTAATAGGTCTTATAAAAAAAATTTGTCATAAAAAAACATCATTAATTATAAGTTTAAGCGACAATTTATAAAAATCATGACCAAAAAAAGTCACTAATTGTCAAGTTTTAGCGACATATATAAAAAATTGTCACAAAAAAATTATTTTTAGCGACAATTTTCTCAAGACTTATTTTCAATAGGACGTGATGGGATTTAAGTCAAACTATTAGGACCTATTTGTAATTTACCCTAAATTTAAACTATTTCTTATATATTATTTTGTATGTCCATGTGAATCTATCTTGTAATATATTTCGCAATGTAATTTATTTATTCCTGTATTTTTAGTTCTGTAATTTATTTTATATTTTTCATTTCTTTAATAATAATATAAAATAAATTATTTTTATTATTTATTTTATTTTATATATTTTTCTAATATTATTATAAAAACACCTCCATCACCACCAAAGCTTCCAATTGTTCATCTCTCATTTTTGTAAGACCATCTGCACTCGTGTTCCCCTCTCTCATGACGTGTTGAGGGTGTTTGTTTGGACTTTTTCTAAATCAATTTATAGCTTTTGACTTTTGAAAAGTTATTTTAGGCTGTTTAGTTAAATTTATTTTAAATATTTTTTATCTTAAATTTTTTTAAGTCAAAAAAGCTGATTCTAAGAAGTTATTCATCCCTTACTTCTGATTATCAGCTTCTGCTGTGGACATGTTAATTGCGGTTATACTCTTAGATTTTTTTATTTTTTTAAAAATAGAAAAAAACCCAAATGGACTATAGAATATTATTTATTATTTTTTATGAGAAATGTAGATAAATAGTGAATAACAAAAAATAAAAGTTAATTGAAAAAGTTATTTCACAGCTTATTTAACGAACACTACTCAGTAACTTAATCTATAATCTGTGAGGACATAATTTTTAAATGACAACACGTGGCCGAGGTGTCACCAAAGTGCTAGCCGATGTGACACGTGTCCTGATCATGACGCCGAGATCATCTCGGCTAGACCGAGGTTATCTGCGAAGATACTAAAATCCGGGATAAGCGGATAAGGGACAAGAGTCCTAGAATGAGAGAGGACTTCAGTTTAGGTAAACATAAGACTCTTAGAGAGTTTATCACAATCCTACTGGAGTCTAAGATTAGCAGTAATCCTAAGTCCATTGAAGCTAGGCTTCTATTGGGACTAGGTTTGTGTTGGCTATAAAAGAGAGGCACCCTCATGGGTTTAAGGTATGCTTTTTATGCTCTGAATAGTGAGTTAAACACTTTTGCTATCTTTGAGAGATAACTGACTTAATCGTCGGAGTGACTCCGGGTGGACGAACTACCGCCGGAATCTCTTCTTTTTGTGACAGGTTGTTCGGGCTTAATCTATTCTGCCAGTGTTCTCCAGCTGAGTGCTTGATTGGCAGTGTGGTCGGAAATTGACACATACAATTTGGCGCCGTCTGTAGGAAAGAAATGAGAATAGATGGCCAATGACGGACATAAAGAGAAGGTTGGGGACGACACCCTTATTGAGAGTGGGAAACATATTGACCTTGACGTCGAAGAAGACAACTGCAACGAAGAGACTCGTGATAAGAATCACGGAGAAAAGGACGTCGGCCAGGAGGGCGACATACCAAAGAAATCAGACCGGAGCGGGTATTATAACGAGGATGACCTTCAGGTATGAAAGGATAGATGCCTACGGAGGGACGACGAGATGAAGGGAATGGCGAACAAATTGGCGGACCTGCAAACAGTCGTCAATTTCATAATGCAGAACAACGTCATGCAGTCACCGTTCTCTTTACAAGATACGCCGATTCCAGCGGCCAAGAAAGATACCCAGAAAGGGGGGTAGAACATAGTTCCTACAGTCCCTCAGCATGACAGGGCAAATGGGCATTCTCACCGGCCTTTACGAGAGGTCGGGCATGGAGAATCAAAGAGGGCTAGAGAATGATGCTTGAGAGTTGGAATTTACAAGCTAAGGTTGGTTTAACACCTGTTGAAATTTTAAGAAAAATTTACAAGTTGAAGTTAAACCGAGGTCATATTTAACGTTTATTGAAATTTTAAAAATTTACAAATTGAAGTTAAACCGAGGTCATATTTAACGTTTATTGAAATTTTAAAAATTTACAAATTGAAGTTAAACCGATGTCATGTTTAACACTTGTTGAAATTTAAATTTACAAGTTGAAGTTAAATCGAGGTCATGTTTAACACTTGTTGAAATTTAAATTTACAAGTTGAAATTAAACCAAGGATGTGTTTAACACTTGTTGAAATTTAAATTTACAAGTTGAAGTTAAACCGATGTCATGTTTAATACTTGTTGAAATTTTAAGAAAAATTTACAAGCTGAAGTTAAACTCGAGGTCAGGATTAAAGGAATGAATGATATAGGTTCCATCACCTCAGAATGCCGAGGTAATAGAACCTAGGGGGCAGTTGTGGGGACATAATTTTTGAATGATAACACGTGGCCGAGGTGTCACCGAAGTGCTAGCCGAGGTGCCACGTGTCCTGGTCATGACGCCGAGATCATCTCGACTAGGCCAAGGTTATCTACGAAGAAACCGGAATCCGAGATAAGCGGATAAGGGACAAGAGTCCTAGAATGAGAGAGAACTTCAGTTTGGGTAAAGATAAGACTCTTAGAGAGTTTATCCCAATCCTACTAGGAGTCCAAGATTAGCAGTAATCCTAAGTCCATTGAAGCTAGGAGTCCAAGATTAGCAGTAATCCTAAGTCCATTGAAGCTAGGCTTTTATTGGGACTAGGTTTGTGTTGGCTATAAAAGAGAAGCATCCTCATGGGTCTAAGATATGCTTTTTATGCTCTGAATAATGAGTTAAGCACTTTTGCTATTTTTGAGAGATAATTGACTTGATCGTCAGAGTGACCCCGGGTGGACGAACCACCGCCGGAATCTCTTCTTTTTGTGACAGGTCATTTGGGCTTAATCTATTCTGCCAGTGTTCTCCAACTGAGTGCTTGATTGGCAGTGTGGTCGGAAATTGACACACAGTTTCTGATTCTAACAACTTATTTTAAGTCAAAAAAGCTGATTCTGAGAAACTGTTCATCCATTGCTTCTGATTATCATACTCTTAGATTTTTTTATTTTTTTTATTTCTTTTAAAATAGAAAAAGACCCAAATGGACTATAGAATATTATTATTATTTTTTATGAGAAATATAGATAAGTAGTGAATAGCAAAAAATAAAAGTTAATTGAAAAAACTACTTCACAGCTTATTTAACAAACACTACTCAATAACTTAATTTATAATCTAAGGCCCCGATTTGTTTTCAGAGCTAGAATGGAGGGGATTAATAGTGAGGGAATTGATAGTAAGGGGATTAAGTAAAATTGTTTGTTTTGATGATAGTTGTTAGTGTAGGAATTGTTAAATTATTTTTAAAATAATAAAACAATAAAAAAATATAAAAAATTAAACATTAATATTTATAAAAAATTCCCTATATAAAAAATAAAAAATAAAAAATTTATAATCCCTCACTATTTTTCTAATACCATCTCCCAACCTCTATCTCAATCCCCTCCCCAACCTCCATCTATATCACCTCTACCATCCTAATCTCCTCCTCAACTCTACAAACAAACACAACACTAAATAACACCTCCACCATCCTAATCCCCTTCCATCTACATAACCCAAAACAAACGGGCCCTAATAACTATACCAAACAGATTAACAATTTCTGATTAAAGTCATAATCTATAATCTGTTAAGTTATAATCTATAATCTGTTTTAACAATTACACCAAACAAAGCCGTTGTAGTAGAGCCTTCCTTCAGCAACTCCATACCGTTTCAAAGGCAATTGTAAGGCCTATATAAATGTCCCAAACTTCCGCTTCTAAGCTCGAGCAAGATTCTAGTTTTCCATAGAACCTGCACAACCATATTCCTTTCTCATCTCTGAATAGTCTTAGTCTTACAAAGCCTCTCTCCCTCAGATCGTCTCAAGCACATCCATTTGTATCCAACTTTGTCTTATCTGCAGAAGGAGATGACCACTTGATTAGTAAATTATCAATCCTAGAATTAGTAACAGAGGATTGAAATGCCTCCAAAATTTCGGTAACTTAAGTTCTAACACATATGATGGTGTCAAGCATGAATTTAAAATCACTATGGGTTGGTTTGGAAAATTGGTTAAAAGTTGATTTTTTTAATTTATTTTTTTTATAATTTTTTTTTAAAAAATGTGTAAAAAAGTAGAAATAATATAACTTAAAATAGATTAAAAATAGACATTAACTTTTAGTCATCTTTCCAAAAGAAACTTATGTAATTTTTCAAATAATGCTGAATAAATATCAAGATTACCAAATAATTTGAAAACACGAAGATAGTAGGAATAGCATAATCAGAATAGTGAGATCATGTTCACAATTTTATAATCCCCGTAGAAAATTTGGTACTAGTCCTAGGACTAGAGTATATAGTATTTGAGTAGGCCTAATAAATCGAACCATTAGATGCACCTACCCCCACTCCACTGCACGTTTTGTGATATACGAAATTTGCATGAATCCGCAGGGCAGGACAGGGCAGGGTGTTAGCCCCTATTAATTAACACTAATATTATAAATTTAAAAATTATTTAAATCATAATTATTTATATTTATTGTAGGTATTCCTCACATTCCTCACAATCAATAATTTATCATAATTTATAATATTTTTGGTTTTGATTAATTAATAATAATAATACAAAGGCAACACACGCAATATGAAAATTATTTTGGTGGCAGTGCGGTTTGGTGCAGGCAGGGGGTAAATTGCAGGGCTTCTTTCTGCCTTTAAACACGTGGTGGGATATAGCTCTTCTGTAGGAGTAGGGGGCCTAAAATTGTCCACCTGTCAAGACCCGCCAAAATCCCGGGCCGGGTCAAATTCTGAATCCTTTTGGCCCATACAGGGCACAGGATCGTAGACGAGCTGGGCATCTTTCGGTTGGGTCAGGACCAATAGAAAATCATGTTATATAATTTTAGATATTTTATTAATTTTTTTATTACAAAATAATGAAGTAATGATGACTATTTTCTAAATTAAATTTCACTGGTATATTGATGAGACTTTGAAATTATTAAACAACTAGAAAATCGAACAAAATAACTCTTTTACCTTTGGAGAAATAACATGTCAGTGTAAAAGTTAATTTTTTTTTTATATCAATGATAAAATTTAATTATTAAATTTATAATTTTTTTCATATATATATATAAATTTTTTTGAAAAATATAGCTAAATAGCAATTTTCTCTTTATTATTTTTAGAAAAATGATTGAGAACTCTAATAAATAAAGGGGGATGCACCAATAAATCCCAAATTAATAACTTATACACTGTTTAATCCTAAAAGTTTTCTTATAGACTGAAAGGTCTTATTACAATGTTTCAAACATCAGATTAATATTTCGAATATTAGATTTCGAACATCAGATTAATGTTTTGAATATTAGATTGATGTGCAAATGGGACTAAATGGAGCATAAGAAAACTTATAGGACTAAATGGTTCAACTTTTCAGAAACTAAGACTTATGGGTAAATTTTTCATAAATAAATTCTAATGAAAGTGGATCTCATTGTGATATAGTATTTTAGTTTTCATTTTATTTATTTTTATTTATTTTATTTTTTACCACATTATTAAAATTTAATTAAAACTTTAAAATTAGACGAATGTAGATCTTATTTTTAACACCGGGGCCAAACAAGCACAATGCCCAAATACTTGTTGAACCATTTGATTAGAATTGAGGACAAGTGGGATCCCATCCCACCCACACACAGTGGCTGCCTGGGAATCCGTGAAATCGGTATGCCCACGTGTGGACAGGAACACGGCGCGGTTTTGGATTGAGCGCCAGGCTGCCAGCTAATAACAACTCAGGTTATGTTGGGTAGAATTTTAAAATTATGATATGAGAATAGACTTATATTTTAAGTTATAAGTTTTAAAATTATAATTTGAGTATGAAAAATTTATTTGATTATGAATTTAAAAAAAAATTTGAATTAAGTGATGTGACATATAATATTAAAAAGTGTGTTTTGAAAAGTGAGTGTGGAATTAATTTTTTGAAACTATAATCGAACAACACACTCAAACTAAAGGACAAAATTAAAATTCAAAAGCTCTACCAAACGGAGCTTCAATTTTTTAATTTTTTGATTTTTTTAAGTTACATTATTTGTTTATTTTTTACATAAAAAAATTAAAAAATTACAAAAAATTTAAAAAGTTAATTTTTCATTAATTTTTCAAAACACCACTAAATAATATTAGGAATATCAAAATTTTTATCAAATATTTTATTAAATAGCTCACATAAAATAAATCCCATATAAATGTGAAGTCTACGTCCGTATAAGAGAAATTTCTCAAATATTTGATAGAAATTCTAACACCTCTAACATTTTCTTTTTGATTTGGGCAAATTACATATATCTCTCTCGAGATTTAGCTAAATTACAGATAATTCTGAAGTTTTGAAAATTACAGATACCCTCTGAAATTTATATTTTCATAACAAATTGTCTCATAAGATTTATATTTTTATAATAATTTACCCCTTAATTTGTTACGCAAATACTACCTTGAGAGAAATATCTGTAATTTCTCAAATTTCAGATAAATATATGTAATTTTACTAAACCTCGAAGGTATATATAATTTGCCCTTTTGTATTTGATTAGTAGTTGTCGAAAATTGTGTACGGAAATTGAAACGGTGTCCACACTCCACACCACAGTTCGGAACGGGGGGCGGCTAACTATCAGAGTTCAATAATAAATTCAAGTACAGAGAGGGACTCACCTTCCCCACCATTTGTCATTCTTTAAATAAGTTTGTCATCTTTCTTTTCTTTTTTTTTTATTTTTAAGTCACGTCAACTTATATTTCTGTTTTATTTTTTTATATATCATTTTATAAAAATTAAAAAAATACACTTATTTAAAATATCTCAAATTATTTCTAAAGATGTTATAGTAGCTTGGCCCAACCCAGTTCATACGGGCTTAAGTTCAGGTCGGTCTATCAGGATCGAGCTTGTCCACGGGTTAAAAAGTGAGACCTAGATCCAAGCCCACTAATAATAGGGCTAGGCTCGAGCCACGGGCTTGGGCTTGGGCTTGGGCTTGGGCTAGGGCTCGGGTCACAGCTAGTCGGGCCTTTTTTTTGAAAAATAAATGATAAATGCATTCTCTATGTAGATTATTTATTAAGAATAAAAAATAAAAAAAAAATTATATTAGAGTATTTTAATTAAGATTAATGACATTTTTGTTTGGTTATGTTTCATGGTGGTATTTAAAGTTAATTATGTATGACTTATATTTTTTTAATTATGAACTTATAATTAAAAAAGTATGCAATTATGTAATGCTTTTCTTTCGAAATGAATAATTTATATATATAAAAATGAAACTTTCAATATTACAATATTAAATTAATTGTATAATATTTATTGAATGAATAATTTTTATTTCAAAATGAAATAAAATATTACAAAAATTTATATTATTAAATAAAATAAGTGTAAATTATTGATGATGATAGAGCAATTATATCACTATAGGTTAAGTACATCCCAACTAGGTTGGCACCTACTAGCCTACTAATCATTTGCGTTATACTCCACCTCAATAAAATAAAATAAAAAATGAAATGAAATAAAATAGTAAAAAATAAATTGTTGATAACTTATCAAAGGAGACAGACATTTCAGTCGCGTTGCTCGAAATCATTTTGAAATCGCTCATTTTCAATATAGTTTTGTCTTATTGTAAGCGCATGCATATGATCTCTGGATATCATTAATGCCTCAACTATTTGGGGTGAAAGTCTGCTCCGGTAATCGCTCAGCACCCGTCCACTTGTATTAAAAGTTGTTTCCGAAGCACTTGTTGAAATATAAACGATTCGTATATCACGGGCCATCTGTGAAATTACAAGCCACATAGTTTCATTTTGCTTCCACTAATCCAAAATGTCAAAATCATCGGGATCATCTGTTGACGGGCTTTCCAAATAACGTTATTGTTCAGAACTATTTACACTTGTATGTTGAGATATTCTTCTACTTTTTATTACTGAAAAAACACTTAATATCCCGTCTCGAGATGAGACTGCTAGTATAGTGTGTGTAGGTATATTTACAGATGCAGCTGCTCTGTATTCTTCAAATAATCTGTTGCATGTTTGCATAATAAACGCAAACTGTGTTCAATCAACGAAAATACGTTTTAAAAATTCTTGTAAATCAATTTTTTTTACACATATGATCAATTATTATGGCTAAACCTAAAATATGAGACAAATGATATCAAATTTTGCTTTTATTAAAGTAATAATAATTACATAGTAATATTCATTACTTATATATTTTACAAAAACTTTAATTATTTCTGCTAGCATATGTTAAATAAATAGTGAAGTACGAATATATATTGTGGGGATATAATTTTTGAGTGACAATACATGGCCGAGGTGTCACCGAAATTGATGCATGTTGAGGCAGTGAAAGAGGAAGTAGACAGACTTCTAGAGGCCAGAGCCATTCGAGAGGTAAATTACCCGACATAGCTATCAAATACAGTGGTGGTGAAGAAAAAGAATGGTAAATGGAGGGTCTACGTGGACTTTACCAGCCTAAACAAGGCTTGTCCCAAAGACAGTTTCCCATTACCTAAGATTGACCAATTGGTGGATGCCACTTCGGGGCATAGAAGGATGAGCTTCCTAGATGCCTACAGGGGGTACCATCAGATAGCCATGTACCCCCCAGATGAGGAGAAGAATGCGTTTATCACCCCAAAAGGGCTGTATTACTACAGAGTGATGCCTTTTGGGTTGAAAAATGCAGGAGCAACTTATCAGAGATTGATAATCAAGATGTTCAGACATCTAATTGGCCGACTAGTAGAGGTATACATCGACGACATGGTCGTGAAGACCAGGGAACCTAAGGATCATCTTGAAGACTTAAAGGCAGTCTTTGACATCCTTAAAACATATCGGCTTCGACTCAATGCATCGAAGTGTGCATTTCGAGTTGGATATGGTAAATTCTTAGAATACTTGGTGACCAGAAAAGGCATTGAGGCTAGCCGAGATCAAATCAAGGCCATCTTAGAACTGAAGAGCCCGACATCAACAAAACAAGTACAGATGTTGACTGGAAGGGCTGCAGCCCTGAATAGGTTTATAAGCAGAAGCTCTAACAAGTGTAAACCTTTCTTCAGCCTAGTAAAGAAAGCCACAGACTTCTTATACTGAGGAGTGCGAAGCCGCCTTGGCCGACTTGAAGAGGTATTTGACCACAGCTCCAGTTCTCTCAAACCCAGTACCTGGAGAGGAGTTGTTTCTATACTTGGCAGTTTTCAGAACATGCAGTGAGTGCAGTAGTAGTCAGAGAAGAAAAAGAAGAGCAAATGACAGTTTACTACGTGAGTAAAACCCTGGCAGATGCAGAGACCAGGTACTTGCCCTTGGAGAAGTTAACACTGGCTTTAGTAATGGCTTCTAAGAAGCTGAATCATTACTTTCAAGCCCATAGAATCGTGGTGTTGACTGAGCATTCTTTAAGGTCACTACTACAGCAGGGAGATCTAACAGACAGAATAACCAGATGGGCAGTGGCCTTGGGTTAATATGACCTGGAATTCAGACCCAGGACAACAATCAAAGGCCAAGTCTTAGCTGACTTTGTGGCCGAATTCACACCAGAAGTCGCCATACATCGGGCTCCATTGAGCCGAGGTATGCAACAACCAAGTGAGCAAGAAAGAACCCAGCAGGGGACAGCCGAACAAAAGAAGGAAGAGAAACTAAGGCCCTGCAGCATTTACATCGGTGACTCATTCCAGTTGTTTGTTGATGAGAGTTCAAACCGACAAGGAGCAGGGGCAGGAGTAATATTAGTGTCGCTAGATGGGCAGATATTGGAACAATCCATTCGTTTGAGGTTTAAAGCCTCAAACAATGAGGCAGAATACGAAGCACTAATCGCAAGGTTAAAGCTGGCAGCAACCATGGAAGCCGACGAGGTAATAGTCTTCTGTGACTCCCAACTCATACTCAACCAAGAAACATGCGAATATGCAGCCCGAGATGAAAGGATGTCCGCCTATGCAAAGGAAGTGGGCAGACTGGTAGCCTTATTTCAAAATTGCCGACTACAGCAGGTAAGCCGAGATGACAATAGCCAAGCCGATGCTCTGGCCAACCTGGCTAGTGCAATGAAGCCTGGAGAGACAAGAACGATAATGGTTGACTACTTACCAGGTCTAAGCATAAAACCACTGAACACACAACGCGAAGCAATGTGTGTGAAGATGGGACCAAGTTGGATGGATGGAATAATAGTATTCCTTAGAGATGGGAAGCTACCAGATGACCGAAAAGAAGCACACAAGATCAGACTGAAGTCGGCAAGATTCAGTTTGACAGCAGAAGGACATCTCTACAGAAGATCTTTTACTGGACCCCTTCTGAGGTATGTGCATCATGCACAGGTTGAAGATTTTCTATACGAGATACATGAAGGAATATGTAGAAGCCACGCTGGGGGCAGGTCATTCGCTCATAGGGCCATTACACAAGGGTACTGGTGGCCCTACATGCAGAAAGATGCAGAGACCTATGTCAAGAAGTGTGAAAAGTGCCAAAGGTTTGCACCATTGATACACCAACCAGCAGCAGACTTAAACCCAGTATCCAGTCCTTGGCTGTAAGCCCAATGGGGCATGGATCTTGTTGGAAAACGACCTCAAGCAACTGGGCAAAGGAAGAACCTGCTGGTAGCACAGATTACTTCACCAAGTGGGTAGAAGCTGAACCCCTTGCCAAGATTCGGGACGTGGATGTGAAGAACTTCATATGGAAGAACATCATCACTAGGTTTGGGATCCCAAGAGCAATAGTTGCAGACAATGGAACACAATTTGACAGTAAGCTAATCAAGAGCTTCTGTGCAAAGTTCAAAATCAAGAATTACTTTTCGACCACAAGCTTTCCTCAAAGCAATGGTCAAGTAGAGACGTCCAACAAAGTTATTTTGGATGGGATTAAGAAGAGGCTACAAGCAGCAAAGGGAAAGTGGGTGGATGAGTTGCCCAGTGTACTTTGGGCATATCGGACTACGCCGAGAAGATCAACGAGGGAATCCCCATTTGCCATGGCTTATGGCACAGAAGCAGTCATTCCACTAGAGGTCGACATCACAGGGATCAGAACCCAGGGAGTAGAGAACGGGACCAATGAGGCATTCTTAGCCCGAGATCTGGATCTGCTAGAAGAAAGAAGGGAAAAAGCAGTAATTCAGCTGGGGGCATACCAACAGCAGCTTGCCAGAGCTTATAATAAGAAGGTCAACCCAAGGGAGTTTCAAGTCGGTGACCTCGTCCTGAGAAAGGTCGTTGGCAACAAGAAGGATCCTAGAGAGGGCAAGCTTGGCCCGAATTGGGAAGGACCCTATAGAATCATTTCGGTATTGGGAAATGGGGCATATCGGCTCGAAGATAGCGAAGGCAAAGAGTTGCCAAGACCCTAGAATACTTGCAATCTGAAATTTTTCTATCATTAGACTTTCTTGTTCTTTGTTATTAGCCGAAGTAATAATAAAGTTTTAGCTTGATTTTTTACACTTGTGACTGATAAAATACTTGACGATGTTTCTGGAATATATGCATAATGAGAACCCAAGTGGAACTTAAGTTCACATTAGGGGGCAGAGAGTTGGAAAATGGTTCTTGGAAGTGGAATTTTCAAGCTAAAATTAGTTTAACACTTGTTGAAATTTAAGTTTACAAGTTGAAGTTAAACTAAGGTCATGTTTAACGCTTGTTGAAATTTTAAATTTACAAGTTGAAGTTAAACCGATGTCATGTTTAACGTTAAGCCGATGTCATGTTTAACGCTTGTTGAAATTTAAATTTATAAGTTGAAGTTAAACCGAGGTCATGTTTAACACTTGTTGAAATTTTAAATTTACAAGTTGAAGTTAAACTGAGGTTGTGTTAAAGGAAGATTGGTTTAAACACTTGTTGAAATTTTTGGAAAAATTTACAAGTTAAGCCAAGGTTGAAACGAAAGAAGTACTTGCGTACTTGCCGAGATAAAAGCGTTGGTTTGTATAACCGAGGTATATCACCCCAAGAAGATTACACAGTTAAGGTGTACGTTGAAGACATGCAACATATTCTAAGTATAAGAGTCATACAAGAGCAGAAAAAAAAAAGACAAACATTCAAAGAAGAGATTAGAGAATGCATTCAGAAAGGAAAGGGGACACTTCGGCCTAACATTGAAAAGTAATTGTTCTGATTACAAAAGTGACACGTCGGCCAAATTAAAGCTTACATTGTTCCAAAAAGAAGAAAAACAAAGTACAAAGTACAGAAAATAAAGAAGAAAACATCAAAATAAACTACTCGGTGTTGGCAGCAGGTTGTGTCTCACCCTCAGAAGACAGTTGGGAAGACTTCTCAACAGTCTTCTCAGCCACGAGCTCAGCATCAATCTCCGGAAGAGTTTGATCGAGGCTCTTCTCGGCAATTGGCACCTCGGAGTTTGTCTTCTAAGATGAGGCATCTTTAGAGACATCACCCTCCTCATCCTGAGACAAGTCTACGACTTGCTCATTCAGAGTAGGGGACTTGGCCCCAGCTTCCTTTTTCTTTCTCACCAAAGCTTCCTCCTCAGACTCAGAATCATCTTTGGATTGGCTTGGAGTAGGGGGGAATGACAGGGGGAGGACGTCAGCATTCTTGAGGGGGGAGTCCTCGGGGACATCAAGCTTTTTGAGGATAGCCATCCAACCAAGGGTGAAACCCTTGTTGCATGCCTGCCTCACTTGCCTTTTGTAGTCCTCATTGACGTCGGCTGTCCCTTCAGCATACGCCTTCTCATCAGTGGCCTTGATCTCGGCCTTTTTTGTGGCCAAGGCATCTTGAAGTTCTTTTTGGGCCTCGGCCATCTTTTCTTCGGCCTCTTTCTTTTGGGTCTCAAGAACCTTATTAATGGCCTCTGCAGCGTCTGCTTTTTCCTCCGCCGCGTCCTGAGCTTTTGTAGCTGCCTCGGCCTAATCTGCCAAGGTCTTCATCTTGTCCTTGGCCTTGTTGAGGGACTTCTGTAAAGCGGCGACCTCCCTTATCTTGTCGGCCAACTCCTTTCTCATTTCAAAAGCTTGCATTGAGAAGGAATGGGCATGCTGGATCGCCTGAAAGAAAGTGAACAGAACAAAAGTTAGTAAAATTCTCCAAGTATGAAAGAATAGAGAAAGGAAAAATACCGAGTATGAAAGACTTACTAAAACGGAATGCTGGAGCATCAGAGCGAAGTTTTCATACTCGCTCATCTCGGCATTTCGGTTGAGATCGTTTGGAAGGAGCAAAGCCGTAGAAAGTGTGATGCCCCGAATCTACACTATAGGTTGCAGTTAAGGGAGAGTCACTAATGAGTCCTATGGTCAATAACCAAGTAAGATCCCAGATCGCCGGAGGAGTCAAATTAGCCTCCCTTCTAAGTCCGGCTTTCTTAGGCAGCGCACTACCCTTTTGACAGATCTTAAAAGGTATTGACACAAGGTCTCATAAGCAACAATAAGGTTCATACATATCAATATATAGAACATAAGTACATAACAACCTCAAATATCATTAATTTCAAAAGCCTGATCCATTACATTACATCCCAAGAGAAAACTTAATCTTCATATGAGTCTTACAAAATATCAAAAGGGGTTTCTAACTTTCCTAAGATAGCCAAAAGTCTTCGAAGGTTTCGGGTCTGTCGTCTCCAGCTATAAGCTCCTCTTCGGCACCTGGCATGACACGCCGTGAGCTTTGAATGCCCAGTAAACACACACACACCCCGTCCCTTTTTCCCAGTCCAATACACAATCACAATTATAACATCAAGTAGTAAACATGATATTCAAATAAATAAATAAGGAGTTAAGTTAGATGTTAGTAAACTAGAAATCCCCCAAAGAGATTTCGTCCTCCCAACCACAAGAATCGGACGCGGATTATTCGGTATGCCCCCTCTTTTGCTGCTTTGTTGCAGAACTAACCTCGGATGCCTACCAACGGTTATATACCGCGTAGCGCCAACCGCAGGGCCTCAAAAGAGACGGTAAAAATAGGGCCTTGCCCGAATCCCTCCTTACACCAAGCTACCTAGGGTCCGAATACAACCGCTCCGTTCAAGGGTTCCGAAAAACACTCACACAAGACTTTAACTTTCGAATAGGGAACGCATCCCAACAATCCATAGATCACATATTATCATCTTTTCATTACTCAAGTGCTCGAAAACCCAATACCCACCCAATTAGGTTTCCCGTTGAGTTAAATGTTTTAAGACAAGGTTAGTCCAACTTACAAGATAATAATATTCACATCAGCATACATCAATAAGGTGAAGAGGATGAAGAACATAACATAACACATACAATATCATGCCAAGATATGATCGTAAGCTAATAAACATTATCATGAATACAAGAGCTAAGATAATCATGCATAACAAAATTTCCAGATTTAATATCACATCAAGATTAAAATGAAAGGCCTATTTTAGATCTTCTACCGGACTTGGCCTTCCTATGGTTTGTAGAGAATTTGATCTAGTTTCTAGAACATTTTTCGGAAATGGGATTGCTTTTCCAGATTTTAAGTTATTTAGAAAACATTCCAGCGCTGTCCAAAATCTGTCCAGATCTGTCGACCGTTACGAAAATTTGATTTTCTTGCAAACCGCTTAATGTTTTTTTGATGAAACCAATTTTAGTTGAAAGCTAACTCATTAAGGAAGGTTTCGACATAAAATAGAGGTCCAGAATATTTTTGTATATTTTTCTGGAATTTTTGAAAGTGGGCTGCAAAAATAGATTTTTAGGTAGAATGCCCAAAACAAGAAAAATTATAAAAAGGGGGTTCCACCATGGGAAAGTTTCATTTCTTTTGTGAAGAAAATATACTAAGTATCACATGTTTAACTCAGAAAATTTGTTTGAAAGAGTGCTCTTGAAAAGTTGAGAGATTGGTAGAAAAGAAGGTGGTTTTGTGCCAAAATGGGAAAAATACAAGAGAGATGGAATCAATGCTCAACTTTTAGCATTTTTAACACAAGTAACTCATCAATAACATATTTGAAAACATTATTTAGAACCCTTAGAAACATGTATTTGAAAAAGGAAAATGAAAGAGAAGGTTGTGTTGTGGCTTACCTACTAAGCTTTGCACAAGGAAGCTCTCTTCTTTCTTCCTCCTCTTCTCCTAGACTTCTCTTCCTTGCTCTCCTCTCTCTCTCTCTAGCCAAAATGTGTGTGTGGGTGTGGTGTGTTTGCAAGCTAGGGGGTGTTGGTATTTATAGACAAGTTTTGATGCAAAATGTCCTAAATGCCCACTAGTTGAAAATGGATGGAAAGTTTAGGATTTGTTTGAAGTTCAAATGAATAGAAGTGACTTGGGGAGTGGTTTACTCAAGGATTAGGTAACACTTGGTTGTAATGAAACTAGTTTTGGGAATTAGCATCCTAGGTCTAGGTATTAGGTTGTGTATTTCTAGAATTCCATCATGGTGGTTCTTGGAAATTGGTTTCTCACTCTTCCCTAGGAGTGTGATGGGTTATTATTTTATTTGTTTTGGTCCTAGAGCACACTCTTCAAGGTGTGTATATATATATATATCTTACAAGATTGATGGTACTAATAACATTAGGGTACATGTACTATTTTTGGGGCAATGCTTAATAAAAGAAATGAGGGCTTGGAATTAAACTCATGTATTGGAATCTTATTTATGTATTTACTTATGATCTAGTTAGATTTAGGGCTAATTTAAATACTCATAGCAAATCTTTATTGGTACTAAAGTCATTATTGCTCCAAGATTCAAGAGATTTGTTTGTACTATAGTATAATGATGATGCCTAGTCATGTCCTCAAAATTTGGGAAGATTTTCTTATTTATTTGGTGTACAAATCTTGGAAATTGTAAAACATAATGTTAAAAAAGATTTTAGGGATCAAGTGTATATATATAAATATATGATGGTACTTGTTTGAGGTCAATTTGTGATTTAATAAAAATGTGAGGGCTTGGGCTTAATTAAAATATCTATTTCAAGTGAAGAGTTAATAAATTAGTGTCTAGGAAAAAAATTAATTCAGTTTGTATTATCTTGTTTTGAATTTAAAGGTAAATAACTGAATGAAGACTGTAAAATCCGGAAGTTAGGGTTTAGAGCAATTAATCTAAAATTTAAGAGTTAAATAATTAATATTAGAGTGTTATAATTGATTTCTAAGCTTCCAGGGTCGATTAGGGTTTGTATGGTTTCGTCCGTGATGCGTTTTCGACTCTAGGGTTTAATTTGCGAGCAATCAACAAATTAAGGGCTTTGTTATAGTAACTCAAAATTTTGGGACCTAATAAGGTTTATAAAAGTTAGGGGTCTCACAGAAAGGGCGACGCCGACCTTAAGGTCAGTCGCGCCATCACCAACTTTGACTGGCTTGTCTTCTATGGTGATGGGAGGGGCCCAGGGGGCATCTGATTTCATGGACCCTGAGGTTGTGGTCGACGATGACCTCGGCCTCTTTGATGAGTTGTTTGGGATGGTTTGGCCTTGGCAAGCCTCTTTTCGGCGACGAAAGGGGTCTTTTCGCTCTCAGTCAATTTTGAAATTGGCAAGGTGTCCTCAGTATCAATCTGAGTCACCGTTGCCTTTGGCTGAGCCTTCTTCAGCCTTTTGGGCTTTGGCTTTAGCTGAGGCTGAGATAATGCTGGTTGAGCGTTGACAGTAACGGGGATGTCGACCAAGAGATCTTCTGCAACTGCCTTCTTGCGACCCATCTCGGCAGCAATTGCAGGACGGCGTCGGCGTTTGTGTTGAGATGGAGGGATCAAGTATGGAGCCGAGGTTGATGGTTGCTCAGCTAGGTCCGAGGTTGACCCCTGATCTGGCTAAATTGATGAAGCTGTTAGAGGTATGGTGGCGGACGGAGGAGATTTGCTTTTCTTCTTTTTCGGGACGTCGGGAAGCACCAATTTGTAAGTCGGAATGAAGTTGAGCAGTAAGGGGGCTCTCCGTCTCTGGACTGGCAGATCCAATAGCTTCTTCAAGTCCTTGCTGGGGAAGAAAGACTTGCGAAAGCCCTTTGGTGGCTGTGGAAGAACTGCAAAAGGAAGAGCACAGACGTTAGAACAAAGTGTTGAAAACTTGAAAAAAAAAAAAAAAAGAGGCAAGGAAAGGTGACACTTGGCTCTTACCATCTCCTTCCCTGAAAACTGTTCGGCTTAGGGGATAAAGGTGGAGGTTATCGTTTGGTTGAAACTCCCAGTTGCCCGAGATGATGAATTAATCGTCTCCAGCACCCTTGTTTGAGTTTGGGAGGTCGGCAATGAGCTTGTACTCAGTGGACCTCGGCTTGAGGTAATAGATGTGGCCTTTTTCCGATTTCAAGCGACACATGGTGTAGCAGTACTGGATGTCGGCAAGGGTAACCCTAATATTTTCTTTCTTGGCTAGGGCGATTATACCATTGATAACTCGATAAGAGTTTATGGCAAGTTGCATTGGGTTCAATTTGTAGTAGTGGAGGACTTGTCGGAAAAGGGTGTCAAGTGGAAACCTAAGTCCACACTCGATAAAGGCTACTACTGGGAAATGCATGAGGTCCACGTCGGGCATAATGGAGTCCTCCTCTCCTGCCAACCTGAGGTGGACATTGGCAGGGATGGAAAACTCCTACTTAAAGTACTCTAACTTAGTTAGGGTGTCTACCCTATGCTTCCACATGCCCATAACGTCGGCTTAATTGGAGGAGTTGGATTTCAAAAGGAAGTGTTTTGTAAGGGTTTGAGGGACCTCGGACAAAACCTAAATATATGCCGGGGTAAGGATGTTCGTGGATCAAAGGGGAATTCGGTTCAGTTTACCCTAAGATTCGTGAGTTCTACGACAAATCCCAAACCTAGGACTGGAAACAAGGATTGAAGGCAAGAATCTAGAAAAAAAACACAGAAAACAGAAACAGGTATGCGATTCAGAATCAAGAACAGTGATGAATCGTCAAGAACATAGTGATAAAAGTTTGTGCAGGAGTGTGAGGCCAAGAACAGTGGCAAAAATCAACAGATATGTAAGCAGTGTGAGTATTCAAGAAAGGATTGGATAAAAACAGAATCACGAAGTAAACATGCTCAAACACATGGTGGAAATCGAGGTACAGATTAAACGATCAAAGACATAATCAAGTTCGCAAATACAACAGAGTTCGAAGTGAATCAAGGACTAAAAACCAGGAGGAACAGTGGCTTACCAGAGAAACTGAGGCTGGTATGAGGATCACCGAAGTTAGACGACAGTTGCAAAAGCGACGGAGCGGTGAAAATCACGCCGGAGGAGGTGAACGGAGCAAGTTGCAGAGCTAAAAGAGCTTGGAGCAATGGTGGATTGGGGAGAGAGAGAGTTAGTACGAAGATGAGAATGCAAAAAGTGAAGGGACGGAGAGAGAAAGAAGTGGTTTTGATCAAAAATCACAAAATGGTGGCAAAACTGCAATCAATTGCTTAGGGCGACATGCTTGTTAGACGGTGCACGCATGAACGATGCAAATTAATGGCGCGTGTCAGGTACGATCCAGTAAGGAAAGGACGCGTGGAAGAAACGGTTGAAATATTGTGCGTAACAGCTTATACGCGTGTTGAAACTCTTGGAGTTCTTGATTTAAAAAAAGCCAAGACCTCGGCTAGGAGGATGATCTCGGCCAAATAACTTGAACAAACGTGGATATTGGTTCTCAAAGCATTGATGAAAACGGATTGCAGGTCCTGGTCGTGTAGAGCTGACGAATGATGACCTTGGTAATAAAGGATAGAGCAAGCTTAGCCGACGTTCTAAAAGAAATGATATAGGTTCCATCACCTCAGAATGTCGAGGTAATAGAACCTAGAGGGTAGTTGTGGGGGTATAATTTTTGAGTGACAGTACGTGACCGAGGTGTCACTGAAGTGACAGCCGAGGTGCCACGTGTCCTTGTCATGACGCCGAGATCATCTCGGTTAGGCCGAGGTTATCGGTGAGAATACGGAATTCGAGATAAACGGATAAGGGACAAGAGTCTTAGAATGAGGAAGGACTTCAGTTTGGATTAAGCTAAGACTCTTAGAGAGTTTATCCTAATCCTACTGGGAGTCTAAGATTAGCAGTAATCCTAAGTCCATTAGAGCTAGGCTTCTATTGGGACTAGGATTGTGTTGGCTATAAAAGGGAGGCACCCCCATGGGTCTAAGGTATGTCTTTTATGCTCTGTCTAGTGAGTTAAGCACAATTGGTTATCTTTGAGAGATATTTTACTGACTTGATCGTCGGAGTGCCCCCGGGTGGACGAACCACCGCCAGAATCTCTTTTTTTCTGTGACAGGTCATTCATGCGTCATCTATTCTGCCAGTGCTTTTTAGTTGAGTACTAATTTGGCAGTGTGGTCAGAAATCTACTCACACACACACACACACACACACACACACACACACACACACACACATATATATATATTATATATATTTAAGAAAACAGTTTTGTTGAAGTATCAAAAATTTCTAAAAAAATCTTTATACAAGACTAATTGGCGCCAATTAAGTTCTGTGAGAGTCAGTACTCCTGCTATTGCTATTGTTGCAAAAAATAAATCTATTGCTCCTTTTTGTTTACAAGTTATTTTTAATATATTATATGTTGAATTCCACCTACTATCTATATCTAAAATTAATTTTTTAAAAGACATATTTTCTTGTTGATAAATTTTTCTATATTCCAAAATTCGATTAGCAGAATACATAATAGTAACAATTGCATTTTTTATTACAAGTATAGAAGTCTTGTATACATGCATAACTTTTTTAACAATCAAATTTAAAATATGGACACAACAACGAACATGAAATAAATCACCATCAACAAGTAATTGTAAAATTGATTTTAAATGGGCTTCAGTTTGATTATAATATGTTGCATTATCTAAATTAATCGTAAATATTTTATTTTGTAAAACCCACTCATATAATACATTCTTATTTCTACACCAAGCAATCGACCATTATATGGAAGTTCAACTAATTTAAATGAAATAATTTTTTTATTTAACTTCAAATCATTATCAATAAAATATGTAGTAATACATTAATAATCAAAAATCATGATTTGACCACAGATCAGATGTTAAACAAACTCATCCATTCAAATTTTTAAAAATGTCAAATAATTCACTTTTAACATCCTCAAATTTCTTTAAAATTCTATTTCTATTAGTATTTCTTGAAAAACTTTGATATTGCGGTGCAAAACTTTCATGAATCATTTCGGTAAAATCGGGATATTCACTAGTAATAAATGGTTGTTCTTTTTTAATAATATAATTAACTACAGAATTTTGTGCATGTATAGGATCATATGAAAATGTTTGCAAATTACTAGTTGATGAAGCCCCTAATTGCATTTGACTTCTAATATCAGGTTGCTAACTTTGTAAATGTCTGTTAGCATGCCTTTTAGATGACTAGTATCCCTACAGATGCAGTACTAAGTAAATGTGCACAATATTTACATTTTGTTTTAAATGTAATTGTACTATCAGGATTATTTATAGATATTTTTTCAAAATGTTCCTAAATAGTACTAGATGATCTATCTGTTGGAAGAGGGATATTAAAAGGAGAATTAACAGATTCATATTATGTAGTATATGTATCAACACTGGCATAAACATTAGGAATATTAGGATCCATAGTAATGTAAGTAAAATAATATATAAGAATTAACAATTAATTAAAATAATGTGTAAATACAATGAGTAAAAAATAATAATTAATATATGTGCACAAATAATTTATGAAAAAATGAGTAACTAATAAATTTAATTAAACTAATTAATGTTACCGACTGGCGAATGCGATACAAAAATTAGCTTCTTCTGATAAAAGTTTCTTTTTGCACAATTGCAACTGTCACTTAGGGATGACATTTCAAAATTAATTGAGAGTTGAGAGAGATTGAGAGTTTAAGAGAGGTTGAGAGAGTTTAAGAGAGAGAATTATTTGTGAGATTTATTTTGAAAAATAGAGGATATTTATAGTAGTTTGAAAGAATGAAGTAAATTTAAAATATATATATATATATTATACCGTTGTAGTAAACAATAATATGACTGCTTGAATATATATATTTTTCATTCATATTTATTATTGGCTGGCTGTATAGGTCTTTTGGCCGGCCGACAGATATATTGGTCGGCCGGACAAGTTTTTGTCGGAAAAGGAAATTTGGCCTGGCGGTCGTTCGGCCGGATGACCGACTGCAACGGCTAATTTTCAAAGTTTAAAGGAATACAGCGGCTAATTTTCAAAGTTTCAAGAAATGGGCCATGTCAGACATAACAGAGCACTAAGTGAGCTCTGCTATACATACAGAACAACAAAGTTCTTGCATGCATTGCCATATTTATCTGATATTATTTGTGATAATTATTTGATTTTCCTACTGTTCTAATTGATATATTAGTTTGTAATTTTTATTGGGGATTATTTATTTTAATTTATAGAAATTTAATTCACCTCTCTCTTAGGTTACTTTTTGGGTAACATGTTAAAATAAATAATAAATATATATATATATATATATATATATATTCTTTATTCATTGCAAGGAAATGACATTGAATTGTTGTGTTATTTTGTGTTATTTTTATTTTTTCATTTTTGCAAAACCAATCTTTTAGTTATTTATTTTTATTAATTATTTAACCATTGCAAGTTGATTTTTATTTTTATTTTTATTTTTTGAAATTTGACCACCAGGGTTAGGCCGCCCGCAAGGCCTAAATTTTTTTTGGGTCAGGCCAAGTTGGGTCTCAAATGAAAGGCCCAGGCCCAAGGTGTTGTGTTGGGCTGGGCTGGGGCCTGGGCCTGGGCCTGGGCCTAGGCCTGAGCCTAACCAGGCCGAAACGAATTGGGCTCACCTCGAGCCTCAAGCGAGCTTTGGGCCACCCACGGGTCTCGGACCATTTTTACACCCTTAATCCTAACTTATTTCTGCTACCACAAAATTATTCAATGCTTTTTTTTTTTTAAAGAAATATAATGTTTTATTTCATTTATTAATTAGAGAATTTGGTCAAAACCCTTTCATAATAAAATTTTAATACATTAAGCATAAGTACAAAAAATTTTCTTTGAAAAATTTAACAAATATTATTATTATCAAAATATTAAACTTTCAAATAATGTAACTTTTGATAAATATGTCAGTTTTTAATAAAATTAACATTTTTAATTTATTAAGATATTAATAGAATTCTCTTATTAAGACAAAATATGCTATTTTAGGGGGCACCGTTTGGGAAGTGGTTTTATGGGCTTTTTTTGGCTATTTTAACCACAAAAGACAAAATAGACTATTTTAGCCACAACAAACAAAATATCACATCCAACCCATAATCATTACACTATTCTCTCACAAAAAAAGTCAAAAAAGTCAAAAAGTCAAAAAGCCCTTTCCAAACCAAGCTTTTTAGCCCAGACTAAAATAGCCAAAAAAGTCAAAAAGCCAAAAAGCCAACCCACTTCCCAAACCAACCCTAAGATTCATGTCAACTATGAAATTCTTTTTTAAAAAAAATTTATTATTGTTGTAATTGATGTAAACAGTAATAGTAACGTGTTACTTTGTTTGACAATTACTCTATTTGGAAGTAACATGTTACTCTATCTTACAATTACATGCTACTTTATTTGACAGTAATATGCTACTCTGATTCACAGTAATATGTGTGGTAGCCGAATAATTGGCAAGGATAAAGGAGGTATAATTTAGAAGCTAGACGCTAGCCGGTAGATATCCCGCAAGGACAAGGGGCCGAATAGCTTAAATAGGCCGAATGGGGAAGGATCCCTAGAGCCGAATATTGAAAAAAATAATGATTGAAAAAGTAGGCCCTGGCCCCGAGGATCAGAATAAACGAGTATAAATATAGTGGCAATGGACTAGAAAAGGTATGTAAGAATCACTTCTGAAAAACTTAGTGAACAAGCTTTCTTGAGTAGAAGAACTAACTTGTCCGTCGGAGTGCTAATTCCGGCACCCCCGACCGGAGTATTTGTATCTTTACAGGTGACTAGCTGAGGATCATTGGCGTCTTCCAGGATTCGAAGAGTATTTCCAAACCACTTCCCCACAATTGGCGCCGTCTGTGGGAATACTCGAATACATCCATGGAAGGCGTGACCGAAGATCCTCCGATAGCCACCAACGAGACCACACAGGTAGACGACCTCACCCCAGCCAATATGCTCGGAAAAGAAACCATCGCGGCACGACGCGCCTTGAACTTCGATTCGCCAACAACTTCAGCGCAAGAAACAATGCAGGCTATTATAGAACAAGCAAAGCAGAACGAACAAAGGCTCGAGAACATGATCGCTGAGAACGAACGACTCCGTCAGGATTTGGCCCTGGAGGTAGCAAAATCTAGAGAGGCCATGCGCGAGGAACCAGAGCGACCTCCGAGGGCAGACGGGCAAAGACCTCGGGCCCGACCAAAAAATACCAATAGCAACTCCAACTCATCATCCACGGAGCTCGACGCAAGGGGACGATCCGAAACCTCCAGCTCCTCCGAAAAGGATCTGCGAACAAGGAACAAGCGCAGGAGAATCAGCTCAAACGAGGAAGACCAGCACGATCCTTTCGTTCGACGGATCGCAAGGGCATCTCAAAGCTCCGTCGTTCACTCTTTACGACGGAAAATCAGACCCCACTGATCATATCCGTCATTACAAACAGGCCATGATGCTACACGCAGACAATGAAGCCCTCATGTGCCGAATATTCCCTAGCAGCCTAGGTCCACTAGCCGTCAGGTGGTATTACAAGTTGGAGCCAGCTTCGGTTAAAAGCTTCCGACAACTGCAGAAATCCTTTAGGGCCAGGTTTATCACCAACGAGGTACAACCGAAACAGGCCGACTCCCTCTGGGCTATGCAGATCCAGTCGGGAGAGACGCTTAGAGCGTATTCGGCGCGATATTGGGAGTGCTTCAATCTTGTTGACGACGCTTGCAACGACTCCATGGCCATCACCCACCTTTCAAAATGGGTTTACATCCTGACAGTGCTCTGCGCAGTTCCCTGACCAGAAGGCCCCCAAAACAGTCTGGGCACTGATGAAGAAAGTTGAAGAATATTGTAAAGTCAAAGATGATGCCCTGAGAATAAAAGCCGGACAAATCTCCAGCAAAACGGCCCTCCCCGAAATCGCTCGACCAATAAGCTCCGTGCCGCCACCGAGCCCTGAGCCCCGGCAACGAACCAAGCGAGACAAAAGGCGGGACTCCCGCCGATCGAGCGATCAGTGCTCCCACCGAACGAACGAACACCTACAAGTCGACAGCAGACGCTCAAGGCGAATCGACAAAAAGTACACGGAGTTGACAGAGCCGATCGCGGCAATAATGACCAAAGTCCAGCACCTTCCGTTTTTCAAGTGGCCGTCGAAGATGGTGGGGCCTCCCGACACACGGAGGAGGGACAGACGATGCGAATACCACAAAGATCACGGCCACGAAACCGAGAGTTGTTATGCGCTAAAGGATCATCTGGAGGAACTAGTGCAAGATGGTCGACTGCAGCAATACGTGAGCAAGGGGAAGCCAACCAAAGCATTAGCCTTGAGACAGGATTCGCCTCCGCTTGGTGTGATCCACATAATCTACGGTCTGCCGGCATCCCCGACCGTGCATACAATCCAATCACACCCAATTCCCCAAAAGCATAACATGTCAACCGGCAGGCCCAGAGAAACTCCGACAATTAAGTTCGATGACTCCGACCTCGTCGGAACGGTGGCCAGCCACGTCGATCCTTTGGTCGTCAAATTACGCGTACGTCAGTTCAGCGTTGAACGCATTCTCATAGATCCAGGAAGCACTTCGGAAATCTTGTACTACAGAACTTTTGTTGAACTCGGCCTCAACGAGTCGGACCTATCGCCGTCGTCTCAGCCACTGTTCGGCTTCAACACGAATCCAGAGTACCCGTTGGGGAAGGTCGTGCTCCCTGTTCGAGCGGGCTCAAAAACGGTTGACGTGGAATTCTTGGTTGTTAAGCTTCCGTCGCCGTATAACGCCATCATGGGACGTCCCTGGTTGCATATCATGAAGGCTGTCCCAAGCACCTACCATCAGCTTATGCGCTTCCCAACAGACCGTGGCATTGAGGAGATCCGTGGCTCACCGCAATCCGCGCCAACGTAGACCTTATGAAGATCCATTTATGGACCCGACTTGTGGGATCCGATGCTTGTACTGGTACCACGTTTTAATGAAAAATCAACTTTCTTTGTCACTCTCCTTCAAGCCTCTTAGGCCCAACTAAGTCTCCGGATTCGGAGCGCCCTTCGTGGATGTCACGATTGGCCAAGTTAAGTCTTCGGATTCGGAGCCCCCTTTGGTGCATGACACCTTAGGGCCGAATAAGTCTCCGGATTCGGAGCGCCCTTCGTGGATGTCACGATTGGCCAAGTTAAGTCTCCGGATTCGGAGCCCCCTTTGGTGCATGACACCTTAGGGCCGAATAAGCCTCCGGATTCGGAGCGCCCTTCGTGGATGTCACGATTGGCCTAATTAAGTCTCCGGATTCAAAGCCCCCTTTGGTGCATGACACCTTAGGGCCGAATAAGTCTCCGGATTCGGAGCGCCCTTCGTGGATGTCACGATTGGCCAAGTTAAGTCTCCGGATTCGGAGCCCCCTTTGGTGCATGACACTTTAGGGCCGAATAAGCCTCCGGATTCGGAGCGCCCTTCGTGGATGTCACGATTGGCCGAATAAGTCTCCGGATTCGGAGCGCCCTTTGTGGATGTCACGATTGGCCCAATTAAGTCTCCGGATTCGGAGCCCCCTTTAGTGCATGACACCTTAGGGCCGAATAAGCCTCCGGATTCGGAGCCCCTTTGGTGCATGACACCTTAGGCCGAATAAGTCTCCGGATTCGGAGCCCCTTTGGTGCATGACACCTTAGGGCCGAATAAGCCTCCGGATTCGGAGCGCCCTTCGTGGATGTCACGATTGGCCGAATAAGTCTCCGGATTCGGAGCGCCCTTCGTGGATGTCACGATTGGCCAATTAAGTCTCCGATTCGGAGCCCCCTTTGGTGCATGACACCTTAGGGCCGAATAAGTCTCCGGATTCGGAGCGCCCTTCGTGTGTCACAATTGGCCAATTAAGTCTCCGGATTCGGAGCGCCCTTCGTGGATGTCACGATTGGCCCAATTAAGTCTCCGGATTCGGAGCCCCTTTGGTGCATGACACCTTAGGGCCGAATAAGCCTCCGGATTCGGAGCCCCTTTGGTGCATGACACCTTAGGGCCGAATAAGTCTGGATTCGGAGCCCCCTTTGGTGCATGACACCTTAGGGCCGAATAAGCCTCCGGATTCGGAGCGCCCTTCGTGGATGTCACGATTGGCCGAATAAGTCTCCGGATTCGGAGCGCCCTTCGTGGATGTCACGATTGGCCCAATTAAGTCTCCGGATTCGGAGCCCCCTTTGGTGCATGACACCTTAGGGCCGAATAAGTCTCCGGATTCGGAGCGCCCTTCGTGGATGTCACGATTGGCCCAATTAAGTCTCCGGATTCGGAGCCCCCTTTGGTGCATGACACCTTAGGGCCGAATAAGCCTCCGGATTCGGAGCGCCCTTCGTGGATGTCACGATTGGCCAAGTTAAGTCTCCGGATTCGGAGCCCGTTTTAATCAACTAATTAAGCCGAATCACTAGTATGGTTCGCCGGACAAGGCGTGCCTTAGTCGGCCCACGAGTACGACCCATTCCGGTTTAATTCGCATCCCGCCTAAGGCAAGGGCCGATTCCTGAATACAGGAAAAATATTTAAGCAAAAATATTTAAGCTACACAAACGTTCCGGTAGCAAACTTTCCGATAGCAAACTATTAAACCATACGAAATGACTTGCTTAACCATTAAAAGTTGGAATCAGGAACATTCATCTGGCATAGCTAAACAAAAGATTTTCAGAGTGAGACTCAACTATATGAAATAACACTTTTGAAAGATTTTCAGAGTGAGACTCAATTATATGAAATAACACTTTTTTATTTGATTTAAAAGTTGTTACATAGACGCAATCCGCGTTCGAACATTACAATATCTATCTCTAACTTCTAAGACAAATCACGCATCGATCTAACCGCGCCCGAATCGGCATATCGCCGGGCCTCTGACACCATCGACAATGTCAAGGCCAAGATCCAAGACAAGGAGGATAGGGGCAGCGGTCGTTGTGTCTCCTTTCGGGGCGATCTGCTTCAACGACTTGGAGGCTGACGTGTTTCCAGTTTCTCCTTTCAGCGGTCCACCTCCCACATCGGAGAATCCCCCGCCGAAACCGTCTGAGCGCCAAGTTCGGCCGGAATTTGAGCTCCTGCAACTATCATCACCATCTGATGGTGAGAACGCTTGACCATCCCACGCAATAGATGCTGTTTGATTGCATGAGGCGCCTGCCGCTTTTATTCTCAGTAATGGCCGCGATCTCGAGGCCCAAATCCCGAAGTGATTTTATCAATACTAAACCCCACAAGACAGGCGTCGGTCAACATTCTCCATGACCTAGTTAACCCAACGGTTGGCCAAAATGCGCGCGCACAGGCTGCGCAAGGGCAAAAATTACCTAGCTTGATCGGCGAGACATCTGGCATTCGAGCCAAGTCAGAATGCCGTAGCCCCTCCGATCTCTGGCTCACGGCTTCTTCAAATTTCAAAACAACACGCCGCAATGGCTTTATCCAAAAGTAAACGGCCATTACGTCTATCCAAACATTCATGCAATCAAATTAAACACGCACACGCCGAATGCGGGAGACAATTTGATATTTTCAAATAAAGCGTCTTTTATTCAAAAAAAAAAAAAGACGGAAAATCCTTACTTTGGTAATCCATACTTGTAAACGGCGTTCGAACCTTACAATAATTAAAGTCAAACGGCGTCGCCCTCATCCTCACTCTTCTCAACCTCAAAAGCAGAAAACGGAAAATCCTTACTTTGGTAGAGAGGTGACGCCGAATCGATGCCTGACAAGCGAAGAGATTCGGCGACTTGAGATGCTTTGATCCAACCATGCCTGAACCCACGATTCTCACATCGGCAAACCTCTTCGGCAAGCTTCTCCTTTGTCTTTTGGATTCCAACCAAGCGCCCTTCGTGAAAACCTTTTTCATAAGACCTCCCCTTGGCAGACTCCAATGCGAACATGCTCGCCGTTTCGCGATCGGCAATGGCAGCGCTTATAAGCCGACTGGTAACCCTCTCTTCCACGATTGGATTCACCTGCCCTGCTGGTTGCACTTGAGCCGCTCTGATCTCTCTTAACTCACGTTCAGCCGCCTCCACGCGAGCCTCCAAACTGCGGATACGCTCTTCCTTTTTCTCCATTTCTCGACGGGCGGCGCGCAATCGCATGCCGACTTCGTAAGCCGTATAGAGCCCTTCACCGCCCCATGAATGCCCTCGCGAAATACTTCGTAGTCCTGACGACCGACCATTGACTGCTGCACTTCCGGAGGAAATATTTGTCGAGCAAACTCGACCGCCACGTCTGGATCTCGAACGATCGAGTCCGCTTCCGTCATGGGTTTATTCCTCACAAATACTGCAAAACTTAATGGGCGCGGATTCGCGTCTGATCTCCTTTCGACTTGGGCGTGTGGCGATCTCCCCTGGGACTGCCTATCCCGTCTGGGCGACCTACTACGACGTCGAGGAGATTGACGCCTCTGTCGACCCATAGAACTCTTACTCCCAGCACGCAAGGGCGCACCACGGTGTTCACTTTGATCCATATCACCGCCAAGCTCAGCCAATGTCTTGGCTTCCCCTTTGCTGTTAAAGAAGAGTTTGTTCGACATTCGTACAATAGATTTTCTCTCAGGAGTCTGAATCAGATAGCTACCAGACTCTTAAAAGCTATACCTTTGATCATTTAACACTCGCAGAGGCAGCACGATCGAGGCAAGTTCATTAATCGCGACACCCAATCGACTGACGCCGACTAAGTTGACGGCAGGACAATCTATTCGGCTCAAGTACCCCAGCCGGCTCACGAATTGATTCCTCAGAACCAGAGTTCTTATCATGAACCCCCTGGGGCAAGGGCAGATTCATCAATGTGTTCGGCCAAACTACCCCAGCCGGCTCACGAATTGATTCCTCAGAGCCAGAGTTCTTATCATGAACCCCCTGGGGCAAGGGCAGATTCGTCAATCTAAGGGCCGAAGATCAGTAGGCAGTGAAATTGCAAATGGTGATTTTGATGGGATATGTATTGAATCTGCAGGAAACTAAAGTTTGGATAAACGATATTCTATGTACGGCTTGTTTAGAAGAGTTCTAAATAAAATCACTCGGACCAAATACCCCAGCCGGCTCACAAGTTGACTCAGAGCTAGAATTCTTTTTATGAACCCCCTGGGGCAAGGGCAGATTCACAAATCAGGGTTTCCCCACAGTACATGCAATCCCATTTTACCAAATGCATTGACAAACACAGAACTCTTTCATTAAAATTAAACCACAGAACTCTTTTATACAAAGTGTGTGGTGGTAGAGCAAAAATTACAAACTCTTTTATACAAAGTGTGTGGTGGTAGAGCAAAAATTACAAGGAAATTTTCATCAATAAATTGCGCGCAGATGTTAACCAATTTATACATGAAAACTACCCTGAACCAACAAAGCACTATCCAAAAGAAGAAAAACAAAAACAAAAAGACGCCTGCTCAGTAAACGGCCCCCAGATCATTCGTCGGTATCGGATTCAAGTGGCTCAACATCCACCTGCTCATAAGGAATCGGCAAGTCCAATGTAACCTCAGCGGGCAAGGGCTTTGAGCCACCCATGTTTGAACCCGCGATTCTCAAACTTGGACACTTCTTCAACATATTCTGTCAGAGCGGCGCCCCTCCTGCTTCAAAGGCCTCCGATTCAGCTTTCTCGCGGGCCGCCTTAAGCTCCTCTAACTGAGCTTCCGCTTCAGCAAGTGCTTCCTTGGAAAGTTTGAGCGATTCCTCGCTCGCATTTGCTCTACCCTCAGCATCAACACGAAGCTGTTCGGCGACGCGAACCCTCTCTTTCTCCGCTTCGGCTCTCGCGCTCTCCATTTCAGCTCTCATAATTTCGAACTCGGCCCTACTTTTCTGACCCTGCACCTCTGTTTGCAAATGGTCAATTTTCCCGAGAGCATCACGCAGGCGGCGACCCAAGTCGGTGATCCTTCCGACCGTCTGCAAAACAATTCGGTATGATTAGACGCCTTTAACAAACAAGAGCGAAATGAAGGTGACCTACCAGGAGTGCCGATTGAGCAGTTAGGGCAACGGCCATAATGTCAGGCACGGCACCGAAGGCTTTGTTGTCAGCCGGCAGAGAAATCGAAGCCGCCAAGCTCAGAGCCACGGCCGGATCCTCGATGGCTGAAGCGTCGGATAAAATCGGCATATCCCTCATCTTTGGCTGAATAACGAACGGAGCGACCACGTCCGGTTCTTCAAGCCGAGGCCGTTTGCTACCAGGGCCAGCTTCTGAACTCGCTTCCCCCTCGGCACCGCGCTTTTGGCCTTGCTCCGGAATCGGCCGTTCCCCATCGGCTTGTTCTCCACCCTCTTTTTCCGTATCGGACGCAACAACCACTGTCCCCTCCGAAACGGGTACGAACGGCTTGATCAAGCTGGGATCTGATGCGGCGCATTCAGCCTTCTTTCGGGCGGCCATCCGCTCCGCATTTCTTTTACGTGCCATCTGCGTTAGGCTTTCCTTCGCCATACCCTCAAAGAAATCGCCGGGTAGATCCCCCAAATTCGCAAAAATATCCCCGGAAGAGAAATCTGTTCGTCCTGAGGCGGATGGCTCGGTGGCTTCAAATGCCGAGCGTACGGCCTCGTCGCCTTCTACTACTCTCTCAGTAGACCCCCCAGCCGGATCGGCAACCACCTCAACGGTCGGCTCGGCGTCTTCCCCCGAATCAGAAGCTACGAGACCGATCTGCCTAAGGTTTTTGAAGCTGGGGAAGATAAGGGCCGAGAGCTGTTGATTGCCGACTGGAATCGGAATGTTATCTGCAGCCGAGAAAGTAGTGTAAGTGGGTTCGTACCGAAGGAGAATATGGGCGGCTCTCCCTTGCTGTTGTACGTTTGGACGCGCCGAATATCTGAGTGCAGTCTTGATTTCCCCAAGAACCCGCGTCGTCAACCGAAGTCAGAATTTTCTTCAACCTATTACCTGCAGAAGATGAAAGCGATTTAGAGAAAAGAGCCGAATAAGGGATAGACCAACAAACAAGACATTGCGTGGCAACCTGGGTCGCCCTTATGTCTGGGAACAGGGTCCAGGCGATCCTCCCCTTCAGCGAACTCCCAATTACCTCGGACGTTGATCATCACGTCGTCAACCCGTTTACCAGAACTGGCAAGCATAGTCACCAAGTGATGGTCAGTATCTTTGGCCCTGAGAAAATATCGCCCCAGCCGACCGGAGGATTTGGCTAAGGCGTAACAATGTCGAATGGCCGGAATCCCAAGGTTAATCCTAAGGCGTCGATTCAACTCTAAAACCCCCATGATGATTCGAAAGAAATTTACATTGGGTTGAGAAGGAATCAAACCCCAATAGCGGAGAACGGCCCTAAGGAGTGGGTGTAGGGGAAACGAACCCCGCCCTCCGCAATGGATAAAAGAGGGAATACAATCGTGTTTTGATCTTCCCTCTCCATGTCGAGAGCATTGTCCGTTACAAGGGATAAATGGACGTCGTCAAGAATAGAAAAATGTTGCCGGAAACCGGAGATGCGATCCTCAGAAAGGAGGTCTTTCAAATGTTTGGCCATCTTAGCAGAGAACTAAATATTTGCCAAAGCTAAAATAGCAAACGGAAAATAGGATTACAAAGAAGGGATAAGAAAAACTTACGAAGAACAGATGAGACAAGGGAAGACGGGAAGAAGTTGCAGAAGACGCGAGTCACGCAGGATATGCACTGGCGATCCAAAAGTCTCAAAAAATCGACGAAATATGAATCCGAAAGGACTAAAGTTTCAAATCGCAATAAATGCTGAGATACACATGAATAGAGCGGGAAAGCGTAATGATGAGCAAAGGCGCGTGCCTCCTGACATATATTGGGGCACGCGAAGCCGCCTGACGCTAAACTCCTCAAATTCTGAACCAAACACGCCGATTGACTACCGTCAACAGGGAGTTCGGAGGGCAATTGTGGTAGCCGAATAATTGGCAAGGATAAAAGAGGTATAATTTAGAAGCTAGACGCTAGCCGGCAGATATCCCGCAAGGACAAGGGGCCGAATAGCTTAAATAGGCCGAATGTGGAAGGATCCCTAGAGCCGAATATTGGAAAAAATAATGATTGAAAAAGTAGGCCCTGGCCCCGAGGATCAGAATAAACGAGTATAAATATAGTGGCAATGGACTAGAAAAGGTATGTAAGAATCACTTCTGAAAAACTTAGTGAACAAGCTTTCTTGAGTAGAAGAACTAACTTGTCCGTCGGAGTGCTAATTCCAGCACCCCCGACCGGAGTATTTGTATCTTTGCAGGTGACTAGCTGAGGATCATTGGCATCTTCCAGGATTCGAAGAGTATTTCCAAACCACTTCCCCACAATATGTTACTCTGGAAATATTGTCCAAGAAAAAAAAAATTATTTTATCCTTACTCAATTTTTGTGTTTTCTTCTTAAGAAATTTATGAAAAAAAATAAATTAAGTTATTATTTTCACCAAATAAAGATCCAATAGAAAGGTTTCACTAAATTTATCCATTAATGAGTACTTTTTATCATAAAAAGTGATGGGTCTTGGAGGAACAGAGTTTACCGCCACTGAGAAAAGCCCAAATAGAATAATGAGTAAGAGGTGGAGTTAGAGAATGGGCGAACGGGCTGGGATAAATTCAAAAGAGGAAAACTTATAATAAATACTTTTTATTATATTATTTTATAAACCTTAAATAATATAATAAAGATCATCTATTATATACATGTAATGGAGAGGATGTCAATCCATATTACCATGCTCACGGTTGTGCCCAAGATGACATTTCTACTTGTGGGCTGGCTGCTTACCAAACTGAGCATGTAGTTCATCTACTGTATGAACAAAAATACTTTGGTGGTAGATGGGCATGTTGGGGTCAATTTGATGCAACCAATGTTTCAGGGTGCTTGATTGATTTTAGAGCAGCTGAGAGTAAGGGTAGGCATTGTGTCGTGTCGTATCATATCAGATTCGTGAGTCAAAAGTATAAAAATAAAACGGCCTATTTAATGAACGTGTTATATATGCAATTATTAACATGATTCTATTAGTAATCGTGTCAATCAATGGGTGACACGATTCATACGATTAAAACTAAACCTATTACCATGACAAGACACGACACAATTAACCCAATAATAATATGAAAATATAACTAATGGCTTATTTGGGAATTCATTATTTTAATTTGTTTTTAAATTTTTTAAATAAAAAAAAAAATAAAAAACGTGTAGAATAGAGAGAGTGGTGTGATTGGGTATTTTGACATTTTAACTATTTTAGTCAAAAAAAACATCAATCCAAATGGGCCTCATAATAATAATAACACAATTTCATTAGTATATATATATATATATCCTATTATGATTTAAATTGTATTTGTTACGATCCAATGTGACTATATTCAATGACTTAGATTTAATTATTTTTTAAATTAAACAACTAAAAGTAATGATACATTTGCTATCCATTTTTTTCTTTTAGAATACGTAAATAATAAAATTCCCAGTGAGAAATTACATGAACTTTCTCACTCCTGCAGAGAGTATACAAGATTGACTAGTTAATTCATGTATTGCGATCATTTTCATCATTTTCTTAATCTAGCTTGTTCACATAATGTAGCTTTTTTAAGATATTATAAAATTATGTAGTTATAATTATCAAATCAAATCAATTTTTGTTTTGTTTTGTAGATGAATTATACAGAGGGACTTAAAATATTATCGTACCATATTATCAAAATGAGACTGGGCAGCTTGGACTGGATAGTTTGACCGGAGACAAATTGAATCCAAAAAATAAATAAAAAAATAAAAAATTGACAAAGTGTATAGTCCAACACCATTATATGTTTCGTCATCTATATTACATTATCAAGATCACAGCCTCACATGAGGCGTGTGGTTGCGCTCCATTGGTGTCCTGGTGGTGGGTCTCCTACTTGGTGGGGTTAATTTCTAGCTGGCAACCAGTTACCTCGGGGTCAGGGCCCACGGGGCCGTGATGACACCTTAGAGCCCTTTTTTTTCTGATCAAAAAAAAAAAAAAAAAAAAGAAAGATCACAGCCTCACAGGGACATACTTGGATTGGATTCAAAGTCTGCAAAAGAACCAACCTTAAAGACTCAGTATATTACACAAACCAGAATAATTCAACAACTTTACTTGAAAGCAATATTCCCAAAATAACCTATATAAATCCACACCCATCACCCACCTCATCTTCATCTCACTGTCTTTGATCCTTCTTTCCTCCTCTTTGTTGTTGACAACCCTAATTGAAATGGCCTTTTCATCTTCTTCTAAGTTGCTCTTTTTCTCATTTTCCCTCTCACTCCTCACCTCCTTGGCTTTTGCTCGTGAATTCTCCATCGTTGGCTATTCGCCTGATGACTTGAAATCCATAGATGGACTGATTAATCTCTTTGAATCATGGATGGCCAAACATGGCAAAGCTTACAAAAGTCTAGAAGACAAGTTGCATAGGTTTGAGCTGTTCAAGGATAATTTGAAGCACATTGATGAGAGGAACAAGAATATTGTGAACTACTGGCTTGGACTGAATGAGTTTGCAGATTTGAGCCATGAAGAGTTCAAAAAGATGTATCTTGGGCTCAAGGTTGAGTTGCCTAAAAACAGAGGGTCCCTTGAAGAATTCACTTACAGAGATGTTGTGGATTTGCCGAAAGTCAGTGGACTGGAGAAAAAATGGAGCTGTCACTGCAGTCAAGAACCAAGGTTCATGTGGTAAGTACATACCAACCAAAGATGATACATATATATATAAATGAATTTTATAACTAAAGTACATGAGTCCATGCTTTTAAATATTTTTGTCATGAAAATTACATGGATATTCGTCGATGCCAGTACTACTCGTATCTGATTTGTGTGCAGATATGACTAGTTCAACTGTTTTAAAATTTTTTTTTGATTCTGACATCCGATTTATGATATATATTTGATACATTTTTTGATATTGTTACGTAAAATTAGGACAAATTATACATGTAGTTACGTAAAATTAGGACAAATTATACATGTAGTCCCTTAATTTTTCATTGCGTTAATTTGGGCCCTATGGCTTCAATTATATTAATTTTACCTTTTAATTTCTCACAGTGCCAATTTAGTCCAAAAGCCCCATTCTAAAGAGAAAAGACCATTTCTCAATCATTTTCAATACTAATGGATGAATTATTTTGCCCATGGATATTTATTCTAATTTCCAAAACGGCATTATTATTTTTAATTAACACAATTTGACAAACATAAAGCTGCAATTGATCCAGCTAGAATTACAATTAACATATGATATGCAATTTGTATGTATAAACGGTGCAATGAATGAAAATGCAGGGAGTTGCTGGGCATTTTCAACAGTGGCTGCAGTTGAGGGCATAAACCAGATAACCACTGGAAATTTAACATCTCTTTCAGAGCAACAGCTTATTGACTGCGACACTACCTATAACCATGGCTGCAACGGTGGTCTCATGGATTACGCTTTTGAATTCATTATGGCTAATGGTGGCCTTCGCAAGGAGGATGACTACCCTTACCTCATGGAGGAAGGCACTTGTGAAGATGAGAAGAAGGTAAAGTAATTATTGATGATGATAATCTTTAGAATGCAACTTTTCTCTTGTTTTAATGGTTCAATCTAGTAACGAATTTAATCACATCTGTCTTAAAAATAAAAATAAAAAATTGACAATCCATTTTTAAAATTATATTTTTCTCTATCTTTTAAAGACACTAGGTTATAAAACCATATAATTACAATTATCAGATTAACGAATCAAATTAATAGACTATGGCACTGGTCAATGGGCTTGGACTTCCGCAGAGGTGTCGAGCCCTAATGTTTATAATGACAATGGTCACAATCACAAGATTGATTAAGTGCTCTTAGTTTTGGATAGGCTTATTTTTCTTTTTGGTATAGGATTAATTACATGGTGCATTTTATCATCCATAATCCCGTATTATGTTAAAAGCAAAAAACCTATTATGTCCTCTACTCTGTATTTTACTGTTAATGATTTTTTTTCCCCATTAAATCCAATATATTAGGGACAATCAGAGGTGGTGACCATTAGTGGGTACCATGATGTACCGGAGAACAATGAAGGGAGCCTCTTGAAGGCACTTGCAAATCAGCCTCTCAGTGTCGCCATTGAGGCTTCTGGCAGAGATTTCCAATTTTACAGTGGGGTAAGCCTTCTCTAACTCTCTTACATGCATGTATATAGTCACTACAACAATTTGTAATTTTGGCGACAAGATTTTCCAACAGAAGGAAATTTCTATCGACAAAAACAAGTTCTTGGCAATGAATAATCGAATTTGTTAGTGAATTTGATTGGAAAAAAAGTTTTTGGCAACAAAGTTTTTATTCTGTTGTTAAAAATCTGAGTATTTTGATAATTTTGCTGACACAAACGTTGTGTTGGCAATTGCATCGGAATCGCCCTATTTCAAACCATTTTTTCCGACCCCATTAACTATTTAGTGCCTTAGTGGTGGTCTTTGCAACAAAACATTACCTAACCAAAAGCTTTACTTTTGCCATGTGGAATCTGGTTGGCAAAAACTTTTCCAAAGCATTGTTGTCGCAAGCCTTTGCAATTGGTAAATGTTTTTGTTGTTGTGAGTTGCTGTGCACAGATGACACAATACATCCTTTATCTTGTGCATATGCTAATGCATAGATGCATAAATAGTCAAGCATTCCACATTAATTTGGTGCTTCATTTATGGGAGAGACATGGAATTTTGATTTTGCAGGGTGTGTTTGACGGGCACTGTGGAACCGAGCTGGACCATGGAGTGACAGCCGTTGGATATGGATCGGCCAAGGGATTGGATTACATAATAGTGAAGAATTCATGGGGACCGAAATGGGGAGAGAAAGGATACATAAGGATGAAGAGAAACACAGGAAAAGCTGAGGGGATATGTGGTATCAACAAAATGGCTTCTTATCCTACTAAAGCTAAAAAGAAGTGATGTTATTGATGTTGTTGGTTGTTGTTGTTTTAGTTATATGAAATTCTTGGGTCTTGATTTTACTGTGGATGTCACAATGATCCAATAAATTCTAAAATGTTTCAGATATATGAATCAATGATTTAGCTAATCATCAAACAAGTATAAAATTGTTCAAATTTATCGATATAAATTCCTTACATGTGTTTGGTGTTAATTTAGTGATTAGTTCAATTAAATAAATTTATTATGCTGTTGTGACAATTGTTTATGTAGAACCTCAAGTTGACTCAAACATAGCATCGTGTAATAATATTGAGTATTGCAATAAAGATGTGTTAGACCATCTCCAATGCTTCACCAAATCTGGCATCAAATTTGAAATTTGGTGAAAAAAGCACTTTTTGGAGCTTCAACGGTTTCACCAAAATGAGAACAGGCTCCGCATTTCATCAAAACACTGTGCATGACCGTTGGGGAGACCAACCGGTTGACCGGCCGGTTGACCAACCGGTCAACCACCAAAAGGTTCAAACAGTTCCAAAAAAAGGTTCAAACAGTTAAAAAAAAAAAAAAAATTTTTTTTTTTGCCTTACCGGTCGACCAACCGGTCGACTACTAAAGGTTCAAACAGTTCAAAATAAAAAATAAAAAATAAATAAAATAAATAATTTTTTTTTTTTTTGGCTTAACCGATCGACCAGCCGGTTGACCAACTGGTTGTCCCGGCGCAGATTTGATAAAAATTTGATGAAAATCAACCGTTGGAGCACTCGGTATCAGATTGAGAAAAAAGTCATTTTTTTACTCAGATTTGATGAAAATTTTGGTGAACCGTTAGAGATGCTCTTATATAAAATGGTCAAAAAATGTATAATTTTTTTACAAAAAATGAAAACAACTTAATAATAAGCTCAATATATAGATACACTATAGACTGACACCCTCTAAAGTTTTTTTTTAATACAGATTTCTCCCTCACGTTTGAAAAATTACATTTTCCTCCCAAAAGTTTATAATCTCATTATAAATTACCCCATGGATTGCTAATATCATGCCCTAAAATTTTTTAAATGACCATTTTGTCATTTTTTCCATTATTTCTTCTTCCTATCATTATGACTACATTCTATAACTTTCTATCATTAAATTTTAACTGAATATATTCTTATTGAGTGGTGATATATAAATATAAATTTTATATAAAATTTTAAAACACAATGATATAGCTTAATAGTGACATTTTACTTTAAAACAAAACACATCATGAACATGATTTATATTTACAACATCACTATCACAATATTTTTATGATATTTTTTGTATAAATTTTTATATATGAATAGAATTTTTCATTTTTATTTCCACCATCATTTTTCTTTCACATCTATTCACCCACATTTATTATAGTATTACCAAACACCGTCATTCACATTTATTACAGTATTACTAAATTTTTGTAGTTTTATATTTTTTGTATTTGGTGAATTTAAAAAAAAAAATCACAAAATATTATACTTTTTAAGTATATATAGATTAGGTGTATCTACAAAATAAAAAAAAATTGTTTAAAATATTAAAAAAATTCAATAAAAATTAAAAAACATGAAAAATAAAAATAAAAAAAACTCAATTTTTTTGTGAGTTAAACTAAAGAAAATGATTGTTATTTCCCTTGAAATGACATGAACAAAATATCAATATTATTTTATTATTTTATATGTATAAAGGTTAAGGGGCAAATATGTCATTTTAATCTGACAGGGAATAAGTGTAATTTTTCAAACGTGAGGAGTAATCTATATTAAACAGAAACCTCAAGAGCTGTCAGTGTAATTTATCCAAAACTATTTTATTCAAGCACTATCGAGTTTTGTCCATTGTAACCTTATGCACATTTTTACTATGTTGATTCAATTTTTGGAATGATCAATAATTGTTCCTTGACATTTTCGCAATGCCTTGTGAAGAAGTGCAATTAAAAAAGATAAACTGTAAAAAAAACCTATGACACCCAATCAAGGGTGATATCTACTCTTCAGGATGGTATTTTCACAACCCCATAGTCTAAAAAAGTGTAGATAATGTTGTAATGAAAATTCAGATATTAGATTTTGTATGAAAATTCAATAAAATATCATTTTTCTAAAGTTTCATGTGAGTTCTCAGACATTTAAGCCTCAAAGTTTCTTCAAATTCATGCCCAAAGAGCTACCCAAGCCTCAAACTCTCTCTCTCTCTCTATCTCTCTCACAACTTTCTCTCTCTAAAAACCTTTACTCCAGGCCTCATACTGGTCGGCCAGTCGCCGTCAGCCATGGTAGTCAACTGACCTAGCTACTTCTTGTGTATGCGCGTTTTTTTCTTCTTCTTTATAAACTTGAACCCTCCATAGTTTTTGTCACGACCCAAATCCGCCCCTATGGGTTTAGTACCGTAACCGGCTAGTAATCCGTGATTACCGAAGGCCTACTTAACAGTAAAGACAGTAATATAGAGTACAGGGGCTGGCGGAAGCCAAAACAGTAATAAAAGATGTCCAATGAGCTGTGACAGTCTGTATGCAAAAAGACTTTCCTGTAACATATTTACATTCATAAGCAAAACATATATATACCATATGTACAACATTCAGGTTAGGGACCAAATTCCTAATTAGCACAGTACAGTACAAGTCTTAAACAGTATTACAAAACAGAGACGGAAGGGTGAAACTAAGACACCCTAAAACAGCCTTAGCTCGGTCAGACTTGGAACCTCGAAGTGAGGCGCGATGGTTGGCTTGACAAAAAAGGGAGTTAACCCAACGCTCTTAACTCCGATTCGGTGCCTGGATACCTACATATAAATATAAACAGTGAGCTAAAGCCTAGTGAATAACAGTTGTGTAAACAGGTTAAGAATGAATGTCCTTTCAGTCATTAAATAGTCATATCAGTTATTTAGAAACCATAGCAGTTATAGGTGGTACATCCAATAGCAAAACAGTACAGTAGGTCTTAACATACCGAACAGTCAATTGATGGCCATCATAATAGTAAACAGTAGTGGTTCCAAACATGGGAACTGACAGAGATCTCTGTGATAGTAGCAGTAACAGTATAGTAACAGTAAATTGCTATGGATACCACGAATACAGTTTACAAATAGGACAAACATTCATTCATTAAACAATGACGTTTCAGTAAACAGAACAGTTGATCATTCAGAAAATATTCATAATTGAACATATCTTTACAATATTGTTACTCACAGAGCACTGGGCTATAAGCAGCTAATGAGCGTCCTCAGATGCCAACCCTACACAGTTACAGAACGAACACACACTAAGTTACATACTTGGGAATCAACAACTTAGTCCCTATCTTGACTCGGTGTGGTTCTACATCAATAGCTTCATTAAGATGCCTTAAACTAGGCCTAGGAATGCCTAAGATGAAATGAGGATGCAAAGATGTACTTTAAAACACTTTTCAAAATTTTTAGAAAACAGGGGTCTCGCTCGAGTGTGGCTTTCTACGCTCGAGCGGACATGCAGACAAAGGATCTCCGCTCGAGCGTGACTTCCTTCGCTCGAGCGGACTGTAAATTCAAGCAAAAGTATTGGATGCATGCAATTCACGCTCGATGGGCGCTCAACCTCCGCTTGAGCGTGTGACACAAGTCCTCGCTCGAGCGTGCATTCTCTCGCTCGAGCGGACTGTAAACACATGAAAAGTACTGGATACACGCATTTCATGCTCGAGCGTTACTTTCCCCGCTCGAGCGGGATGCATGTACTCAGAGTCTACGCTCGAGCGTGAAGTATTACGCTCGAGCGTGGGTCTAAAATCTGAAATTTCCAGATTGAACCTCCAAGCTCAAATTCAACATTTAAAGCATCAAATTTGATTCTTTTGGGCCAATTTTCTGGAAAACACTTTAAAACTCATAATATGACATGTTTCAAAGATCAATTTGCAAAATCAAAACCTAAAGGTAGTTCAATTAAACACAAATCCAAACAAAACTTCATAAACATAATGTATATGTAACATGCAAGTGTTCAATTGAAACCAAAGCTTCAAATACTTGGTCAAATGAGTCAATTCACTCAAAAACATGATGAATTCATGGACCATAGCTAGAATATAGACATGCATGTGAGGATTTCCATGAAATCAACCTCAAAACTCAACAATGTGTACATGCATGCATGATTTAGTTACTCAAATAAACTCTTTAAACCAATTCTTGACTTAGATCACTAATGACTCATGAACCATGCAAGAACCAACTTGAATTCATAAACTAAAGGATAAATATCCTACCTTAGGTCCTCAATTTCAAGTCTAGAAGCTCAATTATGCAATCTACTCTTCAATTCTTCTAATTCTCCAAGCAATTCTTGTTGAAACCAAAGCTCTCCTACTCTTCCTCTCTTGCTCACGGTTTGTCTAAGGAAAATGTTGAAGAAAGATGCCTCAAATGTATAAATTAAGTCCCAAACAAGTTTTGTAGGAAATGGCCACGTAATGGCAAAATTACAATAAACTCCAACTAATGTAACTTAGCTTATTTAATCTAATTTAATCATTCCAAATCAAATTTAAATTAAACCTACCATAAAATCACATAAATTCTAATTAGCATGAAATACCAATCAATTTCTGATTCGGTCGCCGATAAGGCCTTCAAGTTACAGTTCGAAACTTAAAACATGAACAGATAAATCAATGGCAAACAGATAGAAACGCACTAAAACAACATACACACACAATCAGTTCAGAATTTCAGTCTAACCAGTTACTTATTATGTTCAGTCACAGTTTAGCAGTAATCAGTGGCGAGGGTTGTCACAGTCTTCCCCCCTTAAAAAGAGTTTGGTCCTCCAAACTCGGATTACCTTCATTCTGGAAGAATGTCGGATTTAGAGGGAACAGTTCAGGATATCTCTTCAACATATCATCTTCTCTTTCCCAAGTGGCATAAGTGCCACCGTGGTTTTGCCAATCCACTTTCACTAACGGAATTTCTTTATTCCTCAACTTCTTGATTCGTCGATTTACAACCTGAATAGGCCGTTTTTCATAAGTGTAGTAATCACTTAGCACTACACGGGTAGGTTCAATCACATGGAAGGGATCCCGAAGGTAATCCCTCAACATTGAAATATGGAAGACATTTCGATACAAAGTCAGCAATCTCTTTCTTCATTCCTGGCCACCAGAAATTTAGTTTCAAGTCTTGATACATTTTCGTATTTCCTAGATGGATAGACAGTTTCGAATTGTGGCCCTCTTGCAGAATTCGTCTTTTCAGTTCAGAATCATTCGGTACACACAACCTTCCCTGGAATTTTAACACATTGTTATCAAATTTAAAGTCTGGCCTCGGTTTGGACTCCCGTTCATTAATGACCTTTTTCAGGAAGTCATCCTGTTGCTGTTTCTCTTTAATCTCCTCAATCAGTGCCGGTTGAGCAGAAATAGCGGCTAAGGTTCCACCTTGTTCACGCAAAACAATCTCAACTTCAAATTTTTCAAGGTCACATAGCAATTCTTTCTGCCTGGTGAGTAAACAGGCTAAATTTCCAACTGATTTCCGACTCAGTGCATCAGCAACGGTGTTAGCTTTCCCCGGATGGTACAAAATTTGCAAGTCATAATCTTTTATCAGTTCTAACCATCTCCGCTGCCTCATGTTCAATTCTTTCTGTGTGAAGAAGTACTTCAAACTCTTGTGGCCTGTGTACACTTCGTATGTTGCCCCATATAGGTAGTGATGCCAGATTTTCAATGCAAATACCACTGCGGCAAGTTCTAAGTCATGGGTCGGGTAGTTCTTTTCATGCGGTCTCAGTTGTCGGGAAGCATATGCAATAACTTTACCATTCTGCATCAAAACACATCCCAAACCCTTATAAGAAGCATCACTAAATATGGTAAATCCATCTGTACTTGAGGGTAAGGTGAAAATCGGTGCAGTCACAAGTCGAGTCTTTAACTCTTGAAAAGCTGATTCCCTCTGATCGGTCCAGTCAAATGGTTTTCCTTTTTGAGTCAACTGAGTCAACGGTAGGGGAATTTTGGAAAAATCTTTTACAAACCTTCTGTAGTACCCGGCTAAGCCTAGGAAGCTTCGAACTTCAGTAACATTAGACGGTCTGGGCCAATTCACTACTGCCTTAATTTTCTGTGGGTCAACTGAAATGTCATCCTTACTGATCACATGTCCCAAAAACATTACATTGTCGAGCCAAAATTCACACTTTGTCAGTTTTGCATACAGTTTCTGTTCTCTTAGGGTCTGTAAGGCAATTCTCAAATGATGTTCATGTTCTTCTGTGCTTTTGGAGTAAATCAAAATGTCATCTATGAAAACAACTACAAATTCATCGAGGAATGGTTTGAATATTCTGTTCATAAGGTCCATAAATGCAGCAGGTGCATTAGTAACTCCGAAAGGCATAACACGAAATTCATAATGTCCGTACCTTGTTCGAAAGGCAGTCTTTTCAATGTCCTCAGGTTTGACTTTCAGCTGGTGATATCCAGATCTAAGGTCAATTTTGGAGAAAACCTGGGCACCCTGTAACTGGTCAAATAAGTCATCAATATGAGGCAATGGGTATTTGTTTTTCACTGTTACCTTGTTCAGTTCACGGTAGTCAATGCAAAGTCTTAGTGAGCCGTCTTTCTTTTTTACAAACAAAACTGGAGCGCCCCACGGTGAAGTACTGGGCCTGATGAACTTCTTATCTAACAGTTCCTATAGTTGAACTTTTAGTTCTTTCAATTCAGTAGGTGCAATTCTGTAAGGAGCTTTGGAAGCTGGCTGTGTACCCGGTAACACTTCAACAGTGAACTCTATTTCCCTATCAATCAAATCCCCTGGCAAGTCATCTAGAAAAACATCAGGGAATTCCTGACTATAGGAATACTGTCCACATTAGTTTTAATATCAGTAGGTACAGTCAATACACAACATAGATACCCTTTACACCCCTTCTTAATCAGTTTAAAAGCTTTCATAGACGAAATTAGATATGGGGGAGGTACTACTCCAACTCCATTAAACACAAATTCAGGCAATCCAGGTGGACGGAAAACAACTTGTTTTGTTACACGGTCTATGGTAGCATGATATTTTGTTAACCAGTCCATTCCCAGTATTACATCAAAATGGTCGATGTTCAAAGGCAGTAAATCAATATACAAATGCACATCCCCAACAATAATTTCGCATGTAGGGTACATATAAGCACAAGTCATGGATCCCCCAACAGGTGAAGATATAGCTAACAAATAGTTCATGGGTTCCAGTGGTCTATTCAATTTTCGTGAAAAAGCATGCGAGACATATGAATGTGTAGACCCCGAATCAATCAGAACATAAGCATTTTGAGCACAAATTGAGAGTATACCTGTGTGACAACCCTCACCTCTAATTACTGCTAAACTGTAGTTAAGCATGTTAAGTAACTGATCTGACTGAAATTCTGGACGGATTGATTGAGTGTATTAGTTTAAACGCAAGTCTATCTGTTTGACTGCTAAATGATCTGTTCATGTTTTATGTTTTGAACTGCAAATTGAAGGCCTTATCGGCGGTCGAATCCGGAACTGATTAGTGTTTTATGCTAATAGAAATTTAGGTGATTTTATGGTATATTTAATTAAAATGTGATTTGGAGTGATTAAATTGGATTAAATAATGTTAAATTGCTTTAGTTTAATTAATTACCAAACTTGCCATTTAGTGGGCCACTTCTACAATCTTGTTTGGGAGCTTAGCTTTACACCATCTCATTCATTTCATCTAGAGCTAACCGAGTGAGAGAGAGAATTGGGAGAAAGAGTGATTTCATCTAGAATTGGCTTGGGGAACTAGAAGAAATTGAAGGAAATTTATATATTTGAGCTTCTAGACTTGAAATTGAGGACCTAAGGTAGGATATTTATCCTTTAGTTATGAATTCAAGTTGGTTCTTGCATGGTTCATGAGTCATTAGTGATCTAAGTCAAGAATTGGTTTATAGAGTTGATTTGAGTAGCTAAATTATGCATGCATGTACACATTGTTGAGTTTTGAGGTTGATTTCATGGAAATCCTCACATGCATGTCTATATTCTAGCTATGGTCCATGAATTCATCATGTTTTTGAGTGAATTGACTCATTTGATCAAGTATTTGAAGTTTGATTTCAATTGAACACTTGCATTGTTACGCCTCAAACTCGCCCCTAAAAGTTCGGGCATGACCTATGCAGAAACGGACACTTAACCTGATATATAATATATGGGGTCTGAACGGAAGCATTTAATATTACAAAGTAACTTAAAATAACATCCATTGAGCTAAAACTAACATGCCAGGATCACATACGTAAGAGCCATTTATCTAAATACATACCCATACACATACTGGTGCGTATAACCGAACATTGGTAAAGAAAGGAGTCAAATACATACACTTTCACCATAGGTAAATAATTAAAGTGCAAGCTAAAATTTTAACAAAACTTCACGTAAATGCATGGGCTCAATCTGGGAGCCTGGGCATACTGGGGTTGACAATTGAAGGGTGAGCATCAAGGGTTAAGACGGACTCTCAAAGTGCTTACCTACAGAATAGACATAACACAAAGTGAGTGAAGCTCAGTGAATAATAGTACATAACAATTCAATATTCAACTTGAATTATAATATATTTCAATGCATACATAAATAAGAGGGCATAAGGTTAATTGATTCTGTATTCATTTCCTAACGGCTTTAGGCCCAGTCCTGAAACATAATGACTTAAAACATAACATCTTGAAACATAATGGCTTTAAGCCCTCGAACAGAGTGGCGATAGCCCTTAAACATATTAGCAGTAAACTTTTAAGCATGTTGGCATATAGCCTTTGTACATATGGCATGAAGCCCTTGAACATATGGCATAAAGCCCTTGAACATATTTGTATGAATTTAAGAGGTGTCTCACACGGATTCTAGAGGTGACTCACATTGTAGCACTTAGTTCCGTGTAGCACTTTGTTTCATTTCATAATAACTTATACGGAATGGCCATAGGCCTCATAACTTGCACATAACGGGTTTCAGCCTCATAACTTTCACATATGTATGGACTCAAGAGGTGGCTCGTACGGATTCTAGAGGTAACTCGCATTGCAACACTTAGTTCTGTACAGCACTTTGCTCCATACCAGAAATACAGAATGGCCTTTGCCTAATAGATCATACAGAATGGCCATAGGCCCATATTGGCTTTAAGCCTAGTTCATATATGTATGGACTCAAGACGTGTCTCACATGGACTCTAGAGGTGGCTCACAATGTAGCACTTAGTTCCAAGTAGTACTTTGTTCCATACCAATAATTAATAGGTCTTACAGACTAAACCATACATACCATGTCATACCATAAACGGAAACAAATTCAGACATATGCATTATACTTGAATCATAAACAGAAGTCAGAATTCATACTTGATTATACTTGGCACTTCGATAGCGTTATCAAATCAATATAAAACATTCTTGTTAGTTCCATAAAGGAATCCCCCGATATTAAGAACTTATAACATACGTGAACTTGTAACATACTTAAACTTGTACATACTTGAACTTGTAACATATGTAAACTTGTAACATCCTTGAACCACGATATTATTACCCCCGAGTAAGGGCCGTGTGCTACGGATGTCATAAGCACTTTACATATATGGACAACTGGTCATTAAGTCAAAACGTAACATATTAGAACATAGAGTATTTCTTGTTACATCATGTCATTACAGTACATTTAACAAAGACAGAACAGTTTACATCATAATGTGAGTCACATGACAAGGTCATTGCCAATAGTAAACAGAACATACTGCTTAATAATGCCTTTAGATTTTCCAATCCGCATTTTGTTAACATATTTACTTGCAAGGAACGAAATATTAACAATGAGAATCGTTAACGATAATTAAACGTACAACCACAGTACTACTACTCACAGTGCTACAACGGAGTGCTTGTCCCTCATGAAGTGTGTCCTGTACACATATATAACTTAGTCATTAGTTCTTTTTTCTTTCCTTCATTATTCTTCACAAGCCCACCATTAAGCATCCATTTATACCACAATTTCCTCCATCTCAATATATATATAAATAGAAGATTACCATTCTTGCAAACACAGTATGGAATTTATAATCGATCACTTTGATTTCAAGATAGAAAGGAATTGTATGGACATCTTCCACATTTTTTCGAAAATCCCTGAATGTCTAGGGTTTTCACCAAAAACCAAACATTTCCTATCTCCATAAAGAAACTCCATTAAATCATTCTCTTGATTTTAATAACTAAGCAAGCCCACAAGTATTTAACAAAATAATTTGGGATTAAACCCATTTCGGAAAACTCCACATTTTAGGTCACAAAAATCAAAATCAACATAGTCAGTACCATCCCACATAATCACCACAATTCAACATAAACAACATGATTCAACTCAACATCATTAAATATAATTCAACATAATTTAAGAGGAATTCTTAAATCCCATTTCCACATTCCATAACCGAGTTTATGTCATTGATATCGTTAACAAATCATTTCCCCCAATTTCCTTTCTCATTATAACATGATTTACATTGCTCATAACAAAAGTTCATTCGCAATTTTAAACATAATTTTCAAACATAACCAAATTCCAATTAAACTTGTACACATATAATTCAACCTACCAATTTCATGATTCTACTTTCAATTTGGACTAAATCATTGATTATCATCAAAAATCAACCTAGGGTTTCAAGAAAAATCTAGAAATTTCAAGAACAATCCAAATTCCTTAACCCATTACTTTTTGTTCCAATCTTCCCATTATTATACACCTAGGTCCATCATCCATAAACCATAATCTAAACCCAATAATAGAACCCCTACCTCAAGAATCAAACAAGGGAGCAAGCTTGATGAGATTCCTCCAAAATTTCGAAATTCCAATCGGTTGAAAAGAATGTTGATCTTCTCTTGTTCTCCATCCTTGATGCAAGATCCATGGTGGATTTGTTGATAAAAGTGGAGGAAATCAAGGTTTTGGGGGCTAGGGTTTCGGACACGGAAGAGGGGAGAAGAAGAGAGGAAAAGAAAATGTAAGAAATGGTCCAAAAATCACGTTTTTGAGCTGCTGTCCCGCACAGTCCTGCACGTGCACCGCTATCCCCGCACGTGCGTACCTGCTTCCAGCACAGATGTGAAAACTTCAAACGGGTATAACTCTCTCATCAAGATTCTGTTCTAGGTCGTTTTTGTGTCCAAATTGAAGCCCCAAAAATAAGCTTTCCAATGGTTCTAACCTCATATCTAAATTCAAGGTGTGGAGAAAGAAAAGGGAAAACGTGTGATGGCTGATCGTAGACGAATTATTCGAATTAAAGTTTTTGGTCCAATCTTACTTTACCATTATATTACCACCTCAAGCAACACCCCAAAATAAAATGAGGAGGATCCAAACATACCAATAAAAATGTCAAAAACGAACCCATGTGGCTCAGAAATTCAAACTCAACCTGGAGACCCACTCGAGCGCCTAACCTTGCGCTCGAGCGCACGGACCAACAAAGCCTCCCGCTCGAGCGACCACTTCTACGCTCGAGTGGAAATTTACAACTCTCAGAATCTCAAGCCGTCTGCAAAATTGCTGGGAACCCCAAAAGTCCGCTCGAGCGCCAACTCCCCCGCTCGAGCGGAGGGAAAAATTCCAGATCGTTACAAGTCAACTTCAGATTATCAAGCTCTTAAGGCTTTCAATTCTTAATCCAAACATTTTAATTGTGACAGATATGTCTCCTTATTCAACAGATATGAATCCATAGTCATAAGGTTCACTTAATTAAACTTAATTCCACGTGACATTTCACAATAAGCATATAAATACGCATAATGAGGGACTAAAAAAAATATACCGGAAACACATGCGAGGGTTGGGTTATTACATGCATGTTACATATACATTATGTTCATGAAGTTTTGTTTGGATTTGTGTTTAATTGAACTACCTTTGGGCTTTGATTTTGCAAATTGATCTTTGAAACATGTCATATTATGAGTTTTAAAGTGTTTTCCAGAAAATTGGCCCAAAAGAATCAAATTTGATGCTTTAAATGTTGAATTTGAGCTTGGAGGTTCAATTTGGAAATTCCAGATTTTGGACCTATGCTCGAGCGTAAGACTTCACGCTCGAGCGTACACTCTGAGTACATGCATTTCGCTCGAGCGGGGAAAGTAACGCTCGAGCGTGAAATGCGTGTATCCAGTACTTTTCATATGTTTATAGTCCGCTCGAGCGAGGGAATGCACGCTCGAGCGAGGACTTGTGTCTTACGCTCGAGCCTTACGCTCGAGCGGAGGTCGAGCGCCCATCGAGCGTGAATTACATGCATCCAGTACTTTTGCTTGAGTTTGCAGTCCGCTCGAGTGAAGGAAGTCACGCTCGAGCGAAGATCCTTTGTCTACATGTCCGCTCGAGCGTAGAAAGCCACGCTCGAGCGAGACCCCTGTTTTCTGAAAATTTTGAAAAGTGTTTTAAAGTACATCTTTGCATCCTCATTTCATCCTAGGCATTCCTAGGCCTAGTTTAAGGCATCTTAATGAGGATATTGATGTAGGACCACACCGAGTCAAGATAGGGACTAAGTTGTTGATTCCCAAGTGTGTAACTTAGTGTGTGTTTGTTCTGTAACTGTGTAGGGTTGGCATCCTAGGACGCTCATTAACTGCCTATAGCCCAGTGCTTTGTGAGTAACAATGTTGTAAAGATATGTTCAATTATGAATATTTTCTGAATGATCAACTGTTCTGTTTACTAAAACGTCATTGTTTAATGAATGAATGTTTGTCCTATTTGTAAACTGTATTCGTGGCATCCATAGCAATTTACTGTTACTGTACTGTTACTGCTACTGTTACAGAGGTCTCTGTCGGTTCCTATGTTGGAACCACTACTGTTTACTGTTATGACGGCCATCAACTGACTGTTCGGTCTGTTAAGACCTATTGTACTATTTTGCTATTGGATGTACCACGTATAACTGCTATGGTTTCTAAATGACTGATATGACTGTTTAACGACTGAAATGGCATTCATTCTTAACCTCTTTACACAACTGTTATTCACTGTGCTTTAGCTCACTGTTTATATTTATATGTAGGTGTCCAGGCACCGGACCGGAGTTAAGAGCGTTGGGTTAGCTCCCTTTTTGTCAAGCCAACCATTGTGCCTTACTTCGAGGTTCCAAGTGCTGCCAAGTCAAGGTTGTTTTGGGGTGTTTTAGATTTCCCCTTTTTGCCTCTGTTCTGTAATAAATGTCTAGACTGGCACTATACTATTATGGTAGGGATTTGGTCCCTAACCTGAATGTCTGTATATGATGTATGTATATACTGTTATGGTTTTGAATGTGAATATGTGCAGAAAAATCTTTTTGCATTCAGATTGTCACAGCTCATTGGACATCTTTTATTACTGTTTTGGCTTCCGCCAGCCCCTGTACTCTGTATTACTGTCTTTACTGTTAAGCAGGCCTTCGGTAATCACGGATTACTGGCCGGTTACGGTACTAAACCCATAGGGGCGGGTTTGGGTCGTGACAACCTGACACAACGGTCTCGGTATTCTGTATATCTCCCGGTACAAGTGCAAATACTTGGCCTTGCCTCATAGGCTCTTTTCCAGTAGCTTTGGGGTTAGGTTTCGGTGCAACAGTTGATGCTGCGGCACTGGCTGCAGCTTTACTATTGCCCTGATGAGCAGAAGGGCAATCTTTGACCATGTGGCCCACCTTGCCACACCTGTAACAAGCACCTGAGATTTTATAACAAACCCCTTTATGTCTCTTACCACATTCTGAACAGGGCGGTATAAAGCCACTCCCCTGACTGGAACTGGTTATTGACCATGTATTCTGCTTTTTGTTCGATGAATTATTTTGGCCTTTCTTGAACTTAAAGCCTTGTCTCTTACCGCGCCATTCAGTTCCCGGTGTTTCAGTCTGTTTCAGTGCCTCGATATTCGACTCGGCTATTATTGCTCGTCAAGAACATCTACATATTTTAGTAGTTTCAGAACATTGATTCTGTCAGTATTTCAACATTAAGGCCGCCTTCAAACTTCCTGGCCTTTTTGTAATCAGTGTCCACCATGTGTGGTGCATATCTGGTGAGTTCAGTAAACTTTGATTCATACTTTGCCACTGACATAGTACCTTGTTTCAATTGCTCAAATTCAGTTACTTTTCGATCCCTGACACACTGAGGGAAGTATTTCTCAAAGAAGGCTTCTTTAAAATGAGCCCAAGTCATAGCAGTATTGGTGTCATGGACAAGCATCCACCACATTCTGGCCTCTTCTTGTAAAGTGAAGGTAGCCAATAGCACCTTGTGTGCTTCAGAACATGGAAACACTTAGAACAATTTCTCGGTTTCTAGAACCCAGGCTTCGGCCTTTAATGGTTCAAGGCCTCCTTGAAATGATGGCGGTTTCATCTTACTGAACTTCTGTGTTAAAGCAATTATATCATCATTAACAGGTGGCTCTGGCTGTACAGGAGGAGATGGGGGCTGTTGGTTCTGTTGTTGTCTTAGACTCTCAGTCAAAAGTTCCACCATTCTCTCCAACCTTGCCATTCTTGCCTCAGATGATTCAGACTCATCGGCATTTCTTGCGTTATCCATTTCACTATAGGCAATTATAGCAATAATAAACATAGGCAGTTGCATACTTTAAACATATTAACACATTAGCACATATATTCATGTCATGGCCACACACACTTTTTCAATTCTCATGCAATGCCCTATTCGCTTTTCTAGGACATCCTATAGCTCATTTGGACACGTGTGTGCGGTACAACTCGTGGTTTGATATCGCTCTGATACCACTCTGTCACGACCCAAACCCGCTCCTATGGGTTTAGTACCGTAACTGGCCAGTAATCCGTGATTACCGAAGGCCTGCTTAACAGTAAAGACAGTAATACAGAGTATAGGGGCTGGCGGAAGCCAAAACAATAATAAAAGATGTCCAATGAGCTGTGACAGTCTGTATGCAAAAAGACTTTCCTGTAACATATTCACATTCATAAGCAAAACATATATATACCATATGTACAACATTCAGGTTAGGGACCAAATCCCTAATTAGCACAGTACAATACAAGTCTTAAACAATATTACAAAACAGAGACGGAAGGGTGAAACTGAGACACCATAAAACAGCCTTAGCTCGGTCAGACTTGGAATCTCGAAGTGAGGCGCGATGGTTGGCTTGACAAAAAAGGAGCTAACCCAACGCTCTTAACTCCGACCCGGTGCCTGGACACCTACATATAAATATAAACAGTGAGCTAAAGCCCAGTGAATAACAGTTGCGTAAAGAGGTTAAGAATGAATGTCCTTTCAGTCATTAAACAGTCATATCAGTCATTTAGAAACCATAGCAGTTATAGGTGGTACATCCAATAGCAAAACAGTACAGTAGGTTTTAACATACCGAACAGTCATTTGATGGCCATCATAACAGTAAACAGTAGTGGTTCCAAACATGGGAACCGACAGAGATCTGTGTGACAATAGAAATAACAGTACAGTAACAGTAAAATGCTATGGATACCACGAATACAGCTTACAAATAGGACAAACATTCATTCATTAAACAATGACGTTTCAGTAAACAAAACAGTTGATCATTCAGAAAATATTCATAATTGAACATATCTTTACAACATTGTTACTCACCAGAGCACTGGGCTATAAGCAGCTAATGAGCGTCCTCGGATGCCAACCCTACACAGTTTACAGAACGAACACACACTAAGTTACACACTTGGGAATCAACAATTTAGTCCCTATCTTGACTCGGTGTGGTTCTATATCAATAGCCTCATTAAGATGCCTTAAACTAGGCCTAGGAATGCCTAGGATGAAATGATGATGCAAGATGTACTTTAAAACACTTTTCAAAATTTTCAGAAAAGGGGTCTCGCTCGAGCGTGGCTTTCTACCGCTCGAGCGGACATGCAGACAAAGGATCTCCGCTCGAGCGAATCTCGAGCGTGACTTCCTTCGCTCGAGCGGACTGTAAACTCAAGCAAAAGTACTGGATGTATGCAATTCACGCTTGATGGGCGCTCGACCTCCGCTCGAGCGTGAGACACAAGTCCTCGCTCGAGCGTGCATTCCCCTGCTCGAGCGGACAGTAAACACATGAAAAGTACTGGATACACGCATTTCACGCTCGAGCGTTACTTTCCCCGCTCGAGTGGGATGCATGTACTCAGAGTGCACGCTCGAGCGTGAAGTATTACGTTCGAGCGTGGGTCCAAAATCTGGAATTTCCAGATTGAACCTCCAAGCTCAAATTCAACATTTAAAGCATCAAATTCGATTCTTTTGGCCAATTTTCTGGAAAACACTTTAAAACTCATAATATGACATGTTTCAAAGATCAATTTGCAAAATCAAAGCCCAAAGGTAGTTCAATTAAACACAAATCCAAACAAAACTTCATGAACATAATGTATATGTAACATGCAAGTGTTCAATTGAAACCAAAGCTTCAAATACTTGGTCAATGAGTCAATTCACTCAAAAACATGATGAATTCATGGACCATAGCTAGAATATAGACATGCATGAGGATTTCCATGAAATCAACCTCAAAACTCAACAATGTGTACATGCATGCATGATTTAGCTACTCTACTCAATCAACTCTTTAAACCAATTCTTGACTTAGATCACTAATGACTCATGAACCATGCAAGAACCAACTTGAATTCATAAACTAAAGGATAAATATCCTACCTTAGGTCCTCAATTTCAAGTCTAGAAGCTCAATTATGCAATCTACTCTTCAATTCTTCTAATTCTCCAAGCAATTCTTGTTGAAACCAAAGCTCTCCTACTCTCCCTCTCTTGCTCACGGTTTGTCTAAGGAAAATTGCTGAAGAAAGATGCCTCAATGTATAAATTAAGTCCCAAACAAGTTTTGTAGGAAATGGCCACTCAATAGCAAAATTGCAATAAACTCCAACTAATGTAACTTAGCTTATTTAATCTAATTTAATTATTCCAAATCAAATTTAAATTAAACCTACCATAAAATCACATAAATTCTAATTAGCATGAAATACCAATCAATTTCTGATTTGGCCGCCGATAAGGCCTTCAAGTTACAGTTCAAAACTTAAAACATGAACAGATAAATCAATGGCAAATAGATAGAAAGGCACTAAAACAATATACACACACAATCAGTTCAGAATTTCAGTCTAACCAATTAGTTATCATGTTCAGTCACAGTTTAGCAGTAATCAGTGGCGAGGGTTGTCATAGTTTTCCACCATATCCTCTTCCAATCTAATCTCTAGATTTGTTTATGATGTTGTTTTGTTCTTTAGTTTGGATGCGCGTTTATGGGCATTCTTTGGGGTTCTATGGCGGTCTCAAAGCATGTTGGGTCTCCATTTGGTAGGTCTTGGTGCTCGAGTATGGGTGTTTTCTTCTTGCATAGAAGTTCGATGAGTGGTCGATACATGGAAGGAGTTTGGCGGTGGATCTTGGTGCTCGAGTATGGGCGTTTTCTTCGCACATGGAGTTTCGGTGGAAGTGGTGTTCGGCCATAAGAGTTTTGGGTATGGAGTTTTGGATGTTCGACCGTGGAAGTAGTGTTCGGCCATGGGTGTTCGGCGTGTGTAATGTGCACTGGAATTACGTAAGTTTTCATGAACTTACATAAGTAATTTTATAAAAATGTGCAAGTTGAACACAAATTCGCGCAAGTTTGTAAAAACTTGCGTGATTATAAAAATGTGCAAGTTGAACACAAATTCGCGCAAGTTTGTAAAAACTTGCGTGATTATGCGAATTTGTGTTCAACTTACGCATTTTTGTGAGATTACTTATGTAAGTTCATATAAACTAATGTAATTTTGTGGTAGCGTTGCATATGGTATGTATTGGACACAAGAAAATTATCCTTCATTATCCTGATTTTGAATTTTTTTTTTTTTGAAAAAAAAACTAAATTATAAATACACTCCTTTAGGTTTGCTTAAAATACAAATTGTCCCCTGAAGTTTAGAAAATTGCAAATACCCCCTTGTCAAAAATTCTTATTTAACAAAAGAGAAAAAATCATTTTTACCCTTATACTTTGACACGATTTTCAACTACATCCCAGACTTTTAGTATTTTCAATTTTACCCCCATACTATGTAAATTCCTATTAATTTCACCCCTGCCATCTATTTTCATTAAGGAAGTGGACGGAATGGGTGACGTGGCCCCCTATACTAGCAAAACCTAATCTTCTCTTTTCCCTTCAACCTACAAAAACAGGAACCGATGCAAAATAGAAGAAAAAAAAAAACAAAGCATCAATGAAATCAGTGGAAAAGAAGAAATGAGAACCAATCGAAGCTCAAGAAATCAAGGGAGATGGAACGCAAGCGGTGTGGATGAGATGTTTTGTAATGTTTGTGGAAGAAGAAGGTTGATACACACATCATGGACTGATGCAAATCCTGGGAGGAGATTTCTTAATTCCCCTAACAATGGTTGTAATCAGTTTACTTGGGTAGACCCACCCATGTGCGATCAGGCAGTGCAGATCATTCCTGGTTTGTTGAAGAAGTTGAATAAGATGGAAGCACAACTGAAGAGAAGGACTAGAAGAGAGAGGAAATTATGGATTTGCTTGGTTTTGTCATGGTTGGTTGTAGGAATATGGTTTGTAATGTAAAGTTACAAGTTATATGGTAAGGTAAGAATGAATGGAGTCTGTATTCTGTTTATGAATCATATGTAATAGGTGAATTATTGTTAATGGAAAAATATGATTTTGAGATGAAAATTGTGTGTTTGGTGACCTATTAATGTTGTGTCTATTATTTTGTGTTTTGTGACTCGCACATAGACAGAGGAAACACACAGAAGTTGGGAAAGGATTGTGACTCACACACACAATTTGTCACCATAATTGTCACTCCAAATTCAAATTGGGCAAAACAATACAATAAAGGCACTAAAGTTACATTCTTGCTTTCACTGTGTGTCCATCCTTGAATTGAAAAGTGAAAAGAACAAGCACCAAAGCATACACACATAGCAGTCCATCACTAATGAAGACATACAGAAGTTGGGAAATGATTGTGAATCACACACACAGTTTGTCACTCCAAATTCAAATTGTCAAAACAATACAGTAAAGACTCAAAAATTGACATTCTTGCTTTTATTGTTGTGTCCATCCCTAAACTGAAAACTGGAAAGAAAAAAAAAAAAAAAGTACCAAAACACACACATAGCTGTCCATCACTAATGAAGACATAAATTGTGACAGCAGCAGTTAAGGCACTAATTATCATTCAACTTTGATCAGTTTACACACTTGTCATTCAGGCTGTGCAAAACATACACTACGAAAGGGGTAACCAATACAAAAACTATAACAACCCCGACCTGTGATTAGCTTATAATCTTTGATTAAGAAGGCCTAATAAGTAATTAAGATGAAATTCTACGTTAATTTTATGTGTTATATGTTATTCACATTTATATCTGTATGTTGTAGAAAGATCTGTCTATGTTTCTGTTTCATTATGCAAATTGAAGACCTTATTGGTATTTTATCACGAAATTGACTTGGGTTATGTGTTATTTGGAAATTTTAGAAATTTATGGTAGGTTTACTTGAAATTTGATTCAGAACCAAATAATTAGAATAAAATAAGCCCAATTAGTTATCTTTAACTCAAGTTAATTAAGTTCCACTTATTGAGCCTATATAATGCCAAAGAATTCTAGAAACCATGGATACACTCTCATTTCATCATCTCTTGAGGAGAAAAACGTGAAAGAGTGAAAGACTAAGAGAATTGAGATTAAGCTTGGGGTTTAGAAGGAAATTTGCTACGAGACCTGGAGAATTGCTCAAGATTATCTCTAAACCTTAAAGAATTGAGAACTTTAGGTAAGAATTTTAGCCTCTAGTTTTGTAATTTAGTTAGTTAATGCTTGGAATCAAGTGAAATAGGTGAATTAAAATGAGAATTGAGCTAAAGAATGGAATTGAGAATCAATTCATGTATGCATGTGCATTTCATTGCATTTTGAGCATGTTTTCTAAGAACTCTCTCATGCATACAACAATTTGAACTTAGTTTTGAGAATTCATCCTCTTTTCTATCATTTTACCTTATTTGATCATGTCTTCAAAGATTGAAGTTCATTTCAAGTCATACATGTTATATTTTCAAAGTTTCAAGTTTAATTTTGGTGTAATTGGCAAAGCTTTTGGGCATGATTTTGCGAAATGGTCTGTACTTCATCATGTACCATGAGTTTCTCAATGTTTTACTAAGTTTTAACCCAAAATAATGTGTTTTGATGCTTTGGAATCAGATTTTGAACTCAGAACTGCAATTTGAAAATTTCAGAATTCTGCATCACCGCTTGAGCATCTATAGCTGCGCTTGAGTGACCACCCTTTGTTTTGCACCTTAGCTCGAGCGAACAAAAGTTGGCTCGAGCATGAAATTCATGCTCCCAGAAGTTTTGTAAAGTTTTAAAGATCGCTTAAGCTACCAAAGTTGCACTCGAGCGGAGACCCTATATACTCAGTCTTTGGCTCGAGCGACTGTCGACCGTCTGTTGAGCGTAAAAATCATGCAACCAGTACTTTTGCAAACTTTGCAAATCGCTCGAGCGACTGATGTTACACTCAAGCGAACTGCCCTGTTTTTGAAATTTTGACTTAGTCTTGCAACTCATATTTTGGCATCCTCATTGCATCTTAGGCATTTCTAAGCCATAATTAAGACACAATAATGAAGATAAGGATTAGAAACACACCAAGATAGAAAAGAAATAAGTTAAGTATTTTCCGAATGTATGTTTCAATGTGTATTAACGATGTGTTTGTATAGGTCGCGTGCCTTAACTGTTTAGTTTGTTTGATTCGTCTGATCTGCTATTAGAGCTATATGTGAGTAATAACTCTGTAAAGCTATGTTCAATGTTACGTATTTTCTGAACATTATGATATGAAATGATCAGTTTTCTAAAATGCTCTATTTTGTATGAATGAATCCAAGTTTTTGAACTGTATCCGTGGCATCCTTAGCACCATATGATATGCATCCCTTTATGGGTCATCGAAATGCCTTTATGGTCGTTCATTTATGGGTCATCAAAAACGTCTCTGTGCACACGAGTCATCGGAATGCCTATATGGCCATCTCTTTATGGTGATCAGATTTGTTAGCGCTAATGGATGTACCACGTATGATCATATGGAATATGTGAACTCTGAACACGAATCTAATATGAATCTGTTTCTGAATTTTGAATTCTGATTTCTTTTGTTATGAACATCATTCATTAAAACCTTTACTCTGTTATTATTCACTGAGCTCCAGCTCACTGTACTACTTATGTATGTAGGTGAACAGGCGCGTGACTAGGCCTAAGCTACTGCCTGGAAAGTTGTTTTTGGTCAGCCAACCACAGTGCCTTCCGAGGAGGTTCCCGAACCATGATGTGGTCAACTTTTATGAACTTCATTATGACTTTTGTATTTCTTTTGTTTAAGTCTGAACTCGACTTTTGGTTTATCTATAATGTGGTGACGTAAGACTATGTATACTATGTACTAATATGTATATAAAGTTTTAAATTTCTGTCCCATGTATATCTACACAGCTCTATGGACATTGTATGTTTGTATTTTCTTTCGATAGCCTCTGTATATTGTTTAATTTGTTTAGAGGCCTTTGGTAATCATAGGATTACTGGTCGGTTACGGCACTAAACCTATAAGGGCAGGTTTGGGTCGTGACAGAGTGGTATCAGAGCACGTGTTTTACCGCACACACAAGTCCATATGATCTATAGGATGTCCTAGTAAGAATTAGAGACATTACATTTGCATGTAGGAGTGTGATATTAAGTGAACATATCGAAACCAATATACATTGACACTGAAATGAAATGAAATGAACTGAAATTGAACACTGTAAAGAATTATCTACTTGTGTTTATTAGTACTCTGTTTACCTATAGTAAATGGAAAATCCAAGAAGTGATGGTACAACCGAATCGTCTGAGACCCGGATGAACTGAATGGAACGAATGCTTGAAACTTTAACAGAAGCAATGATGCAACGACAAAGACAACAACCTTTGCCTCCTTTGCCCCTTCTAGTCCAAGTAGAACCAGTAAACAATGACATCATTAGCTTGACTTAGAAATTCAATAAAATGAAGCCACCGACTTTCTTGGGTGGAATTGAACCTTTAAAGGCTGAAACATGGATGCTAGAAACTGAAAAATTATTTGAGGTGTTTCCGTGCTCCGAAACTCAAAAGGTATTGTTGGCTACTTATACTTTAAAGGAAGAAGCTCATCGTTGGTGGATGCTTATCCGCAATGACAATAGGGCCATGACCTGGGATCAATTCAAAGAGATTTTCTACGAAAAGTACTTTCCCCAGTGCTTTCGAGATCGCAAGGTGTCCAAATTCCAAGAACTCAAGCAAGGCAATATGTTAGTGGCCGAGTATGAGGCCAAGTTCACTGAATTAGCCCGTATTGCCCCACACATGTTAGACACAGATTATAAGAAAGCTTGAAAATTTGAAGGAAGGCTGGATTTAGACGTGTTTGATCTGGTCGGTGTCTTAAAACTGCCCAAATATATGGATGTGCTTGATAGAGTTCTAATGGCTGAAGCCAACTTGGCTATAATAAAACAAACAAAAGCTCCAATAACTAAATAGAAAGGCAAAAGATGGTACAAGTTTAGAAAGGGTCGTTCATTTGCTACAAACAAGAAGCAAAACACGAGATCTACTAGCAGCTCAAGTCAGAGTAGTGGATCTACACCAACTTGCCCAGAATGTGGTGGGAAACAAAAGGGTATTTGTTATCGAGCAACGGGGTGCCTGTTTTAGGTGTGGTAAAACTGGCCACACGATGAGAGATTGTCTTGTCGGGTCCGAAAATGTTAACTGTCCAGTAGCAAGTTCGGCTGGATCCACTTTTGCATCAAGAACGAATACAAGAGCTAACACTGGGAAAGAAACCTTAAGGCAGCGACGAGTATTTGTACTTGTGCTTGGTGATGTGTAGAACACCGAATCAGTGGTGTCAAGTATACTCCCTATTTGTGCTCAAAACACATATGTGTTGATAGATTTAGGATCCACTTATTCATTTGTATCGCATGCTTTTTCCCGAAAGTTTACTAGACCTTTAGAATCTCTGAATTATTTGCTTTTTGTATCTATACCATCTGGAGGCTCTATGTTATGTGCTTATGTATATCCTGCGTATGACATCATGATTGGGGATGTATTCTTATATGTTGATTTGCTGCCCTTGGACATTACTCATTTTGATTGTATTTTGGGTATGGATTGGTTGACCAAATATTGTGTTACCATCGATTGTGTGAATAAATCTGTTGTATTTCGACCACCCGATTTGTCTGAGTTTATGTTATGTGGGAATGGTATAGTCCGTCCTCCGTTCTTCTATGAAGGCTACTAAATTGTTAAGAAAGGGTTGCCGGGGTTATTTGTGTTATGTTCTGAATATGACTACTAATAATGCTAATGTCAAAAACATCCCTGTAGTCAATGAATTTTCTAATATGTTCCCTAATGATTTGCCAGGAAATCTGATAGATAGAGAAATTGAATTCACCATTGATGTAATGCCTGGGACACAACCTATTTCTAAAATCCCATACAGAATGTCAACCTCTGAATTAAAAGAATTGAAAGTCCAACTTCAAGAATTGATAGACAATAAGTTTATTTGACCGAGCACTTCACCTTGGGGTGCTCCCGTCCTAGTTGTCAAGAAGAAAGATGGGTCTTTGAGACTATGTATTGACTACCGTGAATTGAACAAAGTGACCATTAAGAATAAATATTCACTGCCCCCGAATAGATGATTTGTTTGACCAATTCCAGGGAGCCCAAGTCTTTTCAAAAATTGACCTTAGATCCCGATACCACCAATTGAAAGTTAAAGCAGAAGATATAGCGAAAACCACTTTCCGGACTATATATAGGCATTATGAGTTTTTGGTAATGCCATTTAGGGTAACAAATGCACCAGCTACCTTCAGGGACCTAATGAATAGAATGTTTAAACAATTTCTTGATGAGTTTGTTGTTGTGTTCATTGATGATATATTGATTTATTCTAAAAGCAGGGAAGAACATAAAAAACATCTGAGAGTTGTGTTACAGACCCTAAGAGAAAAGAAACTTTATGCAAAATTCTCCAAATGCGAATTCTGGCTTGATTGTGTGACATTTCTGGGGCATGTAATCAACAAGGATGACATATCAGTAGACCCACAGAAAATTGAAGCTATTGTGGACTGGCCTAGACCAACCACTGTGACTGAAGTTAGAAGTTTTCTGGGACTTGTTGGTTATTACCGCAGATTTGTAAAGGACTTATCCAAACTTGCCATGCCATTGACACAGTTGACACAGAAGAATATACCATTTGATTGGAATGATCAAAGAGAGTCCGCCTTTCAAGAATTGAAGACTAGACTGGTGACTGCACCAATTTTGACTCTACCTAATGGAACAAATGGATTTCAGATTTACAATGATGCATCATACAAAGGCTTAGGATGTGTGTTAATGCAGAATGGGAAGGTAATTGCATATACTTCACAACAACTCCGACCACATGAGAAGAATTATCCAACTCATGACCTTGAACTCGTAGCTGTGGTTTTTTGCTTTGAGAATCTGGCGCCATTATCTGTATGGAGTGACTTGTGAAATGTGTACTGACCATAAAAGCCTGAAAATATTTCTTTACTCAGTAAGAATTAAACATGAGACAAAGAAGATGGCTTGAATTAATTAAAAATTATGACTTACAAATTCTGTACCACTCGGGGAAGGCAAATACAGTTGCAGATGCTTTGAGCCGAAAGTTTAATGGGAATTTGTCATGTTTGCTCACTAGTTAGAAAGAATTGTTGTGTGATCTAGAAAGAAATGAAATTGAAGTGGTTATGCGTGAACATGGTGGAGTTCTAGCTGCCATTTCTAACCGGATACGCCAGGGGAAAGTTAAAGAAAACAATTACAAGATGAATTTATGAAAAAATGGTTGATGAGATTGGTTTAAAATCGAGGCCCAGATTTGTGTTCGAAGACAACGTTTTGAAATTTCAAGGAAGAGTTTGTGTATCGGATTGTTCTGAATTGAGGAAGCGTATCATGACTGAAACTCATAACTCCAAATTTGCTATGCATCCGGAGAATACAAAGATGTACCATGACTTGAAACAAAATTTCTAGTGGCCTGGAATGAAGAAGTGTATTGCTGATTTTGTAGCTAAAGTTTGCACTGCCAATAAGTAAAACTGAACATCAATGACCCGCTAGATTACTTCAGCCGTTTCCAATACTGGAATGGAAATGGGAGCATATTACGATGAACTTTATTATTGGATTGCCTCGCTTCTCTCGAGGTATGGATTCTATTTGGGTTATTGTTGATTGTTTAACTAAGTCTGCTCACTTTTTATCTGTGAAAACTCTTTATAATGCGGAAAAATTGGCTAACATTTATATAAATGAGATTGTGAGATTGCATAGTGTATCAGTATCTATTGTATCTGACAGAGATCCTAAGTTCACTTTAAGATTCTGATAGAGTTTGCAACAAGCTTTGGAGATTGAATTGAGATTGAGCAGTGCTTATCACACGCAGATAGATAGCCAATCAAAAAGAACGATATAGACTTTGGAAGATATGCTCAGAATGTGTGTATTGGATATCTAAGGAAATTGGGAAACCTATTTGCCTTTGGCCAAGTTTGTGTACAACAACAGCTATCACTCAAGTGTTGGAATGGCTACTTATGAAGTGTTGTATGGTAGAAAATGCCGATCTCCGATTTGCTGGGCCGAAGTAGGTGATAGACCGTTGTTGGGACTAGAACTTGTGCAAGAAACAACTGAAAAAGTGAAACTAATTCAACAACAGTTTAAAATTGCCCAAAGTCGCCAAAAGAGTTATGCGGATGTTCAGAGGAGAGATAGAGAATATGAAGTCAGTGATAATGTGTTGATCAAAGTGACTCTAATGAAAGTGCAAACTCGATTTGGGATAAAAGGAAAGTTGTCACTACGATACATTGGGTTATATAAATTATTGAGAGAATCAACCCTGTGACTTACTAAGTGGCTCTACTTCCGGTTATGGAGCAAATGCATAATGTGTTTCATATTTCTATGCTTCGGGAATATTTACGAGATCCACATCATGTTATTGAACCAACTCATGTGCTTTTGAAGGATGACTACACATATGAAAAATGACCAATCCAAATTGTAAAGTGCAGGATCAAGAGATTGATAAACAATGAGATTCCATTGGTGAAGGTTAATTGGCAAAATCATAGAAGAACTTATGCAACATGGGAGACCGAAGAAGATATGAGGAAGATATATCCTGATTTATTCCCTTTTGATCCAATATTCTTCCAAAATGAAGGTAATTCAAGTTTGGAGGGCCAAATTTTTTAAGAGGGAAGACTGTAACAACCCCGACTTGTGATTAGCTTATAATCTTTGATTAAGAAGGCCTAATAAGTAATTAAGATGAAATTCTACGTTAATTACATGTGTTATATGTTATTTGCATTTATATCTATTTGTCGTAGAAAGATCTGTCTATGTTTCTATTTCATTATGCGAATTGAAGGCCTTATCGGCATTTGATCATAAAATTGACTTGGGTTATGTGTTGTTTGGAAATTTTAGAAATTTATGGTAGGTCTACTTGAAATTTGATTCGGAATCGAATAATTAGAATAAAATAAGCCCAATTAGTTATCTTTAACTCAAGTTAATTAAGTTCCACAAATTGAGCCTATATAAGGCCAAAGAATTCTAGAAACCATAGATACACTCTCATTTCATTATCCCTTGAGGAGAAAAACGTGAGAGAGTGAGAGACTTAGAGAATTGAGATCAAGCTTGGGGTTTGGAAGGAAATTTGCTAGGAGACTTGGAAAATTGCTTAAGATGATCTCTAAACCTTAAAGAATTGAAAACTTTAGGTAAGAATTTTAGTCTCTAGTTTTGTAATTTAGTTGGTTAATGCTTGGAATCAAGTGAAATAGGTGAATTAACATGAGAATTGAGCTAAAGAATGGAATTGAGAATCAATTCATGCATGCATGTGCATTTCATTGCATTTTGATCATGTTTTCTAAGAACTCTCTCATGCATGCAACAATTTGAACTTAGTTTTGAGAGTTCACTCTCTTTTCCATTATTTTACCTTATTTGATCATGTTTTGGAAGATTGAAGTTCATATGAAGTCATACATGTTATATTTTTAAAGTTTCAAGTTTGATTTTGGTGTAATTTGCAAAGCTTTTGGGCTTGATTTTGCGAAATAGTTTGTACTTCATCATGTACCATGAGTTTCTTAATGTTTACTAAGTTTTGGCCCAACATGATGTGTTTTGATGCTTTGGAATCGGATTTTGAACTCAGAACTGCAATCTGAAAATTCTAGATTTCTGCATCACCGCTCGAGTGACCAAAGTTGTGCTTGAGTGACCACCCTTTGTTTTGCACCTTAGCTCGAGCGAGCAAAAGTTGGCTCGAGCATAAAATTCATGCTCCCAGAAGTTTTGCAGAGTTTTACAGATCGCTCGACCGATTGAAGTTGCACTCGAGCGGAGACTTTGTTTACTTAGTCTTTGGCTCAAACAATGGTCGAGCGTAAAAATCATGTAACCAGTACTTTACAAACTTTGCAGACCGCTCGAGCGACTGATGTTGCACTCGAGCGGACTGCCCCATTTTTGAAAATTTAACTAAGTGTTGCAACTCATATTTTGGAACCCTCATTGCATCTTAGGTATTCCTAAGCCTTAATTAAGATACAATAATGAGGATAAGGATTAGAAACACACCAAGATAGAAAATAAATAAGTTAAGTATTTTCTGAATTTGTGTTTCAATGTGTATCAACAATGTGTTTGTGTAGGTTGCGTGCCTTAGCTGTTTGATTCGTCTGATCCGCTATTAGAGCTATCTGTGAGTAATAACTCTGTAAAGTTATGTTCAATATTTTGTATTTTCTGAACATTATGATATGAAATGATTAGTTTTCCGAAATGCTCTGTTTTGTATATGAATGAATGATTGTCCAAGTTTCTGAAATGTATTCGTGGCATCCTTAGCACCATATGATATGCGTCCCTTTATGGGTCATCGGAATGCTTTTATGGTCGTCCCTTTATGGGTCATCGAAAACGTCTCTGTGCACATGAGTCATCGGAATGCCTATATGGCTGTTGCTTTATGGGTTATCGGATTTGTTAGTGCTAATGGATGTACCACGTATGTTTATATGGAATATATGAACTCTAAACACGAATATGAATATGAATATGAATCTGTTTCTGAATTTGAATTTTGATTTCTAAATTTGTTATGGACATCATTCATTAAAACATTTACTCTATTATTATTCACTAAGTTCCAGTTCACTGTATTATTTATATATGTAGGTGAATAGGTGTGTGACCAGGCCTAAGCTGCTGCCTGGAGAGTTATTTTTGGTCAGTCAACCACAGTGCCTCCCGAGGAGGTTCTCGAACCATGATGTGGTCAACTTTTATGATCTTCATTATGACTTTTGTATTTCTTTTTGTTTAAGTCTGAACTCGACTTTTGGTTTATCGGTAACGTGGTGACGTAAGATTAATGTATATATGACGTTACTGATATGTATATAAAGTTTTAAATTTCTGTCCCATGTATATCTACACAACTCTATGGACATTGAATGTATATATTTGCTTTCGCTAGCCCCTGTATATTGTTTAATTTGTTCAGAGGCTTTTGGTAATCCCAGGATTACTTACCGGTTACGACACTAAACCTATAGGAGCAGGTTTCGGTCGTGACAGAGTGGTATCAGAGCACGTGTTCTACCACACACACGAGTCCATATGAGCTATAGGATGTCCTAGTAAGAATTAGGGACATTATATCTGCATGTGTGAGTGTGTGATATCAAGTGAACATATCTGAACCAATATACATTGACACTGAAATAAAATGAACTGAAATTGAACACTGTAAAGAATTATTTGTTTGTGTTTATTAATGCTCTGTTTACCTATAGCAAATGAAAAATCCAAGAAGTGATGGTACAGCCGAATCTTTTGAGACCCCGATGAACCGAATTCCAAAATGAAAAGATAACAAATATCCTAAACACAATGTATAGTGCTCTCATCATGCAACTACTCACCTGAATTCCAAAATGTATAGTCTCTAAACACAATGTGAAGAAATAATCACTCAATACTTTGAATAAAATAATAATAATAATAAGAAAGACTTATCTACACATAAAAAAATCTTAAAATAAGTATTCCTCAAAATAAAAACTCACCTATTAAACCCAAAAGTCACTAAGGTGTACCAAAATCTTAGAGCTTTACCACACATGATCACAACCCACTCGACACCTACCACTTCTAGCAACCCTTTATTAACTCCAGCAACCCATTAACTAAATCAGAGCATCAACTTTCTTGTTTATTTGCAATAGTATTGTTACACAATCACACAAGCACTACAAGCTATATATATATATATATATATATATAATATGTATGATTAATTAATTAAATTAAATTAATTATTTATGCAAGTATATATGTGTATATATATATGCCCAATCCCCAAAATACTACAATATAAGTCTCCTCTAATTTGTTATGTGTTCAACAATTAACTAAAGATCATAATTGTGTTGTTTCCTTTGATGCTAAGTCCTTTGTGATTCAGGACAAGCACAAGAATTAGGTCATTCATGGAGGTTCCAATCTTCATGGCCTTTATCAGTTCACTGAGTCTTCACCTAGGTCTTCTTCACAAGACGATATTAAAGCTGCTAATCAACACATTACTTCTATTTCTTCTCATAATTGGCATCAAAGATTGGGACACCCTTTCTCTTTGAATTTTTATCATATTAGCAAACATTTACCTATTAGTGCTAAGTCTAATAATACCATGACTTGTACACATTGTAGTGTGTCCAAAGTTCCTAGATTGCCTTTTAGGCTTTCAAGTTCCTTTGTTAATGCACCTTTTTCTTTAGTGCATAGTGATTTGTGGGCTCCTTTTGATGCCTCACCTAATGGTTTTAGATATTATGTACTCTTTGTTGATGATTTCAGTCGATTCACTTGGGTTTATCCTCTACACTACAAGAGTAAGGTTTATGTCACGCCCCAAAATTTAGACAATTAAATATTAAAATAGGACTAAATCCCAATCAATATTCCATCATCCAAATCCTAGAGGTGAAACAAAAAAAAAAAAAAAACTAAACGCCAACCAAACCATCAACCATAATTTCATAACTAACCAATACCTCCAACATTAAAGTAACAATACGTAGTCAAAATAACTTAAATAATGTACGGTTACAAACCATGCCAAATTATCCCAATACTAAAGTCATAAAAAAATAATAAATACATAAACTAATATCAACCCTAAGCTCAAGAAATAACTGTCACGCCCCAAAATTTGGATAATTAAATATTAAATTAGGACTAAACCCCAATCAATATTCCATCATCCAAATCCTAGAGATGAAACAAAAAAAACTAAACGCCAACCAAACCATCCACCATAATTTCATAACTAACTAATACCTCAACATTAAGGTAGCAACAACTAGTCAAAACAATTTAAATAATGTAAAGTTACAAACCATACCAAATTATCAAATACCAAGGTCATAATAATAATAAAAAATAATAAATACATAAACCAATATCAACCCTAAATTCAAGAAAACAAAAGAAGTCCAAATGACATCTCCTACGATCATAGTTATTTCTTGTCACGACCATAGTCTCAACTAATCCTGTAAAGGAAGCTCGGCTGCGCTCAAACAAAACGCACCCGAGTTGCCAAAAGATAAAATGGGTCAGTATACAGGTATATTAGTATGAGTACAAGATTTAACACCCACGTGTCCACTAGACACAAACAAAAATACATATACTTCTTATTATGGGACAAGACAAGTAGTTCCAATCGCACCAAGACGAATGGGTTTCTCGAGATACGGTGACATTTAGTTTCTTTCCCGTACACAATGAAATATAAATTGATTATAAAATAAACAAAGAGCGCTGCTTCCGACCCCCAGTGACGTGGCGCGCTGCCATTCGCTGAAAAAAAAAAAAGTTTTTTTTTTTTGGGCCAATCACGGGTCTACACGCATGACCCCCAGTGACCCCCACTGGGGGTCTTAGGCATTTTTCAATAAACAAAATAGAAATAAAAATATGGTGGGTCAGCTCTGCATAAAAAAATTAGTAAGACCCACCATTCTGCAAAAAAAATAAAGTTAGTATAATTTAATCATAATCAACTTGCTGAAGAAGTATAAAAATGTATCGTTTTGTGCTTAAATAATTCGAATTGACCAAAACTCAAATAACAAAAGTTGTACAGAATCAAATTTACTAAGAGGTTTCTCGGACAAATTTAGTAAATACTGAACAGGTTGAGAGAAAAACTTAATATAAAATCCTAACTGAAATTCGATCGAAAAATCTGGAATTGAAAACGAAAATAAACTGCTGTAAGATGAATTTTTTTGGAAACGTTCAAAACACAAAAAGTGTTCAGAATAATATTTTACTTCAGTTTTCGCGAAACCAATAAAATTGAGCTCGTTTCGTGGGTTAAAATAGTCTCTAAAATTTGTATTGCCAAAATGAATTAAAACTACTATAATCAAGATCATCCGATTATAAGTTCTAATCGATCTTTTTAATAAAAAGTTAAAACACAAAAGTTGTCTAGAATCACGTATACATGTCTCTTCTCAAATTTTATAATTTATCGAGGTCATTTACTATTTTTCAAGATATACAAATCAATACAATTCACACTATACCAATAAACTCATAATTAAATTCTTTGTACCTTAACTCCACCACTTCGGCCCATCACTTCTGGCCTACACATATATCCCATGTGCCTCCCGTATACCTAACACCGCTCCAAAGCCAAACTTGCACGGGGATATCGCCCCGAGTTTGACCCACACTCCTCGGATAGTTAGCATATACGTACGTGTGTAAATCAAAGCACTCGTCTACTCATGAGAACGAGGCAACAATATACATATACAAAATATCTCACTCATGAGAACGAACATAACAATGCCAAGCCTAAGGCATTCAAATAAATCTCATCATCCTCACTTTTTTTTTTTATACACTCTTTCTTACCAATACTCAAATAAAACAACAATCCATGGAGTCATGGTGGAATATAAGGAATTTATTTATGGTTTCCTAATTAATTTTAATTTCATATAACCATGAGTGTGATTACAACCATAAAATAAATCCATATAAAAACCCTAAAAATGGCATACACAACTAATCAAAATAATTAAAAACAATCAATCAACTAATAACCCTAAACTTACATACACAACTAAACAAAATAATTAAAATCAATCAATCATCTAAAAACCCTACACCTTACATACACAATTAATCAAAATAATTAAAATCGATTAATCATCTACATAAAAATAAATAAATAAAAACAACGAATTAAATATAAATCAAGATAAAAATATATGTATATTGATAATAATATATATCATATTTACATTTATATATATTATATTTAAGTTCTATTTGGTATATTTGAATATTGATATATTTATATGGTTAAAAAAAAAAAAGAGGAGTATTTATATATTGATAAAATATATATCACATTTATATTTATATATATTATATTTAAGTTCTATTTTTATAATATAAATATAATAGTCAAATAGGTTATATGTATTATAAAATAAAATATAATCCTAAGTTAGGTTAAGCATATATAAGTGGCTGATGCTAATAAGAAAAAACACAGAACAAAAAAAAAAAAAAGGAAAATAGGGCTAGGTGCGGTGGGAGATAGCAGAGAAAACCGTAAGAGAGAGATCGATCAATCAAAACAGAAAGAAGGACAGCGAGAGAGAGAGAGAAGAGGAAAGAAAAAAAAAGATTAGATTTTGTTTTGGTGACTCCATTAATTCTTCAAATAATTTTTTGATCTTAAAAAAATATTGTGAGTATAGTTTGGTATTAGAGCTCTAGGTTACCCTAAACTTGTGAGAGTTTAGGTGATCCTCGGATTGTGGAATCATGGATTAGCTAGTTTAGTTTGGTGGTTGAGTTTATTCTAAGCAGTTATGAACGAATTCTTTTTGTGTGTTTAACTTGAAGGTGATGGCTGGAAAGTATAATTTGAGAAGCGTTGAGCCTAATGGCACAGGGGAAGAAACAACTGCTAACGCGACAGCAGCGGCAGCGGCGACTGCTACCGAGGTAACCAATACGATGCAGATTAATGTAGGGGAGATGATGGCTCAATTACTTCAGATTGTGCAGAATAATAATCAAAGTCAGTAGGGAGATCCATTTGCGAAGCGAAACAAAGATTTTGGTTCTTTGGGAGGTCAAAAATTCTCTGGAGATGGAGGACCCATTGCAGCTGACGCTTGGGTTCAGAAATGTGAGATGGTGTTTGGTCGTATGTAGCTCACCAAGGTCCAAAAACAGGAGTTGGCGACACATCAGCTTGATGGAGCAGCCCTATTTTGATGGAACTCGTGGAAGGAAGGTCTAGATTTAACAACTTCGACTTGGGCAGATTTCAAGACTCGTTTTGACCGGAAGTTCGTTCCTGCTGCTATTCGGTCTCAATTGGGTGATGAATTTTTGAAGTTGACTTAAGAGGGTAGAACAGTGATCGAGTATGTCACCAAGTTTAATGAGTTGTCTCGTTATGCACCTTACTTGGTTGACATGCAGGAGAAGAAGAATGAGAAGTTTATTAAAGGATTGAATCATTACTTGTCTAAGTCCCTTATTCCCTTTGATGCTGAACCATTTGACAAAGTTCTTAACTTGGCACTAAAGTATGAAGAAAAGGAGAATCAGTTTAAAAAAGGGAAAGCCAAGGTCGGAGAGACTTCCAGAGGGAGTCACTTCCAACAGCGGGATGGGAACAGATACCGACCCTATGATCAAAGGCATAGGGGTCAGCAGTTTCAGAGGCCACAGCAACAGGGTAGTTAGGGAAATTTCAGACCTCAGGGTAATTTCCGGCCTCAGGGCAATTTCCAGCCCTAGGGGCACTATTATCAGAGACAGGGTGGTCCGCGCCCACAGGGTTATCAAAGATAGCGGCAGCAAGTGCCACAGTTGGGTTATCGTCCTCCCGTACCTCAGTTAGAGGGGCCCCCACCTATCAGACCAGTAGTACCTCAACCGATTAATAGGAAGTGTTTTGGGTGTTAGCAGTTGGGACATGTAATCAAGGATTGCCCTCAGAGACAGCAAGCGCGACAGGGTCAGGCAGCTCCAGCTAGGGCATTTGCAGTGATGCCAAGAACTGACAAAGTACAAGGTACTTTTAATCTCTTTCAAGAACCCATTAGAGTACTTTTTGATACTGGTGCCTCTTATTCTTTTATATCTAGACAGTTTGTAGAAAGAGAACATATCGTAACTACCTCTTTGTCTAGACCTATTCGTGTTGAGACCCCTTTAGAAGGGGGCAGTTACTCTTTATGAGATGTGTAAAGATTTTGAGATTGACTTTGCGGGTAGAGTCTTGCATGCAGACCTAATTGTGCTAGGGTTTGAAGGGTTTACAATTATTTGGGTATGGATTGGCTGTGAAAATACTTTGTGACTCTAAATTGTGCTGGAAGGATTGTAAATATAGATATTCCCGATATGCCATGGCTTACCCACAATTCTAGCGATGGAGAAGAGTTGGTGATGATGAGTTTTCTGTGCTCGGTAAAAATCCCTAAACAGGATATTAGTGAGGTAGATGTGGTGCGTGAGTTTGAGGATGTATTCCAGGAGATACTTGAACCTCCTCCTCGACGGGTAGTAGAATTTTGCATTGACTTAGTGCCGGGAACTGCACCAATTTCTAAGGCGGCATACAGAATGGCGCCTAAAAAGCTTGTGGAGATGAAGACACAGCTGGAAGAGATGCTTCAGAAAGGGTTCATTCGTTCAAGTAACTCCCCGTGGGGAGCACCCGCGATCTTTGTCTCCAAGAAAGATGGCACTTGTAGACGCGTCTGAACGTCCCGGGAAAATCCCGTTTTGTTCATTGGGCTCACTATAATTCGGACTCAATGTCACGGTTCTTAATTTGATCTCGCAAAGTGCAATGCGAGATTGATAAATCACCAAAGTCCAAATCTGGCAAATCGTTTTGAAAACTGATTTTTAGAAAGAAGTGCCAAACATGGACTGCTTTGCCAGATACAGAGTCGCCACCTAAATATTTTATTTTGGGGGAATTTAGGAAACCCTGACTCGTGCCTAAGGCCACGTGTCTGTCATCACCAAAGTTGCCTCGGCTCGGGAACTTGGGTACGATTGGGGAAGGTCATGCAATGAGCACCCCCGCTCCCGATCAAAGATCGGCCACTACTAAACATGATATCTTGTTTTTGAAAACATATGTGCTCTTATTCCGTTATTAGCCTAGAATTGCTACGTGATGCGCACAGCATACAAGTATAGACTGGATCGCTAAGTTGGAACAAACATCTCATGTTGTTTTTGAAAACGGTTTGCTACTCGCAAGTAGGCTAAAATGCGGATTTTGCCACCTCAAGTGGGCTTAGAAAATATGGTGATTTGCCACTCTCAAGTGGGCTTAAAACTCGCAATCGATGATTGTTCCAATTTAAATAATCCAACCTTCACCCACAGGCATTCAGGCAGGTATATCACATAAGCAGTTAGCCTCATGGCAAGCATGCTATCATGGCAGTCACTCACACACATGCAAGGATGCTAAAGCATAAACACTTACCGGTACTCCAAGCCAAAAAGATAGTTAGTAATCAATGCATGATCCTAGCTATGTCAAGATGCTAATGCAACACATGCAAAATGCAACTAAGATAGGCTCGGCTATTCTAAAATGTATGAATGCAAGATACATGTATTCAACAGGAATTGAAATACAATGCAGTTAGTATGATGCGCCGAGCCCGGTGCATGCAAGACAGATGAATGAATGCAAATGCGAGCATAAGGATGCTAATTGAAACATGCCCTAAAACTAACCATCGTAAGCTAGTAAATAAAAGGGAGAAAGAAATGGGGGTTGGAAGACATGCATCACACACACGCATACTTATTTACAACATTGCCCTCTCGGAGGAGGGTCCGAATAAATAATACAAAACCAACTAGCTAACCTAACCTAATCTAATTAAACTAGTTATTACACAATGAAATGAATAATAAGCTACAGCCAATTATTACACAACATTAACTAAGTAAGCAATCTAAATGAGCATACAAACTAAATGAATGTGGGCTACCTTAGTTCTACTTTGAATGACAAAGGACGCATGCATGCTTGAATTGCCTTGTTCGGAAATCCCTCGCGACGCCCTAACTCGCCTTTGTTTGCAATTGATCTCAGAAACTTGCACAAAGCTCCGGAGAGATGAAACTCCACCCCGGGAATCTGTGGGAAGGCTACTAACCAGCTTATAGGCATGGGAGACCAATTACCGACCACCTTTTGTGGTGGAAACCAAAAAAAGTGGTCGGCCTGCCAGTAAATCTGGTCGGCCGACCAGTTTCCTCTCCTGGTTTCTAGTTTTCTGCAACAAAGGGAAGGAGAGAGGCACGACAAAGTATTTGCAACACATGTGTGCATGACCACTCTCCCCATCATTGCATAAGCTCAAGGGAGTGTAGTCCTCGACCCTCGGGCCACCAATCACACATTTCAATGCATGATGGCCGAGGAGCCGAATTGCACGACTTAATGTGAAATGAATGCATATACAAACACCTAAAGCCAACAACCCCGTCATAGGTAGTCAGGAATGTCGGCGACCGGGAATCGAGGCACGTTTCATCACTTTGAGTACGAGACGTCCCTCGTTTCCCGTGTTCGGACTAACTCCTATCCCAAACACAATGCAACAAACATGGCATGCACAAATGCAACTCTAGCATGCAATCCTAATGCAATGCAACTAAGTCATGCAAACATGCAAGAGATAACATGCAAACATGCAACTAGCATACACAATGCTATAAGCTACATGGCATGCACAATGCTCATGACACTAGCATACACAATGCACATGGAACTAATATACATAATGAGATGAACAAGGCATGCACAATGCAATGATCAATCATGCGACAACGTGGCATACTCAATGCTATGAACTACGATGGCATACTCGATGTAAAATGGACTTAAACCAAAATGAATGGGCCTCAGCCACACCCAAATCAGTGGCCAAAGATGATGGAAACAAGGCTCCAAAACTCATGCAAACATGCCCAATGCAATGGCCCCAAGTCTAAGGCATAAAACACAACTTTCCAAACGCATTGAAAAGGATGAAATATGGAGTGCAAGGACACATTTTCCAACTCTGAAATGGCATACAAAATGACTCCAAACGATGTAAACAACTCACACAATGCATGTTGAATGGCTCAAGCACCGAAACTAGTGAAGTGTATTACACTATAGGCATGCAAGGCAATGCTCAAATGGCCAAACCAACTCCAAACAGACCCTATGCAGGCCCAGAATAGGGGCAAAAGTGAACTAAGATGATGGCTTGAAAGGCACAAAAATGAAGCTCATGAATGGCTCACAAATAGGGTTAATGATGCGACTCTCAAGCACATTGAAAGAGTGACAAACATGAGAATATGGCCAAGAAATAAGCTCTGAAATACATTCCTCATAATGCCAAACAATGCAAATACCTCAAGTTAAGCATGCAAGGGACCTCAAAACTCAGAGCTAGTCAAGGCTATTACACTACAAGCATGCATGGAAAGCATCATTCGAACCAAGAGGCCTCAAAATAGAGCTAAGACAGCCCAAAATATGAACAAAATCAGTTGGAGCATGGCCAAAATATGCTAGAATAGAGGGCCAAAACATCATGCATTCAAGCTAGTAAACATGATTTACACTACAAGCATATGAAGCATATGAGAGGCTACCAAACCAGCCAAAAAGAGAATCATGGCATGCCAAATGATGACCAAAAACCCACTGAGACATGACCAATACATGCAAGAATGAAGTGCTACTTTGACAAGCCACAAAAGGGATTATTCTACACATGCAAGAGGCAAACCAAGGTGACCAAACCAGCCATAGAAAGAGTCTAGGAAGGTCCCTAAAAGTCACCAAAAAGGGCCTGAACCGAAGCCTTGGAAAGTATGAAAAGTATGTGCTCCTTTGAAAGGCCAAAAATGCAAACAAGGCCAAAGAGAGAGGGTCTCCCCTCTCGGATTTAGGCCTCAAAACCACAATGCCAACCACTGAAAATCCATAGATTTCAGTGGCTTAAAGGCCAAGCAAATTAACACAAAGGTCTCATGGCATGGCACAAAACACGGCTAAATAGAGCATGCAAGAGGGAGATGACCCTCAGCACCGAAAGAGCCTTAAACAAACATGAAAAACTTAAATATGAAGCTTTTTTCAGTTGACAACAAAGCCTAAATATGCATGCAAGTATGGCTAAGAGAATGATCAAGATAGAGCTTAAATAGAGGGAAAAGAGAGTTACCCTTGAAGCTCAGCAAAACCAGCAAGTTTTGCCAAAAACCACTCTTCAACCTCTGAAAATCCTCCAAGATCCTCAGATCAATGGTGGAGGTGTATGGTTAGAGGTGTGGTGCAATAGGAAGAACAATACACACTTTGAGCCAAAATATAAGATATAGAAAGAGATATGTATTTGCCTTCAACCAAAATTCTGAACCTTGGGAAGGAGAGGGAGGCCTCTCTTATAGAAAAACAAACGGGTTCAAGCTTCTTGGAGAAGCTAAACATGGATGCAATCCCTCCATACAGTGTATGGAGGATACAGTCTGTGCCCTCCAGCTGCACAGTGGCATCCACAGTCTGTCAAAACAGAAGGAAAGCTGCCGACCAGAAAAACTGGTCGGCCTGCTACTTTTAGTGGTCGGCCGACCACTTTTTCTGGTTTCCCAAAAAAAAAGTGGTCGGCCAGGGTAATTGGTGGTCTCCACACTGAAAGCAAGCCAATGGTGGGGTGGGAAACCAGAAAATGTGGCCCAAAGACCAAGAAAACCAGTTTCTCGACCAGAAAACCGACAGCGGGGAGAAAAGTGTTTTCCAAGGAGAAAGCTGGTCTCCCACCCTTGTACCACCTTCCAAACAAGGAAAACAAGGTTCGTGCCAAGAACGAACCAATACGGATGCAAAACGAGAGTTCGGGAGGCAAGACGCGCGGCCGAGGGCCTTGAAAACTGGCTGTTGAGCACAAAAAGTGGCGTAGGACCACAAAAGTGGTCTCCCGGACCACAGTGTCCCTCTAGAAAGAGGAAACAAGGTGTGTTCCAAAAACCGTGCCAAACGGAGAATGTTAAGCGGTCCCGAGCCAAGGCGCACGGCCGATGGCTCTGAAAACCGGAAACTAGTCTCCAAATGTGAGCAGTGGCCTACGACCACGAAAAGTATCGTACGACCACTGAGAGATGGTCTACAAGACCTCTCTCTCCCTCCGGGAATAGAAAACAAAACTTGGTCCGCGGACCGAGTCAAAATACAAAGGGTCCCGAGGTTCGGAGGCGAGGTTCTCAGCCAAGAACTCCAAAACCTCGAAACGAGCACAACATGCATAATCACCGAGCGCTCAATCGATGACGTCTGAGTCTTAAGGTCGGTAAAAAATGGGGTGTCTACAGTTGCCCCTCTTTGACAGAACTCGAAAGTCATAAGTGACAGGAGTGAATGTCAAAGCCCAGAGACAACTCATTTTTGACAAGGCCGAAGACTTGGACAAATAGGCGAGATAAACAAAGAGATGTGCCCGCAGGCAGGGGCAAAATGCAAAGACATGCATGAAGCCGAACATTACTCATGATCATGCAAGAAAGCTGTAATGAAGCAATATACACAATAAATGCAACAGTTTAAGCAGTGGAGAAAAACCAAACTACATTACATGCAGAAAGGATGTAAGAAGATTACGTAATCTTAGCGAGCATGTGCATAGATACACAAAAGTGAACGAAGTGTGATAGATACACAAGTGAGTAAGTATGTGCGATAGATACACTAAAGGTGAACACGAAGTGTGATAGATGCACTAAGTGAACAAAGTATGATAGATACACTAAAGGTGAACACGAAGTGTGATAGATGCACTAAGTGAACAAGTGTGATGGATACACAAAAGGTGAACACGAAGTGTGATAGATGCACTAAGTGAACAAGTGTGATGGATACACAAAAGGTGAACACGAAGTGTGATAGATCCACTAAGTGAACAAGTGTAATGGATACACAAAAGGTGAACACAAAGTGTGATAGATGCATTAAGTGAACAAGTATGATAGATATACTAAAGGTGAACACGAAGTGTGATAGATGCACTAAGTGAACAAGTGTGATGATACACAAGGTGAACACGAAGTGTGATAGATGCACTAAGTGAACAAGTATGATAGATACACTAAAGGTGAACACGAAGTGTGATAGATGCACTAAGTGAACAAGTATGATAGATACACTAAAGGTGAACACAAGTGTGATAGATGCACTAAGTGAACAAGTATGATAGATACACTAAGGTGAACAAGTATGATAGATACACTAAAGGTGAACACGAAGTGTGATAGATGCACTAAGTGAACAAGTATGATAGATACACTGAAGGTGAACATGAAGTGTGATAGATGCACTAAGTGAACAAGTATGATAGATACACTAAAGGTGAACACGAAGTGTGATAGATGCACTTAGTGAACAAGTATGATAGATACACTAAAGGTGAACACGAAGTGTGATAGATGCACTAAGTGAACAAGTATGATAGATACACTAAAGGTGAACACGAAGTGTGATAGATGCACTAAGTGAACAAGTGTGATGGATACACAAAAGGTGAACACAAAGTGTGATAGATGCACTAAGTGAACAAGTATGATAGATACACTAAAGGTGAACACGAAGTGTGATAGATGCACTAAGTGAACAAGTGTGATGATACACAAAGGTGAACACGAAGTGTGATAGATGCACTAAGTGAACAAGTGTGATGGATACACAAAATGAATAAGTGTGATGGATACACTAATGAATGACCTTAAACGGAACTTCTTTGAATGAACCGTACATACAATATCGCCTGGTTGCGCCAGTTTCAAATGAACCGTACATACAATATCGTGCATGAATGAGAAAGAAACTTGATAGGTACAATGCAATACAATGCATGATGTTTAAGGAATGCAATAAACAAACCTAGCGGCGCTTTAGAAAGCACCTCATGGGGTGAGTGGCGATGAACCGCTCTACTCTGACGGGGATCTCCCCTCGTGCTCTTCGAACACTTACCTTCAACTTACAGTACAAAGGCTCTGAAATACTGACAAGGGTTCTTCACGTAGAACACTTTGGATGCTGCCTTTCTTCCTGATCATATTCACAACTTTCCCTATTCTCCAACGGGGTGACAGACTAGGTTGGTTCAGTATCCAGAATTGAGGTGCATACACGCTATCTCAACCTATGGGGCTTCCATACAGATTTCAAGCCGAGGACACGCCTCTGGGTATTTAAACCAGACTTTAGTCTCGGAAATCCCGAACCTTTGCGTTCTAGGCAACAGCCATTCGAACTCTAGTTTCCACCGTCGCAGTTGGTCTCCTAGGAACTCATTGCGAACACAGCCAAGATGCCTCTGGCAGGGAATGGTACTCAGGGAGAGCACTTTTGATCGCCATTCTGGCTTGAAGCAGACTTGATCTTGAGCTTGAGGTAGAGGCACACTCATACTTCGGAGCATTGGCAAGACCTGAAGAGGTACACACGGAATGCAATCTCGGAACTTACTGAAGTTGAAACAAACTCAGATACCCGACATTTTCCCTCTTTTCTTTTGCTTTGCAGTCTGGAACCTATATAGCTTCAGATAGGTCCTGGTTTTACTGTTCCCGCATGACCTGGGTTGAACCCTGCGGTTTTACGAAAGAACGAATCTTGTTTTGCACAGATGTGGAGAACGGCACGGCACTCGGAGCGCAAAACGATTTTATTTTTGAAATTGAGAGACGAGTTCTTGACCGGGGTATTAAGCCTACGACTGAACGTAGCGCACTACGACTCAACAACGGAAAACAAAAGGTAAACAACCTAAACACATAGAGTAACACTCGAAACGACTCAAAACAAGAATCGAGATAAAACAAAAAGACACGACACTCAGACGTGCACAGGGAGCCTGTTTCTCTGGGTATTGTTTCCCACCCTTTCTCATTTGTGATTCTCACATCACTCGGCCCTCAGGTCTGTTTTTCTGAAAAAGCCCTTTTCTCACTTTTTCTCTCAGCGCACATCTCTCTATTCTTCAATCTCTCATTTTTTATCCCTCCCTGGGTGGTTATGGATAAACAAGAAGTTGCGGGCTCTTGCCCCTAGCATTCTGCTAGATTCTCTTTCTTCTGCTCACAATAGTGAACTTCCCCCACAGAGGGGTTGTGGCGTGGATGTGCAGATCTGCAATTGACATTGGTTGACGATGCTCTACTGGGGAGTTTGGACGTGATTAGATCTGTCCAGATGAGGGAATGGAATATCCTGCTCCATTCCAGTTCGTGCTTCGCACTTAGCTTGATACCTCGCTGCTTGGAGGATGAGAGAACTTTCGGCATTTTGCTGTTAGTTTCTGTTGTGCCCTTTTCTGGCAGATACGGTGCCCTTTCTGGCAAGTATGTTGACAATGGGGAAAAGACAGAACACCTGACTTAACTGTGCCCCTAGTTCATTATTTTGACCATTTTTTGTTTTTGACGTTCTGCTAAAACAATTTTGACCAACATGAGAGTTAGATTAACATGCTTGTTCGATTTTCTGATTTAAAATCATGCAAGTTAGGTTATGAGCACTGAAAATTTTCCTTTTTGGGTCCAAGAAAATGGTCCAGTTTTGGAAAAATGGAATAATTTTCGAGAGAATTAGTCAACCTCAGTAAAAATTCTCAAAAACTATTTTTGCAAATGGCCACTGCTTGACCAACGTGGAATTGACTCTTGAGATGCACAACCTCAGATCCAAAAACAATGGAAAATTGCCCTTGTCTGAAGGACACTGCACGGCAACAGAAAGTTGCCCCTTGTTTGAATAGCACCGCAGCACACTGTATGGCAACGGAAAGTTGCCCCTTGTTTGAATAGTACGCGCAGTAAACCAGTTCTCATGGTGAAGGTCACAACCGAACTCTTGGATACAGAAATGACAAAGATGACCGTTCAATCTCATGACAGGACAGTTGAATTTGAAGTGTTTTATGGCTGGACTTCAGAATGAAGTTGCCTACGTATCCCAAACATGGGAATCAAGCCTTACGTAGTTCGGGGTAAGGTACACTCGGGTATTAACCTCTTCTTTTGCGCTCTAACTTTTGCCAAGGCCGTCCTTTCTGGGTTTTCAACCTTGCGAGCTTTGTTCTTCTTTTGTTTTCAATTCTTTTAATTTCTTTTCTTCTTTTCTTCTTTTTTCTTTTTCATCTTTTCTTTTCATTTTCTTCATTTTTCTTCTTTTCTTTTTTTTTTTGTTCTTTTTCTTCTTTTTCTTGCTCTAATTTTTGCCTGGGTCGCCCTTCCGGGTTTTCGGCCCAGCGAGCCTCTCAAGGGTAAAAGTGTAGCTTTGTCCATGTTGAATGGTTTGAGATCTCAGAGCCATCTGAATCCAAGAAAATGGCTGCTGTTCGCTGATGATGTAGAAGTCCATCCAATGGAAGGTGAATTTGCCCCTAGTGTTGTGGATAGGAACTTGGTTGTCCTTCAGCAATACTTTCTTCTTTCCCCCTTCTGGGATTTGGCATTCTTGCCAGTCTTCCTTGTTTGCAGAAAAGACTCATCTTTGACTCTTCGAGCGCATCTGACATTTTTGCCCCTAGTTCAAGGGTGCTTTTGATCTAGCTTCGCAAGCTTCCTTTGATCACATCTGATATTCTCGCCCTAGTTCAGGGCTGCTTCGATCTGGCCACACGGCCTTACATTGTGTTGACCGTTGAACATTCTGAATTCAAGTTCAAGGTTTGAAAGTGAGGGGTCGAGTCTCGAGGCTGAGAGCGATCCTAAGCTGCACAATCTCAAGAGCGATTCCACACAGGTCTTCGCAGGACCGCGCAAAACATTTTTTGAAATCTTTTAAGAAAGCGACTAATCGCTCGCGCTGAAGACAGTGAACCAATCTGGATCAAGCCAGGATCCTTCTCAGTACTCACATTAACAAACATGATCTCATTCATTAAGGGCTTAGCACGCCTCTCTTTCTCTCAATTGATCAAATTTTGCAAAACCGAGGAATTCCTTCCTCTTTGTTTTCATCACAATGTTCAAAAAGTTTTGAAAAACTTGGTCATGTAATGATTAAAGGCACAGAAAGCAGGTGAAAAGCACTGCCGTTTCATTCAAGTTTGCTGGCACAACAGGCTCAAAGCAGAAACAAGCACAAAAGCATGAAAACCACAGCTGTTTCAATTAGATCTTCTGGTGTAACTGGCTCCCGGCAGAAACAGACTCAAAAGAAAGCGAAAAGACAAACACAAAACAAAATAGTGATATCCGAGGTAACGCCCCCGGGATCACCCGACTCTAACAAAACAGGACTGACTCGATACAACAAGACAGACCCAACTGACTCAGTATGAAAAGACTGACTCTATACAACGGGACAGACTCTAAACGACATAACAAAACTGACTCAATACCCGAGTCAGAAAGTACAAAAACCAGCATTCACAAATGCTCAAAACAGTGCGTGCCATACGCCACATCTGGAGTAAACTGAGTGCCGCCCGCAGGTGGTTCATCCCCTGATCACATATTCGTACTATCCCCCAAGTTCACTGATCCAGTGGCGATAGACTTTGCTGAGCTGGTGCGGCGATGACCTTGTTGTCAAACAGATCTTGTACATCATGGCGAAGACGAAAGCAACTGTCAGTGTCATGACCGGTTTGTTGATGGTAGGCACAGTATTTAGTCTGGTCATGCTTTGGAGGGATAGGATCGGGTAGAGGCCGTTGTTCCAACGGTTTCAGATATCCTTTCCGAGTAAGACCTCTAGAGCCTTTGACAAAGGCATATAAAGTGGGGTAAAAACCCTCTTGACTCGAGGTGGATATTTGGTTTTTTGTGAGCTACTTCCGGACGCACCGGTGAATGGGGTAGCTGTTTTTGATGTGGTGGTGGTGACCATGCCCACTTCAGAAGATCTTGCAGCTGCATCACCACTGGTGGTCGCATTCGAACTGCGGGAAAACGCCCTCCTGGGCTGCTCCTTCTCCTGGTCAATGAGGCCCTGCTTCATAGCGTCCTCGATTTGCACCCCAATCTCATGTAAATCTGCAAAGGTGGGTAGGGGGAGAACGATCATCTTTTGCATGAGCTTGGGCTGGAGGTTGCGCACAACCATCCGAATCTGATCTTTGTCAACGGGCCTGATGGTCATCATCGAGGCTTTAGCCCTCCAGCGGGTCACAAAATCGGAGAAGCTCTCCTTTGGCTCTTGGCGAGTGACTTCAAGATCACGAGTTGTGACCTCGATCTGTGTGTTATAGGAGTATTGAGCAATGAAGGCCTCAGCCATCTCTTCCCAGTTCTGTTTCACAGAGTTCTCCAATTTCGCATACCAGATTGCGGCTATCCCAGACATGGTTCGGCCAAATAGTGACAGCTTCTGGACTGTGGTCAAGCCCATTGGCCTCAGGATATCAGAAAAAGGTGGAGGTGCACCATTGGGTCTCCAGAACCATCGAAGCGGTCGATATGTGGCATCTTGAACCGGTCCGGCAGTCACGGCCGAGTCGGTGTACCCATCCTCAATATCTGGAATGGACTTACACCTGAGATTTCTTGAACAGCTTTTCAAGCTTGCTCACTTTTAATGCGTGGGGTCCACCTCGAACTCAAAGGGAGAATCCGGTAGATTGGTGGGTGGGTGCCTTGGACAGCTGAGGTAGATTGGGGCGGAGCCGGCCCGTTGGGATGTCTATCTTCCTGGACATTTGCTGTCTCCCCGAGTATTGGGACTCTTGGTGGGGGAGGAACTGGTGTGAAGCAGATGCTCCGGTTTGCTGTTGTAGCCTGGCGATTAACTCTGCCTGTTAGCCACTACTTCTGTTTGGCATGCAGCCATTCTGCTGGCGGGCAGCATCCTGCTGCATGACCCGCATACTTTCCTGGAGCTGACGCATCATCTCTTCCATACTAACTGAAAACTGCTGATCTAACTGAACAAGTGTGTATCCCTTTCTGAGGTGGAAAAATATCTCAGCCCAACTGCGCACAGGTGAGGTGGATAATGACCGTGAACTGGGACTGTTGAACGTGATCTGTGCCTGATTGGCCTTTTCTTGCCTTACCACTGGCGAAGGAAACACTAGTTGCTCTGAACTGAATCTCTGACCTGACAAAGTCTATCAGCACGAATCCAATGTACCCGGGGGATATTAGAGCCCTTTGAAGCTATAGTTCCACGACTACACTGCAAAAGAAAAAACAGACAGCATCGCAGTTTGATTTCACCAGAACAGGTATAAGCATAGCTGAACGACTGTGCTCTCTACTGAATTCTGCCCAAAATTCTTCCCTGTAAACTGATACCCTCAGGTAAAACTGATTCTTCACATACTGATGCCCGCAGGCCTGATACCCCGACTTGCAAACTGATACATGCATTCCTTGTAGAGGCACACTCTAAAAGCACATAACAAGCAAATGAGAGCCAAAAACACCCCTATGGTGGGGTAGGGTTTCCCTGTCCTATTTCGTCAGGAGCTAGGGTTTCACTACGCACACAGCGATTTCAAACAACCTACAATCGGGTAAGCAACCTGTCATAGCTTGGAATGGTCACTATGGATTCCGAATATGCACTAGGTTGAATGGTCAAAAAGGGTGCCCTGGTGAAAACTGGGGTTTGTGTTCCCATCGTGGCAGAGCCCGTAACCGGTCAGCTTTATGGCACGCTTCTCAAAGCGAGCCTCTGGCAAACCGTTCAGGAATAACAGATGGCAAACACGGTGTCCTAGGCGCACCAATGCAAATGCAATGCAAAGAAACACATAAGTGAATCAAAAATATCATGAGTTCGAGTCAAGTTCTCTAACTCTCCAGCAGATTCGCCAGAAACTGTAGACGCGTCCGAACGTCCCGGGAAAATCCGTTTTGTACATTGGGCTCACTACAGTTCAGACTCAATGTCACGGTTCTTAATCTGATCTCGCAAAGTGCAATACAAGATTAATAAATCACCAAAGAGTCCAAATCTGACAAATCATTTTGAAGAATTGATTTTTAGAAAAAAGTGCCAAACATGGACTGCTTTGCCATATACAGAGTCGCCATCTAAATATTTTATTTTAGGAGAATTTAGGAAACCCTGACTCGTGCCTAAGGCCACGTGTCCGTCATCACTAAAGTTGCCTCAGCTCGGGAACTTGGGTACGATTGGGGAAGGTCATGCAATGAGCACCCCCGCTCGCCCGATCAAAGTTCGGCCACTACTAAACATGATATCTTGTTTTTGAAAACATATGTGCTCTTAAATCCGTTTATTAGCCTAGAATTGCTACGTGATGCGCACAGCATACAAGTATAGACTGGATCGCCTAATTTGGAACGAAACATCTCATGTTTGTTTTTGAAAGCGGTTTGCTACTCGCAAGTAGGCTAAAATGCGGATTTTGCCACCCTCAAGTGGGCTTAGAAAATATGGTGATTTGCCACTCTCAAGTGGGCTTAAAACTCGCAATTGATGGATTGTTCCAATTTAAATAATCCAACATTCAACCACAGGCATTTAGGCAGGTATATCACATAAGCAGTTAGCCTCATAGCAAGCATGCTATCATGACAGTCAGTCACACACATGCAAGGATGCTAAAGCATAAACATTTACCGAGTACTCCAAGCCAAAACAGAAGATAGTTAGTAATCATGCATGATCCTAGCTGTGTCAAGAATGCCTAATGCAACACATGCAAAATGCAACTAAGATAGGCTTGGCTATTCTAAATGTCATGTAAAATGCAACTTGATACATGTATTCAAACAGGAATTGAAATATAATGCAGTTAGTATGATGCGCCGAGCCCGGTGCATGCAAGATAGATGAATGAATGCGAACATGCGAGCATAAGGATGCTAATTGAAACATGCCCTAAAACTAACCATCGTAAGCTAGTAAATAAAAGGGAGAAAGAAATGGGGGTTAGAAGACATGCATCACACACACGCACACTTATTTACAACATTGCCCTCTCGGAGGAGGGTCCGAATAAATAATACAAAACCAACTAGCTAACCTAACCTAATCTAATTAAACTAGTTATTACACAACGAAATGAATAATAAGCTACAACCAATTATTACACAACATTAACTAAGTAAGCAATCTAAATGAGCATACAAACTAAATGAATGTGGGCTGCCTTAGTTCTACTTTGAATGACAAAGGACGCATGCATGCTTGAATTGCCTTGTTCGGAAATCCCTCGCGAAGCCCCAACTCGCCTTTGTTTGCAATTGATCTCGAAAACTTGCACAAAGCTCCGGAGAGATGAAACTCCACCCCGGGAATCTGTGGGAAGGCTGTCGACCAGCTTATAGGCATGAGAGACCAACTACTGACCACCTTTTGTGGTGGAAACCAAAAAAAGTTGTCGGCCTGCTAGTAAATCTGGTCAGCCGACCAGTTTCCTCTCCTGGTTTCTGGTTTTTTGCAACAAAGGGAAAGAGAGAGGCACGACAAAGTATTTGTAACACATGTGTGCATGACCACTCTCCCCATCATTGCATAAGCTCAATGGAGTGTAGTCCTTAACCCTCAAGCCACCAATCACGCATTTCGATGAATGATGGCCGAGGAGTCAAATTGCACGACTTAATGTGAAATGAATGCACATACAAGCACCTAAAGCCAACAACTCCGTCATGGGTAGTCAGGAATGTCGGCAACCGGGAATCGACGCACGTTTCGTCACTTTAAGTACGAGACGTCCCTCATTTCCCGTGTTCGGACTAACTCCTATCCCAAACACAATGCAACAAACATGGCATGCACAAATGCAACTCTAGCATGCAATCCTAATGCAATGCAACTAAGTGATGCAAACGTGCAAGGGATAACATGCAAACTTGCAACTAGCATACACAATGCTATAAGCTACATGGCATGCACAATGCTCATGACACTAGCATACACAATGCACATGGAACTAATATACACAATGAGATGAACAAGGCTTGCACAATGCAATGATCAATCATGCGACAACGTGGCATACTCAATGCTATGAACTACAATGGCATACTCGATGCAAAATGGACTTAAACCAAAATGAATGGGCCTCAGCCACACCCAAATCAGTGGCCAAAGATGATGGAAACAAGGCTCCAAAACTCATGCAAACATGCCCAATGCAATGGCCCCAAGCCTAAGGCATAAAACACAACTTTCCAAACGCATTGAAAATGATGAAATATGGAGTGCAAGGACACATGTTCCAACTCTGAAATGGCATACAAAATGACTCCAAATGATGTAAACAACTCACACAATGCATGTTGAATGGCTCAAGCACCGAAACTAGTGAAGTGTATTACAATATAGGCATGCAAGGCAATGCTCAAATGGCCAAACCAACTCCAAACAGACCCTATGCAGGCCAGAATATGAGCAAAAGTGAACTAAGATGATGGCTTGAAAGGCACAAAAATGAAGCTCATGCAATGGCTCACAAATGGAGTATAATGATGCGACTCTCAAGCACATTGAAAGAGTGACAAACATGAGAATATGGCCAAGAAATAAGCTCTGAAATAACATTCCTCATAATGCCAAAAACATGCAAATACCTCAAGTTAAGCATGCAAGAGACCTCAAAACTCAGAGCTAGGCAAGGCTGTTACACTACAAGCATGCATGGCAAGCATCATTCGACCAAGAGGCCTCAAAATAGAGCTAAGGCAGCCCAAAATATGAACAAAATCAGTTTGGATCATGGCCAAAATATGCTAGAATAGAGGGCCAAAACATCATGCAATTCAAGCTAGTAAACATGATTTACACTACAAGCATATGAAACATATGAGAGGCTACCAAACCAGCCACAAATAGAATCATGGCATGCCAAATGATGGCCAAAAACCCACTGAGACATGACCAATACATGCAAGAATGAGGTGCTACTTTGACAAGCCATGAAAGGGATTATTCTACACATGCAAGAGGCAAACACAAGGTGACCAAACCAGCCATAGACAGAGTCTAGGCAGGTCCCAAAAGTCACCAAAAAGGGCCTGAACCAAGCCTTGGAAGTATGAAAGTATGTGCTCCTTTGAAAGGCCAAAAATGCAAAGACCAAACCAGCCATAGACAGAGTCTAGGCAGGTCCCAAAAGTCACCAAAAAGGGCCTGAACCAAGCCTTGGAAGTATGAAAGTATGTGCTCCTTTGAAAGGCCAAAAATGCAAACAAACAAGGCCAAAAGAGAGAGGGTCTCCCCTCTCTGATTTAGGCCCTCAAAACCACATGCCAACCACTGAAAATCCGCTGGATTTCAGTGGCTTAAAGGCCAAGCAAATATCAACACAAAGGTCTCATGGCATGGCACAAAACACGGCTAAATAGAGCATGCAAGAGGATAGATGACCCTCAACACCAAAAGAACCTTAAACAAACATGAAAAACACTTAAATATGAAGCTTTTTTCAGTTGACAACAAAGCCTAAATATGCATGCAAGTATGGCTAAGAGAATGATCAAGATAGAGCTTAGAAAGAGGGAAAATGAGTTACCCTTGAAGCTCAGCAAAACCGGCAAGTTTTGGGACCAAAAACCAACTCTTCAACCTCTGAAAATACCCTCCAAGATCGTCAGATCAATGGTGGAGGTGTATGGCTATGAGGTGTGGTGCAATAGGTCAAGAACAATACACACTTTGAGCCAAAATATAGAGATATAGAGAGAGATATGTATTTTGCCTTCAACCAAAATTCTGAACCTGGTTCAAGGAGAGGGAGAGCCTCTCTTATAGAAGAAACAAGGGGTTCAAGCTTCTTGGAGAAGCTAAACATGGATGCAATCCCTCCATACACGTGTATAGAGGATACAGTCTGTGCCCTCCAGCTGGCACAGCTGGCATCCACATAGTCTGCCAAAACAGAAGGAAAGCTGCTGACCAGAAAAACTAGTCGGCCTGCTACTTTTAGTGGTCGGCCAACCACTTTTTCTGGTTTCCCAAAAAAAAAGTGGTCGGCCAGGGTAATTGGTGGTCTCCACACTGAAAGCAAGCCAATGGTGGGGTGGGAAACCAGAAAATGTGGCCCAAAGACCAAGAAAACCAGTTTCCCGACCAGAAAACTGACTGGCGGGGAGAAAAGTGGTTTCCAAGGAGAAAGCTGGTCTCCCAACCTTGTACCACCTTCCAAACAAGGAAAACAAGGTTCGTGCCAAGAACGAACCAACACGGATGCAAAACGAGAGTTTGGGAGGTAAGACGCGCGGCCGGGGGCCTCGAAAACTGGCTGTTGAGCACAAAAAGTGGCGTATGACCACAAAAGTGGTCTCCCGGACCACAGTGTCCCTCTAGAAAGAGGAAACAAGGTGTGTTCCAAAAACCATGCCAAACGGAGAATGTTAAGCGGTCCCGAGCTGAGGCGCATGGCCGACGGCTCCGAAAATCGGAAACTAGTCTCCAAATGTGAGCAGTGGCCTACGACCACGAAAAGTATCGTACGACCACTGAGAGATGGTCTACAAGACCTCTCCCTCCCTCCGGGAAGAGAAAACAAAACTTGGTCCGCAGACCGAGTCAAAGTACAAAGGGTCCCGAGGTCCGGAGGCGAGGCTCTCAGCCAAGAACTCCGAAACCTCGAAACGAGCACAACAAGCACAATCACCGAGCGCTCAATCGATGACGTCTGAGTCTTAAGGTCGGTAAAAAATGGGTTGTCTACAGCACTCTCTGCATGTGCATAGATTACAGAGAGCTGAACAAGGTGACTATCAAGAACAAATATCCGTTACCTAGAATTGATGACTTGTTTGATCAGTTGAAGGGGGCAGCCATGTTCTCTCAGTTTGATCTCAGAACGGGTTACCATCAGATGGGTGTGTCAGCGGAAAGTATATCGCTTACTGCTTTTCGGACCCGGTATGGGTTGTACAAATTTCCTGTAATGCCTTTTGATTTGACCAATGCTCCTGCCTATTTCATGGACTTGATGAACAGAATTTTTCAACCATATTTAGATAAGTTTGTGATTATCTTCATAGATGATATCCTGGTATATTCTAAGAATGAGGAAAAGCACAGAGAACACTTGAAAGTCGTGTTGCAGACTTTGAGGGAGCAGCAGTTATACGCTAAGTTCAGTAAGTGGCACTTTTGGGAGAAAGAAGTTCGCTTTTTGGGGCATGTTGTGTCCAATCAGGGGATAACAGTAGATCTTGAAAAAGTTGTTATAGCCAAAGAATGGAAGCAGCCCACGAACCCTACAGAGGTGAGAAGTTTTTTAGAACTAGCCAGTTATTACAGGAGATTTATAGAGAAGTTTTCCACTATTACAACACCCATGACCAAGTTGACTCGCAAGAATATGAAGTTCTTATGGACAGATGATTGTGAGAAAGCTTTCCAGGAGTTAAAGTAACGGTTAACTATAGCTCCGGTGTTAACTATACTGGTACAAGGGGAAAAGTTAGTAGTGTTTACTGATGTGAGTGGAACTGGGTTGGGATGTGTGTTGATGCAGCATCAGAAGGTTGTATCTTATACTTCTCGACAATTAAAACCTCATGAGAGACGATACCCTACTCATGACTTAGAGTTGGCAGCAGTTGTTTTTGTGTTGAAAGTGTGGCGGCACTACTTGTTTGGGGAGCACTTTGAGTTGTACACGGATCACAAGAGCCTCAAATATCTCTTTTCTTAAAAAAAGTTGAACATGAGGCAACAGAGGTGGATTGAATTCGTCTGTAGTTATGATTTTAAGATCCTTTACCACCCGAGGAAAGGAAATATGGTCGCTGATGCACTTAGTCGACAACATGGGATTATAACTTCTTTGATGATTCAGGAATGGAAGTCCTTGGAGTTAATTTCGATGTATGATGTTCAACCAATAGAGAGTGTTGAGAGGGCATACATTGGTAGTTTGACCGTGCAGCCGACGTTACTGGGTAAAGTTCGTCAGATGCAGAATTTAGATGGGTTTCTCATCAGCAAGATCGATGACCTTGTAGTGGATTTAATTGATGATTGTCTTACTGATTGGTCTGTGGACTCAAATGGGGCATTGCAATTCAAGGGCAAGTTGTGTGTACCTAACATTGTTGAATTGAGGAAAGAGATTATGGATGATGTCCATAGGTCCCGATATACCATTCACCCTAGTGGGACTAAGATGTATCATGACCTGAAGAGGACGTTTTGGTGGGAAGGTATGAAGGAAGACGTAGGAGAGTATGTTTCTCGATGTTATGTGTGCCAACAGGTTAAGGCAGAACACCAACGATCGTTTGGACTTTTGCAGCCTCTTGAGATCCCTACTTGGAAATGGGAGTACATCTTTATGGATTTTGTGGATAGATTGCTGTGGTCTAAGCGAGACAATGAATCTATTTGGGTGATAGTGGATCGACTCACTAAGTCTACTCATTTTATTCCAATCAGTGTTCACCGAACTGCGGATAAACTGGCTAGGTTGTATATTCGGGAGGTGGTGCGACTTCATGGCGCACTAGTTTCTATAGTTTCGGATCGTGATCCATTATTTGTTGCAGAGTTTTGGGAGAGTTTTCAGCATGCTTTGGGTGCTAGTTTAGACTTGAGTATGGCTTATCATCCTCAGACAGATGGGCAAACTGAGTGGGTAAATCAGATCTTGGAGGATATGTTGAGAGCTTGTGTCCTCGATCTTGGTGGTAGTTGGGAAGAACACTTGTCATTGGTGGAGTTTGCTTATAATAATAGCTATCACTCCAGTATCGGGATGGCACCTTTTGAGGCTTTGTATGGAAGGCCATGTCGATCACCTGCTTGTTGGATGAAGGTAGGAGATGCGCCATTGTTAGGGCCAGAGTTGGTGAGAAAGACCACGGAGAAGGTAAACATTATTCGGGAACGTCTTAAGACTGCACAAAGCCGTCAGAAGAGTTATGCTGATAGAAAACGTAAGGGGGTTGAGTTGAATGTTGGAGATTTTGTGTTTTTGAAGGTTTCGCCGATGAAGGGTATCATGCGGTTCGGAAACAAGGGAAAGTTGGCACCTAGATTTGTCGGACCATACAAGATCAACGAGAGGATTGGTAATGTGGCTTACAAATTAGCTCTACCACCTGCTTTAGCTATGATTCACAATGTGTTCCATGTATCTTTATTGCGGAAGTGTGTACAAGACCTTTCTCAAGTAGTATCACCAAAAGTGTTGGAGATTAATGATGATCTCACGTATGTGGTGCGACTGGTTACTATTTTAGATCGGGATGTAAAGCAGTTACGACGCAAGAAAGTGAACTTGGTTAAAGTGCAATGGAGCGAGGATGAGAATGACATCACTTGGGAGTTAGAAGAGAAAGTTCGGCGTATGCACCTGGAGCTTTCTGTTTAGTACTCTCTTCTACCGAATCTCGGGACGAGATTCTTTTGAGATGTGTAAATTGTAGTGACCCTGAGTTTTCTTAATTCATTATTTTTATTTATTTATTTATTTATTTATTTATTTATTTATTATTATTATTATTATTATTATTATTATTATTATTATTATTATTATTATTATTATTATTATTATTATTATTATTATTATTATTATTATTATTATTACTACTTTATTTATATTTGGCTTTATTAATTATGTGGATCCATGAGAATTTAATGTGGTATTTAATTAATTTAACGTGTTATTTAATTATGGCTAATTAATTTGAACATTGATATATTTATATGGTTTAAAAAAAAAGAGAAGTATTTATATATTGATAAAATATATATCATATTTATATTTATATATATTATATTTAAGTTCTATTTTTATAATATAAATATAATAGTCAAATAGGTTATATGTATTATAAAATAAAATATAATCCTAAGTTAGGTTAAGCATATATAAGTGGCTGATGCTAATAAGAAAAAAACACATAGAAAAAAAAAAAAAGGAAAAGAGGGCTAGGTGCGGTGGGAGATAGCAGAGAAAGCCGTAAGAGAGAGATCGATCAATCAAAACAGAGAGAGGGACAGCAGGAGAGAGAAGAGGAAAGAAAAAAAAGATTAGGTTTTGTTTTGGTGGCTTCATTAATTCTTCAAATAATTTTTTGATCTTCAAAAAATATTGTGAGTACAAAACCCACTTTCCTTGATTTATATTTAATTCGTTGTTTTTATTTATTTATTTTTATTTATTTGATTTTAGTTTTATTTTGTATTTATATAAAGATGATAGATTAATTTTAATTATTTTGATTAGTTGTGTATGTAAGGTTTAGGATTTTTAGATGATTGATTGATTTTAATTATTTTGATTAGTTGTGTATGCAAGGCTTAGGGTTTTTATATGGATTTATTTTATGGTTGTAATCACACTCATAGTTATATGAAATTAAAATAAATTAGGAACTCATATATAAATTCCTTACACTCCACCATGGCTCCATGGATTGTTGTTTTATTTGAGTGTTGGTGAGAAAGAGTGTATGAAAAAAAAGTGAAGATTATGAGATTTATTTGAATGTCTTAGGCTTGACATTGTTATGTTTATTCTCATGAGTGAGATGTTGTGTATATAATATTGTTGCCTCGTTCTCATGAGTAGACGAGTGTTTTGATTTACGCGCGTACGTATATGCTAACCATCCGGGGAGTGTGGGTCAAATTCGGGATGATATCCCCGTGCAAGTTTGGCTTCGGAGCGGTGTTAGATATATGGGAGGCACGTGGGATATATGCGTAGGCTGGAAGTGGAGGCCGAAGTGGTAGAGTTAAGGTACAAAGAATTTAATTACGAGTTTATTGTTATAGTAGGAATTGTATTGATTTGTACATGTTGAAAAATAGTAAACGACTTCGATAAATTATGAAATTTGAGTAGAGGCATGTATACATGATTCTAGACAATTTTTGTGTTTTAACTTTTTATTAAAAAGATCGATTAGAACTTATAATCGGATAATCTTGGTTATTGTAGTTTTGATTCATTTTAGCAATGCAGATTTTAGAGGCTATTTTAACCCACGAAACGAGCTCATTTTTATTGGTTTCGCGTAAATTAAAGTAAAACATTATTCTGCACACTTTTTCATGTTTTGAACTTTTCCGAAACAAATCATCTTAGGGCAGTTTTTGTTCGTTTTCAGCTTCAGATTTTTCGATTGAATTCCGTCTGGGTTCTTCTACCAAGTTTTTCTCTCAACCTGTTCAGTTTCTGTTAAATTCGTTCGCTTAATCTTTTAGGAAATTTGATTCTGTACAACTTTTATTCTTTGAGTTTTAGTCAATTCAAATTATTTAAGCATGAAACAGTGTATTTTTATACTTCTTTAGCAAGTTACTTATGATTAAATTATACTAACTTTATTTTTTTTTGCAGGATAGTGGGTCTTACTAATTTTTTTGTAGGGCTGACTCACCATATTTTTATTTCTATTTTTTTTATTTTATACGCAATTTAAATTTCGTTGTGTACAAGCAAGAAACTAAATGCCACCGTATCTCGAGAAACTATCCATTCGTCTCGATGTGAATGGAACTATTTGTCTTGTCCCGTAACAAGGATTAAATATATTTTTGTTTGTGTCTGGTGGACACGTGGGTGTTAAATCTTGTACTCATACCAATATACCTGTATATTGACCTATTTTGTCTCTTGGCAACTCGGGTGCGTTCTGTTTGAGCGCAGTCGAGCTTCCTTTGCAGGATTAGTTGGGGCTACGGTGGTGACGTGGAATTATTATAGTTGTTGGACTTGTCGTTTGGACTTCTTTTGTTTTCTTGAGCTTAGGGTTGATATTAGTTTATGTATTTATTATTTTTTTATGACTTTAGTATTGGGATAATTTGGCATGGTTTGTAATCGTGCATTATTTAAGTTATTTTGACTACGTATTGTTACTTTAATGTTGGAAGTATTGGTTAGTTATGAAATTATGGTTGATGGTTTGGTTGGCATTTAGTTTATTTTATTTTTCACCTCTAGGATTTGGATAATGGAATATTGATTGGGATTTAGTCCTATTTTAATATTTAATTGTCTAAATTTTGGGGCGTGACAGTTTATTCAAAATTTTTGCAATTTAAAGCCTATGTTGCTACTCAATTTTCTATTTCCATTCAAATTTTATGTACTGATGGTGGTTTTGAATTTGTAAACAAGCAAATGGATTCTTATCTTTCATCTAATGGCATTATTCACCAACTTAGTTGTCCAAACACTCAAGTAGAAAATGGAATTGTTGAAAGAAAACATCGTCACATAACTGAAACTGCTATTGCTCTTCTTCATTTGTCTTCTTTACCTCTTCTTTACTAGTTTGTTGTTATTGCTTCATCTGTTTTTCTTATCAATCACATGCCTAGCAGTGTTCTTCAAAATAAATCTCTATTTGGGGTTCTCTTTTATGCTATTCCTGATTATGCTTCTCTTGAAGTATTTGGTTGCTTATGTTTTCCTTGGCTTAGACCTTATACTACTAAAAAGTTGCAGCCTAGATCTACATCTTGTGTGTTCATAGGCTATCATCCTTCTATCAAGGGATATAGATGTTTGGGTCCCTTAATGGGTAAAGTTCACATTTCTAGACATGTTCTCTTTAATGAGTCTTGTTTCCTTTTCTCTTCTCTTTCCACTCCATCTTCATCTTCATCTTCTTTTATTCATAATTTTTTCTGGTCTTCTTCTCAGCTATGCCTCCTTTATCACCTGTGCCTATTTCATCACTTGTTGTGACTTCTTCATCACATGTGCCTATTTCATCATTTGTTCCTTCTTCTACTACTTTAATTCATGCTAATTCTTCCTCTCTTATTCAGTCTATTCATGTTGATTCTATTTTATTTGGTCTTCCTCTTCTTCCTCCTCCTTCTCCACCTTAGCCAAACTCTTATCCTATGCTTACTTGGATCAAAAGCTAAGCAGCCTACTTGTTTCACTGTTTGTTTCACTGTTTCCTCTTATCTTTTTATATCTAAACCTACTTCTGTGAAGGATGCCTTACATTCTCTTGTTTGGCTTAAGGCTATGCAAGAAGAGTTTCAAGCCCTTTAAGATCAACATACAAGGACTCTTGTTTCTCTTCCTCCTCACAAGACTACCATTGCTTGTAAATGGGTATTGCGAATTGAGAAGAACTCAGATGGTAGTATTCCAAGATATAAAGCAAGGTTGGTTGCTAAGGGCTACCTTCAACAAGAGGGCATTGAATTTCAAGAGACTTTTACTCTTGTTTCCAAGCAACCTACTATCCGCATTTTATTGTGTTTAGCACTTCATTTTCAGTGGCCTCTAAAGCAACTTGACATATCCAATGCATTTCTTCATGGCAAACTTGAAGAGGAAGTCTATTGCAGCAGAGGAGTTGAGCCCTAATATTTGTAATGACAGTGGTCACAATAACTAGATTGCTAAAGAGCTCCTAGTTTTGGATAAACTTATTTTTTCTTTTTCTTTGTTTGGGGATAGGATTAATCACATGGTGTGATTTTATCATATGTATGCTAGGATTATGTTAAAAGCAAATGCTTATTATGTTCTCTGCTATGTATTTTACTGTTAATGATCTTTTTTTCATTAAATCAAATATATTAGGAATTATCAAATGTAGTTACCAACAGTGGGTACCATGATGTACTAGAGAACAATGAAGAGAGCCTCTTGAAGGCACTTGTAAATCAGCCTCTCAGTGTCGCCATTGAGGCTTCTGGCTGAGATTTCTAGTTTTACAGTGGAATAAGCCTTCGCTAACTCTCTCACATACATGTATATACTCACAACAACAATTTTCAATTTTGGCGACATGATTTTCCGACTCAAGGAAATTTCTATTGGCTAAAACAATTTTTTGGCAAGTGAAAATCGAATTTGTCGGTGAATGTGATTGGGAAAAAAGTTTTTGGCAACTCTATTGTTAAAAATATGGGTATTTTGATAATTTTGTTGACACAAAACATTGTGTTGACAAATGCATCAGCATCTCCTTATTTCAAACCATTTTTTTCGACACCATTAACTATTTAGTGACTCAATGGTAGTCTTTGCGACAACATTACTTAACTAAAGGCTTTACTTTTGTCCACATGTAGAATTCGGTTGGCAAAAACTTTGCCAACGCATTGTTGTCACAAGCCTTTGCCATTGGTAAAATTATTTTTGTTGTTGTGAGTTACTGTGAACAAATGATACAATACATCCTTTATCTTGTGCATATGCTAATGAATGGATGCATCAATAGTCAAGCATTCCACATTAATTTGGTGTTTCATTTATGGGAGAGACATGGAATTTTAATTTTGCAAGGTGTGTTTGACGAGCATTGTGGAGCCAAGCTAGACCATGGAGTGACAACCATTGGATATGGATCATCCAAGATATTGGATTCTATAATAGTGAAGAATTCATACGAACCAAAATGGGGAGCTGTGAGGGTAATTTATATAGAAATTGGGTCGAGCTGGATAAATCGGCCGTTTTGGGCCGCAATACGAAGGGTTGAGTAAAAAGGGCCATAGAGCTAGACCGGTCTAGGAGAACTTTTGAAATTACTCCGGTCCCGAAGAGCTTATGGTAAGCTCGGTCATCGCACAAAGTTATCTCGGCCTAGGCAAGCGCCGTGGTTAATTCAGTCACCGGTAGGAAAACTCAGAAGGATTAGTCCGGTCGAGGCACATCTAGCTCGGTTGGACCTAGCTAATGGTTAGCATGGTCCAAGCAACATTATGGTTAGCATGGCTTGAACAGAAGGAACCGAACTGAAGTTCAGTCTACTCTATGACTCGACGTAACCATGCTTACTTCGGTCGTGGTAGTCCGGTCAGAATACAACCATCTCACTTGGTTTAAGCAGTGAGGGGGGTGTTGGAGGATAAGCATTATCCTTCAGGAGTATGAATCCTAGGAGGACTCTGCATGGAGAAGTAAAAGTCCTACTAGGATTGTGCCACACAGAACCTATAAAAGCTCACAAACATCACTCATGGAGAGGTAACGCAACTTTGATTCCTGAATATACAGAGCTTTTGTCTATTTGTCTAGTTGACTGACTTAGGCATCGGAGAGGTTTCCGACACACACCCGCCAGCTAGCTCACGTTTGAATTTTCAGGTGATAAAGCGACGTCGTACAGAGGAACGCAGACTTGATCAACAGGATTATACGAGAAGGTTTATTTCTTTCCCGTACAATTGGTGCCGTCTGTGGGAATTTCAGACAAGAACAAATCTCTTGATCAAGCTTTTCCTTTTAAAGAATCAATGGCGCACAACGAAGAATTACCACAGTCCGCCATTGACGGACTAACTCCAGAAGGGGGTGTGAGGCGCGAAGGTCTACCTCTTATCCCTCCTATGGGGGATTTGGAGCCACAGAGACAGAATCCCAGGAGGGATACAAGAGGGAGAAGGCGGACTAACAGCCCTCGTCACTCTCGTTCGCAGAGCCCAGAAAGACAAAGGCGGAGGATTGATCCTCAAGCTTTGGAGGATCGCGTCAAGGAGCAGGACGAATTGATACGACGGATGGCGGCGGACATGGAATCTCTAAAGCGCCAGGTGAAGGGAAAAGGAGTGGCGACAGGAGAGGGGCGCACAAACAAGACGCCCCCTCGCCACTCGGAAAATCGTAGTAGGAATACCACACCCTCACAAGGAGAGAGCAGAAGCCTCAGGACAGGCGATACCCAATCCAGGTCTGCCAGAACTCGTCACTCCAGGTCTGAGAGGACGAGATCTGAGAGGTCGTACACTGAAGGAAGCACCTATTGGCCCTCACATACGCACCAAACAAGATCCAGACAGACGGAGTTGCCCAGATCGTCCGACTTACGAACCGTGCTCGAGGAAAGGGCACGATGCAAGGAGGATGCCAGGGCACGCGATCCACACAGAGTTTCTGCCTTACAGCGGTTGGCTCCTCGGACGCATGGAAGCGTCGAGGTTGGAATGCCAATACCGCGCCCTGCCTACGAACCAACGGACAAGGCATTAGCGAGGCTGCAGACCTCACCGTTCGTTCCGGCGATTGAAAACGCGCCCCTACCATCAGGCTTCCTTCAGCCCAAATTCACTACATATGAGGGAAAGACGGACCCCTACTCACACTTGAGCCACTTTCGCCAGGTCATGGCGGTATACCGGCGAAACGAGGCTTTAATGTGCATCCTCTTCCCATCTAGCCTTGGCGACCTAGGCTTGACTTGGTTCGAAAAACTTCCAGAAGGCAGCATAGCCTCCTGGGCGCAATTGGCGGAAGCGTTCGTAACAAGGTTCCGAACGAACACTAAAACCCCGGTGGAGATCGACCAGTTACTTTCCATCGACATGGGCGACAAGGAGACCTTAAGATCCTACAACAGTCGCTACTGGGAGACCTTCAACCAGATCGGGGATTGCCCCACCAACCTCGCCATTGCCCAATACAAAAGAGGCCTTCCAGTCGGGAACAGACTAAGGGACTCAATCACCATGACGCCGCCCCTCACCATGGAAGCCTTGATGGAAAGAGTGCATCAGCACATCAGGGTGGAGGAGGATGGCGCACGTGCCAAAGCAAAATCCGGCACGACCGCAGTACCAGAGAAAAAGGCCTCAGCAAAGGTCAACGCGGTAGACCGTCCAGTAAAAATGGACGAGGCAGGCGAGACAACGGAGAGGACCAGGATAAAAGATGGTTAAGAGTCCGCACTGCCATAACCACGGTCTTCAAGAAACCGATCTACCGAATTCTAAGTGAAATACGGGATGAGCCTTTCGTCAGATGGCCAGCCAAGCTAGGGGAAGCTCAGAAGGACTATGACGACAGATCACGGTGCACCTTCCACAAAGAAAAGGGGCACCGCACTGAAAATTGCACACCATTGAGACAGCACCTGGAGGAGTTAGTGGCAGCAGGTCACCTGGACAAATACATTGAAGGAGGGGCGCAACCAGCCCCCCAGGACCATAATAACCCCAACGGAATGCCAATCGACGCCCCACCTCAAGGCGTGATCAATGTAATACATGGAGTCTTCGAACCTGAGCGTGTATGCGAGCTCAGAGGATCAATCAAAAAGGCTGAGCACTTGAGAGAGGTGCTAAGTGCCCAACCTGCCACCAAGAAGGGGAAGACAGAGGCCACGAACGTCATGTCCTTTTCGGACAAAGACTTGGCAAGGATATATTGCCCCCACAATGATGCCCTGGTCGTCACTCTTCGAGTCAAGGATTTTGACGTCAAGCGAATTTTGATCGACCAGGGTAGTTCATGTGAAATAATGTACTACGAAACATTTAAACAGTTGAAGTTACAAGATAAAGACTTGGCACCTGCCGTATCTCCCCTGATTGGCTTCAACTCAATGCCAGAGTGGCCCGTCGGCAAAATAATTCTTCCAGTCAGAGCAGGAAGCGTAACGAAACAAGTGGAGTTCTGGGTGTTGAAGGTCCCCTCCACTTACAACATCATCCTGGGCAGAACATGGCTGCATGCCATGCGATCGGTGGCGTCATCCTACCACCAAGTAATGCGGTTCCCCAACGACACCGGTGTAATTGAAGAGGTCTATGGAGATCAGATTATGTCCAAACAATGCTTTGTCACGGTGAATGGCAGCCGCGCTGCCAAAGGATACGTTCATTCGGTGGAAGAACCTGAGAGCAATGAACTGTTCGCAGATGTCGGAAAAGCAGCTAGTCAGAAAGCGGTGGAAGACTTGGTAGAGGTAAGAATAGATGAAAAGAACCCGGATAAGTTCTTTTTGCTCGGTTCGTCGTTGTCCAGCACTGAGAGATTAGAGGTCTTGGAATTTTTGACCTCCAACATCAAAGTGTTCGCCTGGACACCATACGACATGCCAAGCATTGATCCCAACTTCATCTGTCACTAACTCAATGTCCACCCATCCGCCAGACCAATCATTCAGCGCACACGCAGATCGGTACTTCACCATGCCGAGATAGTGGCAGAAGAAGTAGGAAACCTGCTGGAAGCAGGAGCAATCAGAGAGGTGCACTACCCAAGATGGATCTCCAACACAATCGTAGTGCCAAAGAAGAATGGCAAGTGACGTGTCTGCGTCGACTACAAAACAGTCAACAAAGCATGCCCAAAAGACAGCTTTCCTCTACCACGGATAGATCAACTGGTAGACCTAACGGCGGGGCACAACCGACTTAGCTTTCTGGATGCATACAGAGGCTACCACCAAATCGCCATGTATGAGCCAGATCAGGAGGTCACATCGTTCACAACTCCAAGAGGATTGTACTACTACAAGGTCATGCCCTTTGGCCTAAAGAACGCGGGGGCGACGTTCCAGAGGATGGTCACCAAGATGTTTGAACTATTGTTAGGCAGAACAATGGAAGCTTACATCGACGACATGGTGGTCAAAAGCAAGGATGAGAATGACCATCTCAAGGACCTAGGTGAGATGTTTGAGATCTTGAAGAAGCACAAGTTACGCCTCAATGCGTCCAAGTGTGCGTTCGGAGTAGGATCTGGCAAATTCCTAGGCTTCCTGGTGACCAACCGGGGTATCGAAGCAGACCCCTCCCAGATCAAAGCAATCCAGGAATTGGAGAGACCAAACTCAGTAAAAGAAGTGCAGCATCTCACCGGCATGGCAGCTGCGCTCAATCGGTTCATAAGCCGGTCGTCAGACAGACTACGACCATTTTTCCATGCTCTAAAAGCCAAATTGAGTGGGACGAAGAATGCGACCACGCTCTGGAAAGCCTGAAAGAATACATGTCTTCTCCACCACTGCTTGTCACCCCAATACCTGGAGAAGAACTCTTCCTATACCTGGCAGTCTCTCAGCACGCAATTAGCGCAGTGTTGGTCCGCGCAGAAGGGATCCAACATCTGCCCATCTACTATGTCAGCAAGACATTGCTGGGAGCCGAAACAAGGTACTTGCCACTGGAAAAACTGGCATTGGCCTTGATGATGGCCTCAAGGAAGTTGTCGCACTACTTTCACGCCCACACCATAGTCGTCCTAACAGCCTTCCCATTAAAAGCTTTGTTTGAAAGGGCGAACTTTTCTGGGCGAATTCTGAAGTGGGCAGTAGAGTTGAGGCAATACGACATCAAGTTCCAACCCAGGACCGCAATAAAAGCTCAAGCATTGGCGGACTTTGTCGCAGAATTCACACCAGGAAGTCATCACATCTGCCCAGTCGACCTGACTGAAACAGCCGAACTAGGGATGGAAGTTGACGCCGGAATAGCGCAAGCCCTGGTACAGGATACTCAGCCAGACGGCAAGGCAGATCAAAGCAAAGCAAGGAAGGAAGAGGCAAACCATGCTACACCAAGTCAAGACTCACCAACAAACAAAGACTTGGTACAATCGAATAGCGAGGGACAGACGGCAAGCATGGACCTTGAAGAAAACACCAGCAACATGGAAGATCCCAAGGCATCATCTGATCCCTCCACTTGCTGGAAGTTGTTCGTTGGAGAGATGTGGAAGCTCTTCGTGGATGGAGCATCCAACCGGCATGGAGCAGGGCTCGGCATAGTCCTCATCTCTCCAGACGGCCTAGTGGTGGAGCAGGCAATCAACCTTGGCTTCCCAGCATCAAACAACGAAGCGGAGTATGAAGCGCTTCTTGCAGGCCTCAAATCGGCATTCTTCATGAAGGCCACCGAGCTAATGGTTTACAGCGACTCACAGCTGGTGGTAAACCAAATATCTGGCGACTACGAAGCAAAGGATGACAGGATGGCCAAATACCAAGAATTGGTCAGAACAGAGATCAAGAAATTTGAAGTAGTCAGGATAGAACAAATCGGCAGGGAGGAAAACAGCAGAGCAGACGAGCTAGCAGGCTTTGCCTCAATGGCAGATACTTCCATCCCTCATCCATTACTGATCGACTACCTACCTAGACCAAGCATTGAAGACCCCGAAGCAGAAGAGGTATGTTGCGCAGAGCTAGGCCCCTCTTGGATGGATCCCATCATCCTGTTCTTAAAAGACGGCATCTTACCAGAAGAGAAGAAAGAGGCCAACAGAATAAGAGCAAAAGTCGCAGCGATTTTGGCTCTCCCCATCTCTAGCATTATACAAAAAGTCGTTCTCAGGACCCTACCTAAAGTGTGTTCATCCCAGCAAAGTGGAAGCATTCTTGTTCGAAATACACGAGGGCGTATGCGGAAGCCATCAAGGAGGAAGATCACTAGCATACAGAGCAATTTCGCAAGGATATTGGTGGCCATACATGCAAGCGGATTCAGAAAAGTATGTCAAAAAGTGCGAAAAGTGTCAAAAATTCGCACACCAAATACACCAACCTGCCAGAGAACTTCTACCTCTAACTAGTCCATGGCCTTTCGCAATGTGGGGGTTGGATATAGTAGGACCACTTCCAACAGCACCAGGCAACAGGAAGTTCTTCCTTGCCGCAACCGACTACTTCACAAAGTGGGTAGAAGCAGAAGCATTGGCATCAATCAAGGAAAAAGACGTAAAGAAGTTCGTCTGGCAGAACATAATCACTCGGTTTGGCATACCAAAAGCCCTAATCTCAGACAACGGCACTCAGTTTGACGGCAGAATTTTCAGAGGCTTTTGTGAAGAGTACAAGATAGAGTTCTACAATTCTACACCGGCATATCCCCAAGTGAATGGACAGGCAGAAGCATCAAACAAAGTAGTCTTGGATGGATTAAAGAAAATGTTAGAGAGAGCAAAAGGCAAGTGGGCAGAAGAGCTCCCTCATGTTTTATGGGCTTACCGCACCACACCTCGGCGGTCAACAAGAGAAACTCCATTTTCCTTAGCCTATGGTATGGAGGCTGTAATCCCACTAGAAATTGGCCTCCCCACAATTCGAAGCGAGAATTTTGATCCAGACTTGAACGGTGAAGCCATAACATTGGAGCTCGACCTTACAAAGGAAAGAAGAGAAAAAGCACTGGTTCACATTACCTCATATCAGCAAGAGTTATCCAGGAAATACAACAAGACAGTTCATCCAAGACAATTCAAGATTGGAGATTGGGTACTGCGCAAAGTGATGGGAAACACCTTGGTACCGGGAGATGGCAAGTTAGGGCCTAATTGGGAAGGACCTTACAAAGTGGTTGGGTTAGCAGGCAAAGGGGCATACCACTTAGAAGATGAGGACGGCAAGGCAATTCCTAGGCCATGGAATACCGCAAATCTCAAGTTATTTTATTTTTAGCTTTTTTCTTATTAAAGAATATGTAATTTTTCCCTTTCTCAATAAAACAAGTAGTTTTTCTTTTCAGTATAGTCGTTTTCCTCTGTAAAAGTTTGTTTTAGCACATTAAGGAGTTAGGGGCATAAAAAACATAGTTGGTCGGAATAACCAATTACGAACCTCCTAAGTCCAGGATAAGGATCCATGCTGTAGGACGTTTGGACGCAATAGCCAAACATTTTATTCTAAGTTGACTGGAAAAACTAACTTAGAGGTTGGCTGGATTAAACCAACACCCCTCCTAAGCCCAGGATAAGGATCCAGGCTGCAGGACGTTTGGTCGGAATAACCAAACATTTTATTCTAAGTTGGCTGGAAAAAACTAACTTAGAGGTTGGCTGGATTAAACCAACTCTTGTTACTCTTCAGCCGAAGTAAGGGTATGGCTGAAGAATGGTTGGCTGGATTAAACCAACTCTTGTTACTCTTCAGCCGAAGTAAGCATGTCGGCTGAAGAGTGGTTAGCAGAATTAAACCAACTCTTGTTACTCTTCAGCCGAAGTAAGCATCTCGACTGAAGAGTGGTTGGCTGGATTAAACCAACTCTTATTACTCTTCAGCCGAAATAAGTATATCGGCTAAAAGAGTGGTTGGCTAGTAAGCCTACTCAGATTGCCAAAAAATATTTCAAATTGCAGTTAGAAAGCAAGCACTCAAACCGAGGTCACAGTCGAGCAAAAGAGTTCATTGTAAAATTCATGACAAGTGCAAGCATACAAATCTAAAACCGGAAGTTGAGCACAAAAGAAGATTTTCATTGAAGTAAAAAACAGGTACACAGGAGGGGCCGCAGCCCGGTTACAAGTCCAAGAAAGAAAAAATTACAGAATTAGTTAAAAAGATCTTCGAGATCGGCTTCAATATCAACACCGACTCCGGTTTCAGAAGTTAGAGCAGTCTCGGTTGGAAGCCCGGTCTCTATGGGAAGCATGTTTTTGGTCGTCAAGTCTTCAACCACTGGCTCCAACCGAGCTGATTGATCATTGGCAGGCTCATTAACAACCGGAGTCTCAGTTTGCTCATCTTCTTCTTCATCGTCAGACGCTTCGAGAAATTGCTTCTGGAGGTCGGCAGCATACTTCGCCAGTGAGGCCGGAATGAAATACTGTGGAGCATTGTAGACCTCGTTGTCGGGCCCACAACCGAGCTGCTCCACACACCCCTCCAGCCGCATTTGAAGAACAAGTCCTTTGTAGCTTCACACTGCTGGATGTATGCAGCCTCGCCTTCCTTGAAACCCTTCAGCTCGGCGTCTTCAGCTTTCTTCTTCAGAACTGTTATTTCGGCGTCTTTAGCGCCTTGTAGCTGTGCCATCTCCCACAAATATTTATCTTTCATTTCGGTAAGAGCTCGCTGTTTGTCATTGTTAGCCGAGGCAACTAGTCCAGTTAGACGAGTTACCTCGGCCTCCAGCTCGGCCGTCTTTTCTTGTGATTGTTTTAATTCGGCAGTCTTGGCTTCGGCTTCCGCCATTGCTTGCCTCGTGGTTTTCCTCAACTCCAACACTCGCCTGTGTGTGATATTGTTTTTCTGAATGGCCTGTAAGAGAATTGTTTCTTTTAGCCGAGCTGAAACTTGGAAAAATTAGAAAGATCGAAAATAGCTACTTACCAGAATCATTGATTTCGTTGACGACCGGATGGACTTCAGTTCGGTGTTCAGTTGATTATGGTGGTGCTCCATGTCTTTTGGAAGACACACACTCTTGGCCAGATTGAAGGCCAGTACGTGATCCTTCTCTGCGACCACCGAGTCCGTGTCCTGGATATCTCGATTCTGGAAAGTGGGCTTGGGTGTCCACTTGGAAGAGCTAGATCGGTCGGATCGCTCCGGCTGAGGGCTCGGTGGAGGACTTGGTGGCGAAAGAATGGTCTCATCTTCGTCCACAAGGTGCGGCTTGGTTTGGCTAGTCCGGGCACGCTTGTTCGCCCGAGATGTTGAAGGCTGTTGAGATGGTAGGGCCACCACGGTTTCTTGTGATTGGTTGGGTGGTGGTACCTCGGCCCTGTTTGTCTCGGTCAGGAGGGCCCTGAGTCTGTTTCTTTTGGCCATTTCTTCTTCAGCAGTCAGTGGGATTAGGTTGATTTGGGGCAAGGTTGGGTCCGGTTCTGGGGCGTCCTCTAGAAGAAAAGTCAGTCACTCTGGCTTTTCGGCGACCGCTGTATCTGTAGGTCGGCTCAAAATTTAACAACTTAGCCCAGCTCCGTTCTGGATACCGTAGTGCGGCGCGGAGAGTAGCAAGGTTGGGGTAGCTGTACAATGAATAAATATGGGCTGGATCTGCATGAAGAAGAACTGTTAGTTCGGCTCAGAATAGGAAACCGAAATAAAAAAGAAGAATGCAAGGAAACCGAAGTAGGTTATACCGGGGATGCCTTTGTTCCAGTTTATACTTCGGCCTGGGATCTGGGCTTGGTGGTCTTCGAAATTCCCAGATACCCAGAAAAAATCGTCATCGTTTAAGTCTTTGTCCGGTGTATCTTTTATTATTTTTTCTCGGCGGCGGCGTATTCTGAGATAATAAACCCAGCCATCATCTTTAGAGCCTATGGAGTACTGATGGAGTATCTCGGCTAGGCTAAGGTTAAGACCGGCTAGGTGGTTTAGTTCGGCTATTCCCATTATTATACGGTATGAATTGGTGGAAAGCTGAGTTGGGCATATTCTGGTTTGTCTAAAGAATTCACAGATTAAGGGTTGGACTGGAAATCTTAGTCCGGTTTCTATTATTGAAAGAAGGGTGAAGGGTACAAAGCCTTCGTTCCCCGGAATGGTATCTTGTTTGGCTAGGGTAAGGTGGACGTCGTCAGGTATATTGTAATCCTTTCGGAATTCGGCTAGACCACCTGGTGTCTCTACTAAGAATCTATACTTCCCCATTTATTTTATAAGTTATGAATAAATTAGTTCGGCCGAAAAATTGTGCTCAGTAGCTCGGTTGAGCGCGCAGAGGAGTGTCTGGGCAACCTAAGTCTGCAAAGTGGAAAACAAAGGGGTTAAGCACAGATCATTGGACCGTGCTACAAAATAAAAGCAAGCAAAGAAGTCCTACTTCGGCTATGTGGGATGCTACAGGTTTTATCTCGGTTTCAACAAGGTGCTTGGTAGCTCGGTTGAGAAAGGGATCTGTTAACTCGGTCTTGGCGAGCGATCCAATATCTCGGTTAATGAGGGGGTTTGGTTAGACCGGTTGAGCCTCTAGGGGCAGCTTTCTGAGTTCGGTCTAAAAACTAAGAAAGCTGGCCTAGCCCCGAAGACTTAGCTCGGTCATAATTAAGGCTCTCGAGTACTAAGTTCAGACTTAGTTCGGTTAGTTTATTATCTCGGCTAAAACAAAGGTGGTTTGGTTGTCTAAGATCTACAAGTATAGTGCAGGTTTTAGTTCGGTTGTGAGGTGTGCCTAGGCCTCACAAGACAAACTACTTCTCAGTTCGGTTACGTGGTTATTTAGAATCAAAATCAGTGTTCTACAGGTTTCATAGATTCGAGTGGTTCTTATGAGGATTTTTCCAGAAAAACGCAAAGCAAAGCAAATGGAAGTAGAGTGTTTTACAAAAACACGAAAAACAGTATGCTATGAATTAAGTAAACACGAAAACAAGAGAAATCAAAAGGATTTGTAATACTTACCAGAGGAAGAGGAAAGAACTGGAGATTGGAGCAGTAGCAGCAATGAAGAACACGAGCCTAGGAGTTGAAGGAGCCCAAGAACAAGAGAAAGTGAAGAGGAAATGAGTAGTGAAGCGAGTGAATCCTAAACTTTGAGATTTGTTTTGTGAAAAGAGAGGGATGAAGAGGCGGGAACTGTTCAAATTTTGCGAAGTACGAGGGCGGTGTGACAGCTATGATTGACCAATGGGAGCGTGCCACGTGTCCTTGGAAGGAGAAGCGTTTCAGTTGCTGTGAAGAGACGTTCTGACCGGACAAAGAGCGGCTGGATAGGCTGAAAGGACTTTTTAGCTCGGCTGGAAAAGCTAAAAGGTTTTTTAAGCTGGAGAGCCTCGGCTGGAAAGGCTTAAAAGTTTTAGCTCGGATGTAATGCTATAAATATTAGCTCGGCTGATAGACGGGTAATTCCTATCATGCTGCGCAGATGAAATTAAGAGGCAATTGTGAAGGTAATTTATATGCCGGGCTAGATAAATCGGCCGTTTTGGGCCGCAATACGAAGGGCTGAGTAAAAAGGGCCATAGAGCTAGACCGGTCTAGGAGAACTTTTGAAATTACTCCGGTCCCGAAGAGCTTATGGTAAGCTCGGTCATCGCACAAAGTTATCTCGGCCTAGGCAAGCGCCGTGGTTAATTCGGTCACCGGTAGGAAAACTCAGAAGGATTAGTTCGGTCGAGGCACATCTAGCTCGGTTGGACCTAGCTAATGGTTAGCATGGTCCAAGCAACATTATGGTCAGCATGGCTTGAACAGAAGGAACTGAACTGAAGTTCGGTCTACTCTATGACTCGACGTAACCATGCTTACTTCGGTCGTGGTAGTCCGGTTAGAATACAACCATCTCACTTGGTTTAAGCAGTGAGGGGGGTATTGGAGGATAAGCATTATCCTTCAGGAGTATGAATCCTAGGAGGACTCTGCATGGAGAAGTAAAAGTCCTACTAGGATTGTGCTACACGGAACCTATAAAAGCTCACAAACATCACTTATGGAGAGGTAACGCAACTTTGATTCCTGAATATACAGAGCTTTTGTCTATTTGTCTAGTTGACTGACTTAGGCATCGGAGAGGTTTCCGACACACACCCGCCGGCTAGCTCACGTTTGAATTTTCAGGTGATAAAGCGACGTCATACAGAGGAACGCAGACTTGATCAACAAGATTATACGAGAAGGTTTATTTCTTTCCCGTACAGGAGCGAAAGGATACACAAGGATGAAAGAAACACAAGAAAAGCTAAGGGAGTATGTAGTATCAACAAAATGGCATCTTATCCTACTAAAAATAAAATCAAGGGATGTTGCTGTTGATTGTTGTTTTGGAGTTTTTATTTTCTCCTTACATTGTTTTTATCTATTTTTAAATTTGGATTGATATTTGAAGACATTGTCATCATTTAAATACACTTTCTAGACATTATTGGTTGACAAATACTTATTTTCAGTGACCAAAAACAGTTTAATCGGTAATAAAATTAATTTTTTTTTATAAAATACACATTTATTTTTTTGGTGGAATACTTTCACGTTACCGCTCAATTTATTAATTATGATTTATTTATTTATTTTTCTTCATATTTTTCTGTCTTTACTCTCTTGCCCTCTGTCTCTCTCACGGACTCACCATAGCTGATTCGCCGTTCATAGTCACCGTCGGTCTTCCACCGTCGATCCTCCACCGTCGATCATCATTACATCGCCACCGCCGCTCGCATCGCATCGTATCACTTCAATTGAGGTTTTTCTCTTCCTCTCTCTATTTCTCTTCTTCTCTTTATCTTTGTCTCTCTCTCTCTCTCTCTCTCTCTCTCTCTCTCTCTCTGTTTCCCCATTTTCCTCTAGGTCTAGGGTTTATTTTGTTATGTTGTAGGGTTTTCATTTATGTGAAATCAATGAATCAATGAGTGAAATGGGTTACTATAAAACGATTGAAGGAACATGTAATTTCTTCTTTTTCTTTTTTTGGATTGTGAAAGCCTGAAATTTCATTACCAATGATTGAAATAGGTTTCGCCCTCTCTTCTCCTTCTTCTTCTCCTGTTCGTTCTGTTTCCCTCCTGCCCTATCATTCTTTCTGGTTGTACATCAAATTAAATATATCTATTCATTTGTTTTTATTGATAAACTATGGGGTTGTTGGCAAATTTCACATCTCAACCACAATGTACCCCATTGAGACTAAAAGATAAAATACATTATATCTAAAATGTATTTCTTCCTAGAGAGTTTTTGGTGCAATAATGCAGAAAAGATTTCAATGTGATTTGAGATGCTCTTTCATTTGGATTAGCTAAAAGTTGTTTGCTAAAATGATAGTTGGGTAACTTAATTATTTCCTTTCTTGGATTTGGTTTTCTATAGTTCTATAATATTGGCATTGGGTAACTTAAGTATTGAATGTGTGTGTGTGTGTGTGTGGATTTATGTATCTAGAACGGGAGAAAAAAAAAAAAAAAATGGTTGTTCCATGTGTACCTATCTGTTAAACAGATTTGGGAAATTAAATAAATTCGATTTTCGATTCTTTGGTAGAAATCAGAATAGCTTTCCATGTGTGTATATATGTATCTGTTTGCAGCATCTATGAGATTTGTAAAATCGATAGTGTTCTGTTTGCAGTATCTTGAATATAATTATATTGTTGTATTTGTATCCTGTTATTGTTTAATGTTTATCCATTATAAGGATGTAGTTCTTATCTTGAAAGAGATAACTCTGTATATATAGAACAGTCCAAGAGGTTTTGTTTTGTGCAAAAATCATTTTTTGTTCAAACCATTCAAGAGTTTTAACAGCTGGAAATAAAAATATGAAGGGTTCATGTGTTGGTGGAATGGTTGAAGTGTGAGAATAATATCTTATTAGTAGAGATCAATACATGTTTTATGTGCTCAATAATCTGAATTGGCGACATGAGAGTTCATTTAGAAGCCAAATGAACTCTAATCGCTACTGCTAAGTTTGTTATATCCAAAGAAAGAATTCAAACAGCTGAATTGCATACATGCCAATTTTCTCTCTCTATGTGAATGCTACATACAGACTTATTGTGCTAACAACTCATGAACGTGATCCTGAGGTTGAAGCTCTATTGAGCTAGAACCTAAGTTCCTCTTAAGTCCCCTCTGTTTCATCAGCATCCTAACCTTTTCCACATCACTCCATCTTCCCATCAATGCATAACGATTAGACAGCACAACATAATAACCACTATTCTCTGGCTGCAACTCTATGAGTTTCCAAGCTGCAAACTCACTCAATTCTAGGTTTCCATGAGCTCTACAACCAGCTAGAAAAGCTCCCCAGACTGGTTTAGTCGGCTCAAAGGGCATTTCTTTTATGATTTTGAAAGCTTCTTCGAGATATCCAGACCATGCAAACAGATCAACCAAACACGCATAATGCTTGATCGCTGGTGAAAATCCATAAATTCGATCAAGTATTGTACTAAAGATTAGTTGTCCCATTTGTACCAATCCAGAATGACTACAAGCACGCAGAACTCCAATCAAAGTTGCTTCATCTGGCTTAACCCCTTCTTGCACCATTCAAGAAAACCACCAAACCGCCTCCTGCCCACTCTTTGCTAAAGCTAGGCCTTTAATAAGGGCATTCCATGTAAAGACATTCTTTTCTTTCATGCTTTGGAAACAGCCAAACCCTCTTCAATTCTCCCACATTTTCCATACATATCAATCAAAGAAGTTCCCAAAATCACATCCAGTACCCAGCCCCTCCTCTTTATAAAACCATGTATCCAAATACCCATGTCAATAGCCCCAAAACTCGAGCACGCGGACAAAGCATTCACCATAGTCACTTGATTTGGCACCACACCAGCATATTGCATCTTCTCAAAAGCAACCAGGGCATCATCAAACTTCCCAGCTTCTCGATACCCAGTAATCATAACAGTCCATGAGACTGCATCTCTCTGAGGTATTTCATCAAACACTTTCTGGCACAAGTCCATATTCCCACCCGACGCGTACACATTCAATAAAGAGTTTTGAACATAAATATCATTAAAATGACCCATTTTTATGATCTGGATATGGACGCACTGCCCTTGTTTGAGGTCGCGGAGGTTAGAGAAGGCCTTGAGAACGAAATGGAAAGTGTAGTTGTTTGGAAGAATGGAGTTCTTGCGCATTTGGCTGTAGATAGAAATGGATTTGAGAGGGGACTGGGTGTGAGAAAAGGCTTTGATGAGGGTATTGCAAATGAAGACATTGGGTGTCTGGATTTGGGATAGAGAAGATGGGCAGAGTTAGTGAGACCCAGAGATTGGCAAGCAGTGATGAAGTGGTAAGCAATGTTGGTGTCTGGGTAGAGGTTTTGGACGATGAGTTGAGCCTGGATTTGGTAGATTTGAGAGGGTGAATTGCATATTTCCAAGAGATTGATCAGTCTGTTCGCTGCTGTGATGAGATGTGAGAATGGTCTCATTTCATAGATGAGTGAGAATTGTCTGAGACTTGGGTTTTCAAAGAAAACTAGAGATAGTTGATCTCATAGGTGGTTGAAGAATCGTCTTTAGTTGTGAGATTTGAGTTTTAGAGAAAAAGTACTAGAAGGTAAAGAATTGTTTGAGACTTTGGATTTTCAAAGAAAGAATAGAGATGATCGATTCGTCTGACTTGTGAGACTTTGAGTTTCGGAGGATAGTTTTTGAGATTTTCTAATTTATTTTTTGGGGAAAAAAAAGAGAAGATGATTGTGCATCCAGGGAATCGAACCCTGGTCAGTACCATGGGAGGGTACTTGATACCACTACACCAGATGCGCTTGCTGCTAGCTTTTGCAATAATTACATTTTTCACATTTTATTTATCAAATTTTTTTTTTTTGGTTTTTTTCATTTTTTAACATGCTTTGCGTTTCAATACTATTCTTAACAATAAATCTTGGAGACTTTTTGGTTCATCATGCGATTGCTCTAGGTTTACAAACAACTACATTGATCCTAATAAAAGGGGCTTTAGGGGATTTCGATTTCTTGATCGGAGATCCATAGATCATAGAAGATATCTCCCCATGGCCTTTAGCCTCTGAAAGCGTCCTTCCTTTTCAATGCCCGGGCATCCATCCAATGCATGATTTGGGAAAATCATTTTGCAGTCTAGAATCACATTTTACATTGGTCTCAACTATTTAAATATTTATGGCCATAAAACAAACACACAAAAAAAAAAAAAAAAGTAGAACTCAACAAAGTGAATTTTGTATGAATATTTTTATTGATAGGTCTCGAATCTTTTGCATTAAAATCATGTAAATTTTTAAATAACATTTTTGAGTGGTTCACATAATCAATCATGTTTTCATGTTGCGACTCCAAATATTATTGAGGAAGGTGAAGCAATGAAATTAGAAGGAAAAAAAATATTAATAGTATTGTCTAACAATTTATCGCCTCTATTTAGTTTTATTGTAATGCGGCGTCAAGTAATATCTTCTAATGTTCATGATTTATCTAGACCAATCAAGGCATGATAATCCAAACCCCCTCTTAAAAACAACTAATTATGTCTTATGTGACAAAATTATAATATTGATATATCGATTAAATAGTATGTTTTAATTGAGTGATAGCGTAGATCTACACATGATGCAACTAGATATTGAGTATATCACAAATTGAAAATTATCACATATTATATCAAATAGTAGATCAAATTTAAAAAAATAAAAATAAATAAATAAATTATTTTTTTGATTCAACCTCAAACATTTTTTTTTCTCCATTTAATAAACAATTGATCATGTGACCCATTTCTTGAATGTGCACATGAGCATCGCAAGTTCCTCATATTTTTGGGGGCAAAATGGGTTTCTTCATCGCGATTAGGGTTGAACAAGGAATCCATATAATCCGTAATCCGATCCGGTCCGGTTCAATCTAGTAGGTTTGGATTAGTTTTTTGAATCCATGGTTCGGTTCCGGATTGGAAATTTAAAAATCCGTAATTTACAGATTAGTTTCGGATTGAATCACACGGTTTCGGATTGGAACCAATCCGGATCATATACAAATAGTCTATATTTATATTATACACCCTTCCGCATAATATCATTTCTTATTCCATATAAAAGGTAAACCCTAACCCTAATTCAACCTATCACACGCCTTTCATCTCTCTCTGGGTACGCTCTCTCTCCTCTTTCTCAAACTGAGTTCTCTCTCTTTGTTCTTGTGATTTCATCTCAGATCAGATCGGTGAGCTCTATCTCTCTCTCTCTCGGTGACATTGTTTGTTGGTTTCCATCTCAGATCAGTAAGCTCTCTCGCTCTTCTCTTTCTCAGATTGAGTTCTCTCTCTCTATTCTTGTGATTTCATCTCAGATCAGATCGGTGAGCTCTCTCTCTCTCTCTCTCGGTGACATTGTTTGTTGCTTTCCATCTCATATCGGTAAGCTCTCTCGCTCTTCTCTTTCTCAGATTGAGTTCTCTCTCTCTATTCTTGTGATTTCATCTCAGATTAGATCGGTGGATTTCCAGCTCATATCAGATAGCTAGCGGCTTGGTCTCTTGCTCTATGACTCTCTCGGTGACACTGTTGGTTTCCATCTCATCTCAAAATGTAACTCATTAACAGAGGCTAAAAGGCCACACTTTGTTACTGGTGCTGGCTGCTCTTGAGAAGGGTAAGAACTCAGATAGGAATGAAACGTCGGATGAAGATGCAAGTCAGGGATTGGGATTGGAATCTGTTGGGCCAGTGGTATCTCAGTTGAATGACCTTGCTATCTCTGCAAATTCTGCTGTGGTTGCACCTCCCTTAAACTCAACACAATGTTCAACTCCTTCAGATCCTGTTCCAGATATTGATAAAAAAATTAGAGCACTAAAAACGAAGGTGCATGTTTTATAATTGAATCATACCTTTATTGTTGTCTATCTTTTTATTTGTTGTTGGCCACTGATTGATATGTCGTATATCATATTCATGGTCTTGAGATAGATAATATTGTTTAATCATTTCCAATTATTTGTTGCTTCTGTTTATGGAGTTTTGTTGCTTTTGTTTGTCTAAAACCATTTTTCTTATTGCTTTTGCTTGATGTTATGTTTAGTTTTAATGCAGAGGAGAACTCTACTTTGTTTAATGTGTATCCAGTTTTATTGCTTTTGTTTGTTGCTTTTGTTTATTGCTTTTAAATGTTCTATATTTTTTTTTTGTTATTTAATTATGTGAATCCGTGATCCTCAACTAATCCAATCTGTGTTTAAACGGATTGGTTCGGATTGGTTCCACAATTTAAATGGATTGGATTGGTTCCAATTTTTCAAGAACCGTAGATAACGGATTATCCAGACCATGCTCACCCCTAATTGCGATGACGGTCAGCTTAATGGTAGTCACCGACCTATGAAGTGGAGGCAGTGAGAGCAGGCAAACAAACAATCAATTTGGACTACGCCGAATTGACAAGTAGTTTGTATTATTCTTCTGTATTCAATCACCTTCATCGAAAGAGGGGTTGTGTGGAGATGAGGATAGTAGAATTGACTGGTGGAATCGCATCAGGGAAGAGCACTGTCTCCAATCTTTTCAAGTCTCATGGCATCCCCGTCGTCGATGCTGACCTCGTCGCTCGCGTAATTTCATCTATCTATTTCCTCTCTTGAAATTCATCTTCTTAAATCCTAATTTAAATTATTTTGTCAATTTTGATTATATGACTTGTAGCATCCAATTTCTATACTTGCTGACTAGGTTTGCAAATAATAGAGTCTATTTTGTGTATCAAAATTCACTTTAGAAAATGCACCATTTTGTCAATGTTAATAAATGCAAGGGGGCTTAATTCACAGGATGTTCTAAAGAAAGGCACTGGTGGGTGGAAAAAGGTTGTGGCAGCATTTGGTGAGGATATTTTACAAGAGAATGAAGAAGTTGATAGGCCAAAGCTCGGCTGCATAGTATTTTCTGATCCCGACAAGCGCCAACTTCTTAACAGGTGCACAGATAGTTTGGGTCTATTTGGATATCCAATGCATAATGAACTAATTGTTTTCTTTTCTACATTTCATATTATTTGGATGTAGGAAAGTACTAGTTTTGTTTTCTAATCTGCATGCGTCTAATAGATGTCATGTCTGGCTTGTTTCTAGCATATGGGATAGTAGTATTAATTTCTCATGCTCTAATTATATGAAATTGTATGTCTGCAAGGTTTAAATTGACAAACCTTGTTGAGGACTGCATTTAGCATTGGTTTCTTTTTAACAAAATTGGTAATGAAATGCTCAATTAGATAAAGAAATGAAAAAAATAGAAAATAAAAAATAAATAAAAAAACAAACAAATATAAACAAAGTGGTTTTTATTACTCCAAGCAGATTCTTTAGATTACTTCAGCAAGCATAAGCAATTCTTTTAAAGCCCTGTCAGGCTTGAGCCTTGAAGTTTTGATATGACTATCTTTGCCAAATTGAGTATTTTTTTTTTTTGGTTGCGGGATGATAGGTAAATTATCCCCGTTAAAATTTTTTTGGCATTGCCTCAAGTTTTGCTTGGTTCTAGATCACAAGAGAAATGATGTGGTATGATAGGTGTTAATTTTTTGACTAAAGTTTTGGCTATTATATCTTTGCAGGCTATTGGCACCTTATATTTCATTTGGTATTTTTTGGGAAATTTTGAAGCTATGGTTGAAGGGCTGTAAGGTTATTGTTCTTGATATCCCTTTGCTGTTTGAGGTCAAGATGGACAAGTGGACAAAACCCATTATTGTTGTATGGGTTGATCCTGAAACACAGCTTCAGCGGCTTATGGCAAGAGACAGAACATTCGTTGAAGATGCCAGAAACAGGATACAAGCTCAGATGCCTCTGGATGTGAAAATTACCCAGGCAGACATAGTGATTGACAACACTAGATCGCTAGATGAACTGAATGAACGTTTTCAGAAGGTAGTAGTCCAGGTCACAAAGCCCTTGACATGGGCCGAATTTGCCCTTTCCAGACAGGGAGCTTTAGTGGCTTTTGTATCAGTTTTTGTTAGTGTTATCATATGCACGAAAGCTTTATAATGACGGTGTTGATTATGATAGACTTACCCTTCATCTCTTTGAAATGTATCTCGGCTTTATTTAAATGGGTTGTATTCATAATGTAATTGAGGAAATAGACAGGTTGCCAAGGCTGTACATTGGTTGAAACGTGGAATTTTGTGTTTGTTCAGTGGAGAATGATTTATGGAGTCACATTTTGCAATGCATATTTTGTCTAAAGCGTCTAAGTTCTTTTTTATTTAGTCTAAATATTATCCTGTTGAACTAATTACCTGAAAAGCAGGCAATGTTCTTTTAGAAGATTTTATGATGGATTATTGGGAAACTGATGACCTTACATTTTATGTATTTTAAGGCTGGAAAAGTAAAGTGCTGTCATGACAGCGGACTAGGTGGCCCGAAAAATCATGATTCAAATGGCTCGAAACACTTAAAAACGATATCGTTTTGACACATTCGAGTTATAAAAATTCGGGTCAAAAAATATTTTCCTGAAATTGGCCAGGTATCACATTTAAAATTTGCATTTCTTGATGTATCCGTTGGCTTTTAGAATTGAAATTGGCCAGGTATCACATTTAAAATTTGCATTTCTTGATGTGTCCGTTGGCTTTTGGAATTGAAATGATGATGCGTAGAGTTGGTGTGCCCTGAGTGTTGATTCCACTGGGTTGTTAGCCATGTCATATAAGATTAACAGAAACTTTTACCAAAAAAAAAAAAAAAGATTAAAAGAATAATTATTTTATTCTAGTAAATCAAACTGAACTGTGTGCTTTTCCATCGCCACCAATGGCCCTTGGGTGTCTGGTTGTCAACGAGGAATTACAAGATCCAGTCCATATGGAACCACAATGAGGGCAAACAAAACGGGTTGGAAGAGTAGATTAAACCAACTTTCATTTGAGGTAGCTAGGCCTATTAAAATTGGGCCTTGACTTACAAATCTGTAAAGTTAGTCCAGTTTTCATATTAAGGGGCAAAGTATCCCCTACCAAAGATAATGATAGGAAAACGAAGAAGAAAAAAAAAATGTATAAGAAACACTTCAATATTATTATTTTTTATTACATTATTATTATTATATATATATATATATATATGTTCCGTTTTCTTTTCTCTCTATATATTCCTGGCATAATGAGATAGAGAAAAGAGTGAGATCCCACCATCTCAGTGACTGCTGATTGGTCCAATATTTTTTATTTTTTGTTTTTTGTTTTCCTCTCGTTGCCCCCCACGTGTATGTGGGGGTGGTGACACCCCCAAGTGAGGGTCTGGATCATCTCTGAATGAGATATGTGGTGGAGATAGGATGAATACTTCTCAAGTGACCACTAGAATTCTCAGTAATGCAATTTGGTGATAGTATCCATGTGTATTAACGTAAGTGTATGAAAGTATGTAAAAGGTATATAAAAAAATTAAATATGTAAAATGTGTAAAAAAAAGTTTTATTTATTTATTTGTATCTTAAGCAATGCTCATTGAATAATGGTTAACAAGACTCATAAATCAACCACATACATGTGGATCACACACACACGTGAGTAATTAAAAATAATATTTGTATCTCCTTTTTTATTATTATTTTTTTAAAGAAAAATTTAGTCTAAAAATTGAGAGTTAGTGATTTTAGGATTGTGACGGTATCTCTCTATATATTTCTATTTGGTCAAAACACAGTGAAAATTATGAGTAAATCAAAAAAATTGATGAATAAATCAGAAAAATTTCAAGCTAGAGAAATTTCAAAATACAAAAAAATGTAAAAATATAGAGAAAATTAGAAAAATTGAGCAAATCAGAGAAATTTCAAATTTCTTTCATCGAAATTTCTTTAAAAAAAAATTAAGAAACCTCAATCAATATAAAAATATTATATATTTTTTATCTTATAAAATTTTAATATTAAAAACCTTAAAAAAAAAATTCCTTCTTTTAAGTCATGACAGTAATAGCAAAGAACCTGGTCTGTTCTGATGACCTCATTTACAGATAACGAAATAAACTAGCATTATAAATGAAAGTTTTATATATTGGGCCTTGACATCATCTTTGAGACAGATGTGCTTCTCATATGTTCCTCTCAATACTATTGGGCCTGACCCAATTCTAGGCTCATGACAGCCCATCCCACGCCAATAAAAGAAAAATAGTCAAAAATTGGGCTTGAATCGTGGCCTCTATTTTTGGAGGCCCAGTTCGGCTTCGGTGATTGGGTAACTCCAAGAAGAAGAGTGTTGGTTGGTAATTTGACAATGGCATCGAAATTGGACGATCAAACCATAAACTTCAATAAATTAAACAAATAAAAACAGGACAAAGCAAACGCAATCAACAACCAACAAACATTAACATACGGACCTGTTGTTTAGGTCTCAAATTCAAAATCTTTTAGGTGTTATTAATCTTTATGTTAGGTCAATTCATATGGAACTCTACTTTGGTTTTAATTAAGTCTCCTGCTAGTGGACGATGAGATTAGTTCTCAAAAATTAATCGAGGTGCACGCAAATTAATCCAAAGATATTAAAAAAAAAAAAAAAAAGCATCAACATAAAACCAACAGTATATTGCAAACCTATCACCTCATTTTTGAGTCACGAAGAGGGAAATTACATGCGCCTGTTGAGGCACGCTCGGGCATAGTATTGTCTGCTAAAGCTCCCAAACTCACTTTTTTTTTACAAATTTGCAACATAAAATTTCAAACTTATTGTGGCCTACCTCAAATTGACTTGAACCTTTCATTGGATTCGACTTTCTCAAACAAAATTCCAAATTGTCCGGAAAATTCATGATCATTATGACATGTACGGATGGTATTTCAATAGTAACAATGCTAGATATCATGAAAAATCTTTCATGAAAATAATCATAAAAGTTTTGTAACCCTTGGATTACACTTAGAATAAAGCACCACACACTAATCAAGGTAATTCAAGGATCATAAATTTTTCATGATCATTTTTATGAAATTTTTTTCATGATTCCTAACTTTTCCCTTTCAATAGTTGTACATGAGTAATCAGTTGTTTAAGTCTGATTTAAAATTTTTAATTATTTTTAAATTATATTTAAATTTAAATTATTTATATTGAGAATTTAGCGAATCTAATTAACAAATAAACTCATGGGAAGTGATTGAGACCCCCTTCAATCACCACCCCCACTACCCCCCCACACACGTGGCGGGTGGTGATTGGAGGAGAAGGAAAAAAAGAAAAAGAAAAAAGAAAAACTGGCCAATCAGAGAGAAAGGGAGTCAAAGGAGGTGCCTCCTTGAAGGGGTCCAACTCATTTTCCATCAAGTAGATTAGTTGATTTTATTTTATCTCCAACGGTGGGGATATTCATTTGAAAAATGATTGAGGCCTCAAATTTGGCTCGAATTTGCTTCTTTTTTTTTTTTTGCTGGGTTGATGCTTTGCTTGTTATTATTATTATTATTTTTATTATTTTTTTTTTGCAATGTATTAGCCCAGGAAAAAAAAAAAAAAAAATTACATTCGAGACAATTTCGGGCCTCATTTTCGAGGCCTCAATCACAGCGGTATTCATTTTACTGTTTGCATGAGCTATTGGCCAATGCGCATATTAGTTTAGGACACAGAAAACGAAGTAATTTGAGAACAAATGATTCTTAGCTCAAGTTTAAATCTTGGCAGCATAAAATGCTCTGAGTACACGAACTTATTGTTGTACCTATTGAATGTTCCCAACACTTGGTACAAAACAAAGGGGTTTAAAACCCTCACAAATCACTCAGGCCTCGTTTGGGAATAGACTAATTTAGTAATTTTTTGGTTATTTGGCTAAAATATGAGCTAAAAAAAACTAATATGTTTGAGATGACTTTTTAGCTTTTTACGAAAAGATGTGCAAAAAGTAGAGAGAAAATAGAATCTTTGACTTTTTTGTATGAGTTGTTGGCTTTTTGACTAATTTAGTAACTTTTTGACTTTTTGACTAAAAAGTTCGATTGCCAAACGAGGCCTCATAACCTAAATAAAAAAATTTCCTCATGATCACCATATTATTCAAGCATGCCATGCAGGGTCTCTAGGGCTAAAGAAGCAATCCATGACATTAGAGTTGAGCAATTTCAGTACATCATTAGATTTGATACACCTCGGCGTCTTATACTAATTAATTGATCCCCCTTGATGAATGAATATGTCCATCAGTGCTTCAAACGTGTCGGGCTTAACCACCCCTGTCTCAAGCGGCCCTACAGACTTGTCATTAGCTCTGCATCGTCGGTAAATGTAATCAAGCTCCTCTCCCACTGCAATGCAACACTCTTGAATCACCTTTGCATCAATTGTAGTAGTAGTGACATCTGTTGGACAATCTTCAATGTATTAAGAATAAATAATGTTTGTGTACTTAACAATAAACAGAAGAAATAAAGAAATGAGAGAGATTGTTTGATTACAAAAATCAAACTAGGAAAGAAAATAAAATAAAACAATAGATTCTTATTTTGTTACAAAAACAAAATCATGATAAAAAAAATAAATAAATAAAATAGAAAGTAAATTAATTATTAACCTTATGTATTTATTGAACAAAATTCTGATCAAGTCCAGTGTTTAACATTATATCCTTAAGACAAATTCATCCTCTCCACAGTGCTTTCAGATTGTGGACGTTTATCTCCTAAGATAAAATAATCAATAACAAACAGTAATAGCACTACAAACTATTTGCATAACGAACACTCCTTGTGTTTATATACTTTTTCACAGAAAAAATAAATGCAGCAAAATGCAGAAAGTAATGACAGCAACAAGAACGAAAATTAGAGTGCAAAATCCAAATGAGGGTCTGTCCATTTATAGGAGAATTTGTGGTTGTTCGGTTTGAATTAAACAGGTACAAACATATTTGAACAGGTATAATACCTGTTCGGTTTGAATGAACAGGTAAGGAACCTGTTGGGTCTAAATTTCAAACAAATACTGAATCTGTTCCGTTTAATTAGACATATATGGACTTGTTTGGGTGGAGGAATAATCTGGAAATTATTTGGAATTAATTTCGAAATTCAAATTCTAAAAAAGGATAAGAATTTAATTTTAGAAAAATAAAATTTAAAAAGTTTCTGACCCAAAAAGATAAGCATTGGGTCGGACAAACCCAACCCAACTTCAAACCACGCACCTGCGCCCAAGCCCAGTCAGCCGGACGGCGGCGGCAGCGCACGCGTGTTTATTTTGGGTCCAATGGGTCTAGCCCACTTTGCTCATAATTTCACCTTTCTACAAAACTTGGATACCACTTGGGGCCCTCCCCAAATTGCAAACCCAAGCTTTATAAACCCACAAAAGTTTGCCTACCAAACCAGTGTGAAACAAGCTTTAACTCAAACCTTAATGGAAATTTCACCAAAACACCATTTCCATAGGGCACACTTTGGTTTCAATTTTCCATTCACTCAATAATGATTTTGAGCAACCAAATATAATACGTGAATCACAACGCGACATAGAACGCGTTACCACTTAGACCAGCCAACTTTGACGCATGGGTCCCATTTAAAAATTAGACCAAAGTTAAGAAAACAAATGATGCTTAGCTCAAGTTTAAATCTTGGCAGCATAAAATGCTCTGAGTACACGAACTTATTGTTGTACCTATTGAATGTTCCCAACACTTGGTACAAAACAAAGGGGTTTAAAACCCTCACAAATCACTCATAACCTAAATAAAAAAATTTCCTCATGATCACCATATTATTCAAGCATGCCATGCAGGGTCTCTAGGGCTAAAGAAGCAATCCATGACATTAGAGTTGAGCAATTTCAGTACATCATTAGATTTGATACACCTCGGCGTCTTATACTAATTAATTGATCCCCCTTGATCAATGAATATGTCCATCAGTGCTTCAAACGTGCCGGGCTAAACCACCCGTGTCTCAAGTGGCCCTACAGACTTGTCATTAGCTCTGCATCGTCGGTAAATGTAATCAAGCTCCTCTTCCACTGCAATGCAACACTCTTGAATCACCTTTGCATCAATTGTAGTAGTAGTGTCATCTGTTGGACAATCTTTAATGTATTAAGAATAAATAATGTTTGTGTACTTAACAATAAACAGAAGAAATAAAGAAATGAGAGAGATTGTTTGATTACAAAAATCAAAATAGGAAAGAAAATAAAATAAAACAATAGATTCTTATTTTGTTACAAAAACAAAATCAGAATCTGATAAAAAAAAATAAAATAAAACAGAAAGTAAATTAATTACTAACCTTATGTATTTATTGAACAAAATTCTGATCAAGTCCAGTGTTTAACATTGTGTCCTTAAGACAAATTCATCATCTCCACGGTGCTTTCAGATTGTGGACGTTTATCTCCCAAGATAAAATAATAATAGCAAATAATAACAGCACTACAAACTATTTGCATAACGAACACTCCTTGTGTTTATATACTTTTTCACAAAAAATATAAATGCAGCAAAATGCAGAGAGCAATGACAGCAACAAGAACGAAAATTAGAGTGCAAAATCCAAATGAGGGTCTGTTTATTTATAAGAGAATTTGTGGTTGTTTGGTTTGAATTAAACAGGTACAAACCTATTTGAACAGGTATAATACCTGTTCGGTTTGAATGAACAGGTAAGGAACCTGTTGGGTCTAAATTTCAAACAAATACTGAATCTGTTCCGTTTAATTAGACATATATGGACTTGTTTGGGTGGAGGAATAATCTGGAAATTATTTGGAATTAATTTCGAAATTCAAATTCTAAAAAAGGGTAAGAATTTAATTTTAGAAAAATAAAATTTAAAAAGTTTTTGACCCAAAAAGATAAGCATTGGGCCGGACAAACTCAACCCAACTTCAAACCACGCACCCACGCCCAAGCCCAGTCAGCCGGACGGCGGTGGCAGCGCACGCGTGTTTATTTTGGGTCCAATGGGTCTAGCCCACTTTGCCCATAATTTCACCCTTCTACAAAACTTGGATACCCCTTAGGGCGCTCCTCAAATTGCAAACCCAAACTTTATAAACCCACAAAAGTTTGCCTATCAAACCAATGTGAGACAAGCTTTAACTCAAACCTTAATGGAAATTTCACCAAAACACCATTTCCATGGGGCACACTTTGGTTTCAATTTTCCATTCACTCAATAATGATTTTGAGCAACCAAATATAATACGGGAATCACAACGCGACATAGAACGCGTTACCACTTAGACCAGCCAACTTTGATGCATGGGTCCCATCTAAAAATTAGACCAAAGTTAAGAAAAATTCTATTTTTTCCAAAACCATTTCTTACAACAACAATGTTATTGTCGTTGTTATCGTCGTCGTTGTCGTCAAGTAGTGATGTGCAATGTCTGATCTACCAAAAAATGACGTAATGTCCTGGTACAGATGATGTATCAGCATAGCTAGTGTATTCCATGAGTAAAGTATTGTAGGATTGTAGGAGTTTATTGGCTTTTGTGATGCTCTTGTGCAAGTCCTCTTCATTGGTTTTGTTGTTGTCGATGCTAAGAATGATGTTTCTCCTGTAGATGAATCGGAATTGTGGGGCTCGATTGTAGAATCCTGTCACTTGAAGAACGTCGCCTATACGATACCGGTATAATCCTAGATCAATCATCCAAGAAAAAGAAAGCATTAGTTAACCACATGTTTGGCTTATAAGAAAATAACACAATGTGTATGTGCGTATACTTAGGCCCCTTTGGCAGCTAATTTTTAGCTAAAAAAAAATAAATTAAAAAGTTATATGAAAAAGTTAAAAAATTAAAAAATAAAATAAAATGTCACATTATATATATATTAATTAATCACTTTTTCTTTTACAACTACTTATTCAATTAAAAAAATTATTCGAAACATACTAACTTTTTTCACTTCATAAAAAAATCATAAAAAATCGAAAGTTAACTTTTTTCCCCCCTTTGTATTGGGTTTGTTAGGTTTTTGTAATTGGAAATCCCGTTTGACAAAATTCCTTTCAGTTGTAAGTGAGGCTATGAGTATTTAGATGCGAATCTAACCCAAATTGTGCCTATGCAGAGGAGTTTGTGATCTTAATCCTATAATGTTTGCCACTTAGCTGACCGTGATTTTTGTAATCGAAGTTGTTTGTCCACTCAAGCGGTCGATTGTGTGCTCGAGCGAAGATGCAATTCTTTTAGGAGTTTTACTCGCCTGGAAAAGTACTGAAAGTTTTATTTTTACGCTCGAGCGGCCTTTCCTACACTCGAGCATAGATCCTTATTCTAAAAACACGCGTTTTAGTTAGTCCACTCGAGTGGAGATCGCGATTTTATTTTCTATAAATCTGCGATTAATTCAATTTCTAGGGTATGCCTTTCAGATCTTCTTTTTGAGTATTATAGTTTTTATCTGGAGTTTCTTTACTTATTTCCTTTGATATCTGTGAGAGTTTATATCATGAATTGAGTGAATTATATCAAAGGGTTTATTTATTTTGTTTTATTCAAAAAAGAGATAGTTGTTATTCGGTGGATTCCGTAAAATTTGGGCCTGAAGCTTTAGTGGATTCCGGAGTGACTTATTGTCGTGGATTCGACATCGGCATTGTGGATTCAATGTTGAGCAATACAATTCCGAGGTGAAGACGGGGCTGGAAGAGGCACATAAGGGTCGGTTCGATTCGGGCGTAGATTCGCTAAGTAATTTAGAGTACACTTATGTAATTTCTTTGTGTCTTCTTAATGGATTGTTTTGTGGGTTTTACTGTTAGGGAAAATCTATGATTCCCCACAAGTAAATCAATCAATGGGAATAAAAACTAATGCGGAAAAATTAAATCAAAAGGCAACACAAGAATTTTACGTGGTTCCCTCAATGTGAGGTACGTCCACGTGATCGAAATCCGATTTCACTATCAACCAAATAAGTTTCCAAACGATTACAAACGAGACACGAATAGTCTCACAAACCACCCTTAGGTGAATTCCAAATAATTACAAATAAACAAGAGGAAAGACCTCACCAAATAGATGAACAAAAATCTTCAAAACAGAGTTGAAGAAAAACCCAAAAATAACGAATCAAATCAACTTCTTCAATGCGGAAATTGTCAACAAAAACTTCAAACAGTGCTTCAGGAACAAAAGCCCACCAAACATTGAAATCAATCTCGTAGCATAGCAGCCGCACGCACACCCACGGGAAAAGTAAACCAATCCTTTTTTTTTTCCTTGGGAAAACAATACCAAAAAAATATGTATTGTGAATCTAGGGTTTTTTTTATCAAACCCCTAGTTGTTACCAAACTAAATTAGGTCTCTTAAAATTAGATATAATATATATAAAATATATTATACCCAAACCAAACCAAACCAAATTAGAATTCTTTTAACAAACCAATTGGGTCCCACACTCCAATAAGGAGGTATACCCAACAATTCTCCCCCTACCGACTTAGGTGGAGATATCAACCATACCCGTCAAAGTTCGACACTTTAAATGTTTATCCCTCGACAAAGTCTTAGTCAACATATTCGAAATATTATCATCCGTGTGAACCTTTTCGAGTTGTAACAGTTTCGAATCTAACACATCACGAATCCAATGGTATCTCACCTCAATGTGTTTCGATCTCGAATGAAAAGTAGAATTTTTACTCAAGTGAATAGCACTTTGACTATCACAATAAAGCACATACTTTTCTTGCTTCAAACCCAACTCTTGTAAAAATTTCTTCAACCATAACTCTTCTTTGCAAGCTTCCGTAATGGCAATAAATTCAGCTTCGGTAGTTGAGAGAGCAACACATTTTTGTAATTTAGATTGCCATGCCACAGCTCCCCCTGCAAAAGTCATCAAATACCCCGAAGTAGATTTCTTAGAATCAATATCACCGCCCATGTCAGAATCTGTGAACCCATCAAGCACCGGCTTACCATCTCCAAAACACAAACATACCTTCGAAGTCCCTCGAAGATACCTCAGAATCCATTTTACCGTTGCCCAATGTTCTTTACCCGGATTAGAGAAAAACCGACTCACCACACCAACGGCGTGAGCAATATCCGGCCTTGTACAAACTATGGCGTACATCAAAGAACCAACTGCTGAAGCATAAGGAACTTTCAACATCTCTTCTTTGTCTTTCTCACTTGTAGTACATTGATTCGAACTAAGCTTGAAGTGACCCGCAAATGGACAACCAACCGGCTTTGCTTTATTCATGTTGAACCTTTCAAGAACTTTCTCAATGTAGCTTTTTTGAGACAACCAAATCAGCCCCTCTTTGCGATCACGAACAATTTTCATACCAAGTATTTGCTTTGCCGGTCCCAAATCTTTCATAGCAAAAGACTTGCTCAACTCCAATTTCAACCTGTTAATTATGGTAGAATCTTAACCCACAATTAACATATCATCAACATAAAGCAAAAGAATAATAAATTTACCATTCGGGAAATTTTTCACAAACACACAATGGTCCGAAGTGGTTTTAAAAAAACCATTATTCATCATGAAAGAGTCAAATTTTTTGTACCATTGCCGCGGGGCTTACTTGAGACCATACAAACTTTTCTTCAATTTGCAAACAAATTTCTCTTTCCCTTTCTCCACAAAACCTTCTGGTTGCTCCATGTAAATTTCTTCTTCAAGATCACCGTGAAGAAATACGGTCTTCACATCAAGTTGTTCAACTTCAAGGTTCATACTTGCAGCCATGCCAAGTACAACCCGAATAGAAGACATCTTCACAACTGGCGAGAAGATTTCATCAAAGTCAATACCTTTCTTTTGCCCAAAGCCTTTCACAACAAGACGTGCCTTGTACCTCAGATTCTTGCCATCATTCTTCAATTTGAAGACCCATTTATTTTTCAGAATTTTCCTCCCCTTAGGCAACTTCACTAAATCATAAGTGTGATTTTCAAGTAAGGAATTCATCTCATCTTCCATTGCCTTTTTCCAATCATCTTTTTTTGTATGCTCAATTGCTTCTTGGTAGCTCTCAGGCTCCCCTTGATCGGAAATCAACACAAATTCATTGGGAGGATACTTTCTTGAAGGTTGTCAGTCCCTTGTAGATTTCCTCAACTCAAGTTATGGTGGCGGTTCTTGAGTTGGATGCTCTTCTTCAATTTCTGGCTCAACTTTATTAGGATTAGCATCATCCTCTACATCTTCAATAGGTGGCTGCACATCTCCCCCATTTTCATCATCAACTGAAGATGAAGGAGATGGATCTATGTCAATGAGATCACTAGTTTTTGGCTCCGGTTGATCACCTTTGCCAAAGTCTTCAATTGTTTGGTCTTCAAGAAACACAACATCACGGCTTCGAATGACTTTCTTGTCGACCGGATCCCACAATCTATACCCAAATTCATCACGCCCATAGCCAAGAAAAATACATTGTCTTGACTTACTATCAAGCTTGGACCTCTCATCCTTTGGAATGTGAACAAAAGCTCGGCAACCAAACACTCTCAAGTGCTCATAAGACACATCTTTACTGGTCCAAACTCTTTCAGGAACATCACCATTCAAAGGATAGGAAGGAGACAAATTGATCACATCAACCGCTGTCTTCATTGCCTCACCCCAAAAAGATCTTGGCAATTTAGCTTGTGAAAGCAAATACCTTGTTCTTTCCACAATGGTGCGGTTCATCCTCTCGGCAACGCCATTTTGTTGAGGAGTCTTCTTAACTGTCTTTTGGTGCCGAATACCTTGGCTGCGACAATACTCATCAAATGGCCCAATATATTCACCACCATTGTCTGATCGGATGCACTTCAATTTCTGCCCTATTTCTTTTTCAACCATGGCCTGAAAATGTTTAAATACTTCTAGAACTTGATCTTTAGTTTTTAGTAAAAAAACCCAAACTTTCCTTGAATAATCATCAATGAAAGTAACAAAATAAAGTGCACCACTATGTGTTCTAACTTTTAAAGGACCACAAACATCCGAATGAATCAACTCCAAAACATTTTCTTTTCTAGAAGCAACATTTTTATGAAAAGAAACTCTATGTTGTTTACCCGCTAAACAATGAACACAAGTTTCAAGATGTGTACCTTTCAAACCGGGTAGAAGCTCTTTCTTGAACAAAACTTGCAGCCCCTTTTCACTCATGTGCCCAAGTCGCATGTGCCACAATTCAGTAGAAGTATCATCTTCAAGTGCATTGACAACACCTTTACAAATTTTTCCTTGCATCGAATAAAGTGTATGAGTCTTCTTACACGTAGCCACCACCAAAGAACCCTTTGTGAGCTTCCATATTCCATCACCAAATTTGTTGTTGAAGCCTTCATCATCTAGTTTCCAGTAGAGATCAAATTGAGGCGAATGTCGGGAACATGCCTCACATCTTTAAGTAACAATTTGCAGCCTAAATTTGTTTCCAAGCAAACATCACCCATGCCAATAATCTTGGACAAACCTTCATTACCCATTCGAACAAAACCATAATCTCCTTTGGTGTAGGTAGTGAAGAAATCAACTCGAGAAGTCACATGAAAAGAAGCACCGGAATCAATCACCCAATTATTCTCTTGGCCCACAAAATTGATACAATCATCTTCACAAACAACCATGAGATCATCGGTAGTAACTGCCGTTGTGTCTTCTTGCTTCTTATCCACACTTTTGTCACGTCTTTTCTCCTTATTCTTGAGCTTTTGGCATTCCCGCTTCATGTGCCCTTTCTCATGGCAATAATAGCACTCAATGTCTTTCTTTGAAAAAGAACCATCTTTTGATTTGTCACGGCTTTGATCACGACCATGAGGAGTCTTACTCCTCCCCCTTGTTTTGCTTCGGCCTCTCACAACAAATGCTTCCAAATGAGAGGAACCCGCTGATTTTCTTCTAGTTTCTTCATTCAACAAGTTACTAGTGACTTGACCCATTGTGACAACTCCATCAGGTGCCGAATTACTAACCGTCACAACCAAAGTCTCCCAACTTTCGGGCAAAGAACTAAGTAGCATCAAAGCCTGTAACTCATCATTAAAAATAATTTTCATAGAAGCAAGTTGGTTAACAATACTCTTTATTTCATTCAGATGTTCTGGAATAGGGCTGCCCTCTTTATATTTTAAATTAACCAACTTACGAAACAGAAAAGCTTTATTTGTGGCTAATTTCCTATCATAAAGGCCCTCTAATTTTTTCCATAAATCATGTGCTGAAGTTTCAGTAGCAACATGATGAAACACACTGTCATCAATCCATTGACGGATAACACCAACGACTTTTCGATTAAGCCTCTTCCATTCATCATCTTTCATACACTCGGGTTTGCCACTATCACCCTCAATGGGTCCATACAAATCTTTACAAAATAATAGGTCCTCCATTTTAGTTTTCCAAGTTGCCCAATTGCTTCCATTGAAACTAAACATACGACCCACATTCCCCTCCATTGATTTACACAAATAAATAAACCCAAATAAACCGTAAGCTTTGATACTAGTTGTTAGGGAAAATCTATGATTCCCCACAAGTAAATCAATTAATGGGAATAAAAACTAATGCGGAAAAATTAAATCAAAAGACAACACAAGAATTTTACGTGGTTCCCTCAATGTGAGGTACGTCCATGGGATCGAAATCCGATTCCACTATCAACCAAATAAGTTTCCAAACAATTACAAACGAGACACGGATAGTCTCACAAACCACCCTTAGGTGAATTCCAAATAATCACAAATAAACAAGAGGAAAGACTTCACCAAATAGATGAACAAAAATCTTCAAAATAGAGTTGAAGAAAAACCCAAAAATAACGAATCAAATCAACTTCTTCAATGAGGAAGTTGTCAACAAAAACTTCAAACAGTGTTTCAGGAACGAAAGCCCACCAAACATTGAAATCAATCTTGTAGCATAGCAGTTGCACGCACACCCACGGGAAAAGTAAACCAATCCTTTTTTTTCCTTGGGAAAACAATACCAAAAAAATATGTATTGTGAATTTAGGATTTTTTTTATCAAACCCCTAGTTGTTACCAAACTGAATTAGGTCTCTTAAAATTAGATATAATATATATAAAATATATTATACCCAAACCAAACCAAACCAAATTAGAATTCTTTTAACAAACCAATTGGGTCCCACACTCCAATAAGGAGGTATATCCAACAATTACGCGTGTTTTTTTTTAATCACAATTGGAGACGATCTAATTGTGATTTTTACACATAAAATCATTGTGTCAAGTCTTTGATTGTTTGATTGGGATTGCTATTTACTGGTTAAAATTAATACATAATCACAAATCAATATCTTGAGAATTTAAAATTTTTTAAGGTTATTTTAACATTTTAATCAGTTCGGCAGCATCAATAGATAGCCACATTTCTTTTGAACATTTTTTACAAACAAATAACTAAAGACGAAAACCAAAAAAAAAAAAAGTCCAAAACAAGTGCAAAAAAAAATTGGAACTTTTCACTAAAAACAAGAAGAAGAAAAAAGAAAAAGAAAAAGAAAAAAAGACTAGAAATGTGGTGATTGTGGGCATATTTTATTCAAGGAAAATGATATAGAAACTCACTTTCTAGACTCAATGATGTATCAATTAGATGATTAATTGATAATTAAATAATAAATGATTTTTAGGCTGAATAGCAAATACTCTTTATCCAAACTCTTTGTCTTTTTGTTTTAGTTTTTTTTATCAAACTTTTCATATTTTTCTAAATATAATAAATTCTATATATCACACGGAAGACATCACAGCTATCATTTTTCAAAATAAAAAATAAAAAAATGATAATAGTAGTTATTACCAACAAATGTAGTAACCACCAGCTCATAATAACAGCCAAGCCTGACATTCACCAAGTCCACAAGCTTATCCTTCGCCACCTCCACTTCTTCATCATCTACCTCCTTCAACATTGTCCCATTCTCTCCCAAAGGTATAAACTCAAAATACCCTATATTAGGCAAGAGTGTGAACGCCACGTATGAGGGTTACACAATGGTCTCAAATTGACACCAAGGTGCGTAACACTCTGAAGAAGCATATATACTACACACCAAAGGTAATTTCCCAAAGGTAATACTAAGACATCACGACTATCATTTTTCAAAATAAAAAATAAAAAATGATATATCTGGAATAACAATGTGGTGGTTTAATGGCCAAATATTAAGTTATTAAAAAAAAATAATAAATAACAACATGATGGTCATGGGCATTAATGGAATTAAAAAAAAAAAAAACCACTTAGCACCATGACGCACACATACATGTCTTAAAATGAATTTTAATTACATAACATTTTTGTTAATATTTCATTTATATGAATTTTTAATCTCTATAATCATGATGACAAAAATGACTAAATCTAAAATGATCTTTCGCATTTGACAAAAATGGATGCATATAATGGGCAAGCAAACAAGTTCTTATTGGTGTGTTACACAGCATGAGCACTAGCACCATCACGCAAGGTATATATCAGAGCATGCACACATGCATGCATTAGAATCGCTTTTGTACGAGTAGCACATTTTTATGATACGTACATAGAAATTTTCTTAAAACGTGAGCAATGCATTCATGCTAGATGAGCACTCAATAAAATAAAATTATGAGTAAATTATACTATTAATCTCTGTCATTTATGAAAAAATTTACTTTAAACTTTTAGTTACATTAATTTTTAACCCTATACTTCTATTTGTGATTCAATGTATACTACAACATATAAAAATTTTATCTTTTAATGATCAAACTTTTTTGTTTTTGATAATAAAATTTTTGTTGCAAAAAATATTCATCGTTGTGATGATTGTTGCTAAAAGATTGTCACAAAAAGTCTATAAAAAAAAAAATTAACGATAAAATTTTAAAAAATAATTATAAATAAATGATAAATTTTACAAATATTAATAATTAAAAGCACTACAATCTTCACCAATCCATGCAAAAGCAAACATTTTGTTTGCATCGCTTGCTTAAGTGTACGGTTGGTCGAAGCTAATTTGTGTAATCGCCAAATTTTAACAGTGGCAATTTGTTTTTCGTACAACTTTTTTGCAAAAATAGACACTTATTGTTTACAGGACTATGATTTCGCAGTTGAAGTTTGAAGGGCATGTGGATTCAATGAATGAAATGCGATGTATGGTAAAGGAGATGTTGGCCAATGGTTTATGGATGCCATGACGATTTTGGACAAGAATATGCTTGAATTGTTGACTACCATTGCTTGGTGTATTTGGGCGAATAGGAATAAGAAATCATTTGGTAGTAATGGCAACGATGCTCAAGAGGTGGCTAATTTTGATGGGGCGTTACTTGTGATAAGGAGAAGACTTCATCTAATATATCTGAGGGATCATCATAAGTTCACGGACTGTTGTACCAAAGGAGTGTGTCTGTTGTAATTAATTAGTAACTGTTTAGTTAGCTTAACTGTTAGTTGGTTAGGAGAGGTTAGACCATCTCCAACCCTGAACCAAATCTGGCATCAAATTTAAAATTTGGTGAAAAAAGCACTTTTTCATGCTCCAACGGTTTCACCAAATTGATATCAAATCGAGATTTCACCAAACGTTTCACCAAAATGAGGACAGGCTTCGCATTTCATCAAAACACTGTGCATGACCGTTGGGGGAGACCAACCGGTCGACCAGCCGGTTGACCAACCGGTCGACCACCAAAAGGTTCAGACAGTTCCAAAAAAAAGGTCAAACAGTTGAAAAAAAAAAAAAAAAATTTTTTTTTTGCCTTACTGGTCGACCAGCCGGTTGACCGACCTGTCGACCACTAAAAGGTTCAAAAAGTTCAAAAATAAAAATAAAAATAAAAATAAAAATAAAAAATTTTTTGGCTTCACCGGTCGACCAACTGGATATCCCGGCACAGATTTGATGAAAATTTGATGAAAATCAACCGTTGGAGCACTCGATATCAGATTGAGGAAAAAGTCATTTTTTTACTCAGATTTGATGAAAACTTTGGTTCAGGGTTGGAGATGCTCTTAAGACCATCTCCAACGGTTCATCAAACCCAGCATCAAATTCAAAATTTGGTAAAAAAGCTACTGTTCACTGCTCCAACGCTTGCACCAAATCGGTATCAGATTGAGATTTCATCAAAAAATTCATCAAACTGGTAACAAGATACTGATTTCACCAAAACACTGTTGGTGATCGTTGGAGGGAGGACTCGGTCGACCAACCGGTTGCCCGGCCGGTTGATCAACCGGTCGACCAAATTAGTGGGTTCAAACCGGTCAAAAAAAGTTCAAACAGGTAAAAAAAAAAAAAAAAAAATTTTATTTTTGTCCTACCGGTTGACCGGTCGGTCGACCGGCCGGTCGACCCAAACATTTGAAATGAGAATGAAAGCTGGAATGAGAATGAAAGCTGCAAATATGAATTGGCAGGTTTGGAGCTTGTGAATTGACAATTGTTTAATCATAGGTTATTGTACAGAGGTACACGTTGGCAGGTTTGGAGCTTGTGAATTGACAATTCATGGTTGATGATGGTATAACCAACCAACCACTTATTTGATTCTTCTGTAAGTTCGATAGCAGTTTGTGTTCCAAAAAAAATTTTTACGCTTATCGGTCGACCAACCGGTTGACCCACGGGATTTGATACGGGATTTGATGCACCGTTGGAGCGAGTGGTATCAGATTTGGTGAAATGGGTCATTTTTTACTCAGATTTGGTGAAAAAAGTAATTCACCGTTGGAGATGCTCTAATACATACACAATACAGCAAATATATTTCTTTAATGAAATTCATTCAGCATTTGCTTCATGGTATCAGAGCAACATCAAGCTCCAACGAGCAATCCTTCAATGGCGACCTCTTCAATGGCGTCTTCTTTGTCATTTTCAACATCAACGATTCCATCCAATCTGAGTATGTTGATCTCGAATCTCAATTCTTTTGTCATAGTAAAGTTGGACAGTACGAATTTCATCATTTGGAAAAACCAGATACAAAACATTCTGCGAGCAACCGATTTGATGAAGATCGTAGATGGTTTTCAGTGTTGTCCTAGCGAGACGATTTGAGATTCATCATCTGGAATTAACATTCAAAATCTTGAAACTACTCTATGGAAGATGTTGGATGCACATCTTCTTAGCTGCATTACAGCTACACTCTCCCTTGCGATTTTTGCCTCTGTTCTTCACCTTCAAACGAGTTTTTAGGTATGGCAATCTCTTGATAAGCGTTTCATATCATTGTCAAGGTCTCATATACATCAACTTAAGAACAAATTGAATTCAATCTCAAAGAAATCAGATTCAATGGAAGTCTATCTGCGTAACATTAAGAGTCTTGTTGATCAATTGAGTGTTGCCTCCTCATTTGTGGATGATAAAGATGTTGTTCTCATCACATTAAATGGCTTACCAAGCGAATATGATTCTGTGAAAACTGCTATTCGCACTCGTTCCGAACGGATTTCTATGGAAGATTTATCTGCTATGCTTTGCTCAGAGGCTATTCACATTGAGGGGAAACTAAAGCAAGCATCAGACTTAACTGTTGCCTATGCAACAATGAAAGATTCTAACTCTTCAAAAGGATTTCAAGCTTATCAGCATGGTAGAGGTTCTTGTTATGAGTCTAGGGCTTCTAATAGAGGAAATCAATTTCTTCAAGGTTGATTCTCCACTTTTCGAGGCAGATCACAAGGAAGAGGCAAATCCAGTTATGGAGTTATCTGTCAGATTTGTGGAAAAAATAATCATTCTGCTATTGATTGTTGGCATCGAATGGATCTGCAATTTCAACCTTCCACCCCTCACCAATACTTCCAGCAATCACCTACCTCATCAATCTAGGGCTTTGGTGGCCTCCATGTCTGATGATGGTATTTCCCACGGTTCTACTCATTGGTTTCTCGATTCTGCCGCATCAGAGCATATCACTTATGATCTTCATCACCTCAATTCTTATCAACCATGTCATGGTAATGACCATGTAACTATTGTTAATGGAACCTCTCTGCCGATTCATAATACCGACCAAGGTATTCTTCTTACTCTTCATCATTCTTTTCGTTTGAACAAAGTTTTACATGTTCCTCACATTTCTACTAATCTTGTTTCTGTACAAAAATTGGCTCAAGATAATCATTGTTCCATTATCTTTGATCATAATTCTTTTTCTATTCAGGACAACAGTTCCAAGGCCATTCTACATAAAGGTTTCCATACTAATGGTCTTTACCAATTTTCCAATCATCCATCTCATGCTCCTCATCATGCTTTGAATAGCCAAACATCTTCTTCCTTTGCATCTGCTGACATTTAGTATAATAGATTGAGGCATCCCTTTACTTTTAAGCTTCATTTGCTTAATAACCTTTTACCTTTGTCCTCTAATAAAACATCACATTCATGTGTTGATTGTGCCATGTCTAAATGTCATCGAGTTCCTTTTAAGTTGTCTAATTCATCTGTAAATACCCCATTGGCTTTAATTCATAGTGATGTTTGGGGCCCTTTTACTCATGTTGCTTCTAGTTTCAAATACTTTGTTGTGTTTATAGATGATTTTAGTCAATTTACTTGGATCTATCCTCTATACTATAAGAGTGAGGTTTATGCCAAATTTATGGAATTCAAGGTTTTTGTGGAAAAACAATTTGGATATCCTCTTAAAGTCTTACGAACTGATGGGGGCGGTGAATTTGTTAACTCTTTTATGGATAGTTTTATGCAAACTTATGGCATTCATCATTAACACTCCTGTCCCTATACACCATCTCAAAATGGTGTTGCCCAAAGGAAGCACTTGCACATCACAGAAACAACCATTACTTTACTCAATCAGTCTTTTCTTCCTCTTACCTATTGGTTTGATGCTGTGGCTGCTGCCACCTGTTTGATTAATCGATTGCCTAGTACTGCACTTTCCAACTGTTCTCCTTTTGAAAAATTATTTCATAAACCACCTGATTGTTCTCTTTTGAAGGTTTTTGGCTGTCTTTGTTATCCTTGGCTCAAACCATATTCTTCTCATAAATTAGCTCCCAAATCTACTGCTTTTGTGTTTTTGGGTTATCATCCCAGTGTTAAAGGTTACAGGTGTCTAAATCCTCTTACTAGTAAAATTGTGCTTTCTAGGCTTGTCACATTTCAGGAAACTATGTTTCCATATGCATCTTCTTCTTTTGTTTCTTTTGGTTCTTCTATCTCTTCTTTTTCTCAGTTGTGGAATTTCTTCTGGTCTAGTCCCCTACAACATCAGCCACCACTGCAGCCTATGCCTTCTCCAGTGCAGCCTAGGCCTTATACTTTTGTGCCTTCTGTGCTTGCTCCACCTGTGCTCCCTCTGTCAACTTCGTCGCAGCCTCCCTCTCAGCAGCCTACTTCTTTTCCTTCTCTTTCTACTTCTTCTATTCCTATTAACTCCTTGTCAGTTGTTTTACCTCTTCCTCTCCCTCCATCTCTTAACACCCATCCCATACAGACCAGGTCTAAAACCAAACCTCTCTGCCTTATTATTTCTTCTAGTTTTTTTCTTTCTTTTACTGATGTTTCTACTGAGCCTTTTTCCACTAAAGTAGCCCTTAATTCCCCTGTTTGGTTTAAGGCCATACTGGATGAATATTGTGCTCTCCAACATCAGGGTACTTGGTATTTAGTTCCTTTTCCTCCTCTAAGCAAGTTATTGGTTGCAAATGAGTTTTCAAACTCAAAAGAAATTCTGATGGGACCATTGCCAAACACAAAGATAGACTTGTTGCTAAAGAATTCCTTCAACAATATGGTGTTGATTTTCAGGATACCTTTAGTCCTGTGGCCAAACAACGTACTATTCGGATTCTTCTATGCTTGGATTTGCATCATCATTGGCTTATCAAGTAGCTCGATATCTCGAATGCCTTTTTGCATGGCAAATTAGAAGAAGAAGTTTATATGGAGCAATCACCTGGTTTACTACTTCTGGTCGAGTTTTGTACTCCTCAATCCTCTGTTCCAATTCTTTGGTGTGACAACATGTCTGCCCTTGCTTTGGCTGCCAATCCTGTTTTCCATCACCGATTCAAGCAAATCGAGGTTGATTGCCATTTCGTTCGTGAGAAGGTTATTGCTCATAAGTTGTTACTCAAGCACGTTCCCACGACTGCTTAACTCATAGACATCTTCACCAAACCCCTATTTACCTCCCGATTTTCTTTCCTTACTTCCAAGTTGAAGGTTGCTGTTTCAGCCCTCAACTTGAGGGGGCCTGATAAGGAGAAGACTTCATCTGATATATCTGAGGGATCATCATAAGTTCATGGACTGCTGTACCAGAGGAGTGTATCTGTTGTAACTAATTAGTAACTGTTTAGTTAGCTTAACTGTTAGTTGGTTAGGAGAGGTTAGGGCTTGTATATATACACAATACAGCAGATATATTTCTTTAATGAAATTCATTCAGCATTTGTTTCAACTTGGACGAATATATATATATATTTTTTTTGATCAGCAAAAAAGGAAACTTTAACTGATTGTGCAACCAAATTAGTTTAAATGGGAATCTCTAGCAAGAGGAATTTATAAATTTAATGGTGCCATTTTCACAAAAGAAACAGTAGGTATGGGCGTTACTATGAGAGATATCAAGGATATTTATCATTGAAACGATTCATTGTCGGTGATTAGGTGTGTTTTATGTGATTCTTAATTGAAGGTATATACCTGTCCAAAAAAAAAAAAAAAAAAAAGACATAGGATAGGGGTATGTTGATGGTGAATTTGTCTCCATATGAGATTAACGAGATGATGCGCACACTCCTTTATCTGCAATAGAAACAACGGTCAGTGATCAGCCCCGACTTAGTTAGGTCGAGAGGACCCTCCGACGATGAAGTTACAGATTTGATCGGATATTCTTATAATAGATAAGTAAAGTGAAATATATTTGGGACAATTACCACCAAAAAAAAAAAAAAAAACAAGTTTGAGACTTGAAATAAAATAAATCCTGAATTTTTAATTTTGTCAATTTAACCACAATTTTTTGTTTTGCTTTCAATCTAAACCATTCACCTATTTTTATTAAGTAAAATCGATAGAAAAAAAGAGTATTTTAATTATTAAACTAAATTTAAATAAACATAAAAAGTCTAAAATACAATTTTTATTGAGTTTAATGACTAAAATATAATTTTTTTTCCGTTGATTTTAGTTAATAAAAATAGGCAAATAGTTTAGATTAAAAACAAATCAAAAGTTTGGAGTTTAAATTGACAAAATAAAAAACTCAAGGTCTAATTTGTTAAAATGGTCAAACCCTAGGATTTCTTTTGTAATTTTCCCAATATATTTTGTGTATTTTTGGGTTATCGTCTTTCCTTACGTGTTCACTTGACTCCCTTTTTATAGCCGGTGTTTTCTTGTTGTAAACAATTGATCACGTTTTAATCAGACGATCAATCTTTTTGTCAAGAATCACTTTAGTAGTAGCCAACTTGCGATTGCTGTCGAGTATTGGATCTTTGCTTATCAAACAGTTAGCCTTCTATCAAATGAAGTGGTCAAATTGTATTAAAAGGTGATCGTCGGATCCTTGTTGATCAGATGGCCTTTCCTCTATTAGTGCTTCTTTCGGTGGTGGCCAACTTGTTTTAGCCCTGGCCGTGGGATTCATGCTGATCAAACGGCTGCTTTTATGTCAGTTGATGAGTTCTGAACCGTATCATGCTCTTCTTAGATATATGCTATAGATCTGGTTGGCCTCTCATTTACCTTGGGCCACATTTTGCTTGGGCTTTTATAAGGTTTACTTGGGCCTTTATTCCGATTGGACTAGGCATGAATTTGTTTCCGTCCACAGGGCATAATATCGTATGGTAAAGTCAATGCCATGTGATTCAAAATAATCTCAATTTTTATATTATTTTTCACAACTTTGTTTATATACCCTTTGCTAAATTATAATGTTACAACTAATTACACACACTGATACCAAATGACCAATTTTTCTATTAACTAAACACATGGATGGATGTGAGCTCCATTTCCATGTGAGACCATACTTACACATATAGTTGTAGAAAATTTGGTATTTCAAAAGATGTTATCATTTTTGCAGCCAAATAAGTTTCCATGCATCTAGCTTTTGTTTATATGGCATCAATTTCATTAACAGAATTAGACCTACGCCGCATGCAAGAATTCGTAGCACACCTCAAGAAACAAAGCTCTTGGGTTTGGTCTTCGTTCTCATTCTCTTCCAATGATCTCCCCATGGTCTCGCGTGTAAACAAGTAAGTTGTGATCATTCCCACGATGCAGACTCCACCCAAAACCACCAATCCAGCTGCCATCCGACCCGCATAATTAGAATGCTTGTTATCATGGTTGTCTTCAGAAGCCCAAAAAAATCCAACAGACCCAACAATCGCTCCAACCTTTCCAAAAGCCCCCGCAATTCCATGGCATGTCGATCGAAATCTTGCTGGAAAAAGCTCTGCAGGAACTATAAAAGTGGTGGTGTTTGGTCCAAAATTTGAGAAGAAAAATGTGCGGCCATATAGAAACAAAAAACCTCCATTTGTGTGGTTATACCAGTATGCAATGTAGGGTATCCCCATGGCAAGCAAGGCAAGAGCCATGAAGAAAAAGCCCATGATCTGGATTTTGACTCTGCCAATGCGATCGATGAAAAAGACAGTGGCCCAATATCCTGGAATTGTTGAGCAAACTGCAAGCACTGCTTGGAATCTTGCAACATTATAGGCATCTTGATACGCATTCAACTTCTTCCTTTTGGGGAGATATTGGTGATTTAACTGAGATTGGACAAGGTTAGTGCTATAAAAGACAACGTCAACCAGAAACCATGAAGCGGCACATGAGAAGAGATCGCGGCCATGGCGGCGGAAGAATGCTTTGGAAAGGAATGGGTAATCAGATGGAGGAGGATGAGATGGGAACTCAACATCCTCTACAATCTGACTTAGGGAAACTTCTAACACTTTCTCCATGTCCTTGGCTGCTTGTAGGACATTCTGCTCCACCAAGGCTGTGTATCTGTGAGGAGTAAATAGACCAGATTAGAATGATACTCGTAAAGGGTTGTGTTTATAAGAATAATCCATAAGTATATACAGTTCTTTTATATGCCTAAAATTCAAAAGGGACACAATGTTCTCATATGAGTTGTGATTCACATTTTATAGATCCCACCTTGATTATATCTAATTTTGTGATCGGATTATAAGAATTTGAAACTTTTTGTATACATGTGTATGCAATGAAATAAAACCTTGATAAAAGTAATAAAGAGGCATTGGATCTTATTTAAAACAAATTTACATCTCTCCAATATACAATCTAAATTGGAGGGTGTTGTTTAGGTATGTAGAATCCATTATCGTTTTAATGAATTAAAATGTTGATTTTGTTGGGTCTTTGGTGATATCATCCGTAAAAAGAAAAAAAAAAAAGAAAAAAAAAGTCAATATAATAATTGTAAAAAGGTTTTTTATTTTGGAGACAAATAAAGAAGTTATGATTATCAAATCAATCTAATTTTTTTTATAAATAATATATACAAAAGTTCTTACAAAATGAATCGTAAGATTATCAAAATGAAATTTGTGATGAACTTCACGAACTAAAATAACACCCTTCAATCTAGATTGTGCACTAAAAAGATACCCAACCCTATTAAAAATACGAAACTTATCATAAAATACTGAATATATAAACATGTTATTGTCCCATAATTTTTTATTTTTTTTTGGAAAAAAGCTATTACATAAAAATTCTGTTTTATTATATTTATGTGATAATATTTCCTATTTAGCAGTCATTTGTGTATTCATCGCATGATGTTTTAACGTATACCAAGAGTTATATAATAACATTCTTGATACAATCGGTTTACGCGCAAACTAATTGTCATTGTCATCAATATCAATATCAATATCATTAACATAAAAAATAACATAATAAAAAATTATAGTCATTATCTAAGAACTTGTTCAGAAATATTCTAATGAAAGGAACATAAAAATTTGCCACCAAGTATTTGATCAAACAGAATCGTCCAATTCTTATAAATCCTATCACTAAAATACCCTTGATTATGGTACAAGATCTTTCTCTCTAAAATCTCTAAAATACAAATACCGAAATGATGGATTCTACTTTCTATATCAATAACTACCAAATTCAAGCACCACACCAATCTCTAAAAAAAATAATAAATAAATAAATAAATAAAAAATAAAAACAAAAAGAATTATGCACCATATAAATTTATTTCAAGAACATTGAATAATTTCTCCTCTAAAATCCACATGTTTATAAGAGTTGGTCTTCTATAATATTCACATCTCAATATGAGAGGATTTGGAGAGCCCATGGAGCCTAACATAGGTCTCATTTTAATGATTCAAACCATTCATTTTGTAAGATTATCAATGTATATCATTTATAAAAAAAAATAATTTGGTCTAATAATTGTAATTTTTCATTTTATCGCTTTTGTCTCTAAAAAAACAGACTACAAATATATTTTAACAAATAGACAAATGCAATAAAATAAAAAGGTTACTGCTATCAAATCGCTCTAATTTTTTCATGGATAATATACATTCAAGATCAATAATAGACCCCACGGGCCTTTCAAATTTTCTTATATTTAAATGTAAACATGGGAGAAGTCAAATCTTTTAACTAATTCAATAGTTAAGAAAACATTAAAATAAAGAAGACAATAATTTAAAAAGAAAAAATCATTTGACAGAGAATTACATAATACAAAACAAATTATTATTGGATGACATATCAATTAATAAAAAATAATTAATTTTTTTTATAAAATTTATATAACATTTTTCCTTTGGCTTATACGAAGTAATCAGAATTACATAGTACTCAACAATACATAGGCTTCGTTTGGGAAGTGGGTTGGCTTTTTGACTATTTTAGCCTGGGGTTAAAAAGCCTGATTTAGGAAGGGCTTTTGACTTTTTTGACTTTTTTATGAGAGAAAGAATGTAATGATTATGAGTTAAATGTGATATTTTGTTTTATTAAACTAAAAAACTTATTTTATTTTTTGTGACTATTTTAACCAAAAAAATCACAAAACCTACTTCCCAAACATAAGTATAGTTTAAGAAGAATACTTGTGCAAGAACTGATGTGTGTAAGAAAATTTGAGTGGAAAAGAAGAATGATCAACGTAATTATATTTACGTCATCCTATTTCTTACAATTTTTTTTACTAATAAATAAAGAAACAAAATACAAGTAAAAAAAAAAAAAACAGAGGATCCAATATCTTGTAGTATTTAGTGGGTAAGAAAATGAAAAAAAAAAAAAAAAATGTTATCTGTAAGTTTCTTGTCCACAAAATTCAAAATCAATAGTATAATGAATTGTCAAAAAGAGTTGTTGAATAAGAAGTTAATAATAGTAGCAGTTGGTGAAGACTTGAGAGTCGTGTCCACCATAAAAGAGTCATACCATACTATTCAAGTTAGCTGTTCAAACTCAATAAATTTTTTATCATTTTATTATTATTATTATTTTAAATTTAAAACAAAAACAAAAACAAAAACATAAACATGAGAACAATTGACGTTGTAAAAGTAACCCAATTTTTGGTTTCAAGTGTTGAAAGAAGTGATTTGAAAGAAGCCTTAAGCCCCTGGTTTGGGTTGTTAGTTAAAATGTCAATTTTATTTTTAAAGACTAATAAATAAAGAAGGGGAAGCCATAAAGAAGTACCTGGCAGTTTCGGGCATCATCATACGCCAGTAAAAAGTCATACCGGCCGGAATGGCACCGATCATGAGGATGAGCCGCCACACCAAGTCCGCCTCCTTGGGCGTCTTATCAGGAGGCGGGTGCGACGCCGCGTCAAATATGGCACAAATCGTCATGGTCACCGTGGAACTCACCAAAATCCCCAATCCCTGCATCGAGAAAACGGCGGCTATGAAACCCCCACGAGTCTTCTTATTAGCAAACTCTGACATAATAGTCGCCGACAGCGGATAATCCCCTCCAATCCCCACACCAAGCAAGAACCTGAAAAAACCCAGACTCACCAATACACAGGCCGGGGAAGTGCAGATAGAGAATCCGCACCCAATAGAGCTGAGCACCATGCACATGAGTGCGAGGCCGTAGACACGGCGTCGGCCCATACGATCGCCGAGGTATCCGAAGACTAGCTGACCGATGACGGTCCCTAAGAGAGCGATGGCGACCATGGCGGAGGTGATGGCGATGGGGACCTGGTAACGCTTGTTGGGATCCCCGTCGCCGAAGTCCGGGTAGTAGCGGCGGCCAATGAGTCTCATGATCGGAGGGATACAGAAGAGATCGTAGGCGTCGGTGAACAATCCCATTCCTGCAATTATGATTGCTTTGAAGTGGTAGTACTGGGTTTTCGCTGTGTCGAGAGCATCAAGGACTTTTAACGCCATTATTACTACACAAACACCGCTGATGTGTGTGTGTGTGTGTGAGAGTGAGAGAGAGAATTGCCTTTTGTGGGTTGTTGGCTGCTGCTTGAGATGTGGTTGTGTTGCAGGAGTAGTGTTATACGTATGAAGTCGTATACACACACACACATATATATTTATATATAAGCAGGAAATTGTATAGGTCACGAGATGTGATGAGATGAGATGAGATGAGATGAGGAGTGAGAGTCAAAGAATTGGAACGAAAGTAGGAGGGTAGCTTCGTAGAGGAGGAGACAAACGAAGACTTTTGACTCTATATGGTGTGATGAAGTCTATGATTCCAGAGAAGATGCGAATCATCAATCTTCTGTCATTTTGGATTAACGTTATTGTAACTGATAACGACTTCATGTGTTTGTAAATTTTGATTCGAGGTTTTCGAGTCCATTTGGAGGAGCGTCGTCCGTTGGTCCTGTCTTGTTGTTGAGGGACTTTTACATAGGGCTGTTGTTACCTAATTTCTTTAGACTCCATTTCTTTGAACTTTCATTTTAAATCTTAAATTTTAATAAGATTTTTTTAAACATTTCACCCATCATTCTAAGGGGTTGTTTAGAGTGTCCTAAATAAGTGCACTTTTTATTTTTTTAGACTAAAAGGTTGAGGAAAAAAATATAGATATTTAGATTAAGGTCTAGTTTGGGATCTACTATATAATCCATCTTTTTATCTTTTTTCTATCACATCATCTCTCTACTTTTCTGCACATCTTTTCGTAAAAAGACAAAAAGTGCACTTTTTTAGGACACCCCAAACCAACCCTAACTTTTTGACTTTTTACGAAAAAATGTGTATTAAAAAATTATATAAATAAGTGTGTAGGAGAAGATAGTGAAGTAGCTCATACACTTTGGGCAGTGTAGTGGGCTGGTTAGGAGATGGGAAATGATTACCTCTTTTTCGGGCTTGAATTGAACAGTGTTGTTCAGCTCGTGAGAGCCCACTACGGGTCTCGTTTTACTAATCGGAACCGTTTAATGTGTAGAACTCATCGAGTACTATATGCTTGTAAAAAATCACATTGATTAGATATCGATAGCTATCTGATCATATTATTTTTTTTTTGTCAACTGTTAATTATAACACCATCCATTTTTCATACAAAACTGATTTGATCATATAGTTAGCGATATCCGATTAACATGATTTTTTTATAAGCATATAGTACTGGACGAGTTATATATATTGAACGGTTCGGATTATCAAAACATGACCCGTGGTGGGCCCACGGGCCCAACATTACACTCCAGCTTAGTGAATATATACATGTAATTTTTTTTTTGTTCCTTTCATTGTACTCTCCTTTCATGTCAGTACCTAGAGTAGTGTAAAGTTGATTTGTATTAAAATATTATGTATATTAATTTTTTTTATATTTTTAATTTGTGAATAGTGATGACTTTTTGACTTTTTTTGTAATTTTTTGATTTTTTGGATTTTTTTAAACACCCTAAACCAGGCCTAAATCTTAAATTTTAATAAGATTTCTTTGAACACTCTACTTAATACCAATTTTACCCATATTCATAATATCATTACACCTAAGTACACACCCACTTAATTCTACACAGCATCTCTTCTTCTTCTTCTTATTCTCTTAGAAAACAATGAACGATTGAGAGACGATTGAGAATCCTTCTCGCATTAACTATGGTCTCTTTCTCCTTGTCACCGTGAATGATGGTATCTCAGTCAAAAATCTAGTCAAAAATCTCTTTCTTCTTTTCTCAGGTAATCTCCAACTCCCTATCACATATTATTTTTGTTTATTTCAAGATAAAACCCTCGATATAGGGGGTATTAGAAGGAAAAATCCTATATAAAAAAAAATAGAAATACATAAAAAAAATCCTACAAAATAGAACCGTTCGACATTCCAGTGACAAACAAAATGTTTATGTTCAGCACTATATTACTGAACTAAATATTTTTGTTCAATACTGTACTACTGAACAGAACCTCAATAGTCAACAAACCAGTACCGAACCAAAAACAATCTAGAATCGTAAATGCAAGATAGATAAACTTACTCATGCAACACCAACCTCATCAGAGTTATTGTAATCGTACTTCATTACTCTATAACTATCAACGAATGGTGAAAACAACCACATATGTAGAAACTCGAAGTGTGTAATAAAATTGTTTGCAACTTAATTGATTTCGAATACTAAACACATTTAAAACCACTGAACAAAACGTTAACTAATTAGGTAATTTTAAATATTTTTCATTAAAGATGAATACGTGGGTTTAGAATGGTGATGAAAAAGAATATGGTTAGGGTTTAGGTTGATAAGGAATATGTATAGATGGGGATGGAGGTGAGTATATAATATTGTAGAGTGTCATTCTACAATATTATAATTTGGTAGGTGGCTGTTCCATTAAAAGTTATCTTTTATGTAATTTTACTTCAGGGTATAATTGTAATAAAAAACAAAGTGAGAATTTGGGGGTCCAAAGAAATTAAATAAGTGCTAATAGTAGCACTCGGAAATTATTTGATAATTTCTATAATATTCGTATAGAAATTGATAATTTTAGTTAATTTTTTATAAAAAGATTTATAAAAAAATAAAGAAACCTTATAGTGACTTTTTTTTGGGGGGGGGGGGCTAAAATCTTACTTTCCCAAAATGAACAAAAAAAAAAAAAAAAGCAAATCGTAAATTAGGTTGAACAGATATTCGGTTCAATCAGATTTGGACTAGACTTATATTATATAGTATGAGTATATGTGTCATCTCAAACTCGGTCGCCTCTGACATTAGGGTTAATTTTGTCACCCAAGTCCAACCCTAAATAAACTTTTAAATCTCTAATCCACTCACTTGACACAATAGATATGAGTTACTAAATATATATACATGTATATAATCTTGAATAGTTATTAAATTTTTTAGACATTTTTTCAATAATCATTTTAGTTTGAAACTTTAACAAAGTTGAATTGAAAATAAATACAGTCATTTATCCAATGTTTTAGTAATTTAAGTCATAGAAAGAAGTGTATATATATATTGAAAATAAATAATAAAAAATTAAAATTAAAATTTTAGAAATGAATGAGGCGGTACAGGTTAGATTAAAACTCTTTTTTCTTTTTTGATAGGCAAAGAAAACTTTATTGATTACGGCAATGTAAAACAAAGATACAATCAATAAAGAAAAAGGGAGCAATAAAGAAGAAGGGAGCAAAAGCATCATATCTCTCAATCGAATCCAACTAGGTTGGCACCAAAGAGAGAGCCTCAATCATATGCATGCACACTACCAAGTTGGTAAGGGACCAACCAACCGAGAGAGGACAAGAAAGAAAAAGAGCAAACTCAATAGCAACCCCTGATGTGCTTCCAATTGAGAACATCATCAACTGAGAAGGAGAAGTCCTTGAGAGATGCTTTGAGCCAAAGTGCTAATTTGATCTTGATGAGTTCACACACGCCAATGGAATTAGGTTGTGCCTCAGTGAATACACACTCGTTCCTATGCTTCCAAAGAGACTAGAGAATTATTAGGGGAATAGCTCTCCAAAATTTTCTGAGTAAACTCTTGAATAGCTCTCCAAGATTAAAACTCTTTATTTTAAACTCAGTTTAAAAATTAAATAAGCTTAAAATCTCAACTTAACATGAATATTGAATTAAATATTTTTTTAAAAAAAATTTAAAAATATCTGGACTGAATTGAAAAGGCTATGGCCACCTCTAATGTAAAGTGCCATAACAACAAAGTCCAGATCTTCTCCAGCCCTCCCTCCGGTCAACGGCTAGGATTTGGTCACGTTACCCCGAACAAAAGCTACGGCTCAGATTAGCTAACCAAAATAATAATAAAATAAAATAAAAAGAATTGAATTGAATTCGGCAAAACAGAGGGTTTCTCTCTCTCTTCCTCTGTCTGTCTCCTTCTCCCTCAACACATCATCCTTACTCTGAAGATTTTGTGACACCCGAATGTTTTAAATTTAATATTACAATAAATAGAACTCAAAAAAAAAATAAAAAATAAATAATAATAAACAAATATATATATATATATACATGTAATGACAATAATAATAACTAAATAAATAATAATAAATAAATGCATAATAAATTGGGAATTTTATTATTAAAGAAATACATTGTGAAACACTACACATTAAATATTTTAGTAAGTGGTAAGTGGTAATTTATAGTTGGGTAGTGAGGTTTTTAGACGTAAACCTAACTTATCATTATACGTAATTTTTAGGAATCATTGTGGATTACCAAAGAGGATAGTAACCCTTTAAACTTATAATTCAATTCTCAAGACCTTGGTTGGTACAGGATAAGGGTTAAAAAAAAAAAAACATGGGATAAGACTCTTGAATAAGGATAAGGGTCAAAGTATAAGGGTCAAAGTAAAAGGGGTAAATCAGAGGGGGATTGAGAAATGCTGCCACCTATGCGACTATTGCTTGGGCCTCACACCTTGTTTAGGTATAAATAGGGCAGTGAAGTTCGTTGGTGAAGCACAGAAACAAGGTGAGCGTAGGGAGCGTAACGTAGCAAGTGAGGCTCTGAAGTGCGAGGAAAATAGGGATTAATTTGTACTAGAGGTGAGTTATATTATACCTTGAGCTAGTATAATATGTTTTAAATATGTCTTGAGTTACCATAATATAGTTTACGTATGTTTTGACTCACCATGATTTATTTTATAAAAGTTATGTTTTATTAGTATATTAATAAAGGTTATGTTTTGTAAATGTTTCAGTTACGTAGATTATTTTCTGAAACCTATTTGTGAAAATGAAACGCATGGATATGCTTGTGTATATTTTAAAGAATATTTAACTATAACCTTATAAACAATTATGTTGTGTAAGTACCACCACGGGAATCCCACGTCTTGGGAGACTTAAATAACCATTGGCCCCTGTTTGACCACTCTGTGGTCCCCTGTTTGTCATGGATCCATTGACCCTTGTTCTGATTGTCACTTTAGTGACCCCTGTTCTGTTCTATTCTGTACCATGGTTATAGTTATTTATTTCAGTTCTGCCACTTAAATAATATGTGTATTCAACTCAAATTATGTTAATGTTTTAGTTTAAATACCTATCCATGGCTATTTTGTACCCTAATACTCACAGTATAATATTTCTCGCTCTGCTATGTGCTTATAGCTGTTACCCCTTTCAGGTGACGAGGTTTAGCGGGATCAATATGGGGAATGAATCGTTGTGTCTTTCTTTTTAGTTTCTATCTGTTTTGTTTTTTTTCCGGACTCTTGTAATATAATAAAGATCAAATGACTATATTTATTTCCTTTTAAATAAGCATTTGGTACCTGTAACAACCCTCACCACCGTTTACCGATTGACTACTGTTTACTGTTAAACTGAGACTGATTATGATAAGTAATTGAATTGACTGAAATACTGAACTGACTGACTGAAATCTGGAACTGAATTGATTGAGTACGTTAGTTAAATTGCAATTCTATTTGTTTGATTGTTAATTGATCTGTTCATGTCATTGTGTCTAAACTGCTAATTGAAGGCCTTATCGGCGGCCGAATCTGAAATCGATTGATGTTCTGTGTTAATTAGATTTTATGTGATTTTATGGTATATTTATCTGAAATTTGATTTAGTATGATTAAATTAGACTTAATATTGATGTATTGCACCACTTGGGTTAATTACAACCTTGCCATCCTAGTGGTCCACTATCTAAAACAAGTTGAAGCCTTATTATACATTGAAACAAACTTTTGCTCAGCCATTTTCTTGTTCTAACCGACCATAGAGAGAGAGAAAGTGAGAGAATTGAGCTCAACTTGGAGATTTGCTTGAAATTGAAAGATTGAAGAGAGGATTGCAAAATTAAGCTTCCATACCTCTAATTCTAGACCTAAGGTAGTGTAATTACCCTCTTGTTTATGAATTGAGCTTGTTCTTGCATGATTCATGTCAAATTTAGTGGATTGAGTCATGAAATAGCTTCATATGTTGATTTGAGTTAGAATTCATGCATGCATGTGTTTATCCTTGCGTTGTGAGGTTTGATTTCATGGAAATCTTGCATGCATGTTCATGTTTATGTTATAGACCATGTTTTCATCTTGGTTTTGAAAGAATTGGCTCACTTGAGCAAGCATTTGAAGCTTTGAATTGGTTTAAATCCATGCATGTTCCATGTTCATCATGTTCATGAAATTTGGTTTGAGATTGGATTTAATTGAAACACCCTTGGGCTTTGATTTATCAAATTGATCTTTGAAACATGTAATATTATGGGTTTTGAAGTGTTTTCCAGAAAATTAGCCCAAGAGGATCGAATTTGATGCATTAAAACTTGGTTTTGAGCTTGAGGTTCAAATCTGGATTTTCCAGATTTTGGACCCACGCTCAAGCGAGGAACTCCACGCTCGAGTGTACACTCTGTGATCATGCCTGCCGCTCGAGCGAGTAAAGTGACTCTCGAGCGTGAAATGCGTACATCCAGTACTTTGCATGAGCTTGCAGTCCGCTCGAGCGAGAGAATTCACGCTCGAGCGAGGATTTGTGTCTCACGCTCGAGCGAGGGTCGAGCGCCCGTCGAGCGTGGATTTTGAGCATCCAGTATTTTCACTGTAGCTTACAGTCTGGTCGAGCGACGGAAGTCACGCTCGAGCGGAGATCCTTTGTCTGCATATCCGCTTGAGTGTAGAAAGCCACGCTCAAGCGAGACCCCTGTTTTCTGAAAATTCTGAAACTGTTTTCTGAGTGCATCTTTGCATCTCATCCCATCCTAGGCATTCTTAGGCCTAGTTTAAGACATCTTAATGAGGATATAGATGTAGAACACACTGAGGCAATTAGGGATTAAGTTATTATCTTTCCCAACTGTGTAGCTTAGTGTGTGTTCGTTCTGTAAACTGTGTAGGGTTGACGACTGGAGACGCGCTCTAGCTTTACTGTAGCCCAGAACTCTGTGAGTAACAATTATGTAAAGATATGTTCAACTGTGAATATTTCTGACTGTTTTCTGAACTGATACTGTTAATCGAATGAATGTATGTCCTATATTCTGAACTGTATTGTGGCATCCTTAGCAACTACTGTTTACTGTTACTGTTACAGAGATCTCTGTCGGTTCCCTTGTTGGAACCACTACTGTTTACTGATTGATGGCCATCATTGACTGTTCGGTCTTCCAAGACCTACTGTTTACTGTACTGCTATGCTAATGGATGTACCACATATGACTGTTTACTGTACTGAACAACTGATGTACTGATTGAAACGATTGTTTTCAATACTGAAGGACATTTATTCTAAACCTCTTTACGCATTATGTTATTCACTGGGTTTTAGCTCACTGCTCATATATATATGTAGGTGTACAGGCACCGGACCGTTGCTAGAAGCGTCGGGGTAAACTCCAGTTTTGTCAAGCCAACCACTGTGCCTCACTGCGAGGTTCCGAGCCTACCAAGCTATGGCTTAGGAGTGTTTTAATTTCCCCCGTCTGTTTCTGTATCTGTTTTGTAACTGTATAGACTGTTAGTACTGTACTGTTTAACAGGGATTTGGTCCCTGTTCTGAATGATTGTAAATGTTGTACATACCGTCCTGTACTGAATGTATCTATGTATGAGAAGTCTCTTTGCATACAGACTGTCACAGCTCATTGGACATTGTTTATTTACTGTTTTGGCTTCCGCTATGCCCCTGTACTCTGTTTTACTGTATTACTGTTAAGCAGGCTTTTGGTAATCTCGGATTACTGGCCGGTTACGGTGCTAAACCCATAGGGGTAGGTTTGGGTCGTGACAGTACCCATTACTTTATTTTAATTTATTTAATTTTTCCGTTTGCGCTACGACTATAAAATTACTTGAATTATTTCATTTTTATCTTGTTACGACGCCAAGCTTTTGGGTACCAGGTTTGGATCGTGACAGATTTTAACCGCGAACTAGAGCTCCGGCAATTGCAAACCAGAGCCATGTTTTGCTGCTATTTTTTGGTCATTTTTTGTGCTAAAATTAATGTTGTTTGTTGCTGCTGAAAATGCTGCTGTTTTGGTGCTATTTTGCTGCTGATTTGCTGTTATTTTGTGCTGAAAGTGCTGCTATGTTGGTGTTGTTTTGCTGCTTTTTTTTTTTTTGGTCATTTTTATGTGCTGAAATTACTACTATTTGTTGTTGCTGAAATTACCGATAGTCGCCGAACGGTAGTAGTCAGACAACCCTCCATCTCCCTCTCTCTATTTTGTTTGTTGTCTCTTTCACGTGGAAACCTTGTTTTGCCTCTCTGCGCTGAATTCAATTCAATTTTTTTTTTGTTAGCTAATCTGAGCCGTAGCTTTTGTTAGGGGTAACGTGGCCAAATCCTGGCCGTTGACCGGAGGAAGGGCTGGAGAAGATCTAAACTCATAACAACACCCTATGGCGTGGCATCTTACGGGTATCCAATATTGTTTTCTTTTGAGCCGTGTTGTTTTTATAATTTTTATTGTAATAATATTTAGAGAGATTTATGTATAGGTCTTAATAAGTATATTTATTGTTCAATAAATTTTATAATAATTAATGACATTTTTCATCAAACACTATTAAAAAATGTCACTAATTGTTAATTTTCAGCGACATTTTGAAAATTGTCACAAAAAATGTCACTAGTTATAAGTTTTAACGACAGTTTAAAAAATTCGTCATAAAAAATCGTCACTAATTGTAAGTTTTAGCGATAATTTATAAAAATCGTGACAAAAAAAGTCACTAATTGTCAATTTTTAGGGACATATGCAAAAAATGGCCACAAAAAACATTAGTTTTAGAAAATATTTTACAATGACTTATTTTCAATAGAACTTGATGAGAATTAAATCCAATTATTAAGATCTAATGGTAGTTTACCTTAATATTTTATATATATAACAGGATAAATAAAGTATAATAAAATTAGCGGTGTTAGATGTACCAATTAGTATATCAATTAGTAGACCAACATATGTTATAACATTATTACTTCAAAATTATTATAAATAAATTACTACCTAAAAATTTGAACCGTGGCTATGGAAGAAAAGTTATTTAGTAATCTTAGCCTATGTTTGGGAAGTGGTTTTGGGGGCTTTTTTGGGCTAAAATGGCCACAAAAAACAAAATAGGCTTTTTAGCTTAATAAGACAAAACATCACATCCAACTCATAATTATTATAATTTTTCTCTCACAAAAAAATCAAAAAAGCCAAAAAAGTCAAAAGTCCTTTCCAATCAGGCTTTTTAGCCCCAAGCTAAAATAGTCAAAAAAGTCAAAAAGTAAAAAAGCCAACCCACTTCCCAAACGAAGCCTTAGACATGTAACACCACTAATTGTTGTGATCAGTGGATGAGTGGGATTAATAATTTTATGTTAAATAGAGAGAATAACATGACATTTGATGATTAGTTTATAGTAATGACACGTGATACCCTAAATCATTTAGTGGTGTTTTGGGAAGTTGGTAAAAAGTTGACTTTTTGACTTTTTTGGCAAAAAACTGGGTTGTTTTAGATAAAAAAAGCTACATTTTTTGACTAAAAAAGCTAAAAAGTCAAAAAGCTAGCTTTTTACCATTGTTCCCAAAAGAGGATAAGACTTTTAGAATCAAAACTCTAATTAAGGCGCCATTTTATTTTATCTGTATATGATAACCCAACAAACCTGTAATAATTTTTTTTTTTATATTTTTTATTATCTAATCTAATCACATCATTTTCGGTCCAACAATCATGTTGTTAAAAAATGTAAACAATTTACAATTAGGCAAATCACTCACGAGTCAGGATCCTCTGCCGCCTTCCCTGCGGCCATTCTTGTGGTGCCCCAAAACGACATCATTTTGGGACAAAATTTCACAAAAAAAAATAAAATAAAAAAAAAATCACAGAATCAGAGAAGAGAAGGAGCAGAGAAGAGAAAGAGGGGAAGAAGAGGATCCAGACTGAAACATACAAAACCCATTAAACCCAACCTCTTCTCTCTCATCAGAAGTATATGTTGAAATTGCATATGAAGTGTCTGAGATTCTGAGGGGCTGATTTTGGAGTTGGGTTATGTTCCAATTCATTTTTGGGGATTTGGATATCTTTAAAAATATCTAAATTCCAAGATTTAGTGGCTGAAGAGATCCAAGGTAAACAAACCCTAATCTGGGTATCTAAGAATTTGACAAATTTGTAGATCTGGAGCCCAGAGATATTCAAGAGTCATTTTTTATTGAGGTTAAATCATCAAAATACAGAGAATGGTAGCAGGACTTATATATATACGATCTCAGATCTAAGGTGATCGATGCACGCGGTGCAAAGGTCATGTACTGAAGATTTCGTCGATGGAGAAGCCGGCAGTCGGAGAACCGTAGTACGACAAATTTAGGAGTGCCGAAAGGGTCTTCGTGAAGATAACTCTGTTTATGAGTGAGTGAATTTGCTTTAATTGGTTTAGATTTGTTCACTTGTGAAGATCTGATAGTTTTTGTTCGAAGAGTGTTGGATTGGAGACCTGTGATGGGGCTTGAAACGGTAGAGAGATCTGCATATCAAAGAATGAGAAGTGTTTGGATTTGGAGCAGAGAAGACTCTTGACATTATTGTAGAAGAAGAAGAAGAAGAAGAAGAAATGCAAGGTAGAGAGAGAGTGTGTGTGTGTGTGTCAGTATAAGAACCCAAAAAAAAATCCAAAACGACGTCGTTTTGATAGGCCGCAGGGAGGGCGGCAGAAAATAGCGGCAGATGATCCGGACTCAATAGCTCACCAGTCCATCTTTGGAGGTTACTAATCAAGCAACACCAACTATAATGAAAATAAGGACCACTTTAGCCTTTAAGAATTAGTTATTTTAGTTAGTTTTTAAAATTTTATAAAAAAATACATGTAGAAAAATAAATAACTTGTAAGGCCTAAAAGTAGATTGAATGCAATTTCGTTGTTCCCATATAAGTGACAGGATAGTAACTCGTTACGAATTCAGATTTTTGTAGTTGCATTTCTTGTGATGCAATTTATAATGTTTTGAATTCACCAAAAAAAAAAAAAGAATCGAAAATTAAGATTTAAAGTTAAAAACGATGTCTTTTTTATTTTTCATTTAAACTTGAGTGAAAACACTAAAATAACACCACTTTTTTAACTTTATTCCTTTATTTTAAATTACTACAAAATATACTATAAGAAGTGTGTTACACAGGATTGAAATTCAGCAGCCCCATATTCAAACTATTTAAAACTCACCCTCATAAGTTTATTTAGAAAAAAAAGGCAAATTACTAGAGATGGTAATTTAAACCCGGCCCAACGGGGACACCCGACCCCGATTAACACGGGGATTCCCCGAAAAATACCCCCGACAGGCTGGGGACGGTATTAAAAAAAAATCCCCGATCATTTTCGGGTTGGGGAAGGTGATAAGTTGTTCCGCCTCGGCCCCGGTCCGACCCCGGCCCCGTTCCCCGTCCCGATTTTGCCCCGCCTCCCTCTCCTCTCTCACTCACCAACCTACTATATATAATATATACTCATATCTCTCTCTCTCTCTTATCACAGATTTAACAAAACTCCTCTTCTCTCTCATTTCAGATCTCTCTCTTTCTCATCTCAGATGCTATCTTCCTTCGCCGCTCTCTGTCTCTCGTCTTTATGCCGCCATGGCCGCACTCCGCCGCTTGATACCAGTGGCGCAACCAGTCTCCATCTTCTCTCCTCTCTCAACCGATCGAGACCTCTCTTCTCTCTCTGTGTGTCTGTGTTATGATGATGGCGACTCAGATCTCAGTCTCAGATCTGCAGATGTGTGTGTGAGATGATAATGATGAGGGGTTCTGTTACTCAACTGGTTGAAGACTGGTTATGAGGATGATGAGGGGTTCTGTTATGAGGATGTGTGTGTGGTGTGTGTGTGTGTGAGATGATGATGATGAGGGGTTCTGTAACTCAACTCTGTAACTCCATCACCGTCGGGGATGTTTCGGGGTCGCGGAAACCCGATCCCCATTAGGGGACGGGGGTGGGGGTAGTGAGGGGTTCCCCGTCGGGGATCGGGGGTGGGAATGGGGAGTTCCATACTTTCGGGGATTGGGGACGGGGAGGGCAATCCCCGGTCCCGCCCCACCTCGTTGCCATTCCTACAAATTACCAACACCCCTTAAGGTTTAAACAATGTACAATATACCCCTTACATTTTCAAAAATGACAAAATATCCCATGTGAGATAACAGCCTGGTTGGCAAGTGGGTTTTTGAATTTTTTTAGCTAAAATCTACAAAAAAAATAAAATAAAATAACTTAAAATAGTTTATAAAACAAAATGTCACATCAAATCCGTAATTATTTTATTTTTTTCTCTAACAAATATCACATCTAATTATAAAAAAATTCAATCATCTTTCCAAATATAAAAATTCTAACTTACTAAAATAATTAAAAATTAAATAACTTATTAAAATAGTTAATTTCTCAATCGAGGCCAACCACGTTAACGGAGGTAACAAATTTACCAAAGTACCCTGTGTCTCTAATGCAAAAACAAACAAAAAAAAATTGATGACACTCTGCAAAGAGAAGTCATGTCACGGCCATTCCATTGGCAAAACAAACGAAGGAATTATATCTCCTTGGGATAGAAAATTATTTTTTAAAAAATATATTTCGTAACTTTTCACTTGCATCCTATTGTGCTCTAATTCTCCCAAAACAAATTGAACTTGTAATGGTAAAATTACACTTTTCCAAATTAACTTTGAATCTATAATGCTTTCTTAATGATATTCCAAATCATTCTACATCTTCATATCGGAGGTATGGTTTAGGAGAAAATGACAGACGAAAGGAACAGAGCGAAGGTGCTCATTTACTGCAAATATTCAAATTAATCAAATAACAAATTAATGACATAAATTGCTTCTTAAAAAATTGCTTTTCATTTTTATGTAAGTACTTATCATTTATGTGTAAGGTACATTTTAAATTCATTGGCAACTGAGGTAAATGGGGCATCTAATTCATTGGCAACTCAGGGTAAATAGGATGCAGTGTCACTGTTGTGCGTGAAGCACAGTAGTGATTGTTATGCTGTCTGTGGAATTTATTTCGGGTCCTATTTTTATTATTTGAATTATTCAAATTTTAGAAAATATTGAAAACAATATACCTATAAAAAATCAATTTAATCGAATATCAGTAACTATTGTTCATCAAATTACATCTTTATATAAAATAAATAAATATGTATATATTAAACTGAATATAAATGTGATTTGATGAAAAGATTATTGATATTCGATTAACTTCATTTTTTATAGATATATTGTTCTCTCTATTTTTTAAAATTTAAACGATTCAGATCATCAAAATATAACTCAAAATAAGTTCTACAGGCTGCACAACAGTCACCATTGTGCTTTACGCACAGCAATTGACAAGGTAAATGAGTCTTTGACAACTGTAAAGTTCTTTTGGATGCTACTAGGGGCATTATTGTCCATCAAAGTCTTTCTTACAGTTGTCAACAAGATTCTGTTAAACAATTTGACAGGAAGTTCTATTTTCACATGCCTACTTATCTTAGTGCACATTATTTCTTAGTGCACACACTTATTAAGAGTGCTGCTATTAGCACCCCATAAATTATTTTGGACCCCTCAATTTTTAAGTTTTTTTTATTACAATAATAACCTCAAATAAAATTACTAAAAAGGATATCATTAATTTTGAGATACCACATCTCACAATTATACCTACACATCCACTACATTATGAATTAGGATTTATGAGAGCACCCATCTCCATCACCATCCATTCATCTTTCCCAAATCCCACATTCAAAACCTACTCATCCTCAAAACCTTAAAAACCTTTTGGTGGCAATATTCCGGCGGTAACAATGGCAACCATTTGACTGTCTACACTTCTCCGGCAATGACAATGAGTGGAAGTTTTTTTGGTAACCACAATTCCATAAGATGAGAGGAGTACAACAATAAAACCTTAGAGGAGGTTCATAACTTTGATGTTGTTCTTAGTTTAGAGGAGATTGGCCTTGTAAGGATAAGTTTCTAGAAAAAAATATGGCAAAAATAATAAAATATGTTCGTCATTTCTTTAGGACTGAACTCCCAAACATATAACCAAAATTCGAGAACACAGGCCTGAAAATTATTTATTTGTTTAGGAACCAGTAACTAAACATTTATTATTGTTCAGGAATGCAGGTTCGAACATGGAAATTTCTTAACACATTGAACGGTCAAAGTTGTTAACGCTTACAGAAATTTTCATTTTTTAAAGTTCGGGAATACAGGCCCGGACATTACTTATTTGTTCGGGAAGGCATTCCCGAACAAATAAGTAATGTTCGAGAATGCAGGTCTGAATATGAAAATTTCTTAACATATTGAATGGTAAAAAATTTTAACACTTGTAGAAGTTATCGAAAGTAGCCCAAATCCATTATTAGATTCAAAAGTTATTCATTCATCACGTATCTTTGATAATATTGTTGTGTAGTTCTCTGCTGAACTCACAATTTTATAATATCTACCAACCAAACCAATTATTATAATTTTTTTCCTGCAAGAGAAGAAATTCTTACGAGAAAATTAAGAAATTATGTATATATATATATAGAGAGAGAGAGAGCATACCAACTGTGACAATGATAAATGAGACAGCAGAGACAGTAATCACATTGGCTCTTCTTCTTCTTGGTGGGTTTTGTTAGGATTTTTTGGAAGAGGGGTTTTTTTGAGGTGTGGGGGTGTGCATTCAATGGGTGAAATATTTTCACAAGGATAATTTTGGTTTATTTGGAGGGAGGGGAAAGAAATTTTGAGGGTTTCTATAAGTGGGAGCCCAAAGAAATGGTGAGTCCAAAATAATTCATAGGGTGCTAATAGCACCACTCATTAATTTGATTTTTGGTTATTCTTCTCATTCCACACACTTGATGTTCCAATTATACCCTAACTCATATCTTATACACACACCCTCTTCAACCAACAACAATGGTGAAAAAGGAAGCTACCCAGAAATCCAATGAATCTGATGCTGCAGTGGAGTTGAAACTGCCATTAAAGAAGGCTAAGACATTGCTTGAAAGGTCTAATGGGTATGAAACTAGCAATGGTGATGTGAAGTGTGTTTTTTTAGCAATGCCTGAGCCACCATCACCGTTGGGGACCAATTCAGATCAAACAGAGTAGTTTGAAGTAATTGAGACTCAAGTGGATGTTGAATCAAAGCCACGTTTGATTGAATTGATTGATGTTTCGGGCGATAAGTCTCGATCTGGGTCTGAAGAGACTGAAACGAAGTCTACTTTGGCTGATGTGATTGTTGAGAATTGTCTAAGGTCTCGGAAAATCCATTTCGAATTGTTGAGGTTGAAAATGGTGACACTACCAAGTTGGGTTCGATTGAATCGAAGGTTAATGCAATAGCTTCTTTGAAGAAGAAGGAGAGGAAACAATGGTTCACTTTTGAGAAATAATGGAAGAAATGACCAACTAGGGAGAAACTAGGTTTAGTTTTTTATTTATTTTATTTTACTGAAATGGTGTGCATTTTTTTAGAAAAAAATTTGATATAATATTATGGGTGTATTTTGATATCCATTATAGTAATTTTTCTTTAGGGTACAATTATGATTAAAATAATATTTCATTAAGTATGTGCATAGAGGTGCATGTGAAAATAGAATTTTCCCAATCTACTTCACAATAGGTGGTAATTGAAATGTGACCATATCCCTCGGGGGGCGAGATGTAACTTTTGAAACTACAAGGGTGTTTTGTATCTTGTATTTTGTTTAAACCTCAAGGGGGTGTTGGTAATTTGGCCTAGAAAAAAATGCTACTATTTAAAAGGATAAATTATAAATACACTTCCTGAAATTTATTTAAAATATGAATCGCTGCTGTAGTTCTGCAAATTACATTTTGCCCTATAAAGTTTCTAATTTCGTTACAAATGGCCCCACTTATTAATAAATTATCAAGTCAATTAATAGTTTTTAATAATGTCATAAATATATTTTAATTAATAATTTAGGTAATTTTATTATTGTATAGGAGAGCAGTTATGAATTTTATTTTTTAGTGAATTCTACTAAATAAAAGGTTCTAACAATGTAGTCTTTGTATTTTTTTAAATTATAAGAAACAATCTGTAATATAAGCAAATCTCAATAAGTGCATTTTTAATTTAATATTTTTAAAAAGATATGAGGTTTTTTTTTTTTTTTTTTTTTATTTTTTATTTTTTAATGAATAGCATGCATGGACTTTTAATCATGTATTAGCAGCATGATTTTTAATCATTTTTTGGTAGCAGGAAATCTTGCAACCATACTGCAAGAAATTATTGTCCAAAATGCAAATGATGATGGGATTTATTGTATTAAGGAAGTCTAAAAGAACTTTTAAATCCAAAACCCTCCCACTTAACCCAATATATATGGGTTATTATTATTGAGTTCTTAAAGCATCTCCAATGTTTGCTTATTTTTTGTTAAATTTGAATAAAAATTTCATCTGATATCGCACGTTCCAATAGAGCAATTTGAGATTTTATCAAACAATCGATCGATTGGGAGGACGATCGAGAGAACGTCCGGTCGGTTGATCGGTTAGTGTAAATTTTCGTTTCAATTATAGGCAATTTTGCAAGGAAGTGGTCGACTGGGGAAACAACCAGTCGGACATCCGACCGGTCGTCTGGTGCTCAGCATCACCCGTAAACCTAACAGCTATCTACAGTAATTTGATGAAAGGTTCCAACATTCTCAATTTGATGAAAAATTTGAGATATCCTTAATTTGATATTGATTTGATTTTAACGTTGAAGCACCAATTTTGTATGTTTTTTTTTTATCAAATTTAAATTTGATGAAATAAAAAATGAAGTGTTGGAGGCGCTTTGGGATCCCAGACTTAAGTGTCCATAAATTGTCCAAAATAGTGATGGATGGTAGAAATTATTTGAGTATTTTGTAGGATTCATATGTAAAATAAATTTCAACCACATATTGAAATTTCTATTGAGTAATTTTTTTGGGTTGATAGTATTATTGTTTAATAAATTTAGCCCCTTTAATAATCAATTGAAATTCAGCCATCCTCAAAATTTAATTCTAAATGATTTTGAAATAATATATATATATTTCTTATGTAACTAAATAATATAAATTTTAAAATTAATATTTTTAAATGGCAGTTGGGAATAGAATTTATCATCTAAACCACAACTAAAAAGAGAAATGGCTAAAAGAAAAAAGAAAAAGAAAAAAAGAAATCTCAATCACCAGAAATAAAGCATAACCCAACTGGCCACTAGCACTACAAAAAATTAAGATTTTAGAGACTAAAATTTAGAAACAAAATTATTTTTTAGGGACTAAATATTTTTGTTACGAAAAGTGTCATTATTATGTTTTTAATAACAAAAATTAGACATTAGTGATGAATTATTATCTTTTTGGGATCAAATTTTTTGTCTAAAAAAATAAATAATTTTGAGGCTAAATTTTTTTGTCCCTAAAAATGTATTTATTAGTGACATTTTCAAAATTTTGATGCTAAAAGCCTTATTTTTAACTTTTCGGTATAACCTTTTAGTGACTTTCCTTACGACTATAAAAATTGATCTATAAATATCTTTTGCAACAAAAATTTCAATTTTAGAGACCAAAAATTTAGTCTCTAAAACTCTTATATGTTGTAGTGTAGCCAGTCGCCATCACCACCCTTACTCAATGAAAGCACATAATTTGCAAATAATAATAGTGTTATGCATAGTTATGGTTCTTATATAATTTTCACAATTTTGCTTACATACCTCTACTTTTTAGGATCCTTATTTTGTCAATTCTACGGAAAAAAAACATTTGAGTTGTAATGTTGTGAGTTTCTGAGTGTTGTTCTGTATTTGATCATTTATTCTTCAGAATTAGAAATCTCCTCTTGGCCTGTAAATCTACATGGAACGCTTGAGCAGTCATGTTTACACTCGAGTGTTGAAATGGGCATCCAATATTTTAGTCTACACTCTAAAATATTGGGAGTTTTGTTTTATCACTCGAGCAATGCTTCTTGCGCTCGAGCGCAGTGATATGTGGAAGTTTATTAACACCACCTTTCAGGACACATCGTTCAAGTGGTCTTACCTGCGTTCAAGCGGTCCTTGCGACTCTGAATTGTTTAAATCGCCTCAGATGCTCATTTTAGAGTTTAACGTTTTCAGATTTCTCTCTGAATGCTGAAAAACAATAGTTCTATCTTATAGAGAGTTGTTATTGGTTTTCTCTTGATGGATTGTTGATGATTTTCTCACATCATGGAATTGATTGAACACATCAAGAGGCTTTGATTGAATCTACCTTCCTTGTGTTTAACCGGTGAAATCTGGACTGAGTTGGAGTTTGTGGATTCAAGCTCAACAATGGACAATCCTAGATGAAGAGTAGGCAATGAAAATGTTTCTAGAGTCTCCAAATGGTTGTGTGAATTCATAAATGGTAGGCTTGGCGAGATCTCTTGAAATTTTCATATTCTTTTCTTAATGGATTTGTTCACCCTTCTTGGGTCGTGGTTTTTTTTTTTTTTTTTTTCACAATTGGAATTGTCCAATTGTGGTATTTTTTTCACGTTAATTCTTTGTGTCGCATTTGTGAATTACTTTGAGATAATCTAAATTACATTTGTATTGGCTTGATGATTTCGATTATCGTCTAGTTTAGGAATTGCTATAAATTGCTGTTAATTAGTTCTTAAATCACGAATCACATTACATAGGATTTTTCACTACTAAGTTTCTAATGTTTCATCTAATCATACACATAGGTACTAAATGACCAATTTTTTCATTAACTACAAAAATGGGTGCGTCACACTCCCATGTGGTCCACACTTATATATGTAGTTGGTAGAAAAGTTAGTATTTCAAAATATCTCCTTCATTTTTGCAACCAAATAAGTTTCCATGTGTCTAGGTTTTGTTCATGTAGCATCAACTTCATTAGCAGAATGATGGGTCGTTACACACACCAAAAATAAATACTAAACTATACCAAATTCTTTAGAATAATGGTAAGTCCAGGTATCGATCCACAGGGACAAATGGGAAATTAAACTAATTTAATTGTTAAATTCCTAAATTAATTTTGATGAAAAAGATGGTTGTTCATAACATAATGATAATTAAATTAAACAAAGAGATTAAACTAAGCAATTAGAAGTAAAATTAGAATTTACTGCTTTTGAGAAAAACTTAGGGTAATGAATTCACCACTAGTTACATAAATAAGGCTTCAATTTGAGACTCAATTATGTTACGGTTCGAACTAGATAATACTTCACAGTTACAGGTTCGAAGCATTTATCAAGAGAATTAACACATTTAATATTAGGTACGAACCATCTCAAGTAGTACGAGTCGTTCGCTCTAAACTAGGGTAGCAGCACGACTCGTCCCTCATAGTATGGCTCGTTTCATACCTTGAACATGAAAGAATAGAAAACTATTGTATAGAAAGCATTCAACAATCATAGAAAACAGAATACTCGAAGAAATAATGGAAAATTATATTAGAAAACTTCTTGAGAATCATACAATTGTTCAAACCATTACATAAAAGAAAACCAAAAAGAAAACCTATTTACTTTGCTAGGGTTTCATTAAAACCCTAGAAAAGAAGAGCGTAGCCACTCATGGAGGTGTGGGAAGAGATGGAGGGAGAGGAAGCCACCATGGGAGACATTCTTGAAGCTTGAGAATCCCCTCTCTTCAAACCCTAGCCTCCTCTTTTCCTTGAAATATTTTCCAACCCTAAAAGTAGCCTATTTTCTTCCTGTTATTCCCAACAGAACACACTGAAATTTCTGTGTACGCAACCCTAGGTGGGCCGCTCGAGCGGCCCTAATTTCCACTTGAGCGGTGGTGGGCTGCACGTACGGTGAATCTTGGCCGTACGTGCAGTGAGGTGGCAGGCCGGGAATTGTCACTACTCGCACGAAGAATCTGCTTTTGCGCCACTTTTTGCTTGAATTTTCATGCTGCTTGCCAAATCTGTACAAGTACAGAAAGCACATCATCTCCACCAAATAAACAAAATTCAAAGACTATAAATGTAACTTAAACAGCCTCAATGTGGTACCTTTCAGCCTACATCACAGAATTACATCTATGTCCCATGCAAACCATGAAACGATAAAAGAAAAGAGATTGCAGCCATGACGGCAGAAGAATACTTTGGAAAGAAATGGGAAATTAAATGGAGGAGGATGATATGGGAACTCAACATTCTCCAAAATATGACTTAGGGAAACTTCTAGCACTTCCTCCATGTCCTTGACTGCTTGTAGGACATTCTGCTCCACCAAGGCCGTGTATCTGTTAAAAGTAAATCGACAAAATTAGAATGAGAATGAATATACTTGTTAAGAGTTGTGTGTTTTTAAGAAGAATCAAGAAGAGTATGTATATATACAATTTTTCTAGGTGTACAAAATTCTATCATAGAATGAGAGACAATCCTTTTATATGAGATGGAATCTACCCATTTTATGAGTCCTACCTCATGTGAAAGTGTCGTCTAAGTTTTGTTTTATACATGTGTATTAAATGATTTAAAACCTTGATAATTGTTTAATCATTTCCATTAAATAATTAAAAATTATATTCATGTAAAGATGTAATATAAAACCTCTTAATCTTATTTAAAAAGGGATTAATTCTCATTTGGGGAACTTACTGATAAGTCCCATGTAACAAGTTCAAGATCCAGCTAATCCCAAAACAAAATACTTGCACCAATTAGTCCACACATATTTTTAATTGTTACCAAAAAATCTTTTTTTTTTTTTTTAAATTTACAGACACTGTTCACATCTTACTATCGTCAGACTTCCGTTTAACGGTCGCCGGAGACTCATCGGAATGTCTAGAATATTGCCGGAAAAAAAAAAATTAAAAAACATGTTATGAAACTGTAAAATTTTACAGTTCTAAAGAATGTTATAAAACTGCAAAATTTTACAGTTTTAAACCATGATTCATTCCAGCACAAAAAAAAAAAAATTGAAACTGCAAAATTTTACAATTTTCACCGCCTGTAACTAAAACTCGAAAACTACTTATTCAGAATTCGAAAATTTTCTCCATTAGAACAGAAAAACAGAAGTGTATAGTAGAGAAAAAAAAAAAAAAAAAGAGATCGAAGGAGAATGGCGGATGTAGAGAGAGGATTGTACTCCGGCAACTATTTTTTATTTAGATCTAGCCAAATCTGATGTAGATCTACTCAGATCTGATGTAGATCTGAGTAGATCTACATCAGATTTAAGTAAAAGCACTCATCTTCTTCGTCGGAAATATATCATCTTCGCCGTCGACGATGATGCTCATGCCATCTTGGTGCCTTATTTCGAAGAACCAACGGTCTATCCTTTCCCTTATCTCCTTCCTCATGTGGGCCAATGATTTCCGAAAATCGGGAGCTACTGAACTCGGTTGAGTTGTCAATTGATTTTGAGAATGAGATCCTCCTAAATGAGTCTTCAAGGGAGCGAGGAAGAAGCTCAGGTTAAGCAGGGATTGAATGTATGACACAATGCATCCTGCGTGGGCCCCTTGTGCCTAACACATTTAATTCATAGTTGACCTGGGCAATGTTGTAGCTATCTGTACAGACTAAGAGAGAGAGAGAGAGAGGGGAAAGGACTTTTGAGTGTATTCAAAAAGTTTTAGGATTAAATGGAATCCACATGTTTCACATGGGACCTTTGGGTAATTTCCCCTTCTCATTTTGTGATCCAATTGCAGAGGTCAAGCCCAACCAACTATGAGGTCAACTTGGACCTGTCACGACCATCTGGATAATTTATCTTTATATTAAAAATTATATTGATTAAATTTAATTTTTTATATAAATGTGGTCAATAGGTAAGGGTGTAAATCTGGCCCGCCCGACCCATGTCGGGCCTCGCGAGCTCCCGTCAAAATTTAGGCCGGGCCGGGCCGGACCAGTCCACAAGCCAAAAAATTAGGTCCATGCCTAGGCCCAAGGATATTCGGGCCTTGGGTGGGCCGGGCCGGTGGGCCTAGGCTTGGTCTCGAGCTTGTGCCGAGCTTGGGCGGGCCTGACAATTTTTTTTTTGTTTTTTTTAATTTTTCCTACTAAAAGTTTATTATTTTCCGTTAAAAAGACACTGGGCCTTGGGCGGGTAGGGCCTCGGGCCAAGTTTTGAGTGGGCTTTAAGTGGACCTTGGGCCGGGCCAAGTTGGCCAAGTCCACAGGCTGGGCCGGGCTTCAAAATGATGGCCTTGGCCAAAGCCCATGGGTTTGAGCTGGGCTCGAGCCCAAACGGACCTAAACGTTTCAGACCCATCCCAAATCGCGAGTCATTTTTACATTCCTATCAATAGACTCTAAAATACAAACCATCCTAATTATCAAGGCGAGTATGATGTGGGCGATGGTAGGTCAGAGTCAACCTCTCTAATCCTACCACAAATTGGAGAAGAGATATGACTTGCATACTTTTAAAAGAAAAATTTCCTTAAAATTTATGATTTATTTTGTACGGTGTAGCAGCCATCTATGTATTTGTCGAGTGATGCAATCAATTTAGGTGTTAGGTACATTACAAATAAAAAATCAAAAGGTTATGGAACACAAATAAGGCATAATTAAAAATTTTAAAATAATATCATAATTACAAAAATGATTATAATTAGAGAAGAAAATAACACAATTAAAGGTGCATAGAATAAGGGGTATGTATAATAGAATTCTCCAATAAAAATTATCAATTTTTTGACCTATACAAGAGTTTGTATATTAGCATCTTTAACGCTGTGTTTGGTTGGAGAATTTGAGAATAGATTTGAAAAGGAAAATAAAAAAGTGTGTGAAATTAAGTAAAATTTAAATATATTTTATTTATATTTTATCTATTTTTTTCCCCCTTGCCCAATCACCTTCCAAATCCTCCAAACAAACACAATCTAAATACAAATTGAAAATAGTATACCGTCAATTTACACGCAAATGAATTGTCTGTCATCAACAAAAAAATAAATAAATAAATAAATAAATAAAATAAAACTTTTAAGTTGGTTATCGAAGAACTTATTCAGAAACATCCTAATAAGACGAAGATCAGTATTTGTCACCAAGTATTTATTCAAATAGAATCGTTGAATTCTTATAAAATCTATCACTAAAAATAATCTTATATATACCAAATACTGAGAATTATGGTACAAGATCTTTCTCCTGAACTATTTTTGTTTTTTTTTTTTTGGTCTTAATACAACTTCAACATTAAATCTTAGTATGTAAAATAATTTAATTTGATAATTATAATCATATAATTTAAAAATATTTATTTTTTAGGTTGTAATATTAATGTCTATTTAAAATTATTATTAAGATAGCATGATTTTCAACTAAGATGCCAATCAAATCGTTTGACTTTCTCTTATATTGGATTAACATAAGTATTAAAGGACCATGTTTGTCTAAAGTACATTGAAATAAACTTGGAGTCCGTTTAATTTGTACGGAAAATAATTTGATTTGATAATTATAGTCATATTATTTTAAGATATTTATTTTTTGTTAAAAAATTAAACAATAAATATAATTTTGATGATATATACCATCCAATTATTTCAAAACAAATATGATGAAATTATTTAACTACAAAATCAATTAATTTTTTTTATTTTTTATTTTTAAAAATTTTATATCTATTCATAAAAACTTAAAAAATAAATGAATTAAATAAGCTCTAAGATGAGCCCAAATGAATCCGCTACACTGGTCCAATTTTTTGACTCCCCAGAGACAAGTCATCTTCAATTGCAAAACATATTAGTGTATTATATGATTATATCAATCACTGGTAAAAAATTATCAGGCCATTGGTTAATCGTTAAAAGTATTTCGTGAACATGATTATTCTGACATTATTGATTAATTACTTCGAGAACAGGTCTATTTTCTGCCTTATACCACAATCATTATTGTATATGTGGTGTGTGTATATATATATATAACACTCAATGTGTGCGCAATTCAAGTAATTAAAAATAATAAAAATTGAGAGGGTAATTTGTGTAGCCAAATTGGACCGAGCTAGTTGGAAGCGGCTTTAGGCCGAGCAAAGACTAGGCGGGTCAAAGATGTTTGACCAGACTAGTAAATGCCTATATTCTTGGACCTAGCTACCTCCTAGAAGCGGTCAATGCTTTAATCGAGCTACAAGGGAAGACAGTAAAACCTAACTGAAAGTGAATGTTTGACCGAGCTAGGCGAATAATCGCGCAATGTCAGCATGGTGGCATGTCGTGCAAACCTTGCATGGCAGTACGTATTGCACGGTCAAGTTAGTGACGAACAGAGTAAAGTAGTTCGACTACTCGGTAGAAAGCCGTGCAAAGAGTTGTGACATCTCACTTGGCTTGCAGTGAGAAGGATGTTAAAGGATAAGTATTATCCCTTAAGAATGTGATTCCTAAGATGACTTTACAAAGGAGAGTTAGAGTCCTACTAGGATAGTGCCATGCAGAATCTATAAAAGCTCAAACCAAACCCTAATATCAGATATTGCAATGATTATTCCCGAATTCACATAGCTTTTATCTTCTTAGTCTACTTGCTGACTTAGACATCAGAAGGGTTTCCAACACACATCTGTCGGCTAGCTCACGTTTGTGATTTCGTGTGTTACGACGACATTTGGAAAAGCGTAAACTTAATCAACAGGATTATATGAGTGAAAATTATTTCATGCTCGTACAATTGGCGTCATATGTGGGAAATTCTTAGAGAACTTACATTTTGATCAAGTTTTCCTTCAGTAAGCTTTAATAGCGCACAACAAAGATCTGCCGCATTCCGTCATTGATGGCCAGACGCCGAAAATAAACAGGAGGCGTGAGGATTTGCCTCCTGCTCCGCCCATGGCGGACTTGGACCCTTAACGATGAAACCCTCACATGGGCGTATGAGAAAAGCAGGGTTTGAGCCCTCGCTACTCTCGAAGCCTAGATGCACAAAGTTAACGAACAAATACGCAAATTCTGGAAGATCACATGAGGGAGCATGATGAGTTGATAAGGAGGATGGCGGTAGACATGGAGGCTTTGAAGCGCTAAGTGAGAGGCAAAGGCGTGGCAAGAGTGAAGATCCGCGAAGGACAAACGCGATCTATCATTCTGGAGATCAAGATGGATATGGCACACCAACACATTCTAGGAGCAGAAGCTTTAGGACAGGCGACTCTCATTCGAGGACTTCCAGAATTCACCACTCTAAGTCTGAGACGGCGAGGTCTGAAAGATCTTACACTGAGGGTAGTGTAGACACCCCATTTTTGACCGTCCTCAAGACTTGGACGTCACCGTTGGAACGCTCGGTAATTATCCATGATTGTGTTTGTTTTGAGTTCCCGGAGGTCCCGGCTGCGCGTCGTGCCTCAGGACCTCTCAACTGGCTTGTTCTGTGTTTGGTTTTACACCAAGACTTGTGTGTTTTTGCATTTAAGGGTAGGGGGAGGCTTGTTAGCCATCCCTGGAGACCACCGGCCCTTCCCTACCATCACCGGCACTCCCTTTTGGCCGTCGGCACTATTTTCTCAAACACTTAGGCCGGTCGGCACTTTATGTTGCCGACCGGCACTTTTTTGTGCCGGTGACTGTTTTGGCCGGCCGGCTTGCACCCTTTGAACCCCTGGGACATGGTGCATGCCAGCTGTGCCAGCTGGAATGCACCATCACATTCCCCCATGCACAGGTGTGGCCATTTTGCACCCTTTGCACCCTCTAAGCTTCTAGAAGCTTGCACCTTTGGCCAAGCTTCTTGGAGAAGCTTGGCCAGCTGTCTTGGCTTCTCCAAGAAGCCAAGACCCCTTTGCACCCCCCCTTGAACCTTTTTGTCTTGCTTAGCCATTAAGTCTTGGCTTTAGTTTGCCTATATAAGCTCATTTCATCTCCCTTGAGCTAGGGTTAGAATCTTTGAAGGCAAAAACCAGAGATATATCTCTATATCTCTGATATACATCCATATATATCTATATCTCCCTCTCTCTCATCCTTGGGTGTGTGTTTTAAGCCTAAAAGGTGTGTTTTACCTTACTTTTGCACCATTGCACACACCATTACACCTTAGCTCGAGATTGAGAGACTTAGAGGGTTGTTTGTTGAAGTTTTGGACTGACTTTGATCACTAGAGAGTGGCTGGACCACCTGTTCTTCAAGGGATCTTCAAGGGTAAACTCTTTACTTTAGTTTCCCCATTCTTGCAACTAGTTTCTACCCCTCTTGCTTTGTGTTTTGAGCTTTGTCTATAACTGAAAAAACTCTTGTTTTTACCTGCTCTTGAACCTTCATTAAGGTCATTTTGTGGTTTGAGTAAAGGCTCACCCTTTTAGGCTTTGTTTGGCCATTTTGGTGTCTTTTTGGTAAGGCTTTGTTTACTTGGTGTTTTTGGTCTTCTCACCACTGAAAACCAGTGGGTGTTCAGTGGTGAGGAAGGTGTTTCGAAGTCTCATATAGGGGAGGGACACCCCTCTCCCCTTTGTCCCTTGCTTGCCTTTGTTTTTGGCCAAAAAATAGCATGTGTGCATGGTTGGTTTTGGCTTCATTTCAGAGCATATTTGTGGTTAATATGATATGTTATGCCTCTATTTTAGGTTGGATTTATGGCCCTTAACATGCCTCTCATACTTGCTTTGTAATGCTTTACTTTGCTTGGAAGTGTGTCATGTCATTAGCCCACCATATCCTCATGTTTTGGCCTTGCATGTCATAGCATTTGATCTTGATTTGCCATGAAAAGGGGCTGTTAGCCACTGTTTTTGCCATGTTTGGCATGTTTGGTATTGTTGTCTTGCTTGTGGGCTTGTAAGCTTTGGGTGTGTGAGTCCTTAGCATGATTAGTCTACCTTAATCTTATGATTTGGCATCATTTTATATCACATTTCAGTCCCTAATCCATGCCCTCATGCTTGCATTCATTTCCTCTTTCATGCTTTGAAGGTGTGCCTTTCTATGCTTAGGAATAGGCTTAATGCATGCTTGTTTTGTTTGGGGCATTTTGGGGTTGCCATATAAGCGGATTTGGGTGTATTTTTGCATGCTAAGAAACTGCTTTTGGTTGGCCAACATGTGCCATGAGTGGTCATGTTAATGATAGTTAGATGCTCTCTTTGGTACCCTTGGTTTTGGGCCTATTTCCTTGCATGCTTGTATAGCATTTTGCTCATGTTTTGGGGCACTTTTTGCCACTGTTTTGGGGAGGTTTGAGGTCTCCCCCATGGTGGTTAAGGTCACCATTATATGCTTATTATATGCTTGTTGCATGCTTGGTTCATTAAGTGTTGTAGTAGGTTGGTCCCATTGCTTGGATGGTCCCTATAACTTGCATTACATTGGCATCTTGCATGCATGAGTTTCATACCTTTGTCATGATAGGTTGCATTGCATTGGGTATGCCTTACATCTTAGACCCATGTTGCATCATTTGAGCCATGTTACATGACATGCATTTCATTACTTGGTTTGGGGTGTCAAACCAAGTATGGGAAATGAGGGGTGTTTGTACCTCAAGTGACAAAACACACCTCAATTTCTATGTCACTAAGGCCCTTGATCTTGGCATGATAGGGACTTAGTTACCATTGTTGTGTTGCATGCATAATACCATTAAAATGCAACCTTGGTTCCTTAGGCCGTCATGCATCAATATCAATAATTGATGGCCTAGGAACCAAGGGCCATGTCTCTTTGAGTCCCCAAACATGATAGGAGGCAGTGGCTGTGCATACATATGCCTAAAAACCCATGCCATGTATTGCTGGTCTGCTGCTGCTGTCAAATTGTCCCCTGCAGGAACTTTCTGCCGACCGGCAGTATAATGTGCCGACCGGCACTATATTTTCAGCCGATAGCCTCCAGAGCAGCCGGTGGTCAATTTAAGCAGCCGGTGGTCATTTCCTCTAGCCGGTGGTGTACTGCAGTTCATTTGGAAGATGTCCTGGGACTTTGGCAGTTTTTCAGAAAGGCAGGGCAGTGGAAACAGAGGCAGCAGTGGTGCGGTATGGGCTTTCCGGGCGAGTCGGATTCGAGCATGCATCATTCGCACATCCCGGGCAGGGCTGGGGCCCTTTTCTTTTATGATTAATATTAATTTGATAATTAGAAATTTCTGTAATAATTTATTTATTCTGTATTCGGACTGTATTATTTTTGGACTGTATATTCTTTTGGTCCCTCCGTGTGAGGGCATAATTGTAATAAGTGTGTGTGGGTGTGTGTACGTCTTCCAACCCCCATCTCTTTCTTCCCTTTTATTTACCTGCTTATGATGGTAGATTAGGGCATATTTACATTAGCATACAGTATGATAGCATGCGTGCATCCATACATTTGTCTGACATGCACTGGACTTGGTACATCATACAAACTGCATTATATTTCAATTTCCAAATTGAATACTTGTTACTTGTAGCATTTCACATGCCATGTTTAGGATAGCCGAGCCTGCCTAGATTACATCTTTGCATGTGTTGCATTAGACATTTCAGTATGCTTTGGTCCATGCATGGATTTCTAATGAGCTTCTGTTTTGGCACGGAGTACTAGGTAAGCTTTTTATGCTTTAGCATATCGCATGCGTGTGAATGTTGTCATAATAGCATGATTACCATGAGGCTAGCTGCTTATGTGATATAACTGCTTGAATGCCTGTGGGTGGAGGTTGGATTGCTTGAGTTGGAAAAACTCGTTGAAATCCGTGTTTTAGCCTACTTGCGAGTAGCAAATTCCAAAGCCTTTCCAAAACGAACGGATATGCAATGCTTATTTCCAAATTAGGCAATCTAGTCTATACTTGTTTGCTGTACGCATAACATAGTAATTCTAGGCTAATAACCGGAATAAGAACACATAACGTTTTCAAAATCGGATATCACGGTTAGTAGAGGCCGGTCTTCGGACCGGGCGAAAGGGGGTGCTCATAGCTGACCTTCCCCGATCGTACCCAAGCTCCCGAGCCAAGACATTTGGTGATGACGGACACGTGGCCTTCGGCACCGAGTCAGGGTTTCCTAAATTCCCCCATTAAAAAAATATTTAGGTGGCGACTCTGTAATCTGGCAAAGCAGTCCATGTTTGGCACTACTTTTCAAAAAAACTGTTTTTCTTCAAAACGATTTGCCAGAGTTGGACTCTTTGGTTCAAGATTTAGAACCGCAACACAAATCGAGTCCGAACTGTAGCGAGGTCCCCCGCGGCCATGTTACAGGTAGCAACTATTGACCCTTGCACACTAATCAAACATTTTCGCGATACACTGAGTTGCCTAGATCGAAAGATTTGCGGATTGTTTTGGAGGAGAGGGCACGAAGAAGAGAAGTTTCCTAGGCACAGGACCCCCAAAGGGTATCTGCTTTGCAGCGATTGGCTCCTAGGATGCATGGAAGCGTCCAGGTTGCAATACCAATGTCGTACCTTGCTTTGTCGAAAAGACTGTAGAGTTCGTTGTTCATATCAGCAATAGAGAACGCGTATCTGCTTATGGGTTTTAACCAGCCCAAGTTCACGATTTATGATGAAAAATCAAATCCTTACATGCACCTTAGCCACTTTCGACAAGTAATGGCTATTCACAGGCAAAACGACGCTTTGATGTGCATTTTGTTTCCATCAAGCCTTAGGGATCTAGTGACTTGGTTTGAGAGGTTGCAAGAAGGTAACATCGTGTCCTGGGTGCAACTTGCAGAAGCGTTTGTTACCAGGTTCAAAATAAATACCAAAATGCCAAGGTTGGTCTATTGCTCGCCATCGACATGGGCGAGAAAGAGACCTTGAAGTCATACAATAACAAATACTGGGAGACATTCAACCAAATAGGCGAGTGCCCCACCAACCTAGCTATTGCCCAGTACAAGCGCAGGTTATCGGTTGGGCACAGGTTGAGGGATTCCATGACCATGACACCACTTTTTACCATGGAAACCTTGATAGAAAGAGTCCACCAGCACATCAGAGTGAAGGAGGATGGTGATCGCGCAAAAAGCAAAGTCCAACACAACAGTGATGTCGAACAAAAAACTTCAGCCAATGTTAACATAGTTAGTAAGAAATGAAGGTCGAACTACAGTAACAGCAACGACCCTTCCCAGAGTAGTAAAAAGAACAAGGCAAGAAAACTGAAAGTCCGCACGGCCATCACGACAGTTTTCAAAAAGCCCATCTACTGCATCCTTAGCGAGATACACGATGAACGCTTTGTTCGGCGGCCTGCCAAATTAGAGGAAGCACAGAGGGGTTATGATGTGAGATACCGATGCTCCTTCCATGATGAAGTTGGGCACTGAACTGAGGATTGCACGTTGTTGAAGCAGTATTTAGTTTAACTAGTGGTGGCATGCCATCTAGATTGTTATATTGAGGGGGGAGCTCAGCCAGCCCCTCAAAACAAAAATATGTTGGATGGAATGCCTATAGATGGTCCGCTTAAGGCATGATCAATGTGATCCATGGAATCATTAAGCCTGAACGAGTTTACAAGCTTAGAAGAATAATAAAAAATAAAAAAAAAAACAAAGGGCAGAACACATGAGGGAGGTGTTAAACGTTCAACCAATCTTGAAGAAAGGGAAGACAAAGGTGAAGAACGTGATTTATTTCTCTAATAGAGACCTAGCAAGGTTACAGAACCCCCACAACGACGTGCTGGTGGTTACTTTGCACGTCAAGAACTTTGACATCAAGAGGATCCTGATCGATCATGGGAGTTCATGTGAGATCATGTACTATGAAACTTTTAAACAATTAAAATTGGATGATAGAGACTAGACACCTACCACATCTCCCTTGGTAGGTTTCAACTCAATGCCAAAATGACTAGTTGGCCATATTATTCTACCGGTCAAAGCTGGCTCAATGGTCAAACAAGTGGAGTTCTAGGTTTTGAAAGTCCCATCCACTTACAACATCATTTTTAGAAGAGCATGGTTGCATGTCATGTGAGCTGTAGCATCAACTTACCATCAAGTAATGCGGTTCCTAAACGAAGTCGAAGTGATCGAGGAGGCCTTGGGAGACCAAATCATGTCCAAGCAATGCTTCGTGATAGTGAACAGTAGTCGCTATGCTAAAGGATTTGTACAAATGATCAAAGAACCAGAGAACAATGAGATGTTCGAAAATGTCGGTAAGGCGGCTGAACAGAAGGCCGTAGAGGAGTTGGTGGGAGTAAGGATTGATAAGAGCGATCCAGAGAAGTTCTTTTTGCTTGGCTCATCTTTGTCCATCACTGAGAGAAATGAGATAATGGATTTTTTGATATCCAATCTCGAAGTGTTTGCTTGGACGCCATATGACATACTTGACATTGATCTAAACTTCATCTGCCACCAACTCAATGTCAACCTTACCGCCATACCAGTTATAAAAAGGACTCGCAGATTGACTTTACACCACACCGAAGTAGTGGCCGAAGAGGTGGGGACTGTTGTAAGCAGGGGCAATCAGAGAAGTCCATTATCCAAAATGGATATCAAACACCATGGTGGTATCAAAGAAGAACAGCAAGTGGCGTGTTTGTGTAGACTACAAAATGGTCAACAAGGTATGTCTAAAGGATAGCTTTCATTTGCCAATGATTGATCAACTGGTGGACCTAACTGCAAGACACAATTGACTTAGCTTTCTAGATGCATATCGTGGATATGATCAAATCACTATGTATGAACCAGACCAGGAGATCACATCCTCCACAACTCTAAGAGGAATGTATTGGTATAAAGTCATACCCTTTGGCCTAAAAAATGCAGGGGCAACATTTTAACGTATGGTCACTAAGATGTTTGCGCCATTGTTAGGCAAAATGATGAAAGCTTACATCAACGACATGGTGATCAAGAGCAAGGATGAGTCAAACCAGAGATTTTCAAAATCTTAAAGACTCACAAGCTGCGGCTAAATACGTCTAACTGTGCATTTGGTGTGGGATTATGCAAATTTCTAAACTTCTTAGTGACCAACCGTGAAATAGAAGCAAATCCTTCCCAAATCAAGGTCATTCAAGAGCTTGAAAGGCCAAACACTATAAAAGAGTTGTAGTATTTGACAAGGTTAACTGCCGCACTGAACAGGTTCATAAGTCGGTTGTCAGACCGGTGCAGACCATTCTTCTAGGAGTGTAAGTTCGAGTAGGACAAGAGTGTGATCGAGCTCTGGAAAGCTTGAAGAAGTACTTGTCTTCTCCACCACTTTTAGCGACCCCAATACTTAGAGAAGAGTTATACCTATACCTGGTAGTCTCCTAACATGTTATTAGTGCGATACTGGTGTGCACAGAGGGAATACAACACTTGCCCATTTTTTATGTGAGCAAGACAATGTTGGGTGTCGAAATGAGATACTTGCCGCTAGAGAAGCTTGCCCTAGCCTTAAAGATGGCATCCAAGAAGTTGCCGCATTACTTCCACGTGTAGACTGTTGTGGTGTTGATCGCATTTTCTTTAAAGGCTCTATTTAAAAGGGCAGACTTTTCTGGAAGGATACTAAAGTGGGCAGTGAAATTGAGACAGCTTGACGTCAAGTTCCAACCTAGAACAATAATAAAGGCTCAAGCATTAGCAGATTTTATGGTGCAGTTCGTTTTAGGAAGTCATTCTGTTTGCTCGGTTGACCTAACTAAGGAAACCGAACAAAAGGGGTATGTACCGCGGGAATAACGCAACCCCCACTACCCAGCGACAAGTTGACTTACCACCTCAAGTAAAGGAACCGCGCAATGTGCCTTTGAGTCTGGCAGTGGTTGCAAGGCCCACTAAGGTCAATGATACATTGTAAGGGGATGATGAAGTAAGCCACACAATGACAAGCACGATTTGCGATGATGTGCCTGAAAGGGAAATGTAGGGCAACCGATTAAAGAAATTGATGAACAAATTGAGGACAAAGACTTGGAAGAAATAATCAAAGTTCCAAACCTCAAGACATCTTTAGACCTATCTACTTATTGGAAGTTGTTTGTGGGAAAGATATGGAAGCTTTTCTTAGATGGAGCTTCCAATAGACATGGAGCTGGACTGGAAATAGTCCTTATTTCACCAGATGACCTAACTATTAAACATGCAATTAGACTTGGATTTTTAGCGTCCAATAATGAAACGGAGTACGAAACCCTCTTGGCCTGTTTAAAATCTGTCTTCCAGATGAAGGCTACTGAGCTAATGGTGTATAACAACTCCTAATTAGTGGTAAACGGAATATTGGGCAAGTACGAAACGAAGGACGACATGATGGCCAAGTATTAGGAGCTGGTCAGAACAAAAATCAAGAAGTATGAAGTGGTCAGGATAGAACAAATCGGCCGAAATGAAAATAGCAAGACAGATGAGTTAGCTGATTTTGCATCAATGTCAGACACTTCTATTCCAAACCCTTTACTTATTGACTTCTTACCAAGGTCAAGTATTGAGAAACCTAAAACGACAGAGGTACTGTTCTCCGACCTAGGACTTTCTTAGATGGACCCTATCATCACCTTCTTAAAAGACATGATTTGTGACACTTTTATTTCTGGGTCCACTCGAGCGTCAAATGACGCGCTCGAGTAGAAAATCTTAACTCTCAGTATCTTTTGAGTTTGCAGGCGGGACGCTTGAGCGCAAGAAGTGACACTTGTGCGGAGAATGTTGGCTCCTAGTTGTTCTCCTATAGTACTGTAAAACTTCTGGGACTTGTCATTTTACGCTCGAGCGGGTCTCTTAGTTTGTGTCTTATGCTCGAGCGGGAAATGTGGCGCTCAAGTGGATTGCGCGAATTCAGCAACTTTAAAAAACGTGATTCTAGATCTTTCCTTACATTTTTCATTTCTACCTTCCCTTTCCTCCACTCTTTTTCGAAAACCCTAGTTTCTCACTCTAAAATACCTTTCATTCCACTAAGATTTGGCTTAGATCATCTAGCAAAAAGTGAAGAACACTTGGAGATCTTACTTTTTCGGCGATTGGATCTTGATTTTGCGAAGGATTCTTCTAGGGCTTCATTTTCTTCCTACTTGTAGAGGTAGGGTTACTTTTACCCTAGTATTTCTTTACTTTGAATGGATTTCATGGTGTGGTTGCGATTTATGAGCTAATTTGAGAATATTGTTGAATTATTCCCATGTTCTACATAAGAAACCATTTTATTTGACTCTTGTTTGAAATTTCTTTATACTCTCCTCGCAAAACATGTATTTAAATATTGTTGAAACCCATTTCTATGATAAACAAGACAAACCCCCAAATTTGGTAAAACCTTAAACTTTTAATTTTAGTTGAAAACCCCAAATTGAATGGAATTTCCTTTAACTGATGGAATGTTGTGAATAATAAAGAAGTGAAAGATGTGGAAATTGTTACGGTAAATGAATTGAGGCTTGGATATTATTTTCCTTAAAATGTGGTGTTGTATTCCATTCTTTGGCAATGTTGGATGCTTGTTGATTGAAATAAAATGTGATTGAATTGTTGATTGTGCATGAGTCTGGGTAAGAGTTAATTTTGAAAGTATGGTGTTGTGTTGGTACCTACGCAGGGAGTTTAAAAGGTGCCCAAATGCCTTGTCTAGGCTTATCGCTCGATGAATGTGGGAAAAATGGTTTTTGGGTGTCCATACAGTCCCGCCGTATAATAGCCGGCGAAAGTGAAAAAATGGATGGTTTTCGTTCGGTGCCTACTCCCTGCCGTATAATAGCCGGCAAATGTGGTGGTGGTTTTTAAACAAAAGCAAAGGGTGTTTTGAATTGGACTCTTACAGGCAGACTCATGGTTTGTCTTCTATGGTTGTGATTGTTTGATTGTGGTGCTTGATGACATGAATTATGTGGTGCCTGAAGATATGAATTATAACTATTACACTTGGGTTATTATGTATCGCTATGATTGATTAAGACTATATGTGAAGATAAATTTCCTTGTTTGTGTGGTCACAAAGGTACCATAATCTTATTCTATAGATTAAGTACTTGGTTAAATGTATTCCTACTGAGCATATAGCTCAACCCTATGTTATCTTTCAGGAATTGATGGAGCACCACCCCCTTGATGGATGGGATCCAGCTATAGCTCTTTTTGGGAAGAAGTTGACTCAAGTGTATTTTGATATTTTGAATTGGGACTTTTGTAACAAGACTATCAAGTTATTTTGTCGTTATTGTACGCCCTAGAGGCTTATAAGTTGTAAGGCCATCTTGTTCATTGCACTGGCATGTGAATCCTGAATCTTGTGAGATTGTACATGGTTAGTTGTAATCCTTTAACTTTTAGTTCAATGAAAAAGATGACTTTTAAGTATATTCTTGTGTTTATCTTGGCCTTTCCTTGTGAGAAATTCCAGGGCGTTACAGGATTTTACCAGACGACAAGAAGGAGGCAAACAAAATTCGAGCAAAGTCACAGCGGTTTTTGCTTTCCCCATCTCTGCTGCTGTATAAAAAGTTTTTCCCTAGGCCATGCTTGAAGTGTGTCCACTCTAGTAAGGTTGAGGCCTTTTTGTTCAAAATTCATGAAGAAATATATGGAAGTCATCAAGGGGGAGAGGTCATTGGCTTACCAAGCTATCACGCAAGGATATTGGTGGCCATGCATATAGGCAGATGCAAAGAAGTATGTCAAAAAGTGTGAAAAGTGCCAAAATTTTGCACATCAAATCCACCAACTGGCCAGAGAACTCTTACCTTTGACCAATCCTTGACCTTTTGCAATGTGGAGTTTAGACATAGTGGGACTACTCCCAACCGCGCCAGGTAACATGAAGTTTTTCATTGCGGCAACTAACTATTTCACAAAGTGGGTTAAAGTAGAGGCACTAGTATCCATCAAGGAGAAAAGCGTCAAAAAGTTTATCTGGTAGAACATCATCACTCGGTTTAGAATTCCAAAGGCTTTGATATCAGAAAATGGCACTCAGTTAGATGGAAGGATATTCAGAAGCTTCTGTGAAGAGCACAAGATAGAGTTCTACAACTCCATACCAGCTTACCTACAAGCCAACGGTCAGGCCAAAGCATTGAACAAAGTGATCATGGATGGCTTGAAGAAAAGGTTAGAAAAGGCAAAAGGAAAGTAAGTTGAAGAACTCTTCTACGTTTTACGGGCTTAACGAACAACCCCAAGGCGCTCAATCGGGGAAACGCCGTTTTCCTTAGCTTATGGCATGGAGGCTGTCATCCCCTTAGAGATTGGTCTTCCCACTATCAGAAGCGAGAACTTTGACCTAGACTTAAATGGAGAGGCAATAACCTTGAAACTCGACCCTGCAGAAGAACGAAGGGAGAGAGCTCTGATCCACATTACGTCATATCAACAAGAGCTATCCAAGAAGTATAATAAGACAGTGAATCCAAGGCAATTCAAGATAGGAGATTGGGTTCTACGCAAAGTCATGGGGAATACTTTGGTGCTTGGTGATGGCAAATTGGGACCTAATTAGGAGGGACCATACAAAGTAGTGGGGTTGGCAGGAAAGGAAGCTTACCACTTAGAAGACATCGATGGCCGAGCTGTGCCAAGATGGTAGAATACAGCCAATCTCAAGTTGTTTTACTTTTAGCCCTTTCTTACTTGTAATTTTTTCTTTCTTTCTTTTAGTTTGGCATTAATAAAACAAGTAGACAATTTTTTCAAACTTTGCCTTGGTGTAGTTTTACTATATGATTGTAACACATCGGTCTGAACTTTTTGGAAATCTTGATCGAGCTAGCTAGCTCGATAAAGTGGGTTGGCAGCATTGACCAACTCTGGAAAATCTTTGCTCGTCTAGTTAGCTCAGCAAAAGGGGTTGGCAGGATTGACCAACTCTTTGGAAAATCTTTTCCCAACTGATTAGCTCGGCAAAGTAGGTTGGCAGGGGTTGGTAGGATTGACCAACTCTTTGGAAAATCTTTGCTCGATTGGTTAGCTCGGCAAAGTGGGTTGGCAGGATTGACCAAGTCTTTGGAAAACCTTTGCCTAGCTAGTTAGCTCAGCAAAGTAGGTTGGTAGGATTTACCAGCTTCTTAGAAAATCTTTGCCCGACTGATTAGCTCAACAAAAGGGGTTTGCAAGATTGACCAACTCTTTGGAAAATCTTAGCCCGATTGGTTAGCTCGGCAAAGTGGGTTGGTAGGATTGACCAACTCTTGGAAAAATATTTGCTCAGCTGGTTAGCTCGACAAAGTAGGCTAGTAGGATTGACTAACTTTTTAGAAATCATTGACCGAGTTGGTTAGCTCGGCAAAGTGGGTTGGTAGGATTAACCAACCCTGGAAAATCTTTGACCAATCTAGTTAGCTCGGCAAAGCAGATTGGCAGGATTGACTAATTTTGGAAAATCTTCAACCGAGCTAGTTAGCTCGGTAAAGTAAGCATTCAAGTATGAGTGATAAAGCAAAGCAAACCAGGTAAGCATTTCAAAGGAAAGTCATTAAAAAAAGGGGGTAGACAACCCGATTACATTGGAAAAGAAAAGGAAAGAAGAAAAGAAAAAAAGAAAACAAAAAGCTAAGTCATATCACAAGATCCTCGTGTTCAACCGAGTCACTAGGTTCGCCTTGAGTCAGCACGACACTAGTACCATCTTCAACAGTCAAATCGGCGATATCCTCTTCAGTGGCGATGCTCAGTTAAGTTTGGCTGGCAATCTCCTGCTGAGCTGAAACACCTGCCTGCTGTGCTAGATCAGTGGCTGGCAAGGCTGGAGTGGCGTTAACCGCTAGGCTATCATCTTCATCCACTTCCAACAATTTTTGTTGAATGGCTTTGGCATACGTTGCCATATAACTTGGAATAAAATGAAGAGGTGGGTTCATGAAGACCTCTGAATTAGTGGCCTGGCTGAGCTTTTCTGCTGCCGCCTTCACTTGAAGAAGATGTCCTTAGGGGCATCGCATTGTTGAACGTAAGCCTTTTCGCCGTCAGCATAACCTCGGTCATCAGCGTCTTCCACTTGTTTTAGTTCGCGCAAGTATCTATTCTTCTTGTTCGCCAAGGATTTCTGTTTACTTTTGTTGATTATGCAAAATTGCTCAGCCAGGTGGTCCCACTTGGTACTTATCTCGGCTAGCTATGCCCTCAGTTCTTTCAGCTCGACGTCCTTTACGTTACTATCAACAATGGCTTCTTTTTTAGTCTTCCTCAAGTCCAACACACACTGATGTGCCACTTAACTTTTTAACACGGCCTGCAAAACACATTGGATGTTAAATAACCGAGCAAATAGTTAGAAGAATAAAAAAAATAAATAAAGAATTATAACTCACAAGAACCAAAGACTTAGTGGCTGACCTGATGGCTTTCAGGTCGGTGAGCTGCTCATGCCTCTCCATGTTGGCAGGAAGGCAAAGACTCTTAGCCAGGTTGAAGGTCAATTGGTGGTCCTTGTCAACGCAAACCAAGTCTGATGTGGTCACAGCTCGGCCCTTGTAAGTTAAGACCGGTGCCCACACCGGGGGAGATGAGGGATTAGCCCACTCGGTCCGGCTATCCAACTTGAACTGCTTGGCAGTTTGCTGCTCGAACTCTTCATCATCCACCAGGCGCTGCTTGGTGGGCACGATTCAGGCCTTTTTGTTGGGCCAAGACAAAAAAGCCCTGGTTGTTAGTTGGGCAACGACAGCCGCCTTCCTTTGTTCAGCAGACTGCTGTTTGGTCTTAGCACCTGTAGGTACTGAAGAAGCTTGTTCGGCGATGAGGGCCTTGAGTGCTCTTCTCCTAGCCATATCTTGTTCTTTAGTTAAAAGAATGAGGTTGATTTCAGGCAAAGTTGGATCAGGTTCTAGCGAAGGCTCTGAGAGGAAGTCTGTAACCCTCACTTTTTTTTTTTTCTATTTACCGCTATATTGGTAGTTTGGTTCAAAGTTGAGAAGGTCACTCCAATCTCTATTTCGGTATCTTGCGTAGAGAGCGTCCTGGTTTACATAGGCATATATCTCATTCAAAGTGTTCAAATTTGTCAAGGAAAATGCAAGTGTTAGCTCGGTAAAATCAATACAAGTTCTGTATATGATATCTCGAATCCTTTTAAAGCAAATCGAGTGCATTAATCGGTAAATTCTATCTCATGTGTTGTCTTCGGCATCATTGAACCTTTTGAGTTTTGTATGGTTATCCATTATTTCTTAAGATTATTCTAGTAGGTATATTTTGTGAGTACTGAGATCTTCTTGTACTTTTTGGCATCGGAGTGAAACTGGGGAGGTAGGTTATGTTTTGAGGATGCTTTGTCTCACTTCAAGTTGAGACCGCTCGAGCGGTCTTTTGGCTTCTTGAGCGGTTAAATCGACCTTCTAGTATCTTGTTTTGCAGTCTGAACTTATGAGAGCAAGTGTTCTTGGCTCGAGCGAAACTTTCATCACTCAAGCGATCTTTTACAAAAGCGAGTGGAGATTCTGGGAGTTGGTATTTTTTGCTCGAGCACAGGTTTGGTCACTTGAGCATTTTATCCCACAATCTGCTCTAAAAATTATGTCAAATCACTTCAAAAGTTGAGCCTTACACACTTTTCACTTCACATTCTCTCTCTACATTAACTCTCACTCTTTTTTCTCTCATCTCTCTCTAGAAACCCTTTACCCACTTCATTTACTTCCTTGATCTCTCTCTAACCATTTAGTTTTTGACCATAGTGTCTTCTTTAATTTTGGAGAGCTCATCAAGGGCTACGTTGTGTGCGGTGGAGATTAGATTTTGACACCGTTGATTTTGAAGCTTTTCATCTTTTCTTCTCAAGTCTTGAGGTAGGGAGTTCTTTGAGTTATATATATGATTTTAGCATGTCTATTCCTCCCTTTTATGATCTCGGAAGTGTGGTGTGGATTTTGTAATGTTGGTTGTAAATATTCATCAAAAAGACTTTCCTTGTGAGGATGTAAAAATTAGAAATGTGTTTTGAGACTCTTGAGAACATTTAGTGAAAGGAATCTATGAAAGAATGAAAGAAAAAACCTCTTTGGTTCAAACCCTAATTTTGAAGAAATTGTGGAAAAGTAGATTTTATGAAATATTTATGAAATTAGTGTTAAATTTCTCATGAAATCGATAGAAATTCCTTATATTGATGGTGTCATTGAGATATCTATGGGTTAAATAATTGTTGTCATTGGAACATGTTATGGCCTTGAAATGGTATATGTTGGAATGTGAATGGAATAGTGATTGTGAACATAAAAGGATATAAATGTCACATGGATTATATTTTGTTATTTTGTTATTTATTTATTTATTTTTTGAGAATCAGTGAACAATAGAAGTTTACTTTGAATAAATGTTGAAATTTATGGAGATATGGTACAAATGAGATACTTGTGGATAATCACCTCTCATTTCACGCATTTGCATCATTTTAGGTATTGTTCAATTATAGCTATGCTTTGGAAACTAATGCATTGTTTTGAGAAAACAATTATTGTTATGAAAACATTTTGGGATAAATACATTTAGTAAGAATGGATAGGGGGTGTAATTGGTATTGTTTAAGTTGGCATGAATGTCCAGTGTGAAAGACTAAAAACAAGCGCGAAAAAGGTACCACGTGCCTTCCAGTTAGAGGCCAGTAAAGTGGGGAATTGGTATTGCTTGTCATGTCTACTTGCATACCTGAGTCTTATTTACCACCCCATTGTCTAAATCTGAATTCATGAAGGAAATGAATATTTGAACGGAACATTTCATGTATTTTCAAAAGAAATGGAAAACTTTGATATTTAAGCATTGCATGGCATTGCATTCATGTATATGAGGTTGCTTAAACATATATATTTTGTTAAGATATCTCTATTGGGCTTTGTGCTCACCCCTAGTGGACTTGTGCAAGAAAGAAGGCGGCGATCCCGCCTAGTTGAAGGTGTGGAGTGTTTGAAAAGGGCTAAAGGCTCTTCTTCTTGTGAATCTTTGGCAAGCATAAGGCTTAATATGTTTGAGTTTGATAAGCTTTTGTGTAACTAGGCTTAAGTCTTGGAAGTTACAGCATTTGGGCTTATGTTTTGTAATTATTCCTCATTATTATTGTTGCACATGCTATAGATTCACCCTTTTAGGAGATTGAATATATATTGCATGTGAACACTTTTGTATACTTCTTCTATGAAATGAAATACTAATTGAGGAAGTTGGTTGGTCGAGAAAGGATCGTGTATTGGGTATCTTTATCATGTCTAATTTATTGCTTAAAATTTTCGGGGGTGTTACTGTGCATGAGGAAAGAAAACTGTGCTATTAAGGAAAAAGAAGACCTTGCTATTCATACCGGCTGATCACTTCTTATGATTTATGTACCATCTCGGTATTGGAGTCTCAACATCTTCATAGTTGCCAAAGACCGATAAGAAAGTTCTTTTGATAATCTTCTCATGGCCTCTTTTCACTTTTAAGTAATAGCAACAGTCATTTTTTGTCTGGCCGAGTGAATATTGGTGGAATAGCTCGACTAGGCCTAAATTGAGGCCTAGGCAATGGTTAAGCTCGGCTATGCCATTTATTATTCAGTATGTATTTGTGGAAAGTTATGTGGGGCAAAGTCTTGTTTGCTTAAGGAATTCACATAAAAGGGGTTGGACTGGGAAACATAGTCCGCCCTCAACTATGGATAGCACGGTGAAAGAGCAAAACCCTGTTCAGTCCCAAGGCAATGTGTCTAGCTCGGCTAGTTTGAAATGAACGTCGTTTGGGATATCGTAGTCCTTACAGAATTCGGATATGGCACTATAGCTGGTTTTTTGCGCTCTTCGAAGGGGCTTAGTCTTCTCGGGTACGATAGCCCTACAGTTCGGACTCTCTGTGGTTCTGAATCTGGTTTCACAAGTGCAATGTGAAACAAAAAAACACAAATGAGAGTCCAAATCTGGCAAATCTTAGAAAATTGATTATTCATTAGAGATGCCAAAAATGGACTGCATTGCCAGATTTCAAAGTCACCACCTAAATATTTTTGAAAAATTTAGGAAACCCGTGATTTGTGCCAAAGGCCACTTGTCTATCATAACCAAAGTGTCTTGGCTTGAGAACTTAGGTATGAGAGGGGAAGATCATGAATTGAGCACCCTACTCACCCATTCAAAAATCGGCCTCTATTAATCATGATGTGATTTTTATGTACATTATATGCTCTTGTTCCGATTAATAATGCTAACTTACTATGTGAGGTACACAAATATAGACTATGTCACCCATTTTGGAATGCTTTAATTTTATGTTTGTTTGAAAAGAGTTTTGAATGTGTTACGTGAAAAGCAAGCTCATATGTACATTCATCAAAGTCGTTCCAACTTAAGCAAAATAGCCTTCATCTACAGGCATCCAAACAGTTATTTCAAATAAGCACTTAGCCTCACGGTAGTATTGATATGGCAACACAAACACACATACAATATGCTAAAGCAACAAATGTTCACCTAGTACTCAACCGAGGAAAGCCAATGAAAATAAAATAATTAGAAAAAAATGCATGCTCTTAATGTGAAAAGTGACTAATGCAACACATACAAAATGCAACTACTAGGTTCGGCTTATTTATCATGTCATATGGATTAACTCAAAGTATGTGGTAATGCACGTATTCAATTAAGTAGGAAAATAACGATGATATTAGAATGATGAACCGAACTCAATGCATGCAAAAATGGATATAAAGCATGATAATGATATGAAACTAAAAACATGATACTATATGCAACCACGGTAAGCATGTAAATAAAAGGAAGAAAGAAATGGGGGTTGGAAGACATACAAATATTACAAATTTGCCCTCACACAAGAAGGTCCGAATGAACGTCCTACTTAACTAATTATTACAAACCCGAATGAATGAACTAATTAATTAATTACTAACTAATTATTATAAGTATCAATTAATTAATTACATGAACTACTTAATTACAAACACAAATGAATTGGCTAACTAATTTAATACAAAAGTATGAATTGAAGTAGCTAAATTAAAGGGATCAAATGAGAGACGATAAATCATGTGGACATGGGCAAGAATGTCCTTTGGAAACTCCTCTGTTTGCTACCAGAATCTGCTTTGTTTGTAGTCAGAAAATTATTCTGTTTTGGCCTCAAATTCTGCTCTTTTCTGCTATAAAAATGCCACTACTTGTACAAAATGGGTGGCCGGTTGGCCTTGAGAAGTGGTCAGTCGTACAGAATGATGGTCGGCCAGCCACTATTGCTAGGGAAGACCCTGATGCAACAGAGCAAAAACATAGTGTTTCTAGGAGATGTTTATCTTCTCTGCCCTTCTCTATCATGAAGATTAAGAGAGGAGTAGATTCGATTCTTAAATCATCAATTATTGCAAATTTGTTGCGTGATGATCTTAGAAATGATAGGATAAGAGCTCAATAAAATGAAACAAAAGACAAACAACACCTCCTTCCTATCATGGAGTTACCTCAAGGGAGGGGGTAGACTTGCTTCATGAATCATCAAACATCACTGAAATAGTATGTGATGACTCAAGACACAATAGGTTTAGTATAATGCCCGACTGAATCTAACCAAATTTTATTATCTTTCTACCTCTTTTAACTCCAATTTTATTAGCCCTTTTTACTTTACCTTTCCGTTTTCTTATCTTTTCTTCTTTTTTGTCCAAAGGTGATGAATTTGTCCACTAAGTCCAAAGAAATAAAGAATAGCAAGCATAACTTGGCCAGAGAAATGAACTCTTCAAGCCCTTTTCTATGGGGGAAATTATAAAGGAAGAATCAAACTTATTTACAAACGATAATGAATTCCGAGTCAAACTCGAAATAAACAATAATGACTCCAAATCCAAACTTGATAATATGCTATAATGACTCTTTTCTTTATGATTTTCAAGGGTCTAAATGGAAAATTAGTCCCTTAGAAGTAAATGCACCAATGATAAAGGGAGATATCAAACAAGAGATTGTGTTTGGCATAAGAGAGATATAATTCCCTGGTAATGAACCTTCAAAGAGATTAAACCATTTAGCATGAGAGGTCTCTTTCTTATGCCTTGAGCAGCAATCTTTTGTTTGATACAACTCTTAATCAAAAGAAACAAAGAAATAAAGGAGGTTGTAGATTATGAATGAAAAGATGGATGATTACAATGACATGAATATGTACATGAAAGCTATATAAAAAATAAAAAATAAATAAAAATAAAAGACTATTAACTCAAATGGATTGGAAGCTATGGCCAATACACCAAATCCACGAGGACTTACAACAACACAAGTGTAATATTCAAAGCATAAATTAAATAAACACTTAAAACAGCCCCTAAACTCCAAAAAAATAGTGGCTAAAACCAAAGAAACAAAGTAGAAAAAGGCAAAGCAACAAGTTATGGATCAAGGTCTAAGGAAGGGTGGCTAACCTCTCATCTTTTTGTGACTTTAAATCATATTTTTTAACTTAAAATAGCTTTGAAATCAATATGAAAATACAAGAAAAAGATGGAGAAAAGATGGTTAAAGAGTTCAAAGATTACCCTTTTAAAAAGAGGAAGAGTTTCCTAGTTGGCAAACTACAAGCTTAACACTCTCAAAGGTCTGAAATTATGTTCAAGAATCTCAGCAAAAAACTTCAAGTTTAAGCTTATAAGGTGTATGTATAGTGCATGTATATTGCAAGAGGGCAGAGAAAATGTGTTGGACAAACTATAGCTCTTGGAGGATTTTTTCTAAACCCAAACCTTGGAGGGGGGCTTGTATTTATAGAAAAACACCATCTCATATCGGAAATATTTGTAAAGAGACAACTAGTGCAAGGCATGCATATGGGGATAGTTGGTTGTTGCAAAATATCTGTCTACGCTAAACATGGCCGGCCAGCCAATTAATTGCACAACCTGCTCATTAATTGGCAAGCCAACCAATTATTTTGGCCCTACTGCTCAATGAGTGGTCGGGCTAAAAACAGGGTTTTGGTCCAAATGAGGTCGAAGGCTTGGGTTTGAAGCTCGAAACTGAATTCTTTTGCTGAATATTTGAACAATTTGCATAAAGTAACTTTTCATCATCGAGTGTTCAGAGTGAGGCGCCCAAGTCTTAAGGGCAGTTAAAATGGGGTGTCTATAGGCACCTAGGGAGCTAACCAGAAAGCGGTACTTCTCCGTGGAAATTTTTCTAAAATTAATAATTTAAAGGTTTGTTTGGCTTTTTAGCGCGGCCACAAGTTGGTGTGTGTTTGCTCGGTCGAATGGCTTCACTAAGGGGCAATTGTAAAGGTGTGCCTGACAAGTCCTAGTTGAATCTGCACGGTAAAAAATGAATTGTGTTATGCCCAACTGATTGACAGAGCTAAAACAACAGTGTAAATTAAGTATATAGTGTAATGAAGCTCCAAGCAGGCTGCTCGGTTGAGAGAGCACCCGAATATTGCTCTTAGCTCGATCATTGAGTTGGGGTGTTGAGCTATGGTGTAGACACCCCATTTTTGACCGACTTTAAGACTCAGACGTCATCAATTGAGCGCTTGGTGATTGTGCATGTTGTGCTTGTTCTGAGGTTTCAGAGTTTTTGGCTGAGAGCCTTGCCTCTGAACTCTTTGTGCTTTGGCTCGGTTTGTGGACCGAATCTTGTTTTCTCTTCCCGGAGGGAGGGAGAGGTCTTGCAGACCATCTCTTTGTGGTCGTAGACCACTTTTTGTGGTCGTAGGCCACTTTTCCCGTTTGGAGACTAGTTTTCGATTTTTGGAGCCTTCGGCCGTGCGCCTTCTCTCGGGACCGCTTAACGTTCTCCGTTTGGCGTGGTTTTTGAACCATGTCTTGTTGCCTCTGCTTAGAGGAACACTGTGGTCCAGGAGACCACTTTTGTGGTCGTATACCACTTTTGATGCCAGTGGACTAGTTTTCGAGGCTTTCGACTACGCGCTTTGTCTCCCGATCTCTCGTCTTGCATCCGTTTTGGTTTTTTTTTGGTACAAACATTGTTTTCCTTGTTTGGAAGGTGGTACAAGGGTGGGAGACCAGTTTTTCCGCTTGGAGACCACTTTTCCTCTTGCCAGCCAGTTTTCTGGTCGGATAACTGGCTTTCTTGGTCTTTGGGCCACCTTTTCTGGTCGGCCACCACACCACTTGCTTGTTTTCAATGTGTAGACTTCTCCTACCCCTGGCCGACTAGTTTTTGTTGTGAGAGACCACTTAAAGTGATCAGCCGACCACTTAAAGTAGCTGGCTGACCACTTCAAGTGGTCGGCTGCTTTTTGTCACATTTTTGGAGATATTTTTGGCCAGCTGGCACAGCTGGAGAGCACTAGAACCATCCTCCATACACGTGTATGGAGGGATGGCCTTGAAGCTTAGCTTCCTTGAGAAGCTTTAGCTTTTGTTCTCTATAAGAGGGAGGCTCCTCCTCCCTCCTCCAAGTTCAAAAATTGGAGGTTTGAGTTATACATACACTCTTGTATCTATATCTCCTTGTTTGTTCTTATTTTGTGCCTTAAAGTGTAGTTTTATCTTACTTTAACACACAAACACACACTCAAACACCATCCTTTTGTTGCTAAGGCTTCTTGAGGTTTGTTTTGGAGTTCTTGGACTAGTTTAAGCTTGAAAAACCTGCTGGAGTTGCAGCTTTAAAGGTGGTTTTCAAGGGTGAGTTTCTAACCCTTAAATCCCCCATTTTTGCTTAAGCTTTTAGCCTTATTTGCATGTTGTTTTAAGCTTAACTCTTAACTACAAAAAGTTCTAAATTTTGGTGCTTAAGATCTTTGTTTAATGTCACTTTTTGGCCGGGGTTGGTCTACCCCCTCTTAGGCCTTGTTAGGCCTTGTTTTGAGTCATCCCTTTAGGCTCCTGTTGTAGCCTTTGCATGACCTTTCTACCACTGAAATCCAGAGGATTTTCAGTGGTGGAAAGGTGGTTTTGGGGTCCTAAATAGGAGAGGGTCCCCTCTCCTTGTGTCTTGTTTACTTGCTTTATATGCCTCATGTTTGAGCATGTTTATTAAGCTTGTGTTGGCTTGTTCTTAGCATGTATTTGGGGTTATTTTAGCATGCCTCAGATCTGTTTTAACTTGGTTTGGTCATCCCTTGCATGCATAATACACTTGTAGTGTAAATCTTACAAACTAGCTTTGTGTGTCTCATGTTTGAGTATGTCTTTCTAGCTTGTTTTGGTGCCATCTCAGTAGGTTTTTGGTGTTGTTTTAACATGTCTTAGATCTATTTTGGGTTGGCTTAGTTGGCTCTTGCATGCCTTATACACTTGTAGTGTAAATTTCATAAACTAGTCTTGTATGCTTCATGAAGTAGCATCTCTTTCTAGCTTATGTTGAGTCCATTTCAGCATGTTTTTGGTGATGTTCTACCATGTCATACCTCTGTTAAGGTTTGGTTTGGTTGGCACTTGCATGCTCCATGCACTTGTAGTGCAATTCCATGAATTAGCCTAATGTGTCTCATGCTTTGACATGTCATTCTAGCATGCTTTTGGCTTAACTTCAAGAAGCTTTTGTCCATGTTTTAGCATGCTCTAGCTCTGATTTGTGTTGTTTTGGTCATGCATGCCATGCTTTGTATAGCTATTGTGCATTTTAGCTTGTTAGCTTTGTGTATCTAGTCCACTAGCATGCATTGTTTGGCCTATTTGAATGATCTGGCATCATTTGTTATGTGGTTTCAGTGCATGTTTCATGGTTATGCATTCACATCTTTCATCTATTCAATGCGTTGGAGGGTTTGCTCCTTTATGCCTTAACATGAATTATTGCGTATGCCTTCATGCCTTAGCTTGCGAGCCATCATTTCAATGTGTTTTTGAGGTTATCTTGCCATGATATAACTCTGATTTTTGTTGGTTAAGTCATCCCATTCTTGGTCTTAATAGGTGTAGTGTAATCCACCTTATTTGCCTTGTATGCATCATGCCTTATGCCCTTCATGCTAGCTTGTTTTGGCTTCCTTCCATGCATGTTTTAGTATCATTTTGACATGTTCTAAGATTGTTTTAGGTTGCCTTTGCCATATCCTTCATGCTTTGTATAGCTGTAGTGCAATTGGCCTTGTTAGCTTTGTGTTTTGTTGACTCATGCATGCTATCTTTGAGCTATTTAGATGATTTGGCATCATTTAATACTTCATTTCAGAGCTTATAGCATTGCCATGTTCCCACTTCTTTCATGCTGTGAATGCCTTTAAGTGTTGTGCATTGTTGCCTTACTTATGGTTTAGCATGTATGCCATCTTGCCTAGGCCTTTGAGCCCCTAACTTAGCATGTTTTGGTCTATGTTTAGACCTATTTAAGCTCTGTTTGTGGTTGGTTCATACATATTTGCCATGTATTGCATGCCTCCTTTGTAGTCCTCTTCATTAGCTTTCATGCTTTAGGACCTTTGCATGCTATACTTGTGTTTGTTTGAATGATTTGGCATCATTTCTTACTTAATTTCAATGCATTTAGTGCTGTTGCACTTCTGCATTTATCACTCCTTGAGCCTTCTTGAGGTTTGTGCTCTTAGGCCTACTTGGTTGGCCAATGCATTGTGCATGCATGCTTTGTATTTTGTGCCTTTATTTTGGTGTTATGGCCACTGATTTTGGCATGATTGAGGCCTACCCCCTTTTGGTTTAAGTCCATTTAGCATGTTTATTTACATGTTGTTCGCATGCTTATTGTTCATTGCATTAAGTATGCCATCTTACATTGCATTGTGCATGCCATGTGGTTATTTGCATTGTGTATGCCAAGTTGTTTCTTTGCATTGAGTATGCATGTTCCTAACATTGCTAAGTTGCCCTTGTAGCATTGCATTGTGCATACACGCATTGCCATTGTTCGCATGTCATTAGCTTTGTTAAGTTGATCATGTCACATTGCATTGAGTATGCCATGTTGTTGTTTCCGTTGTGTATGCCATGTTGTTGCATTGTTGTTTGGATTAAGTGTTAATCTGAGCACGAGAAATGAGGGACGTTTCATACTTGAAGTGATGAAACGTGCCTTAATTCTCGATCGCCGATGCTTTTGATCAAGCATGATAGAGTTTTAGGCTTTATGTGTTTACGTGTGCATTCATTTTCATATTGAATTGTGCAACTTCGCCTCTCGGCCATCATGCATTGAAATGCGTGATTGGTGGCCCGAGGGTCGAGAACTACACTCCCTTGAGCTCATGAAATGATAGGGAGGGTGGTTGTGCACACATACCTTGCAAATACATTGACATGCCCTTTCTTGCTCTCTATTGCAGAAAACTGGAGTTTGGCAGCAACAACTGGTCGGCTAGCCAGAAAAACTAGCTGGCCGACCACTTTTTCTGATTCACAGCAAAGATAGGTGGTCGGCCATGACTGGTGACACCTCTAGGTGGTCGGCCACCCTCCCACAGGTTCCCATGGTGGAGTTTAAGCTTTCTGGAGCTTGGTGTAAGGTTTTGAGAACAATTGAAAACAGAGGCAAGTTGGGGCATCGTGTTGGATTTCCGAACGAGGCGACCGAGCATGCATGCACTCTTCTCCCTCTGAAGCTTCTGTTTTATTGCTTTACTTAGCTAATTTGTTTAGCTAGTTCATGCTTTGGTTTTGTAATTAAGTAGTTAATGCGTTTAGTTGCTTATTGGTTTTGTAATAGCTTAATTAGTTAGCTTGTTAGTTAGCTAGTTTTGTTATGTAATAATTAGTTTAATTAGCTTAGATTAGCTAGTTAGCTTCTTATTCGGTCCCTCCGTCGAGAGGGCGCAATGTTGTAATAAGCGTGCGTGTGTGCGATGCATGTCTTCCAACCCCCATTTCTTTCTCCTTTTTACTTAACCGCTTACGATGGTTAGTTTTAGGGCATATTTTGTTTAGCATACCTTATGTTTCGCATGCGTACATCCATTCATCTGTATTGCATGCACCGGGCTTGGCGCATCATACTAACTGCATTGTACTTTCAATACATTTACTTGAATACATGTTCAACAACATGTTATCAAGTTGCATTCCACATGACATTTTAGGTAGCCGAGCCTATCTTAGTTACATTTTTGCATGTATTGCATTAGCCATCTTAACATGAACTAGGATCATGCATGATTTCTAACTAGTTCTCTATTTTGGCTCGGAGTACACTGTGAGTGTTTACGCTTTAGCATACTGCATGTGTGTTAATGTTGCCATGTTAGCATGCTTGCCATGAGGCTAACTGCTTAGTTGATTAACTGCCTGAATGCCTGTGGGTGAAGGTTGGATTGCTTGAATTGGAACAATTCATCAAAATCCGCATTTTAGCCTACTTGCGAGTAACAAACTTCAAATCATTTTTTTTCAAACGAACATGCAATGTTTTTGTTCCAACTTGGGCGATCTAGTCTATACTTGTATGCCATGCGCATCACATAGTAATTCTAGGTTAATAACCGGAATAAGAACACATGTGTTTTCAAAAACAAAATATCATGCTTAGTAAAGGCCGATCTTTTGATCGGACGAGTGGGGGTGCTCATTACATGACCTTCCCCTCTCGTACCCAAGTTCCCGAGCCGAGGCAACTTTGGTGATGACGGACACGTGGCCTTAGGCACGAGTCAGGGTTTCCTAAATTCCCCCAAAATAAAATATTTAGGTGGCGACTCTGTATCTGGCAAAGAGTCCATGTTTGGCACTTCTTTATTAAAATCAGTTTTCCAAAACGATTTGCCGGATTTGGACTCTTTGGTGATTTATCGATCTTACATCGCACATTGTGAGATTAGATTCAGAACCGTGACATGAGTCCGAACTTGTAGTAGCTAGAGAGCAAACAAATCTCGCACCTTCGCGCGAGGAGCTCAGGAGTCCTTGGGCACATCTACATATGGTAGCTTGGCCTCCTAAACGTGCAATGTTTTAGCTTAGTCCCGAAATAGAGCAAGGTTTTAGCTTAGAGGAAATAAGCGAGCAAGGTGTTAGCTCGGCTGGCTTAAGGAACAAGGTTTTAGCTTGGCTAAAAATTCAAGCAAGGGTTTAGCTCGGTTTAAAGTTTGAGCAACGCCTTAGCTCGATTACATATTGTATCTAGGCTATAGCTCTATTGTAAGTCTATAGTTTGGTTGGTTTGTCTAAGAAACCATAAACAGGAGGTTTGTTCAGTTCCAAAGGGGTTTTGGATCGAAATCACAACCCTTCGTCAGTTCTTGCCCAAGTTATATGGTGTTCATCTCAGAATATGGAATATTAAGGGCCATCTAAAGTCTTAATTTAGTTCCAAGCCTAATTTTATACAGATTTTAGTGATTATAAGTGCTATAATGCTATTCATGGACATGAATAGTGGTATAACAACATGAAAATGCCAGGAACATGAAGAACAATGCGAAGATTATTTAAAATGCCGAAGAGGGTTCGAGAAACTGACGAATTGGGGCTTAAAAGCAGATTCCAATCGGTGGAAGAGTGTCTTCGTGCGATTATGAGTTGACTGTAGCAGTGGGTATGCTCCGATCTGGGGTTGAAATGGTGGAATCTGAAGGGTTTGGACTCCAATTTAGGGTTCGTAGTTGGAGAAGATGAAAAGTGGAAGCTCAGAGTTGTGTGTATCAGCTATATATATAATGGAGGCAAAAAGGTGCGATGGTTTCAAATTTAGGAGCCAATGCATGACGGTTGGTTTAGTGCACAGGTTCAATCATCGTGAGCCATGTGTCCCAGAAAAGACGCGTTGTCAGAATAGTGAGAGAACGTGCTGTACGGAGGAAAAGATTGCTTTGAACTGGGCTAGAGTCTTGATCGAGCAATCATGATTAGCTCAAAGGGGATGAGTATTGTAGCTCGACTCTAGAGAGTAATCCCAATCATGTGCTGCAGATGGAATTAAGAGGCAATTGAGAGGGTAATTTGTGTAGCTAAATTGGGCCGAGCTAGTTGGAAGCAGCTTTAAGGTTTGGGCCGCGTGATGGGCCAAGCTATGTTTTGGAGATAGCTTGGTTTAGGCCGAGCAAAGGCTAGGCCAATCAAAGATGTTTGACCGGCGTAGTAAATGCCCATATTCTTGGACCTAGCTACCTTCTAGAGGCGGTCAACACTTTGACTGAGCTACAAGGGAAGATGGTCAAACCCAACTAAAAGTGAAGGTTTGACCGAGCTAGGAGAATAGCCGCGCAATGTCTGCATAGTGGTGCGCCGTGCAAACCTTGCACGGTGCTGTGTGTTACACGGTTAAGTCAGTGGCAGACAGAGTAAAGTAGTTTGGCTGCTTGGCAGGATGCCGTGCAAAGAGTTGTGCCATCTCACTTGGCTTGCAGTGAGGAGGGTATTAGAGGATAAGTATTATCCCTTAGGAATGTGATTCCTATAATGACTCTACAAAGGAGAGTTAGAGTCCTACTAAGATGGTGCCATGCAAAATCTACAAAAGTTCAAACCAAACCCTAATATCAGGTATTGCAATGATTACTCCTGAATTCACAAAGCTTTTATTTCCTTAGTCTACTTGTTGACTTAGGAATTAGAGAGGTTTTCGGCACATACTTGCCGACCAGTTCACGTTTATGATTTTACGTGTTACGACGATGTTTCGAGGAGTGTAAGTTTGATCAATAGGATTATACGAGTGAAGATTATTTCATACTCGTACAAAACTAATAATAAATTAATTAATATTATAATATATTTATTGTTTAAGTAATAAGAACTTTTTTTCACCAGACTCATGTCGTGGTTTCGAGTCCTATTCACTTTTCTTTTTATAACTTTTTATTGTCAAATAATGAAATGAAAAATTCACGTATGCCACTCTATATGTAACCTTCTATTTTTAAATTGGAAAATCACTCACGTAGCAGTGACATGCCGTCTTTAATTTTATAGTATAAATAAATAGCTATATTTTAATTGAAATTTGTTTAAACGATGATACCATTACGGTTATTTTAAAAATAATGATATAAAAGTCAGATTTTAGAATCACAAGTCAGTGATTAAGACCCTATTTTGGATCTTGGGTCCGGTTTCTTTCTAGTTTATAATCAAATTAAAAGATTGAAGGGTGCTGGTAGGTTATAGTGGGCTCAAATCCGACCCTATCTCGATACTTCAAATCATTCAATGTATAGAGATTGTCGAGTACATTATTCTTACAAAAAATAAACCTGATCTGATGTCGATAGTTACTTGATCATATGACGTTTCTAGCAACAATATATTTTGAAAATCATACTTTCTGTTGACTAAAATATGATTCGATTAAATACCTATCAATATTCGATTAAAATATGATTCGACTAAAATACAATTAACAATATTTACACATTGAACAATTTAAATCATTGATATGAGCTCACATTTGGGCTCGCCATGGGCCAATAGTACCCTCTAGTTTAATTGCAAACTAGAGAGGTACCAGATGCTTGAATCCTGTGTGTATATGACACTCTTAACAATCTTGCAATAATTTTTCTCTTTTTAACCATTCTAATCTAATCATATCGTTTTCATTCCTTGACATGGTGTATTATATACAAAAATTGAATTCTTTGTGCACCAAAACCACTGATATCCTCTATAAATGTGAATATTTTTTCTCACATTAGTGATTTTAGTGATAATTTTTTTTTTTTTTTGAATAATCATAGCAGTTCACAAGGCAAATTGGTCACTAGTCCATCCCTGGAAGGATACTAGTCCCACAAACCTAACGGGAAGAACCTTTATAATGACACACTAATTTTCTCCTTATAATGAATGACACTAATTTTGAAATACTACATGCTTTAGAAAATAAAATAAAAAATGGATAACACTTGTTCTGTTGGCTCATACAAGTGACAGCATACTTAGATGTCACGCGATCAAACTATTTAAAAATCACCCTGTTTAGTTGGAAAAAATTACAACTTTCTTAAAATATTTGAGTTTCTTTAAAATAATAATAATTAAAAGGGTCCTGTTAAGGGTGCACACCATATGCAACCAACACAAAAGGTATAAGTGGAAGGTATAAACATGAAACAGGACAGCAAACACAAAAGGCGTAAGTGTAAAGTGTAAGTTGCATACTTAACAAAAGTCCTAATTAAAAATAATAAAAACACACACACACATTACGCATAAGTTTAGGAAAGCAGAAAATCTTGAAATGAATTGCTGAAATTACTGACTCTGACTTTACTTGTCGTCTCTTCCTTTTATGATTTATTCATGGGACCATAGATTATGTTCATTGATTATAAAAATGACTGAACAAAATGAGATTGGAAATCATAATGAGAGCGTAATTTGTTAGGAAAAGAAAAACTATATACCCCAAAAAATGTATAAAAAAAAAAAAATTACAATTCAATAATAATTTCACAAAATAATTATAAATTCATGAAAAAATTTAAAATTTAAAATATTAATTTTATGATTTTTTTAAATAAAAACATACATTGAATTTATATTTTTCCAAAAAAAGTACTATAAGCATCTACAAATAATGAGAAACTTACGTGTATATCTTAATAGGTAGACTTATTATTCAATAGGTCCTGTGAGAGTTAATGACGTTTTTCATTAAATATTATTAAAAAAAAGTCACTAATTGTTAATTTTCAGTGACAGTTTAAAAAATCATCACAAAAAAAGGTCATTAATTTTTAACTTTCAGCGATAGTTTGAAAAATTCGTCAAAAAAAAGTCATTAATTGTAAATTTTAGCGACAATTTATAAAAATCGTGACAAAAAAATCGTGATAATTCATTAATTGTCAAATTTTAGCAACATGCAAAAAACGTCACAAATTATTTTTAGTGACGATTTCATTAGGATTTATTTTCAATAGGACTTATTGGGATTATTAGAACTTATTGCTAGTTTACCCAAAAATAAAATCTATATCTTATTACATTCAAATTATGGGAAATGTTCAAATGTGTAATGCACACCATATTTAATTCTACAGAAAATTACGTAAATTTTCACAAATATACATAAGTGATCACACAAAAATGTATAAATTGAATACAAATTCGCATAAATTTATTAAAATTTATGTGAATTTATGTTGAACTTACTCATTTTTGTGAGGGTATTTATATAATTTTACATACAATTGTATATGGTGCAGAATGCACACCTAAGAATTTATCTTTATTTTTAAATAATTTTCATTAATTAATTCAACCGTGTGACCCTCTCCATGGGGTCACGTATATGTTTGGATTAGAAGAAACCCAACAAATTTGACAAAATAAGCCATGACAAGAATTCATTATGATGCTTCTGTTTTTTTTTTCCACTATACTGTGATTCTTGAGGGTGATATAATTAAGGGTAAACTACCAATAAGTCCTACTTTGGAGACTTATACTCAATAAGTCCTATTTTGGAGACTTATTACCCATTAAGTCCTATTTGTAAATTTATCAAGTGATAAAAATAAATTTATCAGTCTTTTATTTTTATGAATAAATTTATAAGTGATAAATTTATCAGTCTCTTTGTTTTTATGAATAAATTTTTAGTGAAATTTATACTCTCTTATTTTTAATAGTGTTAAATTTATTAGTTAGGACCTGTAGGTAAATAAGTCTAGTTATAGGACTAATTGGTAATACCCTATAATTAATGAGAATACAACGGCCTTGAGTTTGGAGCAACTCTTCTAATATTTATTCGTTTAGTAATGATTAGCATGTAATTTTTTTATCAACTACTAATATTATAATTATACGTATATTTTTAAATTAATATGTGATATGTATATAAAGTATAGAAATTTGTATAGATAAATTAATTTGTACCCAATGTACAACTAAGTAAGAAATGAATACATACTCAGCTGAAGAATTTAAATGATAAATGAGAAATTTTATAAACATAAATATTAATTTTTACTAGATTGTTAATATTACAATCTTATTTTAAACAATAAACAATAAACAAGTCATTTAAATATGTAGTGTTATACAAATATTTTTCTATCAACTTCCCACTTCAATTTTTTCATATCCGTACCTGTAATACAATTGAAGGTATAAAATTAATTGCACAATTACACAATCTTATTTCATAATACAAATTTATTAAACTCACTATTGTATATTATTGGTGTAAGAATGCATTAATATCAATATGTAATATATCTTTATACATCAAGAGTTGTTGAGTCTCATTTCATGCGTCACAAATATCTTGCATGATAAAATTATAACATTAGTCATTAGTATATTTTCATTTATGTAGAAAATGTGGAATTATTTTTTTAAGAAAATGGAATAATATTGTACCTTAATATTTCGATCGATATAAGAATTTCATAATTGTTTTTACAATATTTATAGATACATACTTATAAGTGTGTGCATGGTCATTTTCATGAAACTATCAAATTATATAATTTATTATATTATCCGTTAGTAATCAGCATATAACAAAAATTAATCGAAACTTTTTATTTAATGTACTTACTTTCTGCATTATTGAGTTGCTACGATAATATTTGGGTATCATTTATTTTTTCCTTGTAATTTGACTAAAATATGTGCATGATGTACATTGTTTTTCTTGAATTTCACAACAGATAGAATAATTTATGTTTTAGGTCGTCTAACTTTGCTTGGAGAGTATGTTGTAATAGATCTTTTATAGTTTTTTTTTCCACCATTTTCTTGTTTTTATTCTTGCTCACCATTACAACTCATTGCAATAAAAATGTTTTGATGAGTAAGAGTTTGAGACGATATCTTATTGTTATGAATTTCAAAATCTATTTTGTCTCAATAATGTGATTTTTTTTTGTGAAGGGGAAAAAAAAAAGGTATAGTTATTATCGTGATGGAGGTGTTTTGCAAAGTCTTGATTCATTATTGAAAGTGTTCGTTGTGGACACTTGTCTGTATGACATGTGTGTGTATATATATATGTATGTATTGAAAATAATTTGATAGAAAAACAATACACAATTTTGTAATTTTTTCCTAACAAATATAGCTATATAAATTACACTTTGCACCAAATTTCACTTTGGTCCATATACATAAAATTGTGATAGTTAACCCCTGCACTTTTGGTCAAATCCCACTTTGGTCCTCATTTATAAAATAATGACAATCAACCTCTTGTATTTCTAATCAAGTGTCAACTTACCCCATCTATTACTCTATTATTTAAAGTTTTTAACAGAATTCACAAGTAACTTCAAAATTTGGACAAGAAGGAAAAATCATTCTCATTTCTCACCAATATATACTTTGTCCTACGTGATAAACATGTGAGAGTTATATAATATCTATTGTATGTGAATGTGTGTTCATATATTGAAAATTAGGACAAAGAGGTAAGAAAATAGAACTTTCTGTTTAGATTTACTTAATTTAATGATACTTTTTTATTTTTTATTTTTTATTTTATTAGATTTAGATTGACTTAATCTAAATACACTTAGAAAATAATTTGTTAAATTTTTTTATTAATATTAAATAATAATAATCGTAATAATAATAATAATAATAATAACAAAAAAATATAATAATAAAAAATTAGTACATGTTCGGATTTATAAATTTTTTTTACCAATATTCTACTTTTTAATTCTATTTAGATTATTAAATATTAAATATTTATGTAAAAGTATAATTGAAATATAAAATATGAAGAAATTTTAATATCTTTAATCACCAAAACTGAGAAAATATAAAAAATGAACAACGAAAATATGAAAAATCAAAAACTAGAAAGCATATTTAAAAAATGAAACCAACAGAAGTGGTTATTGTTTAGAATTTTGACATCATATTTGGTTATTAAAGTATCATGTAAAATATTACAGTTCAAAAAATCTAATCTAAACAAAAAGAAAGTGTATGAAGATAACCTACGATTTTTTGAGATGTAGCACAAATTATTTTAAAAACGTATATGCTTTCCTCTATCTAAATTTGAACAAATGCATACAACTTTTAAGATTCAACCAAAATTATTCACAATAATTTGATCCATGATGAACAATTGTAAATATTATGTATATCAATATAGAAGCAGACACAGAAAATAAGAAAAAATAATTATTTTATGTTTTTTCAATCATCATCAATGTAAAAAATAGGGATATGAGTTTTTTTTTTTATTTATTTTATTTATTTATGATAAGAAGGGAGATGGTTTATTTATATTTGTATTTATATAGGACTCTTGAAAATAGATATATCATTTTCGAGTGTTTAACTTCAAAAACAAAGAGATGGTTGGTTTATATAAAACTTTTCATGACTTTCAAAAAAATATAATATATTTGAAAGGATAAAATTAAGATTTAAAAAAAGTAAAAAATATGACAAACTATTCAGACTTTGAAAATAGTAATAGATAGATATATATAGTATTTCAAAATTCCATTGATAAATTGACCTTTTTTTTTTTTTTTTTTTTCTTTTTTTTGAGAAAACAAATGATAAATTGAGTTGACTCAGAGAAATAAATATATACTATCTAATTGTTTAACCCATAAATCATTTTCATATCGTCGTAAAAAAATATCATTTTCATATGGGTCTAGCAAAGTGGCTTTTCTAATGCCAGTATTACTTTGTTTCCACATCATCTGTATTTCAATGGTTGGTTGGAAATTTTGGAAAATGTTGCCTGAAAAAATAAAATTCATGATCCATAGACCATGTAAAATTTTAGCCGACTCAAACTGACTTTTTTTATCTCATCAAATAAATTAATTTGTATAGATAGAAAGAGGGTGGGCATTATTGCTGAAATTTCTTTCAGCAACTAAACATCATAAGAAATGCTATCGAGACATTTCCTGTCAAATTAATGGAAGTTGAATCAGGAAATTTGTATACAATAAACCTCCAAAATTCAGCATCCATGCATGTTACAATATACAGATCATCTGCATAAAATATGAACACCATTCATACCTAGATCAAGCAGCATACACAATATGTACACATCTCAGATGTTTTTTTGAAATGGGCTGTCAAGACAGCAACCACATTTGGGCACTTTGGAAGAAGCTAAAAAAACCAGCTTTTTGGCTTTTTAACTTTTTCAGCCAAAAAAAACCAGTTTTTTTGCCAAAAAAGTCGCCAAAAAATCCAAAAAGCCAAAAAACCAGCTTTTTATCGATTTTCCAAAACACCACATTGTAGTTCACCCAGATCAGAGAGAGAGAGAGAGAGAGAGAGACGTATGCCATAGTGTTCAACTAGGTTATGCTCTAACAACATCGGGCTATAGACTCAACCAACATATACCTAACATGATGTATTACTCATATTTCATGACGATAGCTTCAAAAATTCCATCAGATTTGAAGATGGGTGAAAAAAGCCTTGGATCAACAGGTCCTGGCAGACTGAAAGAAAGTGTGAATGGTCCAGGTGGGCATTGTTGCTGGAATTTCATTTCATAAACACGAGAATGTCTGAAAACAGTTCTTCCACCAGTCGTTGTCACACCTCGTAAGTGGACCTTTCCATCACGTTCAATCGCACAGCTGAACTGACCTGCAGCAACAAACGTTATCAGTCAGATGAAAAAGAATTAAACCATCCCAAATGTAAGATGCATTCTGTTTTTAACTTAAAAAGAATACAAATAGAAAATCATATGTTCACAGGTTTCTTGAAGCAAAACAATAGTTCACTGTTATTAACTACATGTATTGACTCCAAATCCAAACGCCATAACTCGAGCACTTCTATTCAATATCTGAAAATTACTGATGGGATCTACCAATAATATTATTTGAACCAATTATGTTCTGAGCAAATTATTTCAAGCTATCTTATTTATAGTTTCCAATTAAAAATTTTAGGAAACTAGCTGACCACAACAAGCTCTCACGATTATCCTCTTATAAAGGTTATCTAGATATTGCCCACCATCCAAAAAATACCTATATAAGTAATTGGTAATCACCATAATTTCCAACAATGCAGATCCATTAAAAGACCACCATTTTTTACTTTATAGTTGCCCATGTGGTGCAGCATAGTGTTCTTACCACCCTCTTCAAAGAACAAAACAAACCAAAACAAAACAAAAACAAAAGGGTAAATTACATTTTGCACCAAATCTCATTTTGGTCCCTACACATGAAATCATGAGAATCAATTCCCTGCACTTTTGGTCAAATCTCACTTCAATCCCTGCACATGAAATTGTTACAGGCAATCCCTTGTAAATCTCACTTTTGTCCCTACACAAGTGTCAATGTCCCCTTTCTATTACTTAATTGTTTAAATCTTTAGCCGAATCTAATCATGTGATAAGAATGTGATTACGACATGAGGGTAAGAAAGAAAAATCATTTATATTTTCTACTAATACACACTTTATCCCAAAATTTACATCAAAATATAACTATATTAGACTAAAACAAAACGCAAGTTGTGAACAATTAAGAAAATGAACTAAGGTTTTGCATAAATTGGAATCACAAAACTCTATTTTTCACGGTAATACAGTCTTCTGTCTATTCATCTTTCTTTCTCTTTGATTTCTTTATTACATTTTTTATTTATTTCAAAAGCTCTACTTTCTTGCTTTTTTGTCCCATTTTTTACCATACGAACATATATATATAGTATTATATAAGTTTCATGTGATTATCACGTAAAACAAAGTATATTGGTGGGAAACATAAATGCTTTTCCTCTCTTACCTTCATTTCATAGTCACATTTTTGTCATATTACTGGATTTTATTAAAGATTTAAAAATGAAGTTATAGAAGAGGGATATTGACACTTGTGTAGGGATTAAAATGGGATTTGAGTAGAATTACAGGGGATTGACTATCACGATTTCGTGTGTAGGGACCAAACTGAGATTTGACAAAAAGTGCAAGGAGTTAACTATTATGATTTCATGTGTAGGGACCAAAGTGAGATTTGGTACAAAATGCAGGGGTGTAAAGTGTAATTTATCCAAAACAAAAACAAAGCAATGTTCAATAGGGTCAACCAAGTTCCTTTCATAAGCATGCTTTAGACTTAAAGAAGCATGGACACGAACATGGACACAAGACACGGAAAAATTGAAAGGAGGGAAAAAAAAAACGTATATGGACACGGCAAAGTACAGCAAAAAAATAAATTTTTTTTTTTATATATTTTTATTTACTATGCATATGAATTTAAATTTAGGACACAAAGAAATAAGACGCATCAATGTATATGTGGGTCTATTTTTAGTTTTCCACTTTCATTCCTCTTTATATTCATATATTTTACCTTAGTCAAATCATCTCTTTTTTTTTAAAAAAAAAAAAAAAAAACTTCCCAAAGCTGTCCTGAGACGTGTTCAAACACTAGAAACATTCGTGAAGTGTCCCCCAAAGTGTCACGCAAAAAAAAAAAAAAAAAAAAAAAAAAATAGTAATTTAAAAAATTGACAAGCCACATGGCGTGTCCAAAATGTGGACTTGTTGGAAGTGTCAGTGCTTCATATCACTCTAGACCCACCTTCTACCATATGATGTGGTTGACAAACATGTAATTTTGTGAATTGTAAGATCCTTTACAAGATGTATAGGTGTTCTCTATAACATGCAGTTGCACACCACATAAAATAATGTGTATATGGTCCTTTACGTGCATAAGTATCAGGCCCAGATTTGGTTTGCCTGGACAACTTGTTTGGCACGTGTAGGTTTATGTTGCATGAGAGGTCTTGCATGCCTCATAGGCAATCAATCTTAAGTTTTCAAAACTTCTAGGACTGGGCAATTATTTAAAGAAAGGGAAACACATTATCTAAGATAAAAACTCTTGTAAGAATTATATTGCTACAGCCAACATGCATTGGTCGCAATAGCTTTACATTGAATTGGTCCCCAGTCATGCACCGATTTCCTCCAAGGATGGATGTAGGGGCCCCCTAAAAATTTGAAAAATATCATATATATTATACTAAAAAATTTAAAATAATTTAAAATTATAGGGGTTTACACCCCCAAACATACTTTTGGACCCCCATAATGATAATATTGGATCTGTCCCTAATTTCCTCCATCTATAATGCATATTGTAGCAAAACAGCAGTTTGAATTATTACTAAAAAAAAGAAATAAAACAACTACCCCCTCCATTCCAAAATAATGGTTCCTTTTGGGGAATCCAATTTTTTTTGGTAGTACAATTATTGCACTTTAAAAAAATTGATTTTCCAAAATTACTCTTTGATAGTACATTTTTTGGGGAATATCAATATTATAATTGTACTTTTTATGTTGTTAATGAATTTAAAAGAAGGGCAAAATAAGAAATTTATATTATTTTTGTGGAAATAAATTAGATGAAATCCTATAGATAATTGTAATAATTGAACAAAGAAGAATTACAGGGGAAGGGAAAAAAAAAAAAAAAAACCATATTGGTAAAGTCATGTGTATTCATTGTCGTTAAGAGTAGATCACACCTCTTTGAATACGTGACTTGGTGCAACAAGTTATGGTGGCTTACACCTAGGATTCAACTGCCCATTATTTGCAAAGCTTGCAGTCGCAAATGCAGAGGTCATAGGAATAGCACCTTGTTTGTCCCAAGATCAAATAAAAATCATTTGCATATTTTATTTTAAGAATTTAGACATTGAGAATAAAACGAGTTCAATATGTGAGTTGACCATGGGTAGAAGACAATTCTGTTTTTTCATTTAAAAAAAAAAAATTACTTTTGTGTGAATGCAAATGTAGTAAGGCATTCCCAAAATCTCATTGAGGAGAGATAAATACCATAAACTGTTACACGAGCAGTATTCCAAAGAACTTCAGCAAATTGTTGCTTATGTTATATTTACATATAACAAGAGTGAGTAAAACTCATATGACGGAAAAAACATATGGCCACACCATCTTGAATACACACATCAGTTTACAACATGAACACAAATTCCTAGCCTTCTGATGCCTATTTAAATGCATTTTAGTACCCCACTCATATGTCATATAGGTAACTCTAGGGTAATGATATATCTCTATAATATATTATTTAGTACTTCTTAAAACTCATGGAGTTACTCAAGGGTGTTAAAATATAACCAAAAACGATTATTGTTGAATGTAACAATTTCTACCTACTCCACCTACAATTTCTACCTACTCCACCTACAAATACTCCACCTACTCCACATTAGTTAGTGCTCCATTAGTTAGTGCTATAGTTAGTGCCCCATATAGTTAGTGATATAGTTAGTGATCCATTATGGTATAGTGCTCCATTATTGCTCCATTGTATCCCATTTCTCTCTATAAAAGAGAGCTCTTGTAAGAACATTAGATATCAATCAATAATATCAATACATTAATTTCCTACATGGTATCAGAACAGAGTTAAGTTCTTGGTGTTCTTTGCCTTACCGGCGGGCGGCAGCCTTGCCTTGGCCGCCCGCCGGACCTCAATTCAATATCCATCACTTTAATCTGTTTCCCTACCTCAACCATAGCGATTTGTTTTCCCCTTGGGGTTGGCAAAAATGGTGGTTGTATTGACATCGGTGGGCTGCCGTTTTACATGGCAGTTTATGATCCACCTCGAGTTCCTTCTCAACAACCTTCACTGCCTTCTTTTCCCACAAATCAGGACCAAGCGGACCGTTGCTTACTCGGCGACCTTCGCAGGTCACCACCTTGAGTTGCAAATATGGCAGATGGATCACAGTATCCTTCAATTACCTAGAAGATACATGGGCAATCTTATTTCTTATCTCGAATTTCTCCTAACTTGCACAGGATGGACATACTGTAATCTGTTCCATACACCAGCCCCGAGGCTCAGTGTATGTGAAATTTGACGACATTGTGTTGCTGACAGAAGGTGCACTTGGCATACTTCTCAAAATTTGGGTATCGTTGCCCAGAGCATGTTAATCCTGCTGAATTTTTGGCTGATCTAATATCCATTGACTATAGTTCTGCTGAAAGTGTCTACTCTTCCCAGAAAAGGATAGATGGTCTTGTTGAGTCATTCTCACAACAAAGATCATCAATCCTATATGCAACTCCTCTCGTGAGAAGAGAGACTTCTAAGAACAGCATGAATTTGAGGAAGAAAACTATTGTCAAAAAGAAAGGTGGTTGGTGGAGGCAGTTCTGGCTGCTTCTCAAACGTGCATGGATGCAGGCTTCTCGCGATGGGCCTACAAACAAAGTTCGGGCAAGGATGTCAATTGCATCAGCTATTATTTTTGGGTCTGTTTTTCTGGAGGATGGGAAAATCTCAGTCTTCAATACAGGACAGAATGGGATTGCTTCAGGTTGCTGCTATAAATACTGCAATGGCTTCCCTCACAAAGACAGGGGGTGTGTTTCCCAAGGAACGTGCAATTGTTGATAGAGAGCGTGCAAAAGGGTCTTATGCATTAGGTCCATATCTGCTTTCTAAGTTGCTTGCTGAGATTCCCGTTGGAGCAGCATTTCCGTTACTATTTGGAACCATTCTATACCCCATGGCTCGTCTTCATCCAACATTTTCCAGGTTTGGAAAGTTTTGTGGAATCGTAACAGTGGAGTCCTTTGCTGCATCTGCAATGGGCCTTACTGTGGGGGCTATGGTTCCAACCACTGAAGCAGCAATGGCCTTAGGGCCATCTCTTATGACAGTTTTTATTGTGTTTGGAGGCTATTATGTCAATGCAGAGAACACGCCGATTATCTTTCGCTGGATTCCACGTGTTTCTCTCATAAGATTGGCATTGCTGGGCTTTTATGTGTCTCTGCAATCTGATGGTTGCCTTGATCTGGCACTGAGCTATCCTGAAAAACATTTGATACAGAAGCTGTATTGGTTCTGCTATCGCCATCTACAGCTACGCGGCGATTAATTGGCTGGAGATCGTCCCTTTCTAGCAAATCCTCCTCACTCAACTTTCCTCATTGCATTTCAAACTTTACACACCACCCTTCCATGTTACCTACTCTCTTTTTATTTATATTATTTTCTTTTATCACACAGACAGCCCCATGTGCAGAGAGAGACCATTCACACAGCAGCAACCTTTCACAAATCACACCATTCGCACACTTTTTCTTTTATTTATTTAAAAAAAAAAAAAAAAAAAACAACAACAACAACAAATTCTCCAACCACAACCCACAACCACCACAAAAATCGGCCTTACTTTTTCGTCTCTTCAGCTGTTCTCTTCTTTTTGCCTTTGTCTTGGGCGTCCCTTGCCGGTGCTGCCTCCGTGTTTCCCATGCCGCCGAGCACGTTCACTTCCCGTTGCTCCTCAACCGTCACATATGGCGGACTTCCAAATCTGAGCATCACGGTGGTCTTCTGCTTCAGTTCCTTATTTTCTGCCTTCAGCATACATATCTCTGCTCGGGCATCCGTATACATGCTCTGGAGCAGAGCCAGTTGGGCTTTTACCTGCTGCACCTCATTTGTTCTACTCTGAAGCCGGTGCGACAAGTTGTTGACTGCCGTCATTGTCTCAACACATGACTTCAATGTGTAATAATTCGCCTCAATATCCGATTGTGCAGCCATTCTTTGCTCCACAGACAGCATCGGAAAGTTCAACGGAGCAAAACCAGGGGCACTTGGTTGAGGTTCAGGGACAACCGCACCGGTTATCTCTCTTGTGGACTCGTTGAGGTCGGGAAAGAGAGTGAGACCACGGGACGAAGAGGCTATGTTCTGGGTAGCTGAACGGGAAGAAGAGGCCATATTCAGGGTTGGTTGTAGCGTGTTACAGCGTATCTCTCTCAGAAGTGTTACAGAGAGAACGAAGAGTTTTTTCAGTTGGTTTGTTATGCATCAGCGGCAGCCTCGCCTTGTTTTAAATAGGCAAGGCAGACACGCGTATCGCGCGCCGCTCAGCGCCAGACGACAAAATGGGCGCGCAAGCCAAGGCAGTCACGCGCAGCGCCATCATGTCTGGCACACCTTTTTATGGATTGGGCACGTCTTTTGATGGCACGCCTTTTGATGGCACGCCTTTTGATAAGATTGGGCACGCCTTTTGAGGGTCCGACAAGACTCGGTAAACTGTCCCGACATTGATTCCGGTTAGCTTCTATATGGGTCCGACAAGACTCTGTAAACTGTCCCGACATTGATTCCGGTTAGCTCCTATATGGGTCCGACAAGACTCGGTAAACTATCCCAACTTTGATTCCGGTTAGCTCCTATATGGGTCCGACAAGACTCTGTAAACTGTTCCGACATTGTTTTTGGTTCTCTGCTACAACGGTTCGACACAGCCATATAGTGTCTTCTACAACGGTCCAACATGACCCCGTAAACTGTCTCCTACATGGGTCCAGCAAGACTCCGTAAACTGTATTCTACAACGGTCCGACATGACCCCATAAACTGTTTTCTACATCGGTCCGATATGACCCCATAAACTATCTTCTACAACGGTCCGACATGACCCCATAAACTGTCTTCTACATCAGTCTGCCATAACCATACGGTCTTCTACAACGGTCTGAGACGACCATACAGTGTCTCCTATCCACTTTTATTTTATTTGTCAGATTATTTTTCCTGTTTTGTTACTCTCTCCAAACTCAAGTTGGTTAGTTCCTAACCCCTTTGAGTTTGAGGGGGGCTGTTGAATGTAACAATTTCTACCTACTCCACCTACAAATACTCCACCTACTCCACATTAGTTAGTGCTCCATTAGTTAGTGCTATAGTTAGTGCCCCATATAGTTAGTGATATAGTTAGTGATCCATTATGGTATAGTGCTCCATTATGGCTCCATTGTATCCCATTTCTCTCTATAAAAGAGAGCTCTTGTAAGAACATTAGATATCAATCAATAATATCAATACATTAATTTCCTACAGTAACCAAACCAAACCAAACCAAGCCAAGCCTTAAGTCCCATCAAATGAGGTCAGCTACATGAATCCTTCTTCTCCACGCGGCCCTATCAAAGGCTATTTCGTTAGTCAAATTAAGTAAATCCATATCTCTACTTAATTTGACTAACGAAATGGCCTTTGATTAATCAAATTAAATAGAGATATGGATAATTCAGTGACACAAATACTTCTGCAAGAAAATACAAAAACACAAAGTGCAACCCAATGTTTTGGAATCCTTAAATCGGATTCTCATCCTTAGCTTGAATTGAACGTCTTTAACACAGTTCTATTATAGTATGCAATGCAGAGAAATTTGGGTTTTTAATCCTATGTAACTTAAGGAGTTGCCTTGTTGGTAAGAAATAGTACAAACATTTATATAGAAAAATCATTAAAGGGGGGGAGAACAACAAACCTGGATCCTTCCTGACCCCAGGCAGAGCAACCCGAAAAAAATATGCAGATTTGCCAACTCCAATGTCCACAGCTCCAACAGCTGGCCCAGTTCCCCCTCTTGTAGCTGTTCCAGTCAAGACAACAGATGCCTTTGAATTAAACTGATCCACATTTGGAGCTGGTAAAAGGGGCATCATGAAAGGCCCACCCAAACCATCTGTCCTTGGGACCTGTGACATTTCAAAAGATTCACAGTGCTGCCTTCCTTCCAATTCACCTTCAAACTCCGCTGACAAGTTGCCATTTGCATGGGAATCTTTTCCTTCCATTTACTGATGAAAATCATGGAAAGAAGAAAAAGAGCAAATCTGGAATTTCACATGAAGTACAATTTAGGGCATCAAGAATTGAAGATTTGGAATAATTTTGATTCTCTATATCATTATAGTAGGTTTTAGTAGTTAAGGGTATTATGGTAATTTCAGCATTGCCGGACATGGGTTGTAGGGTTGCCCATGGGTTTTATTTTGGGCCAAGTTATTAAATTGGGTCATTATATGTGTTTTATTATATCTAGAATAATCTTTAGTGGTCAAAAAAGCAAAATTCCTATTTTGATATTGAAATAGAATTATAAGTCATTAAAGTTTCCTATTATGATTGAGGTAGAATTAGAAGTCATAGTTGGTCTACAATATTAGTAGTTGCCAAATACTTTTAGTTTCTAAATTTGAGTTTTAGTCCCTATAGAATTAGGAGAGTCTTTAGCCTATAAATATATGTATAATCTCAATGATTCAATAGAATAGTTGATGTTATGAGAATTTGAGATTGTGTTTGTGTGTGATTGGCCTAACTCTTGTGAGGGTGAAACACCTCTTTCTCTGTCTTCTTCTTCCAATACTTCCCTTTCTTCTCATGTCACTGTTCACAGTACTGAGAACAGCCACCGAATAGCCACTAAACATTTGTGTTTTTATTTCCAAAACCCTACCTTTTTACAAACCCTTAAACTCCTATATTTTTAATACTTTTGCAGCCACAAAATCCCACTAAATCCAGCCCTATAAGTCTATTGTTGATGCTGCCAATGTATTTATCCCGTGCTCACTACTTGTGGAAAAGTAATCCCTACTCAATCACACATCATTGTCTCTCCTCCACACAACCTTTTTATATAATCCGTTTCACCACCTCTAAATCTCTGGACTAGAGTTATGGAATGGATCGAGTTTCAACTTCAAATTATTTTGGCCAGCTGACTATTTTAGCCTTTCAAGGTCAACCTCTTTCACAGACAATATAAGTTGATCATGAATAATAACAATTGCCATAAATCTTGGACCAACATACAAACACTGAAATACAGATAAAGAAACAAAATAATAAATGAAGTCAGGTCCCTACAACGTTGTATGTCAAGGCAATTTTTAATTTTGAACAAGTGAAACTCATCTTCAGCAGAAAAATATTTAAACCACATAGAGAAGAGCTTGTAAGTTTAGTTAAGGGGAATTGGAGACAAACAACCTATGTTGCCCAATCCCCACCTTGGGCCATGCATACACAGATGCACATATAAAGGAAGACATAATGAAGGTGTAAAGACTCAGAGCATGTAGGTTAAATTCACGATATGCACATAGACAAGTAGTTTGAAATAAAATCAAATTTTCCAAAGATTTTAACATTCAACCATGTCTTACTATGACAGCATACTGTATAGTTCAATAGTACAAAAATAATAAAATCATACAGCAATTAAGAATTCATTTTTAACAAATGCATTATTACTTTTGGAAAGGCTTATTCGGAAGAGATATATATATATATACATCCAGATTATATAATGTAAATTATAGGATGTTGCATTTTTTTTTCAAAGTACAAATATATGTGAGATATAAAATGTTCACAAGCCATCATAATTCTCATATAAAGTAACATATGACCACGACCGGGTACTAGGATTTTTTAATTTTTCTAATTCAATAAAGGGATAACCAAAAATCACACGATCATCTAGCCAATTACCAGTGTTCTTTGATATGGAGATGACTGTCCATATCAACATGTCTTAGAACTTCCGAATTGTTTCAGTCTAATATGGAGATGACAGTCCATTACTCAAAAGAGGAAATATTTTCAACAGTCTTATTTATGAAATACCTTGCATTGTGTTTGTGTGTTTATTAAACTTTTCTTTACTTTAGAGGCATGCAAATTGCTTCCCTTTATTAGAAGAAAGAGACCGTTAGAAAGCATAGGAACGTGCGAACTACGAAAAAATGGTGAAATCATGTCATTCCTTTATGTTGTATTTGGATCATAGATTTGTATAAGAGTTTGGAAAGGGAAATGGAGAAAAAAATTGACTTATATTTCATTTACATTTGCATCACATTTTTCCTTTCCTTTTCCAAATCTCTACTCAAATTCATGATCTAAACACAACCTTAAAGAGACACAGGAATGACCCATCTAACTGAATGTCATTTAAAATAGGGTAAACTACCAATAGGTCCTACTTGGGAGACTTATTACCCAATAGGTCCTACTTTGAGACTTATTACCCATTAAGTCCTATTTGATATAATTTATTAAGTGATAAAGACAAATTTTATCAGTCTTTTTTTTTTATGAATAATTTTATAGTGATAAATTTATCAATCTCTTTTTTTATCAATAATTTTTTAGTGATAAATTTATCACTCTCTTATTTTTATAGTGTTAAATTTATTAGTTAGGACCTGTAGGTAAATAAGTCTAGTGAATAGAACTAATTGGTAAGTACCCTTTAAAATAAACAAACACACTAAGGACATTATGAAATCAAGAACCATGGACATTATCAAATCCTTACTCCCAACACTCTTCTATACTCTCTTTTCTAATTTCACCACAATTTCCATCCATCCCTGCCACCCAATATACAATTAATGGAGTTAATTCACACAAAAATAAAAAGAGTGTAATATATCACCTTCTACATCAATCTATAAACAATCAAACGAATAATCAATCTGATTATGTATTAATAAATTGTAGTTTAAATTTCGAAATTAACAAAGAAAAATTCACACATCCTACTATGTTTGATAACTTAGACAGAAAAGAAAAGAAAAGAAAAGATAATGATTTCTCTTCTATCAAAGAAAAGAAATGATATAAGGTTATATTACTAAATAAATTAACTTTTTATAGGTGTTAGTCTTTTTATTTGTTCTATATCTAAAGGTAGTTTTGATATTATAACAAAATAATATTTGGTTAGTTTCATTTCTCTCCTGAAGATTGAAAATAAGAGTGATGAGAGAATTGTATTTCTTTCCATTTCTCTCCTATTTGAGAAGAGAATCCAAACAAGTGATTGAAATCTATTTCTCTCCAAATCGCTCAAACCAAAAGAAGTGTGTATAATTGGTTGGTTTTTCGTTTTTTTACTTCAATTGTTATCTGGTTCATTGTCAACAGAAAAAGCCCTAATGCATGGCGATGTGTAGCGAACAATCGAAGTATGATGAGACCTTCAACGAGGGTTGAAGAAACAATTAATTCTACTAAAATAAAAACTATATGGCAGAGAGTAAGAATGGAAACGAGAAAGGATTAATTACCAAAACGAAAGTCTCTGAAAGCCAACGAAGGAAGAATCGATTGGAAACCAGAATTCAGTCCCCGGAATAGGAATAGGAATAGGAATAGGGATGGGAATAACACCTCTATTTTTGGGGCAATTAGAAATCAACCAGAATTATAACAATAATTATTAGATTAATGAATTTGTGGGTGACTCTACCCGAGAAGATATTTATTTAGATGAATTTGGATTAGAGAATTGACTGATGCCACTAAAAAAACCCACCACTAACAGTTATTATGAATTGGAAAATATTAAAAAAAAAAAAAAAAAAAAAATTTGACAACCATTACATTAAGAGGGAGCCACCTCATTAGTGCTTCCCCTAGTACTTTATTTTTAGTGCTCTCAAGCATTAATCTTTGGATTAAATAAATTCGGTGGATGTAGCGATGTTGTAATTGTTATAAAAATATACTTGTGAGTAGGAGAATGCGTGATGCAATTTAAGCGGTTTAAAATTAATTTATAAATAAAAATGTTAAATTGACAAATAATCAAATCATGATTTGAGCGGCTTGGATTGGTAGATTGAAGAATATTTTTAACTAATTATCAAGTATTTGCATAATATATAACACTATTTTACATAATATTTTTTAAATATATAACAAAAACTAATTTTACATAATATTTTTTATATATATAACTACTAATTTGTAACAAATTTCACATTTTAAATTTCTTTTATATTCATTTTTATTTTGATATTTCATTAGAGGTTGAAAAATATATATGTATTAACTACAGTGGAACGGAACGGCGCGGTTTCGAATGTGAATTATAAATTTTAAAGTTTAATAGAACAGTACAAATTTATGCGATTTTAACTGATTGAGTGAAATTTTCCCGCAACCCTACCTATGGTAATTCAGCAAGCATTGTGATCCTCTTTGTTGTATATTTATAATAGTAAAATTTCATTACAGTATTCAATAGTGGATGCAATAATCTTTTTTTAATTTAAAATAATTATAAATTTATATTTTTATTTCATATTTTTTAAATATATAATAAAAATTCTCCATTATATATATAGAATGGAGAAGATGAAAGTCAAAGCCAAGCACAATAGTAAAAGGTACCACATGACATGTACCTTATCCACATACAAAAATTTCTCGTAAGAAATAACCACGTGACCGACCGTGTGTGTCCAATTAATTTGTGATTTGTCTACCATGTAAGTATATAATCTTATGTTATTTGGGCAAATAATTAACAACAATGATAGAGACTTCTTTTTTGGAGCCTCCCACAATCCCCTTTGGATCTCCACCATTGATGGTATGGGCCTCACACATACACATATATCAATGGTTCAGATCTAAAGGGATTATGAGAGTCTCCAAAAAAAAGAGGTTCCAAACATTTTCCGATAATTTATATGGTGTTCCAAAAAAACTGGAGTAAGTTTTAGAGATTAAAATTTAAATAAGGGAGTTCACATCTTTAGAGCATCTCCAACGGTTCATCAAATTTTTCACCAAATCTGAGTAAAAAAATCACCATTTTCTTAATTTGATACAGACGGCTCCAACGGTTCACTTTTATCAAATCTGCTCCGAGACAACCGGTTGGTCGACCGGTAAGAGAAAAAAATATATATATATATATTTTTTTTTTGAATTGTTTGAACCAATAAAGTTGAACTATTTAAACCTTTTAGTGGTGGACCAGTTGGTCGACCAGTAAGGCAAAAATTTTTTTTTTTTTTGAACCTATAAATTTGAACTGTTTGAACCTTTTCGTGGTCGACCGGTTGGTCAACCGGCCGGGCAACTGGCTAGTTGACCGGTTCCTCTCCTCCAACGGTCGCGCACAGTAATTTGATGAAATCTGTACGCTGTTCTCACTTTGATGAATTTTTTGGTGAATTCTCAATTTGATACCGATTTGGTGCAACCATTGGAGCACCAAACAGTAACTTTTTCATCAAAATTTAAATTTGATGTCAAGTTTGGTGAACCGTTGGAGATGGTCTTAGGTATTTTGGTTTGAATTTCTGCAGAAAGTCTGCTTCTGGCATATCCCGCTTTATCTTCAAATTTCTTGCCCAGCAATTCTTTATAAAACTTTATGATCATCTCTTCTTTTTTTTATTGGCTGCTCAACTCGAGCTTCTTCTCCTAATCATTATTGTCATATATAAGCTCAAGATTTTATTTCTCATTTTGCGGTTACTGGCCTTTGTGTGGAAAAAATTTGTGTACTAATCTCCACCTTCTTCAAGGTTAGACTAGTTTTTTTAGAGATGGATAGGCTCCTGTGATTCGAACTTATGAAAACTTTACTCTAATACTATTTATTGGTTTGAGTTCTACCATATTTCCTTTAATTTGGTATTGGGTAGATATAATTAGAGAAAATTTCACTTATCTCTTCTATGAAATTCGATATCACACCTACAAGTTGATTTCTTAAGCAATTGTAGATGGCAATATTGTGTAGCCAACAAGTTGTTTCAATGATGATTTCAATTTTTTAAGCTTCAGACTCTGTTTCAATGTAGAAATCCTTCAATCCCTTGTTGCCATGAGTTTTGAAGAAATGTGTTTAATTTTTTTTTTTTTTGAATTAATGAAAATAGAGAGTTTTAACATGTTTTGTTTTGTTTTGTTTTTTTTTTTTTTTTTGGGGTTTTGAATTCAAGGATTGTAGATTTGATTATGTTCTATTCTTTCTTATTTTTTACCTTTTGTGTTATAAATACTAATGTACTAGTCTATGGAAAATTTACACCATAATTTTAAAACCACAGTCTACTACATCCTTTAAAATCATATCCTTCAAATTTGTTATAGGGAATAATTGATATTTTAGTTGAAGAAATTAGTATTGATGTTATCATTGTTCATATATTTTTTGTAAGAACCTAAATTTTTAGACAACTAATTAGTTTATTAATAATAATATTAAGTCAGTCAATAGTGATTATTAAACTATTAAATTATAATATTAATAGCACCATGAATGATATCGATATTAAATTCTTTTAAATAAAATTATTTATCTTGATGTGATTAAAATTCTGTATCAAAATACAGTTGTGAAAACTAAATGGATTAAATTGATAGTAAATAAACTAGTTAGAATTTAGTAGGAAGAAAACCATCCAGTTGAGAATAATAATATTGAACAAGTAAACAAATAAAGTAATTAACTAATTATATATACATATTTCAATACCATTCAATCCAATTCAAAAAAAAAGAAAAAAAAAAAGAGCTAGTTGCAAGGAAAGTGGCGGACAGCCACTTCCTTCTTACCTAGGCTGCTTGCATGCTTGTTTTTTTTCCCAAGATCACACTCAATCCTCCCAAGGGAATTAAGCATGCATAGATGGTCTTTTCAGCCTTCATTGAGGCAGCCACGGCATGCCAAATTCTGCTGTCAGAATTTTTTTTCTTCCCCATAAAGTTGTTGCCAAGGCATGCTATGGCATGCAAACATATTTTAACCCCTAGCCCATACTTGTAGACGACAATTCCAAGCAAAGAAGAGAATATAAAAAAATAAAATAAATCCTCCAAGCTCTCCTACATATAGAACACAATGGCAGCCCCTTTGCTTTGTTCTCCACGGCTGAGAAAAGAGAGAGAGGGAGAGAAAGCAAGAGGGAAGGGAGAGAAGGGAAGGGAAGGAGGGCCAACACTTGGGATTTGTTTTACCTCACTAAGGTAAGAATACATCACCTCTACCCTCCCTTAGATACCTCTAATTGAATTTATATATACAAGACCAAATATGGTTAAGTCACATATTGCAAAATAGTGCCATGCATGCTTAAACTTTTGAATAGAATGATGGTTTCATTATGTTATAACTTTCATGTTCCTCCTTGATATAAATATATGGCTTAGCTATTGTTTTTTTATGTATTTAATATTCTCCATTGTTGATATAATCTTGCAAAAGAGTAAAATGAGATGAGAATGGTTTCCCTTTACTTGAAACGTAGGTTCTTTCTCACTGTTTCAGATTTATCGGATGAAAAGAGGGCTCTAATAAATTGAAAATAATTGATGTTAAAAAATCTGTGTATACTGGAAGTATATATAGGTGTTATACACTGTGTAAGATTTTTATAAAATCATTGGACACCATTTTCTTACCGAAACAAATATTTTCCCTCAGTGTCACTTACAACACAGCAGGTGCAGTAGCTTCAAACAGGTCCCATTCTCTCTACAAATTGTATCTTTCTGCACGATCACTTGGAGAAGTAAGATTTTTAAGTTACCTTTCAAACGCCACTGGTTTCATAATTTTTTTCTAAGTATTGAGAGAGAAACACCAATTTTTCCAAAAGGTGACAGAATCTGTCCAGTTTTCTTATAAAAATTGTTTGACCTCCTTCGACTGGTTTTCAGTCTTCATACTCTTCTGGAAATATGTTTTAAACTCAAAAATTTAGCAAACGGTTCTGACCATGCCTCTTTTCGACACCATTTGAGGATCCGTTTTATTTTCCGAACACAGAACACCTGTGCTGACATTTTCATGGCCTGAATATATCTTTTTACTCCATTACTGTTTGGAGGCAGCAGCAACTCTGACTTTACCAGGTCACTGTTTATTCCACAAGATAAATTTTCAAGTGGTTCAAATCGAAAAAGTTAGATTTTTAAGTTACCTTTCAAACGCCGCTGGTTTCAAAATTTTTTATTAAGTTTTGAGAGAGAAACGCAAATTTTTCCAAAATATGACAAGATCTGTCCAGTTTTCTTAGAAAAATTATTTGACCACCTTCTGTCGAATTTCAGTCTTCGAATCCTTCTGGAAACAAGTTCTAAACTCAAGGATCTATCATGCCGTTCTAACCATACTTTCTTTTGACACCGTTTGAGGCCGCTCTTATTTTTCCAACACAGATTACCTGTACTGGAAGTACTATAGCTCACTGTCACAGAAAAACCAGTTTTCTTCCAAAATTTATTTCTCCCTTTAAAAAATCGTTTTTGGCTCTGGTATTCTTCTCGGAATATTTTCCTAACTCAATGAATTAGCACTAGTTAGAATATTGTAATGATTGAACATCATTTGGTATGGGTTTCATAATATTTTTATATACAGTACTGACAGAAGTAGTGTGTGAATTCCTAAGAAAATTTTGTGATAAATCCTAAGACGCTCTATCATATTTATTTTGGTTGTCATATACAATTGTGTTGTTCTATTTAAACATTATGTCACTGTAGTTTTCAAACTAAAACTCGTACATGCATCAACATGTGAATTGTACAACGTAAAGAGACACGAAATCGAACAGATACATTAAAATTTAAAAGTGATGGGGTGAGCCCAGTTTAGAATTTTGCGCAAGTGAGTTGCGAACCCTAACATGGCACGGGAAGGTATTTCGGCTCTTATTCGGTGTAGAGGCGATATAAGGTTGGTGGTGCGGGTGTCACAACATAGACCGTTCCCTTGGGGCAGACCGTGATGTCACGACTCGGGTATGTAACCTTGGTGCGTGGGCATCATTGGTAGTTACTGTAAGTAACATTTGAATATTTGACCAAGGGGGAGTCAGAATTGCCCGTGGCCATTGTTTAGCGGTTGAGTGGAAATAGTACTCCGCGGGGAGTTACTTAAACTTATCTGATGAACTAAATCTATGTGACTTTAAAAAGAAAAGTGTGCATTTTCCTTATGATGAATCACTATCCCCGTTGCCATTTTATTTATTTATTTATTTACCTGTTGTTATTATTTTAATTGTTGGCATTATGTTATGCTTATTAAATGCTGCTTATTATTCTGTTAATACACAATGTTTTTTTACTGGTGAGTATTATTATCGGGGTGGGTATTTTCGGGTTGTTGTATATTACTGAGCTCGTCGCTCATTGGCATTCTCGTTGCCCTGGCGTTTTATGCCAGGTACCGAAGAAAACGAAGGAAACACTGAGGCCTTGCAAGGCGACATTCAGCCTTGGCTAGCTTGAAGAGTACCCAAATTCCACGAACCATTTCCTATAATTCCTAGCTTTCTCTAGCTTTTTCTTTCGCAGTTGTTTTAATTTCTTTTGTGTAACGAGACTAAGTTTTAAGTTTTATTGGAATTGTAATTTGGAAACTTTAAATTTTGGGTTGATAATGTCTGGATAATAGTGATGGTAAATTTGGTGGCAACATTGATGAGGATTCTTAATTACGAAAAATGATTTTAAGTTTTAAACCTTATTATGATGTCCTTAAATTTTGGTGACATTCCCCAATGTTTAGCCCATACGGATATCTCCGATAGTTGATGTTAAATTACTAACATCAAAATCAAATTTTAATACATTATAGTGTCAAAAATATTATAAGTTGATAATCATATGCTCTAACCATGGAAATATCAAAAAAAAATTCTATTTCTTTCACAAAATTGAAAATAAAATATTATTTGTGAATCCATCATAGCAAAAAAAAAAAAAAACTCGTAAAATTTTGCCAAGAGAAATGACACATCATGGGAGTTGACTTTCGAAGTCTTGCTAATTTTCCCCCGTGTGTGTTTTAGAACATTATTGGAGAAGTTGTTATGGTGTGTCATAAGAGTATCACCAGTGGTGTTATTCTTTCCGTCAAATTACAATATTATTAAATTTTGTATCAAATTTAATACAAGATTGAGTAATTGTCAAAATTTATCATAATACTAAAATGGCAATCTCTTTATACTACATTTTAGTTGAAACACTTACATTTGTTGAATATTAATAATACGAGGAAATATCATTTTGCCCCCTAAACTTTCATGTATTTTTTAATTTGACTCCCAAACTTCAATTAATATCAATTTTACACCTAAACTTTTGATATTTTGATTAATTTGACACCTGCCATCACATTCCGTCTACAATTAGACGAAATATGTTAACGTGACATCAAAATTCATTTGAAATTTTACTGAATTTTGAAATTTTATTTTATCTCTTAAACTATACCTTAAAAATCAATTTGCCCTCCACGTCAGCACATTCGTCCAATTGTAGACGAAATGTGACAACAGGAGCCAAATTGATCAAAATTTCAAAAGCTTGGGTATAAAATAATATTAATCGAAGTCTGGAGAGCCCTCCACGTCAGCACATTTCGTCCAATGTAGACGAAATGTGACAACAGGGGCCAAATTGATCAAAATTTCAAAAGCTTGGGTATAAAATTAATATTAATCGAAGTCTGGAGATTAAATTAAAAAATACATGAAAGTTTTGGGGGCGAAGTGATATTTTCTCTATAATATTTACAACATCTCCCGTGCTTAATAGCTAAAAGCAACAGCTAAAATTATATTTCAGTAATGAACAGTGTAAAAATACTTTTTTTTTAGCAATGGTGCTCTAGTGGTAAATAGCTAAACCAATACTACTTTTTTTTCTGAACCAACTTTCCCTCCATTTCATTTCTTAATTTCAACTACCAATCTCTCAATTACTATTATTTAATTCAACAATCTGTTTACTGGATCAGTCGTTGCACTTGAATGTAAATTTTTATTTGAGTTAGAAATACAAGAAATTTTTTACAACGCTGCAAGATCAAACCCCAACGAGATTGAGTAGAAACTTGAGTTCGGATATCAGCATCCATGTTGTCAACATAATTTTGAAAAATTCAATTCCTAAAATTTGATTTTAATTATGAATTACCTATAACACAATCTAGGGTAAAAGAAACCAAGCTTTACAAATATCTTGCTCAGGTGTAAATGATATCCCCCTTCTTCCTTTCTGATGAGATTCTGCCATAAATTGTTCTGTAAATATAGAAGCAAGAACACTAGTGTTGGATGTTGCAGTTGGTATGTGAACTAATTTATAGAAATTGTAATATATAGCCATTGAATGTGATGTTGTGCACAGTGTCCATAAAAATTAAAAAAAAAGGTTACCGTTTCGTCATAGTATATGACTTTTGTCACCATAAAAGCTCTCTAATATTTTCCCTTTAACCAATACAACAAACGTCAATAGATGCATATATAGATAGATAGATAGATAGATAGATAGATAGATAGATAAATTCATACATATGAAGATTTCACTAAATCATATAAAATTTATATATAATCAAATATTCATTTATGGGTAAATTACACTGACCTCCTCTGAGGTTTGCCTTAATTACAGGTATCTTCCCCTGTGGTTTCAAAAATAACACAGACCTCCCTTACTTTTGAAATTAATATACAAAGACCTCATTCTGTTACTCATTCGTCCAAATTCAAATAGATTATGCTAATGTCATCCATAATTATTCTTCAAATTTCAATACTTCCCTTCAGAGGAGGTAAGTGTAATTTACCCATATATATATATAAAGAAACACACACATACATATATATATATATAAACACATACATTCTATCTCTCTTCCCTCTCACTCTCTTTGTGCTTTGCCTCTCTTCCTCTTACTATCTCTCTTTCATCTCTCTGTGCTATTTTTCTCATTTCTCTCTCTCTCTCTCTCTCTCTCTTTCTCTCTCTCTTTCTCCTTCCTCGGTAGTCCTCGATAGTTTTCACTGCCGTGTTGGACCCAAGAGGAAACCTTAGTTCTGATCGACGTCTACCGCGAGCGGTGGTACACTCTCTGGCGAGGCTATCTGCAGACTGCAAACTAAGACGCGGTGGCTACTACCGTTGTCCTCCATTGCCCGATGCCTCCCCTTTTAAAACCTCCGCCTAGTGCTGCCACAAGATGGAGAAGCTCCGCTAGAAGTACCTGACCGAGAAGCAGCGATCTCTCTCTTTCCTTTGTCAATTCTTCTCTTAGTGATTTTAAGGCTTAGGCGCGAAGACTTGTAGCAAGATTGATCCGAATTCTAACCCTAATCACAGTTCTACAGTTTTGAATGGGCATTCATCGTATTTGGATGAAGGATTTGATGAAGATGTTGGAGATGACATTGATTTTCAAGGCCCAATTAGAAGCAATAAATTTGAGAAGATTTATGAAAATTTTGGACCTAATTTTGATTTAGATTGTGGGTTTTACATAAAAATCCTAATTGATCAAGATTTGGTACCTCCTGGGTTTAGGGCAAAGAAATCCAATTGACGGATATTCAATTCCTACTGGAATTAGATCAAAGAGTTCAGGCAAGACTGATGGGAATTCTTGCCCTAATCTTGATTCTAGGTTTGTGAATGGGAATGGGTTTTCTTTGGGTGAAATTGTAGAGATGGTTTTTGCTATTAAGGTGTTGGGAGAAGGGTTTGTGAAGATGGAGAAAATGAAGATGGAGAATGGTCAGTTGAATCTTTTCACAATGTGATTTAAGGGCATTATGGTAAATTCGGCTATTAAGTTAACGTTGTTCATGCTCTGTTAACGGGAAGGGGAAATCTGTGTATTATTTTCAAAAGTAGGGGAGGTTAGTGTAATTTTTGAAACTACAGGGGAAATACCTGTAATTAAGGTAAACCTCAGGGGAGGTTAATGTAATTTTCCCTTTATTTATCTATTTATTTATTTTGTGAGATTCCTTTTACTTTTTCCAATAACTTAAACTGAGACAGTATTGATACCCGTGTCAATACCAACTGAGACAATGTCAACACCAGTATTGTTAACACCAATTGAGAAACCAACACCAATAGTTAATAAATTATGTAATTTTTTGATTTTTAATAAATTTTTAAGCTTTAATTTTTTTTAAAATATATTTACTTTTCTGGTGAAGCCTTCATTTTTTCTATTAACGTGATTTTTTTCCTTTTGTTATTAATCTAAAAATAACAGAGCATGATTATGCAACATTTTTAACTGTTCGATGATTTTGTTATTTTTTGAATTTTTGTTGAGGGTAGGAAAGGGGAAGATGAACAGTAAATTTGGACATCACTTTTGTGCTAGTAAGCTTAGCTATTGGTAAAATATTTCAACTTTTTTAGCCAAATATTAAAGCATTTATTTTTTAACTTTATGTTATTTTTTAGCCATAGCACACATTTTATCTCACCATTGAATCTATTGTATTTTATTTAATAAGTGATATGTCACATCATATAAGAAAATGTTAGAAATTTTAAAAAATTTACTAAAATTTTTATCAAATACCTCATATGAATAATATGAGATATTTGATAAAAATTTTAATAAATCTTTTGAAGTCTCTAACATTATTCCATCCTATAACAAATAAAATATAATTATTCTAACATTATTGATTTGAGATTACACAACTATAGTCAGTTGGTTGGATCACAAGCTAATAGAATGATAAGAATTCCATTCAAACAAAACACTAAGGGCCTGTTTGGTAGCTATTTTGTTTTCAGTTTATATTTATAAAAATTAAAAAATTGTCATAAAAACTTGTATAATAATTTTTTTGGTTTATAAATAGTTGTCCCAGTTTGTAAATTTGAAGAAAAAACATAAACTCAAAAAATGAGTTTACGTTGGTTTTTAAATATAATTTAAAATTTTGACTAACAAATTTTTTTTTTCAATTAATTATTTTTTTTTCAAATTATTTTTTTCAAATATTTTTTTTTCAATTAATTTTTTTTCCAATTAATTTTTTTTTCAATTAATTTATTTTAATTAATTTTTTTTTCAATTATAATGTGTATGATCCCATTGTCATAAATAATAAAAACAAATATAAATATTTTAGGTCTGAACAAATATATTTTTTAATTAATATTTTTAAAATTTTTCAAACATGTTGTTCAAACCAAACGCATTTGTAATTTATATTTTTCTAAGAATATACAAAAATCAATTTATAAAATTTTTGTAAAAATAAATAAAAAACATAAACGTTAATAAACGCTACCTAAGCCTCTCAAAACAAATTCAAAAGAAGTGATTGAAGAGTTTCTTTCTGGTTCATTGTGTTGTTTTTTTTTAAGGTTTAACAACAAAAGGAGTAGCCTGTAGTTGTGTTTTTTGACCCCATGGGAACATGTAGAGATGGAATTGTCGAGAAATCTAGTGTGAAAATTCGAGAGATCCAAAGATTCCAAATCCAAAAGTGTTTTCGGTCGGATTCCAAGCATCAGGGACCGAATCTTCGTGGCCACCCATGCATCTACTACATATCCATTTTACGCATCATCTCCAGGTCTCTGGTTTTTTTATTTAGCTGGGCCGTGCTGTTGGACTTTGTTGGATCCATCAAAGAGCTCATCTCCATAATTCAAACTAAATATTCATGAATAGAACTTTTTGAACGTATCATCTTTGAAAAAAGCTAGTACAATCCAGTTAGAAGAATTAATTGTAGGGAATCCTGCATCATTAGGAAATTCATCCCTAGATGTTAAATGAATTTTGGGTTTGTACCCATGATGAAATATATTTAAAAAAATAATAACAATAAAAAGTTTTTTCCTTATCTTTTTCTTTTTTATTTTAATATTTCGAAACTACCTAAAAACAAAAAAAGGTGACCAAGAAACAAAGGATGCATTTGGTTAAATTTTTTAATCAATTTTTCAAAATCCAAAACCCAAAACCTGTTTGGTTTAGGGTTTTCGAAAACTCATTCCATAACCCAAAACTTGTTTAGTTTAGGGTTTTCACAAAATTGATTTTGTTTAGTATTGGTCAAATAATTTTTTATGTTTCAGATGTATATTATCTAGATGGATTTAAACAGTAACCAAAATGTAAGGAACTCAAAAATAAATTTAATAAATATATAAAATATTAAAATTGTGTTAATTTTTAAACTGGCTTCATATTTATTTATTTATTTATTTCTGTATATTTCTCATTATTCAGTAATTTTATAAACAGTTACATTTAAAACATTTAAATGTGAAACGTTTTAAATGTATGTAGGTTAAGTGAATATAAAACTAGAAAAGAAGTATTAAATTTTTTAAAAAATTCATAAAAAATAAAAAATATTGAGTGAAACTTTACCCTATAGACTAGATTAAATGCATTTAAAAAGTAAATTTAGATTTGGTATACGAAAGAAATAAACAAATTTGACTATAATATTGCACAAATAAATAAATAAATAAATAAATAAATAAAATCACTACAAGACAAAAAACACAAGACTCAAAAAAACTCAACAATTAGTTTTAAAAACTTATAACCAAACAAGTTTTGAATTTTTAAAATTTTAAATTTCTAAATACTATTTTCAAAACATACAACTCAAAACTAGTTTAAAAACTCGTAACCAAACAAGTTTTAAATTTTCAAAACTCTTTTTACAAAATTGTCTTTTAAAATAGATTTCAAAACTAAACCAGACGCAGCTAAAAGTATTTAGTGTAGCTTTGTGTTGGGGAGGTTGCACTCATGTCTTTTAAGACAGAGAGCAACATTCCTTGATGTTCCGCCGACTCGAATCAATGATGGCTCTTATATAACTTGTTGGACTAAAATCTCTCTTAAAATCAATTGATATTGTTGGATAAATTCTTTTTGAGTTCTTTAGTTGGTAGTCTTCGGGTCTTCAAAAATTGGCAATCATGCTGCCTATGTAACATAGAAAACGAGTGCTTCAAGTCACGTTACTAAGTCACTTTTTAAAAGACAATATTTGCACCCACCAATATGTGTGCGGGGGATTACAGCAAATTTGCCTTTTTGATACAATGAATTCTGATCTAAGGATCAATTCTATCGGCGTTTGCACTGACGACAATAAATAAGAATACTCTTGATGCATTGATAATCAAATCTATAGAAAATGATTATCAATAAAGAAAGCAGAAATTTTCTTAAGAAACTTTTGATCGAAAAATCTAAGTCAAGAGTGAGAATTACAGGAATGCTTTAAGGAATTTTGGATCATTGAAATGGCTGAATTTACAACCTATTTATAGGCCTTGATGCATATAATCGAATAGACATGTCTCTTAATCGCATTCAATCAAATTTTACCATTAGATCGATGATCCATAGTATGGATCAACTACACACTGAATCGATGCATTGACTGATCACACCTGATCACGATGGGGTGCATCTGATCCGTCTGATCACGCGCTTTTCCAATCAACCACTATGATCAAACCGCTCTAGATCGAACATGCAACCGTTCAATCAGTTAGTTGACTCATCGCTAATGCACTCCACATCACTACTACGCAGAGCTAACTGTGTTCCACCTCACCCATGCCACATCAGATCCACTTCATCATTCCAACTTGTCTGAAGCAAATAGAAAAGCACCCTCTTGGCGTCTGTAGACACCCCATTTTTGACCGCCCTTACGACTTGGGCGCCACCGATTGATCACCCAATAATGAATTTATACGCTTGTCCAAATACTCGATGTCCTCAGCAGGAAACCTCAGTTTTGAGCCTCAAAAAAACTACAAACCTTGTATCTTATTTTTTGATCAAAATAGTAGTTTTTCAAGCCTGACCATCCAGAGACCTGCAGACCCACTAGTGGCTTGCCGCCCACTATTAGTGGCCTGCCAACTGTGCCAGCTATCTCCACAGCTGCATGCATTGCACCAGCTGTGTCTGTATAGATATTTTCAAGATAGTCTCATATATTTCTATATATAGATGACTCTCTCTCAAAAATTAGGGTTAGAAAAATTTGTGGAACAAAGTTTTGGAAAATATTTCTTTCTTTTCATTTCTCTCTCTCCCTTGCAACTTCTATACCCTTTGCCTAGACATTCTAAACCAAACCTTGAGGGTTCTTTGCTGAGGTGTTTAAGCTTGTATTTTAGCTCTTGAGGGTATGAAATTAGTGGTTTGTAATTCAAAGGATCACTCCTCTTCAAGAGGTATACATTCTAGCTCTTTTGCACTACTTCTTTCTTATATTTTCTTACTATTTTTGAACTGTTTTTCACCTGTGTTTATGGACTGAAACTTGTGGTGTAAGGCCATTAAAGGTAGAGGGGTTGACCACCATTCTTTGAACCTTGCTTCCTAGGCCTTTACCCTTGTGTTTCCCACCTGTTCGTTACCTCTTTTTGAGATTTTTATCACTAAATTTTAGAGGTTTTTCAGAGGCTAAAATGTGGTTTTGAAGTCCTGAAAATGGAAGAGTTAGCCTCTCCTCCTTTGGCTTGTTTACTAGCTTAACTGCTCTATTATTTTAACTTGCTTTTGTAGGTGTTTTTACCTTAATTTTAGTACTGTTTTAGCCTATTTTAGGATTGTTGTAAGTTGTTCATGTCATTTATGCTTTGTATTGCATCCACAAAGAGGTTGAAGTGTATGTGGATAACATGATTGTCAAATCCAAAGAGCGAGAAGGCCACTACACCACCTTGGAAAAGTTCTTTCAACTGACCAGGGAATACAAATTGAGGTTAAACCCGCATAAATGCACATTCAGCGTAACAACAGGGAAAATGCTGGGCTTTTTGATCACTCAGAGGGGAATTGGAGTAGATCCTTTCAAAATCAAGGCCATCTTAGAAATGCCACCACCAATGACTGAAAAGGAGGTGCGCGGTTTTCTGGGTAAAGTGTAATTCATAAGACGGTTTATTTCAAAATTAACCTTGACTTGTGAACCATTATTTGGTCTCCTGAAGAAAAGAAAGAAGTTCCAATGGGACGATCGATGTCAGTTTGCTTTCGAGTAGGTCAAGCAATACCTACAAAATTCACCTGTGTTGTCACCACTAGAGCTGGGGAAGCCTTTGATTCTGTATTTGTCGGTAACCGAGTCAACCATGGGGTGCATGCTATCTCAAGAATCTAAGGATAGAATGGAGAAGGCCATCTATTACTTGAGCAAGAAGATGCTGGACTACGAGACCTGCTACACTCCCTTGGAGAAAGCTTGCTTAGCCTTGGTATGGGCTACCAGGAAGTTGAGGCACAACTTGTTAGCTCACTCTATAATCCTGGTTTTGAGATTAGATCCCATCAAATATCTCTTTGAAAAACTGGCACTTACAGGTAGGCTAGCTCGTTGGTTGCTTCTTCTCTCTGAATTTGATCTCAAGTATGTTACATGCAAGTCAGTTAAAGGAAGAGGTGTAGCGGAATTCCTAGCCGACCACCCAGTAGAGGGCGATGAGGCGGTGGTATATTTGTTCCCAGATGAAGGCATTCTGCAAGTCAAAGAGGAAACTTGGATGATGTACTTTGACTGAGCGTCTAATGTGTTGCTGATAGCACCCGATGATTTCCATATACCTTTAGCCTTCAAACTCTGGTTCAAGGTGTCTAACAACGAAGCAGAATATGAAGTGTGCATTGCTAGTTTGGAAGTTGCCCTAGGACTAGGGGCAATAAGGTTTGATGTCATTGGGGACTCAAACTTGGTTGTTTTTCAAGCAAACAGAGATTGGAAAGTCAAAGAAGAGAAGATGAAGGTTTACCTGGATATGCTGATTCCAAGGTTTGAAACGTTGACATTCACGCATCCACTAAGAGAGAACAACAGGTTTGTTGATGCTTTGGCAACTCTATCTTCTATGGTAGACATCCCGTTGGGAGTGAAGATGTGTCTAATCATTATCAAACAGAAATATACACCAGCTTATGAGACCATTGCCACAATAGATGAAGTTCAAGACAAAAACCCCTAGTATGACGATATTTAGAACTTTCTGGAAAAGGAGACGTATCTACAAGAGGCAAATGCCAAGGACAAACGGGGAATACGGTGTCTGGTCATCCAATTTATCATCTGCGAGGGTAAGTTGTATAAAAGAGGTCATCTGGGAATGCACAAGCTGCGTGTGGAGGAAGAGGAATCGAAGCGTCTTATGGAGGCTATCCACGAAGGAGAGTGTGGGGCGCACGTGAATGGTGTGATGCTAGTTCAGAAGATCCTCATACAAGGTTATTACTGGTCAACCATAGAGGAGGATTGCATTGGTTTTGTACGACGATGCCATAAATTCCAAATTCATGTTAATCGTATGAACATACCGCTATCTAAGCTTTACAATATGACTTCACCATGGCCTTTCTCAGTTTGGAGAATCAACGTTATCAGTGCAGTCTCGCCAAAGGGTTCAAATGGACACGAGTTCATCCTGGTGGCAATTGACTATTTTACAAAGTGGGTAGAAACTCAGTCCTATGTAGTGCTGAAAGCATCGCATGTAGCCAAATTCATTAGAAATAACATCATCTGCGGGTACGGAGTTCCGAACGAGATCATATTAGATAACAACTCACACTTCAAGAAAGAGGTGGTGGATCTACTTGAGAAATATAACGTAGCTTTTCACAAGTCATCAACATATAGACCACAGACTAATGGAGCTGTTGAGGCCGCTAATAAGAATATCAAGAATATCTTGCGGAATATGGTGGAAACATACAGGGACTGGTCAGATAAATTGCCATTCGCGCTCTGGGGCTACAGAACCTCAATCCGAACATCTACAGGGGCAACCCACTATTCTCTCGTCTATGGGATGGAGGCTGTTTTGCCAATTGAAGTTGAAGTGCCGTCATTGCGAGTTATGGCTGAGTGTCAGATAGCGGAGGTGGATTGGCAATAGAGTAGATTTGAGGAGTTAATGTTGTTTGATGAGAAAAGACTGAGGGCATTGTATCATATGTCCAGGGCTACCAACGCAGAATTGCTAGGGCTTTTAACAAAAAAGTTACGTCCAAGAAGCTCAAGGAGGGAGATTACATGGAAAATTTATTAATAAATCTTATTTTCATAGTTTATGAATCATTTAATCTCATAAATATTCTTATAAATCTGTAAGTTCTATTTCACATTAAAATCTCTCAAATGAAGTGTACACACATTTGAAAACGTAATAAGGAAATAGCGCACACATTAGAATGATATCCCATTATTACATTTTAAAATGATGGCACATTTGGAAAAAACAAATTAATAAGACAATAGTGTACAAATATCTCATTGTCACATTTTGAAAAGAATGACACACATGCACAAATATCCCATTATCACATCTCACATTTGAAGAAAAATTATGCATTTGACAAAAGTTTAATAAGGCAACAGTGCACATCAGAATATTGTTACATTATCATATTTTAATAAGAATGACACATTTAACAAAAGTTGAATAAGACAATACTACACATTAGAAGCCTATTCACATTTGGAATCTCCAAAACATATAGTGAAAGGATTTCACAATGTGCATTTTCAAATTCAATCAAACTTAATAATTTACAAGAAAATTCATGAAACTTTGTAAAACTTATTTTTCTAGGATAGGACTTCTGAATAAATTTCACCAATTTTTTTTTATTAACTACACAAAAGGGTGTGCCACACTCTCATGTGGACCACACTATTATATGTTTGGTAGAAAAATTGGTATTTCAAAATATCTTAATCATTTTTGTAGCCAAATAAGTTTCCATGTGTCTAGCTTTTGTTCATGCAGCATCAACTTCATTAAGAATTACACCTACACCCCATGCAAGAATTCATAGAACACCTCACGAGACAAAGCTCTTAGGCTACGTGATCGTTCTCATTGTCATCCAATGATCTCCCCATTGTCTCATGCGTAAACAAGCGAGTCGTGATCACTCCCACAATGCAGGCTCCTCCAAGTATCACCAATCCAGCTGTTATTCGTTTCGCATTAGAATGATCATTCTCTTCGTTTTGCTGAGAAGCCCAATAGAACCCAATAGACCCAACAATTGCTCCAATCTTTCCAAAAGCCCCCGAAATTCCATGGCATGTTGATCGAAATCTTGCTGGAAAAAGCTCCGCAGGAACTATAAAAGTAGTCGTGTTTGGTCCAAAATTTGAGAAAAAAAATGTAAAGCCATATAGAAATAGAAATCCTCTATCTGAGTGGTCATACCAGTAAGAAAAGTATGGTATCCCCATGGCAAACAAGGCAATAGCCATAAAGAAGAAGCCCATAATCTGGATTTTGACTCTGCCAATGTGATCGATGAATAAGACAGTGGCAAAATATCCTGGGATTGTTGAGCAAATTGCCAACAGTGCTTGGAATCTTGCAACATTATAGGCGTCTTGGTACGCATTCATGTTCTCCTTTTTAGGGAGATCTTGGTCATTTAATTGAGACAGAACTAAGGTAGTACTGTAAAAGACAACATCAACCAGAAACCATGAAATGGCAGAGGAGAAGAGATCACGGCCATGGCGGCGAAAGAATGCTCTGGAAAAAAAATGGGTAATCAAGTGGAGGAGGATAAGGTGGTAACTCCTCATTCCTTAGGGGAAGGTCTAGCACATTTCGCACATCGTTGACTGCTTGCAGGACATTATGCTCTACCAAAGCCGTGTATCTGTTAAGAGTAAATAGACAAAATTAAAATGAGACTGAATATAGTTGTAAAGGATTTTGTGTTTATATAAAGGGGAAAAGTTAGGGATGATGAAATTTTTTCATGAAAATGATCATGAAAAATTTATGATCCTTGGATTACCTTGATTAATGTGTGATGCTTTATTATAAATGTAATCCAAGGGTAACAAAGCTTTAATGATTATTTTTATGAAAGATTTTTTATGATATCTAGCATTGATGTAAAGAATCAAAAAGGCATGTATATATATATATATATATATAGCTATTCTAGGAGCACAAAATTCTATCATAGAACAAGAGACAGTCTTCTTATATGAGATGGAGTCTGTCCATTTTATAGGTCCTACCTCATGTGAAAATGTTATGTCTGCTTTTTTATTTTGTACATGTGTATTCAATGAAACAAAACCTTGATAACAGTTGAATCGTTTCCATTAAATAATTGAAAATTTTATTCATGTAATAAAGACGTAGTATAAAGGCTCTGAATTTTATTTGAAAAAAGGTGAAGCCCCTTTCCAATTCGTGATCGGAGAGATCAAATCTAGTCAACTATGTGCCCACCTTCGGCTAGCTTTGACAATTTAGATCATTTATTTTAGGGGACTCGCTGAGTATATCATTTATATTAAAAATTAAGTTAATCAAATTCAATATTCATTTAATTATATTATTATTTTACGAATAAAAAAAGACATCTATTTAATTTAATTTTTTATGTTCATAATGTGGTCGATAGGCCTACAATAAAACTATTCAATTGAATCAAAAAAAAAAAAGTTGAATCAAAAAAAAAAATATTCAATTTAATTTTTTATGATGTGGTCGATAGGCCCTACAATAAAAACTATATTTGTTGTCAAGACGAGTCTGATGTGGGCCTATAGTAGATCAGAGTAGACCTCTCTAATCCTATCACAATTAGAGAATGCCACTTGCATAATTTTAGAACAAAAATTTATATAAAAATTCTGATTTATTTTATATTGTGTAGCAGTCATCTATGTATTTGTCGTGTGGTATAATTAGGGGTATAAAAATGATCCGTAACTTGTGGGCGGCCCTAAATTAGCTCACGGCTCGAGGTAGGTCCAGCTCGGGTAGGCTTGGGCCCGAGCTTAGCCCGAGATCCTAAACTTAGGCCTGGGTCATCATTTTAAAACCCCGTCCCAGTCTGTGACCTGCCTTGACTCGGGTATGCCATTTAAAAAATTAAATTTAAATATAGACATTAGGTGGAATTAAACATATAATATGTTAAAAAGAGCTTGTAAATAAAGAAAAAATAATAGATTTATTTTTGCAACAATATCAATAGGAGTAGTACTGACTCTCACATAGCTTAATTAGCGCTAAGTAACCTTATAGAAAGATTTTCTAAAAGTTTTTGATACTGCAACAAAATTATTTTCTTGTATATACATTCCTGCTTCACCATTTATTTTACATATGTTAGCAGAAATAATGAAAGTTTTCGTAACATATATGGATAATGAATATTATCTAACCATTATTACTGCAATGAAAGAAAATTTTAATAAATATTTTAATCCATTTTCTCATCTTTTAGGTTTAGCCATAATAATTGATCCCAGACATAAAAAATTTACAAGAATTTTTATAATTTATTTTCGCTGATCAAAAACAATTTGACCTTGTTATGCAAACATGCAAAACAATATTTGAAAAATATATGGCAGTTGCATCTGTAAATACACCTATATACACTACACCAGTAGCCTCATCTCAAGGCGGAAGATTAAGTATTTTTTCAGCAATAAAAAGTAGAAGAATGTCTCAATATACAGGTGTAAGTAGTTCTGAACTATAACGTTATTTGGAAAGCCCAATAGTGGATGATTTCGAAAATTTTGACATTTTGAATTGGTGGAAACAAAATGAAATTATGTGGCCTTTGCTTTCACAGATGATCCATGATATACTACTCGTTCTTATTTCTACAATTGCTTCGGAAACAACTTTTAGTGTAGGTAGACAGGTGCTGAGCGATTATCGCAGCAGGCTTTGGTCTCAAATGGTTGAAGTACTGATGATATTCAGAAATCATATGGAATATAATTCAAAGTGATTTGGATGACATATCATTGGGCAACGTGAACGAATTGTCTGTTTCCTCCAATAATTGATCAACAATTTATTTTTCACTATTTTATTTATTTATTTATTTATTTATTTATTTTTGTATTAGATTATTTAGATGGAATATAATGCAAATGATTGATAGGCTAGTAAGTGTCAACTTAGTTGTGATGTACTTAACTTATAAGGATATAATTGCTATACTATCATCAAAATTTTAAGATTTAAATTAATAAATTAAAAAACTTAAGATTTATTTTGTTATAAGACCTAAATTCTAAATTTTTTAAAAATTTCTCAAAAAATAAAAAAAAATCCTAAAAAATCAAAGTCAGAAAATGACCAAACACCCAATATAAAGATGTCAATATTTCAAATATTTCTTATATTTTGAAAGAGAAAAGTTAGGAATCATGAAAAAAATTTCATGAAAATGATCATGAAAGAGTTATAATTCTTAAATTACTTTGATTAGTGTGTGATGTTTTATTCTAAGTGTAATTCAAGGGTCACAAAATTTTCATGATTATTTTCATAAAAGGTTCTTAATGATACCTACCATTCTGATTTTGAAAACATAAAAAAATTTACCTTGCAGTTTCAGGCATCTTCATGCGCCAGTAAAAAGTCAAACCGGCCGGAATGGAACCGATCAGGAGAATGAGCCGCCACGCCCAGTCCGCGTCCTTGGGCGTCTTCTCATAAGAAGAATGCGACGCCGCGTCAAATATGGCGCAAATCGCCATGGTCACCGTGGAACTCGCCAAAATCCCGAATCCCTGCATCGAGAAAACGGCAGCTATGAAACCGCCACGCGTCCTCCTATTAGCAAACTCCGACATGATAGTCGCCGACAGAGGATAATCCCCTCCAATTCCCACACCAAGCAAGAACCTAAAAAAACCCAGACTCGTCAACACACAGATGGGGGAAGTGCAGATAGAGAATCCGCAACCAATAGAGCTGAGCACCATGAGCATGAGTGTGATGCCGTATACTCGGCGTCGGCCCATACGATCGCCGAGGTGTCCGAAGACGAGCTGGCCAATCACCGCCCCTAAGAGAGCAATGGCGACCATGGCGGAGGTGATGGCGATGGGGACCTGGTAACGCTTTTTGGGATCGTCAACGTCGCCGTAGTAGACTCGACCAATGAGTCTCATGATGGGAGGGATGCAGAACAGATCGTAGGCGTCGGTGAACAATCCCATTCCTGCAATTATGATTGCTTTATAGTGGTAGCACTGGGTTCTCGCTGTGTCGAGGGCATTAAGAACTTGTTCTAACGACATTATTACTGCACAACACCGGTGAGGAGAGAGATATATGACTTTTCTGTCTTGTTGCTGCCTTGAGATGGGATGGGAAACTTATAAGTATCAAGTATTTATACGAGTGTAACTGACACCGACTTCTTGTGTTTGTAAAAAATTTTATTCGTGGTTTGAGTGTTGTCCAGCACGTCGCCATCAAAAATGCTTAGACCCTGTTTTTATTCATGGAACTCTCATGACTCCCGTTTTTATACTTTTGTTTTGTTTTTTTTTTCCTTGGATCATTAACAGGTGAATGGAGTTGTGGAGATTATGTTTTTTTTTTTTTTTGGAGGCCTGTAACATTGTTGTGTCTCTATTTTCCGAAGAAATATGAGCTTATCTTTCATCTTTTAAAACACCTTCTATTATTGTGATTGAATTTGATAGTAGGATCTATTATATATTACGGCAATGCTAGGGGGCCCAAATTTGGGTGCCCCTAATGGCTCAAATTTCCTTATCAGGTAAAAAAAAAAAAAAAAAAAAAAAAAAAAAAAAAAACAAAGTTACCAAAACTGGCAATTTGAGCCATTTGAGCCACAGTTTTTAGGGCCACCAATCATTTTCCTATATATTAACGTTGTGTTTAGTTGGGAGATTTGGAGAAGAATTTGGAAAAGGAAAGAGAAAGGAAAAAGGTGTGTAAAATTATGTGAAATATAAGTATGTTTTATTCACATTTCACCTATATTTTCTATTTCCCTTTCCAAATCACTCCCCAAATCCCTTAACGAAACACCCCGTAAGTGTTTCAAAAATAATAAGAGACATATATATTTATAATTGATAGAAGATAGTATCATATAGTGTCATATTCACAAACAAAAATTTCTCCTAAATATAAACAATATAAAACAGATAGAAGAAAAAGGGCATAGAATAAAATAGATATAAATGACAGGGTACTACAAAATTTTCTATAAATTTCCAGGGCAAATTACATTCTACCCCTAAATTATTATCTCATATCATCTTACGTATTGAACTAAAAATTATAACACTTAGGCCTATTTTGGAACTAAAATTATCTCAATATCACTCTACTTCCTCAACTAAAATTATCTCAATATCACTCATATCATTTTAAAATACAATTTTTAAGTTTTTTTTAAACAAATTTTTTATTTTTTAGTAATTTTTTTTTCTTATTTTAGTCAAAAAAATTAATTTTAGATACACCTAAAATTTAAATATTTGTGAAGAATTTTTTTAGGAAATCATTAAAGACGGAAAAAAAAAAAACTGATATATTTTTATATTTCTTGTCATTCGCAAACATTTTTTAGATTTTCCGATAAATATTTTCATTGTTCAAATTTTTCTAACAAAATAAAAATTAATTTAGTGATAAAACAAAATAAAAAAGAAAGTCCAAATTGAAAGTGATATTAGGTGATACTTCAAGGGGGTAAAGTGATATGAAGTGATAGTTCAAGGGGGTAAAGTGTAATTTACCTAATTGATTAAAACGTATTTTAGTCATAAAGATTCAAATTGAAAAAAAAAATAATAATTAGTAAATGAGGGGGATTAATTGTTAAAATTTTTAGTTGAGGGAGGTAAAGTGATACAGAACAGTAGTTGAAGGGGTAAAATATAATTTACCCAATTTTCTACTAAACTGCTAAACTATTACATGGATATGGAACTCATACTCATGTGATTGTTTGATAAAAAATTTGAGATTTATAACATTTTTTAATGTCATAATTAAATATTTTTCAGTGATAAACAAAAATAATAAAGAGTCATAACCAAATACTATATAAGATATAATTAAACACTTTTTGAATTATAACAAAAATAATAAGCATAATATATCAATCAATATCACAAAAAGTTATAACTAATACCACAATGACTCATAACCGAGTCATAATACCATAATAGGTTATAATCAAATGTCACAAATCATGATATATGGTACACCCTAAAATGGGGGTGTGTTTTACAAAATTTCCAAAAGCAAAATGTTATCTATCATGAAATTGTGTTTCGAATTTGATCTTAAAAATAAGTTGCATGGTATAGATTTAAAATTAGTAAGGTGTGAATCACATTTAGAATGCATTATTTGGTGGTCTTGTAATATTATTTTACACTATTCAACATATAACACCCGTCATAGTGTCTCCCATAAACTCAAAAATAAAAATAAAAATACTGAATCCCACTATATTGAATTATAAAAATTAATTTGGGGTGCCACGAGGATTTACTCCAGGGGATACACGTCTCGAATCCACATCATGTTTGTACGAGCAAAAAATATTCTTTCTCGTATAATCCTGTTGATCAAGTCTGCGATCCTTCGTACGACGTCGCTTTACTCCCTGAAAACACAAACGTGAGCTAGCCGGCAGGTGTGTGCCGGATACCTCTCCGATGCCTAAGTCAGCAAAATAGACAAATAGACAAAAGCTCTGTGTATTCGGGAATCAAAGTTGTGTTACCTCTCCATAGGTGATGTTGTGAGCTTTTATAGGTTCCGTGTGACACAATCCTAGTAGGACTCTTACTCCTCCATGTAGAGTCATCCTAGGAATCACATTCCTGAAAGATAATGCTTATCTTTCAACACCCCCCTCACTGCTTAAACCAAGTGAGATGGTTTTACCGTGGTCGGATTCTAATATAACCGAGGTAAGCATGGCTATGCTAAGCCGCAGAGTAGACCGAACTAAAGCCAGTTCGGTTTCTTCCATTCACTGCTCTTACCTCGGCTTCTCCTGTACAAACCATGGTGTGTTTAAACCGAGCTAAGAAATAGCAAGGTTTTGACCGAGCTAACCGCAACATGCCACGACCGGGCTAACTCTGAGTGTGCTGACCGGGCTGTCTGTAACGCTCTCTTGGACCGGGATAACAACAAGGCCTTCTGGGGACCGGGCTAACGCCAAGGCCTTCTGGGGACCAGGCTAACGCCAAGGCCCTTTTACTCCGCTCTTCTTATTGTGGCTCACAACAGCCCATTACCCAGCTCGGCCCAATTTATATATATAAATTACCCTCTCAATGTTTAACATTTTTTTTTCTTTTTTTTTTTTGTCCAACTATCATCCAACTCTTGATCCAAAAGCCACAAATGTGTTAGATAATGGTCAGTTGAAAAAGTGCCAGAGATGATCATCCTCCTCCGCAATTTTTTAAGTCATTTTCTAAATATTTTTCCCAAGTTCCTTATATTGTTGCAAATAAAATCAATAGAAACATTTATAATTTGAAAATGAACAACTTCATGCATATAATTAGATAAAGTGAGGCTAGGAATTCCAAAAAAAAAAAAAAAATCCAAATATTTTATACAAGACTCAAACCAGACCCACACTTATATGAATACTGTGTATAATATTTAATAATTCTTCATTTATGCTCTCTAACATTTTGAAATTTAATAGACATATAATCTAGTGTTACCGAAGTACTTAATAATTTTTAAAAATTTTATGGTACACACTCCTCAAAAGGTCATATGCACCTATTATCTAAAATGCGTAATATTATCACAAAATGTGTAACTTTAGTTGCAAATGAATTACATAACATTTATCATAAAAATACATAATATATATTACAATAATAAATAATAATGGTAAATATAATAGAAACATGTTGAGAGGTGTGTAGTATACTATTATCCAATATTTATGCTATTGTGCAGTAACATAAGAACAATATTGTCTATATAATATCTTTCTTACTTATCATTGATTTAGGTAAGAAAGTCATCACAATTATATTAATGTTTTAATTAATAATACTAAAAATAATAATTGATAGCTGGTGTAGAATACTAAATAAACATAGTACTATTATTTTTAAATTTGATATATGATATAGGGTTACCAATCTACTTAATAATTTTATGAAATTTAATGGTATACATCTTTCAAAAGGTGTGGATTACATGCATTTGCTATTTAAAATGTGTAGTATTATCGCAAATTGTATAACTTTATTAACAAAAAAATGATGAAATATTAATTACAAAAATACATAATATATATCATAAAAATAGATAATAATGACACATATGATGCATACTTTTTTAGGACTATATACCATAGCATTATCCAATAATATATGCCATTGTACACTAACATAAGAGCAATATTGTCTATATAATATCTTTCTTACTTGTCATTGATTTGATGATAAAGTCATCACAATTATATTAATGTTTTAATTAATAATACGAGGAATAACAAATATTACTTGTCATTGATTTGATGATAAAGTCATCACAATTATATTACTGTTTTATACGAGTCCGGATCCTCTCCAGCCAAAGACTCCCTCCTGTCCTCCGGTCAAGGGCCACGATTTGGCCACGTGGTCCTTTGAAGATCTACGGCTCAGATAAAAAAAAAAAATTGAATTTCGTTTATTCAACCCAGCACAAAATTCAAATTTTTAGTCCTCCTTGCAGATGAGCTTCTTCTTTGGAATCGATTTGCAAGCGTAGTTAATCCCAGTAGACTTCTCTGTGCAAAGATGGGTGGTTCCGAACTGTCCTTGCCCTAGCTTTTTCCCGATTGTGTACAGATTTTGGAGACTTTGGGTCTTGTAGGGAAGGACCCAGATGGGTTTTGATGGTGGTGGTGCTGGTGGTGGCGTTACGGTGGCTGGTTTCTCCATTCCTGGTGGTGGGTTTGTTGAATCTGAAGAAGAAGACATGGGTTTTGTAAACAGAGATTGATTGTTAAGTGTTTTGTAAAATCTAATTGAAAAAGGGAAGATCAGGCTGGTTTCTCCATTCCTGGTGGTGGGTTTGTTGAATCTGAAGAAGAAGGAAATCTGAGAATGAAAGAAAACATTCAATGGTGCTAAATCAATGGTGCTAAATCAATGGAAGCTGCTGCTGTGTTGAATCTGAAATGGAAAACATTCAATTTTTTTTATTTTTTTTTTGCATCTGAGCCGTAGATCTTCATTTGAGCGAAATTCAAATTTTTATCTAAGCTGCTGCTGCTGTGTTGAATGAAAGAAGGAAATAAATTCAAAATTTTTTTTGATCTTCATTTGATCTTCATGGAAGCTGCTGCTGCTGTGTTGAATGAAGAAGGAAAGAAATTCAATTATTTTTTTTTTATATCTGAGCCGTAGATCTTCAAAGGGCCACGTGGCCAAATCGTGGCCCTTGACCGGAAGACAGGAGGGAGTCTTTGGCTGGAGAGGATCCGGAACCTAATGATACGAGGAATAACAAAGCTATTACTTGTCATTGATTTGATGATAAAGTCATCACAATTATATTAATGTTTTGATTAATAATACGAGGAATAACAATTGGTAATAGGTGTAAATATCACATAATATTATGGGTACTTAATATTTTTTTTCTTAAACAGTAGTTTTATCATTTTTAAAATAATAATAATGATTTATTAATGTTTACACTCATCCCTTAATATTTAAAAAAATACAATTAACTTTATATTTTTGACATATTTAAACTGATATCTCTCAAATTATGTAATATTACCCGTATAATGTATATTTAAAATTAGGATAAGTTACAAATACATCCTCTAAGATTTGTTTAAAATACGAATTGATCCCTATAGTTTGAAAAATTATAAATACTCATTGTCATAATTTTTAATTTAACAAAATTAACTAAAAAAATAAAATTCTTAACTGTTCTCTTATATAATACTAAAATTACGTTAACCATCAATTAAAATAAATTTTTAACATCATTAAAAACTATTAATTAATTTAATGATTTATTAATAAAAGTTATTATTTATTATGAAATTAGAAATCTTATGAGACGTGATGTAATTTATTAAATTTAAGGAACAATTTATATTTTAAGTAAATTTTAAAAAATGTTTTTGTAATTAATCTTTAAAATTATTATTATTATTATGAGATCATGATTCCAAAGAAAATGCGAATCAAACCGTTTGACTTTATATTGTTTTGCATTAACAAAAGTATTAAAGGTGCGATGATTGTCTAAAGTCTATTAAAATAGACTGGGTGTCCACTTAATTTGGGCCCGTTGACTAGGGATGGCAATCTGAACCCGGTCCGACGGGGATCTGACCCCCCGATTTGAGTGGTTATTCCCCTAAAAATATTCCCGACGGATCGGGAATGGTATTAAAAAATGAATCTCCGATGACATCAGGGACGGGGACAGGGACGGGGATAGCTGTCTAAGAACCGTACCCGGCCCGGCCCGGCCCCGTCCCGTTTATCCCCGATGCAAAATTACTCTTATGTCCCTTGGTATGTGTTTGTTAGGGTTTGACATAACACAACAAACAACACACTATCTCAGTCTCTCACGCACACACACAGACACAAACGGCGCTGCTGCTCCTCTCTCGCTCTCTCGTTCGTCGCTGTGTTTGGTGTGTCGTCTCCCCTTCTTTCTTTCTCTCACCGCCGACCTCATCGCCGATCCTCCCTCACCGCCGCTGCTGCGTAGGGTTTCGCCTCCCTCTCTCTCTCTCTTTGTGGAGACTTTACGATGTGGAGACTTTACGATGTTCTGCTCTTGTTGAAAAAGAAATGGAATTCTTTATTGGATGGGTGGGGAGGTTTAGTTCTTTTGCAGAAATTTCATCACCTGAAATAGTGTATAGTAAAGTAGATCTCAAAGGTTTTTGGGATTCTCCATGCCAAAATTTCCAAATTTGAAGTTTTAATCCATCATCTGGATGCTTACAGAATTGAAGGTTTAATCCATCATCAGTTGTCAAACAGGTCATTTCTTTCCAAGTTTTGCTGTTTATCCCACTATTTGTTGGCTGCTGCAATTGCATTTCAATTTGGTTCTTGGGTTTTTTTTATTGTTGTGTTTGTCATCTTTTTGTTTGCAGATTTTTTTTAATTTGAAAATATGTTATTGAATAGGATGTTATTGGATTGGATGTTATTTGTTTGAATATTGATTACAGATCAAAAAAAAGAAAAAGAAAAAAGTAATTTGGAGAATTTGCGGGGTCGGGAATACCCGATACCCGATGGGGGGGGTGGGGGGGCCGACGAGCTCCCCGTCGGGGATCGGGGACGGGGATTTTCACACTTTCGGGGATCGGGGATGGGGAGGGTAGTCCCCGGCCCCGCCCCGCCCCGTTGCCATTCCTACCGTTGACAACTGAAATGTGGTTCATTCGTGAATGAATTTTATTTGATAATTATTATTATTATATAATTTTATCATATTTATTTAAAAAAATTGAATGGTAAATATAATTTTAAGAATATATCATCGAATTCTTTCAAAAAAAATATATATGATGAAATTATTTGACTATAAAATCAATTTATTTTTGAGAAAATTGTTAAAAAGTTCAATTTAAGGAGAGTAAGTCATTAGGTCCAACGGAGATTTTTTGTTGTTGAGAAGTCTACCTTTTGTGAAGTAGTTTGGTGAGAAATCCTTTCTATTATTTTGGAGGACATATTATTTTCAATTTTATCCCTTAATTTATCTATTGACTTTTTTTATCTGTTAACTTTTTTAACTATCTGTTCAAATTTACATCTATTTATTCAAATTATTTTCTATCTGTTCAAATTTTGTAACTATTTGTACAATTTTTTTACTAACTGTTCAAATGTTTTTTATCTGTTTAATTTTTTTGATTATCTGTTAAAATTTTTCCTTTTATCTGTTCAAATATCTGTCCAAATTTTAAATCTATTCAAGTTTTTTCCCTAAATTCTATCTGTCAAAATTCTACATGTTCAATTTTATTTTATTTTATTTATAACTATTGAAATACCAAGCCAAATCAAATCTTATCTGTTGAAATATAAAGCCAAAGCAACCCCAATCTGTTGCAATAGCAAGCTAATTTTATTTGTTTTATCATTATCAACAACAACAACACACCAGACTAACAACTACAACTACCAAAAAAAAGAAGAAAAAAAAAGATTGGTTCAACAAAATGAAGCAAAGCCATGATCAAGAACATGAAGTTTGATCTCTTTATGTCTTCAAGACAAATGGTGTTCTTGACCATTTTTTGATCTCTTTTATGAAGCTTCATGTTTTCTAATACAAAAACAGGGGTCTTCATGTTTTCTAATTCAATACAAAAATAAAGATCTCTTTATTTTTGGGTGAAGACTTAAATTCTTCAACGATTGCAACTAGAAACACAATAGCAAAGAGATGATAGAAGTAAGAGATTGGATGAAGAAATGGGCAAAATAGTTAAAGAGAGAATAATGGCAAGACTCTCCTATGGATCTCCCACTTTCACTCTCAAGATAGATAATAGAGAAGGGAAATTAGTTCTCTCCCAAAAAATTATCTCTCCAAAATCCACTCATTTATAAAGCTATGGATGGGTGCTATTTATAGGCACCTCTTGATGTAGGATGGAGTCTATGTGCAAAGCATATGGGGGATATTTCCTCTAACCACTTTGTCTGAGGAGCTGACCTCTCCAAGGATGAGAAAAATCCCGAAGAAGAAATCAATCTCTCAGCGAACCCTTCTTCCTAGCCACGTCTAACCAATGATCCCCAATCATCTCAAAGGGTCAGGGTAGTCCAGAGGACGCCTTGCCTGTAACAATCCCGACCTGTGATTAGCTAATAAACCGTACTTAAGAATGCTTAATAAGTACTTAAGAATGCTTAATCTATAATTAAGACGAAGGCCTAAGTTAATTGCATGTGCTATGTGTTATTTGTAAATATATGTCTGTCATAGAAAGATCTGTCTATGTTTTTGTTTCAGTATGCAAATTGAAGGTCCTATCGGCATCTGAACATGAAATTGATTAGGTATATGTGTTGTTTAGAATTTTTGGAATGTTATGGTAGGTTTAATTGAAATTCGATTCGAACCCAATTAATTAGAATAAAATAATCCTAATTGACTACCCTTAATTTAAGTTAATTAATGCAACCTACTTAAGCCTATATAAGGCCACTTGTAACTCAACCTACAACATTCTACACATCTTCTTCATCATCTTTGAACACACAACCGTAGGGGAGAGAGAGAGAGAGAGAGAAAGAATGAAGAAAAGAGTAAAATCTAAGGGAGAAAGGAATAATTTGGAAGCATTATTAGAGAATTGGCTTGCTAACTCAAAAACATAGCAATCTAGAGCCTAATTGAAGAGTTTAGGTAAGGATTGAAGCTTTTAGTAGAGTCATTGAGACATTTAACACATGAATTCCAAAAGAATTAAGTTGATCAATGGAAGAATTGAGTTAACAAAGTAGGAAAGAAGACCATATATATCATGCATGCATGCATTTTTATCTCATTTTGAGTTTGAATTTCAACCAATTCTCACATGCATGTACTAGTTCTAGCTGGGTTTTGAAAGTTCATCACATTTCATGACATTTTATCTTAATTGATCATATTTTGGAAAAAATGTAATCATGTTAATTCATGCATGTTGATTCATGTGAGTTCCAAGTTGGTTCTAAAAGAATTGGCATACTTTTGGACTTGATTTTGAGAAATGATCTTTAATTCATAATGTTTTACAAGTTTACAAATGTTTTCTTCAATTTTGGCCCAAAAGAATGTGTTTTGGTGCTTTGGAATTGAAGTTTGGAGCTTAGAGAGCAATCTAGAAATTTCAGAATTCGCACTTTCGCTCAAGCGGTGGAATCTGCGCTCGAGCGAAGAATGCAAGCTCTTAGTAGTTTTACAGAGTTTGGGGGTTGGCTCAAGCAAAACAAGTTGCGCTCGAGTGACCACCCTTATTTTTGAATCTCAGCTCGAGTGTAAAATTCGAGCTCCCAGAAGTTTTGCAAACAATTATAGAGTGGTTCGAGCTACAAAGTGTGCGCTCGAGCGAACCTATGTTTACTCAATCTTTGGCTCGAGCCACTGTTGAGTGTAAAAATCAAGCAAACAGTACTTTTGCAGAGTTTTGCAGACTGCTCGAGTGACCAAAGTTGCGCTCGAGCGAAGACCTATTTTCAGCAAATTTGACTATCCTTGGCCTTAGGCCAAGTTTGGCATCCTCAAAAAAATCCAAAAAGTCAAAAAGTCACTATCCTATTTAAGTCACATCATCTTATTTAAGTCACATCACCCCTCTAACACATCACTTCAAACCCAACCCAAATCCAACCCATATTTCATAAAAAGTCAAAAAGTGCACTTATTTAGTCTTCCCAAACTTGGCCTAAGTGTTTCAAATTACATTTTGGTATCTTCATTGCATCTTAGGTATTCCTAAGCCTTAATTGAAACATAATAATGAGGATAAGGATTAGAAACACACCAAGATAGAAAATAAATGAGATAGTGTTTTCCGAGCGTGTGTTTCAATGTGTATCCGTTACGTGTTTGTATAGGTCATGTGTTGTCGCCCACCTGATCAATCTGTTCTGTTTATGTGACCTATTCTGCTACTGGAGCTGTCTGTGAGTAACAACTCTATAAAGCTATGTTTGATTAGAAGTATTTTCAGAATGATAAGATATGATTTGTTTTATGAAATGCTATTTTATGAACTATGAATGAATGTCTATTTTTCTGAAATGTATTTATGGCATCCTTAGTTCAAGTGGCCCTCACCCGGAGAAAATAATACCGTAGCCAATATGCATATGGCTCTCACTTGAGGGAAACAATACCGTGGCTTATGATCATGTGGCCCTTGCCTGGGAGAAACAATACCGCGACCTATATTCACATGGCCCTCACTTGGGGGATACAATACCATGGCTGCTTGTACACAAGTTATTGACCTTTATAGTTGTCGGTACTGACTATGCTTGTGGGGTCTTATGACCAACTTGATCTGATAGCTAATAGATGTGCCACATATGACTGCTTATGAATTCTAGATAAGTATGTGAATCTGAATATGTTTCTGATATGAACTATGATTTCTAAATCTGTTTGCACTTCATTCGTAAAGCCTTTACGCTGTTGTTATTCACTAGGCTCTAGCTCACTGTATTATTTATGTATGTATGTGATTAGGCGTGGGTAGGCTCAGTGAGGATTGCCTAGAGATCTGTTTGAGTCAACCAACCAATGTGTCTTCCAAGGAGGTGCCAAAATGTCATGTGGTTGAGTTTTGTGGACATGATGTAAGTTTAAGTTTCTATTATTTTCTTTTGTTTGTTTGGACAAGCTTTTGGTTTATCCGTATCTATGATGACGTAAGGCTGACATTCTGATGACATCATATATATGTAAAGATAATTTTTTAAATTTTCGGTCCCATGTATGTCTGCACAGCTCTATGGACGTATTATTTTATATATGTGCTTCTGCTAGCCCCTAATTATTTGATTTTTGTTAAGAGGCCTTTAGTAATCTACGGATTACTGGTCGATTACGATGCTAAACCTATAGGGGCGAGTTTGGGCTGTGACACTACAGTAGAAGGGTTAGGGGTAGTTCAAGAGAACACCCTATCGTAAATATTGCCAAGTCTCAAGGATCTCCTAGATTGTGCTACCTCGATCCAGGTATGGAGTAGTTTAACCAAAGAGTTAATTTATCTCCACTCACCGTCCTCGAGATCGGGTCCTTTGTTCGAACTACGTTATGCCCATGGTTTTGGTGCGTCGATCTCGGAAAGCTCCAAGCCTGCAAGTGTTCTGAGACTCATTAATGGAGTGACTTCTAGATTGCGTTCGAATCCATTCAAAGCCAAGCACTTCGGATCTCTAGGTCTATAGATTTGAACCCTTTTGAGTCTGAGCTCAAATAGGTCTCTATGTTCGTGGTTTCGAGCCCTTTCGAGACAAAGCAAATACCTCAAGGATTTCATATCTTTTAAAAGCAACGGTTAATGTTTCTCAGACGCTCATATAATCTAGGCCTCCTCGGATGGGCTTGTTGGACTTTTCTTACAAATATAATCTTGTTGGGCCTCTCTAGCCCAGTTGGTTGGTTTTCTCATCAGTCCACTCAATAGAATTCGTTTGAGGCCACTTGGCGATAATTTCTTTGGACCTATCAGTTTTTTTGGGACTTTCCGATTAAGCTCCAATTGGAGTCAATTAATTTAATGGGTTCAAGCTAAACCCATCTTACATTTTGTCCCTTGCGTGTATAAGAAATTTTAATTTTCTAGGGCATGCACATTTTCCAATATTCTCGGACTTGCTCGCTAGCTTTATCTCCTCAAACATTTCTTATCCCACTTCCTTGGATGTACTTTATCTTCATGTGACTTATGAATAAAATTGACAACTCATAATAATAAAAAGAATCTTTTTCATCCTTTTACCTATTTTTTTCACCTATACCACGTTTGGGACCATATTTATGTACCTTTATTTTTTTATTTTGATTTTCAAAGCAAATCAAGCCTTAGCATTAATTTTTCAACAACTAGAATAATTCCAAAAATCATTTTTGATTTTGATTTTCAAAGCAAATCAAGGCTTAGCATTTAATTCTTCAACAACTAGAATAATTCCAAAAATCATTCATTTCTTTTAGAATATTTGAAAAAAAACATTTCTTTGTTCAGAACAATACACCACAGCTCTACCTTGCTTCTGCAACCACTAAGGGCTACCACCGTTTGTGTGCCGCCTGCTGCCGCAGCCCCGGGCATCGCTGCCGCCGTGACCTATGCCACCAACTTGCTCAACCTCTGCTATGTCACAACCCATCTCGTGCCTACATGCATCTCTTGGTCTGTGCTACCCCTACTTGCATCGTTCTCGGCCTACACCGCTTGTGATTACTAGCTCTGCTCCTCACTTTACCACCCCCAAATATGCGAGTAAATACTCGTTGAAACCCATCTTTGAACTCTTCATTTTGATGAGCTTTGGTCTTCAGTCAACAAACTTCATTATCTTCATTGCTTCGGATTTGTAAGTATATGCTTGAAACCCTCTTCCTTTTCTTGTATTTTTCAGTTTCAATCAAGTTCAGAAGTTTGATTTAGGCTCTAAGGTGAACACTTGTGGCTTTGATTTGAGATATATATATATATATATCCTAATGGTAAATGTTGATGATAATTACAAATAAAACACTAGAAAATACAAATAATAAAAATTACAATAATTATTGAAAGGGCTGAGGCGCAGGAAATTCGCTCTCTTTAAGGAGATTCAAGCCCTCTGCGGTTAGGTAAAGCCTCACACCGATACAGTAGAAAAAACCTTGACTTGTCCCCCCCAGGATACAACAGCCCGATTAAGTTTTATGGTTAACCAATACTGCACAATTGGTTGAACCTAAAGCTTTATCACACATACCCTTTTTATTTGCCTGATAATCTTACACTAGACATAACAAAGGAACATAACTTCTAAGGAACAAAAACTTCTTCTCTTGTGTCTCTTTAAGATATGACATATGTTCAAAATATATAGAAAAGAAAACTTAATAAGCAAGGTTCTTGGTGGATAAGATAACAAGAGACTTGACCAAGACCTTGGAATGGATAGGAATGAGAAGACTTGAAGAAGACTTATATGGATAAGTCTAGCAAAGACTTGGAGAAGACTTGGATAGATAAGGCTAGCAAAGACTTGGATGGATAAGGCTAGCAAAGACTAGGCAATGACTTATCTTGGAGCTCGGAAGATCATTATAATATTAAAATACCTGCTAACAGTAAATATACATGAGTTTCTATTGCTGGCCTTCTCGTATAGAACATCTGAGCTCTTGGATTTTGAACTTGTATTGATGATCCTGATATAAATAGAATAATTGATATTTGTACTGATCTATCAATGTTGAAAGAAGAAATGAGACTCATGTAATCCCCTGTGGATTTCGTTGTTGGTACTCTTTTACTGCTCTATATTGTTTGTCTTGAGAATAATAAGCTAGAAATGTTTGAATTTTGCTTGATTATATAAGGTCTGGATTAAAGCTTGAAATCTGAACCTCCATTAATGAGTTTGACTTGAATAAAGCTTTCATGTTATAAAACCCCATTGGTGCTAAGATTTGTCAAAATTTAGAATCATGGGATTTTGCTATTTTAACTTGATTGAGGAAATGACTCACCGATTCTAAATTTTGCTAGGCTTGTTGAAATTTGCTACGAATAATGGAATCACTCTCTTGAAGGGAATAGAACAAATTTTTGTTGATGTTGTAGAATAAGTGGGCAATAATATTGTGCACTTGTTGTTGCTTGAAACTTGAAACCCCTCTGATTTTTGTTTTAACTAAGACCAGCTAGAACAAAACGTTGTTATTGATGAAAAACTGTTAAGCGTAGCTCTTTAGTTTACACTTTGCCCGAAGCCTCGCATTAGCTGATCTACGACCACCCTCGCTACTAAAAATAAAAAAGTCTAGACCGGTGATGAAGAAATGAGTTTGTCGAAGAACCCAAAACATTGTGTATGAATCTTGTTGTCGAATGATTGATTGTTGTGGCTTCGAGAATAGTGAAAACCCGACATTGAGCTTTATATACTTGATGAATGAATTCCCGATATCCAAATTTAGTGAATGCTTCGCTTGGAAGAATAAACTAATGTAATAGAGAATAAGATCATATATTGTTGTTTTATTGATCTTGTGGATGCTCGGAAAATAAATAGTCAATGCCGAAATTCTGTTTGAACTCTTGTTACTATTATGTTGACTAGCGAGAGACAAACTCGGAAAGACCAATCCTTGCTTGTTGTCAATTATGAATTGGGTTGGAGAAATCAAACTGTAGTAGTATAAATAAATCGTTACCGCTTGTTTGATGTCGAATCAACTCCGATAATCTAAATTTGATAGTGGCCTCATTGCTTGTTGGTTTTATTATTTCAGCTAAATGGCTTCCCATAAGAAGTCCACTACCTTAGGGCCCTCGAAACTCGCTTCCTATAAAAAATCCACCACCTCGGGGCCTTCGAAACTCGCACTAATGGAGGCAAGGGCTATCCTTTGGAAGTCCGAGTGGAAGCACACACTCTATTTCGGCAAAAAAAATCCTCGAAACTCGTACTAATAGAGGCAAGAGCTGTCCCTCAAAAGTCCGAGTGAGAGCACACACTCTATTTGGGCAAAAAATATCCTCGAAACTCGCATTAATGGAAGCAAGGACTGTCCTTTGGAAGTTTGAGTGGGAGCATGCTGTAGACCCGGCTTTCTTCACGTGCCCCCCTTTCGGAGAGGCACGAATTGGTCTCCTATAGTTTGGACTCCTGTCACGGTTCTGAATCTAATCTCACAAAGTGCAATATGAGACTGATAAACACCAAAAAGTCCAATCCGGCAAGTCATTTTGGAAAATCGATTTTGAATCAAATAATGCCAAAACTAGACTGCTTTGCCAGATTACAGAGTCGCCACCTAAATATTTTAATTTTTGAAAAATTTAGGAAACCCTGACTCATGCCAAAGGCCACGTGTCCATCATCACAAAAGTTGCCTCAGCTCGAGAACTTAGGTACGAGAGGGGAAGGTCCTGAAATGAGCACCCCCGCTCACCCGATCAAAGAATCGGCCTCTACTAAGCATGATATGTTGTTTTATAAACCTCATGTGTTCTTATTCCAATTATTTAGCTAACTTTACTATGTGATGCACACATACAAGTATAGACTAAGTTGCGAGATTTGGAACAAAACAACTCATGTTTGTTTTCGAAAATGTTTTGAAAGTACCACTCGCGAGTGGGCTAAAACGCGGATTTGCCACCCTCAAGTGAGCTTAAAACATGATTTTACCACTTCGCAAAGTGGGCTTAAAACTCACAATCGTCAAATTGTTCCAATTCAGGCAACAAAGCCTTCACCCACAGGCACTCAAGCAGTTAATCACATAAGCAAATAGCCTCATGGCAAGCATTCTATCATGGCAACACTTACACTCATGCAAGTATGCTAAAGCGTAAAACTTATAGTGTACTCCAAGCCAAAACAAAAGCTAGTTAGAAACAATACATAATCCTAACTATGTTAAGATGCCTAATGCAACACATGCAATATGCAATTAGTAGGCTCGGCTATCTAAGATGGCATAACTTACAATGCAGAATATAACTTATGATCATGCAATGAGATTGTAATGAAACATCTAGATGCAAATGCCATGTAGAGAAATGTTACAGCAAACTCGTACATAAGCAAGTTAACACGAACCAAACCACATTTCATGCAGAAAGGATGTAAGAAAATTATGCAATTTTAACCGCGCCTCACACAGGAAAGATAAAGAGCAACAACCGTCGGGCGCACCCGAGGCGGCAAACAAGATTCCAACGCATGGCACACGCGAGGAGCGAGATGGCGTGAACCTAGGTATACATCCTAAGGTTCCGAGCCACAGAGAACAGTAATAACAAGTGAAACACATTCAACCATTATGCAATCAAAGCAAAGAGCGGTATAACCATCGGAGCCCATCCAGATGCATTTAACCAAAGCATCCTAACATGCCAAGTGCGAGAGGGAAAATGGAGCGGCGCAAACACCGGAGAGTGGTATAAACAGAGTGGTATAAGCGTCGAACCATGTTCCAAACGTTTCTAACCGGAAGGGTGGTATAAACATCGGGCACACGTCCCAAGTGTTTCTAACCAAGGGATGGTATAAGCATCGGACACACGTCCCAAACGCTTCTAACCAAAGGGGGTGTTATAAACATCAGGCACACAACGCAATGCTCCTAACCAATGAGGTATAAGCGTTGGACACACGTTCCAAACACTTCTAACCGGAAGGGGTGGTATAAGCGTCGGGCGCACAACCCAACGTGTCTAACCAAAACAAGGTATAAGTGTCGAACACACGTCCCAAACGCTTCTAACCAAAGGGGTGAGGTATAAACACCGGGCGTACCCGAGTGTTTCTAACCAAAGTAAGGTATAAGCGTCGGGCACACAGTCTAAACGCTTCTAACCAAAGAGAGGAGGTATCAACACCGGGCGTACCCGAGTGTTTCTAACCAAAGCGAGGTATAAGCGTCGAGCACACAATCCAAACGCTTCTAACCAAAAGAGAGAAGGTATAAACACCGGGCGTACTCAAGTGTTTCTAACCAAAGCGAGGTATAAGCGTCAGGCACACAGTCCAAACGCTTCTAACCAAAAGAGAGGAGGTATAAACACCGGGCGTAGCCGGGTGTTTCTAACCAAAGCAAGGTGTAAGCATCGGGCACACAATCCAAACGCTTCTAACCAAAAGAGAGGAGGTATAAACACCGGGCGTACCCGAGTGTTTCTAACCAAATCAAGGTATAAGCGTCGGGCACACAGTCCAAACGCTTCTAACTAAAAGAGAAGAGGTATAAACACCGGGCTTACCCGAGTGTTTCTAACCAAAGTAAGGTGTGGTGTAAACACCGGGCGTACCTGAATGTTTCTAACTAAAACAAGGTGTTCAAAGGACAGGAATGATCTTACCTGGAGTTATGCTGAATGAACCATACATACGATATCGTCTGGTGGCACCAACTTTGAATGAACCATACATACAATATCGTGCCTGCATGAAAAGAAAGCTTAACGAGTACAATGCAATACAAATGCATATTCTATGCGAGACAAATAATTGTAACACAACGTTAAAGGTATGTTGCATGCACATCATGCGAGGAACGAAACAGAAACATAATCTATGCAACAAAACAAAAACATGGAGCATGTTCTATGCAAGATTGAGTGCATGCGCAATGCAACAAGCATGGACACTTCTACACGAATGTAAAGGCGTACACAATGCAATGAAACGTGACATGCATATTCTATGCAAACATGAGAACATGCGTAGCGCAATGCAATACAACATACATATTCTGTGCACAATAACGATGCACATTCAATGCAATAACAAAAACATGCTCGACGAAGAAATGTGCGTCTTGACAAGACCGATTCAGTTGTAACCTCCGATTTACCTCTCGGAGGAGTTCAATCAATTTAAAAGGATACACCTTGTACGTACTGAGTACCACACACCGAAAACACAGTCCGGAGCTTCCGCAGAGGCCATTTGAGCTTAAAGATGTACTTTTCTTGCACTTTCTTGAAGGACCAAGGCACAAAACAGCAAAACAATAACCAAGGAGAGCATCAGAGGCCTGCCGGCCACTCTAGGAAGCGACCGGCCACCCATTGGCCACAAATTAAACTCATTGGCCACCGATGGCAGATTCGGGGTAAATTGGAGATTTCGCCTCAGGCCTTTAAATATACACATCTACACTTCATTTCCGCACAACCCTAAGGCCGAAAATCATCCTCCAAGCTCTCTAGACCTTCTTCCTCTTTAGATTCGAACTATACACTTGTTTTCCAACGCCCCATAAACGTCCGATTCGATAAACCCTCGTAGTTCAAACACTTTGAACCGATTGAAAGTCGCGGTAGGTGTTTCCCTCTTGACTTCCATCACCCGGAGTTTGTTTCCCTCTAGTTACTCTTGATTTCCGTGCCCTCTTTCGAGCCTTGACCTTTTCTTCCATTTTCCCTCTCTCTGAGTTGACTTTTTATTGACTTTTGGCATTCTCGTCTGTTTTTCACATTTTTTACCATTCCCACATCCTTCCTCGAGATGGCAGATGACGTCCCACACGGCAGAGCTCCTCCGGGGATGGAGATGGATCCCGAGTTTGAGCCATTGTCGCTCAGCATTCGACCGTTCGACCCAGCGACGTACCATCCCGAGGTACACGCGCTGCCTCCCGATGGCATCCGCCAGTTCAGGGGGTTTGCGCGAGGTGCACCGGAGGACCTCCTGTTACGCGAGCCGGAGTCACACTTATCCCACGGCGCCTCTGAGGTATACACTTCCTCTTTATTTTCTGTAATGTAGGTTACAATTCTTGTGTAGTTCACACTACTTTTCACCTGTTCATCCCGAACACACTTGTGCACTGTATTTCTTACACTACCTTGCATCTGTTTGTCCTGCTCACAGGGGGATTCGCATGCCTTTCGCGGATACGGGACCATCTCCGCGAGGGAGTGGTATATGGAGCTTCCTAACGCTGTCCGTCACGTCGTCGACGAGGCTGGCTTCGGTGCATTTTGCATGGGGTTCACACGTCTCATCGCAAGCCGGCCTCTACTAGGCGCCTTAGTAGAGAGCTGGTGGGATACCACCGATTCCCTCCATTTCTCTACAGCAGGGGAGATGATGATGACTCCCTTTGACTTCTCTATGCTCACCGGCATAGCAGTAAGGGGTCATTCGATTCCTTACGACACTGACATGGACGAGTGGGACGCCGCTCAGATCTATCTGCTGGGGATTCGCCCACCCATCTCCCGATTAGGGATGGTGCGATATACATGGTTCGCCAACCATTTCAAAGGGATGATACCGACGACCCACGAGGAGACCGAGTACTACGCCCGGGGGTTCCTCATGTTCTGGTTTGGTACTACTTTGTTTGTCGACCGGGCAAACACCGTCAAGCTCTACCTCATGAGCGCTTTGGTGTACCTGTCTCGCATCCGATTCTACGACTGGGGCGGCGCAGGCTTGGCCACACTATACGGATACATGAGCTACTCCTCTCGCTGGAGTGGGCATCTGCTAGAAGGCTACTGGAGAGCTTGGGAGGTACACCTTACCCTTCTGCTTTACATTTCTGCTTCGCATTTCCTGTACACCACACACACTATACACTGCATTGCAAACCCTCTACTTTCTGCTTTACATTATCTGTACACTGCACACGCTATACACTGTACTGCACACAATCTGCTTTCTGCTTTACATTATTTGTACTCATCTGATATACACTCACTGTTATCCTGCCACTTTCTGCAGCTATGGGTGTATGCCTATTTCCCGAGGCTCACCCTAGAGCCAGAGGTAGAGATACCTACTATGGTGTCGTACTCGCACAGATATGACGGAAGATGCCAGCGGAGGCCTCGAGAGTCATTCTCCTTCTTCCGTTGATTTTTCGACACTGTGACCGCAGCAGAGGTAACTCAAACCTTTCAGTCATTTCAACTTTACTTCATATTACATCTCTGATGGCAGCTAATAACCTGTATATTCACTATTTGCAGATCACCTGGCAGCCGTGGGCAGTGATGTCTGCCTGGGTCAGAGATCAGTTTGCCGGTGCTCGGGAGGCGTCCCGATTTCGGATTTTGCTTGAGGGCCCAGTTTCTTGAGCATGGTTCCTAGGGGAGCGATTCCTGCGACAGAGCCTCGGTTTGCCTGAGCCGATGGTTCTGATGCCACCTCCCATGTATATGAGGGTCACAGAGTGGTACACCACACAGGAGATGATCGACTTCACGAGAGGTTGGGGACGCCGACTTCTTCAAGCTTGAGGGCGATTACACTGCCTTTATCCAAATGTACCTCATGCCGCCTCTGACTAGGGCCTGTGGAGGTGAGAGAGCCAGAGCTCCAGCAGCAGGGAAGAGAGTAGGAGGATTCAGGGCATCCCAAGCTCATGGTAGGAGAGGCCCTCAGGTGAGGCAGAGAGCGGGGTGGCCAGAGGTGCCCACTACACTGACCTGCTGGGGATCCAGAGGGGAGACTTATCAGATTCCCATTGAGCCTGCACCAGCTGGTTACAAGCTTGTCGGAGTTCGAGGCCCACCCCGGTATGCACCATACTTTACATTTTGCACATTCAGTTCATTTCAGTCATACTTTGTAGACCACTGATCATTTCAACACATTTGCAGGCATCCATAGAGTACACCGGACAGGCTCTCAAGCTGGCGGCTTCTCTGATAGGGATGGTTCAGACTAGCCTGAACCTACTCAGTCTGTATAGGATTCTAGTAAGTTTTCCTTCAGTTCGCACTTTATATCATGAAATTTTCTACTGATACATTAGCATTTCAACTGCAATTTACCCCATACTGATCTGAATTCATTATATCACGGCATTGATACATTGCTCCTATACACTACATTCCGCACTATACTCATCCTTGCATATTATAACTGATGCATTTGACAAACTGTCCTTTTCAGGTCCTTTTTCAGATGCTAGCTCCATCGGGCGCCCCAATAGGAGTTGCAGCAGGACCTTCAGTGCCTTCCCCGACAGTAGGGAGAGAGAGACGAGGGACTCTGGTGCACAGCCGAGGCAAAGGTAGGCGTACTCATGACGAGAGCGGTCCACCAGAGCCTATCCCTGAGGATGATGAGACAGATGAGGACGAGGAGTCAACGAGCCCGCAGTCAGACTCATCTGAGGGTGGAGACGACAGCACCGGCTCAGGTTCTGAGGGCGGTGACGATGCTGAAAATGGCTCCGAGGAGGGGAGTGGAGATGCTGAGGAGGGCTCCGGCTCAGATTCAGATAGTGGCACTGATGGCAACAGCTCAGAGTCCACTCAGCCGCGGAAGAGGACGAAGAGGGCCTCCCGATCCTAAGGTGGCTAGCGCAGATTTAGACGTTTTTTGCTTTAGTTTTCTTTTTACTAGTTGTTAGCACATTGCACAGCCTTAGGCAGTTTTATTTCTTTAAAACTTGTACTCTTTTTGTAAAAAGAAACCATGATTGGAATGAAAAAAAAAACTTTTGTCAAAAAAAAAGTGTTACATTTTGCATTCTCAGCATTCACCGCATCGCACCATTTTTCACAAAAACAGAATTGATAGAAATTGAAAATTGTATTGGCAATTGCTTAATCAAGTAATGAACCAACCAACACACAACAAACAGAGTAAGAAAACTCAATGAACAAAACAACAACTCAACCATCAAAACAAATAGAACTCGATAAGCAAAACAACAACTCGATAAGCAATTTGACAAAATTCTTAAAGAGAGACGAAAGAAATGTACCAAGAGTGGAACAAAATACAGGTTCTTGGCATTTTCAATACATAGATGGACCAGAGAGCCAAACAAGAGGCCACCGGCCATATATAGATGCTGCCGGCCATCAAGAATGGTTGTTGGCCACTAGAATTGGCCGGTCGGCTACAAAAGTGGCCGGTCGGCCACCAATGCAAAAAACCTCTAGATTGTTGCCACCTGTCTTTCACCCAACACCTTATCTCCTACAAAAGCTAAAGCTTCGGGCTTTCTTTAATTCAGCTCTATTTTTACCACAAATGGAACCATTCTTTGCTGAAAAACTCTCCGATTGGATTGCAACTTTAGATGGCTCGGAAAAGTTGAATTTCTGGGGTTTCGGGATAAATGCACTATTCCCACTAAGTCGTACTCCGCTGTGTTTTCCATTCCTCCATGTCGCGGCTAGATGTTGGAATCCAGTTACACATGTTTTTAGCTTTGGCGGACAAGAGATGTGTCCTACAATTGAAGAGTTCCAAGCTTTGATGGAATCCCAATGTGACGAGGAGATCTTGTCCCAGTCGCGTTTTGGCCACATCCAGGCTTTAGGAAGGATGTGCGGGCTCACTTTTCATGATGCTTAGTCTTTGGTTCACAATGGGGAGTTGGATATCCCTAGCTTAATTCATCGGTTTTCTGATGCCGATGACTGCGGCGATCGTCTTTGGCAAAGTTTTCGGCAGCATGCGCTTTACCTGTGCATGTTGGCTCATTTTCTGCTTGCCCCTGGCTCCGAAGGGTCTAGCTGTCACGACCCAAACCTGCCCCTAAAGTTTGGCATCGTAACCGGCCAGTAATCCTAGATTACCACAGGCCTTCCTGTACAAAACATAAATAATCGGGGCTCACGGAAGCAAAGACAGAACACTATAGTCCAAAGAGCTGTGCATATATATGAACAAATATTTACATACCAAAAATGTTAATTTACCCACAACAGTACATAACATGTAACCAAAAGATCATATACAAAGTGTAGGCATACGCCACAGATACAAAGCAAAACAAAACTCGCTACCGGCCTTCCAGGCCTAGCCCCAGCTCGGAGGCACACAAAACATCAGGTAGGCTTCAAAACGGCGGCTCGGTTCAAGACTCCGCCTAGGCTTGACTCCCAGAATGCTCACCTATAAATACATATATACAAATAATGAGCTAAAGCTCAGCGAATAACATTAAAGTAAAGGGGTGGTGAACGAATTCCGCATATCATATATCCGTAGAACAAATCATTCATAATCGTAATCAATTCATATCATAACATAATAATGGCATACTCCATAGAACATAACACATAACGTCTTCCGACTAGAGTAATCAGTTTCGGATACTGATTAAACACATATCACCACAATGAAGTGGCTAACGAGATCTCGTAAACTGGTCATGGACCCGCATTTTCATGCCGTCCCCCATGACTTGGGACTATCTATGGATGCCAGACTAGATTCGCAAATCAGGACATTCGTTCACGGGTTTAAAATCACATTTCGAAAACATATCGTATCATATAGCATTCGTATAACATTTCAAATATATTGCATATCAACATAACTTTACAGAAATGTTACTCACAGTGGGTTTCCAAAACCGGTTGCACGGTCTTCGAGGTTTGACCTACAAATACAAACACTACAGTATGATTTCTTAACACATAGAGTAAACACATACTTGTAATCTCATAACCTTGTTATCATAACTTCATTAAGGCTTGGGAATACCTAAAATATAATGAGGATGTCAAAACATGCATTGGAATACTCTGCGAGAATTCTAAAAAAAAGTCCCCGCTCGAGCGGGCAGCAACCTGTGACAAAAATACTGGATGTGCGAAATTCACGCTCGAGCGGCAAAACCACCGCTCGAGCGGACTTCGAAAATCTGGGTGAAAACCAGTCCCATTTCTGCTAAACCGTGGGTCTCCCTTTTTGCAGAACAATTTTTAAATTAGAAAACTCAAGACCTAAAAACACTTGAAAACAACTTGATTTAAACATTACAACTTCTCAACAAAACCCACATGCATCATATACAAGATCAAACCTTGAATCAAGATGAAAAATCATAAATATGCATACAAAAGCTTTATTTCTTAAAATCCATGGAGTTCTCCCTCAAATATGCCAAATATAAACATGGATTTCATGATCTTATACCATGTATGCTCACAAATGATTTCTAGATGCAAAGACACCATAATATGATCAATTAAACATAATTTCCCCTTAAATCCACTTATTTACCATGAGATTATGCATGAATCAACCCTATTTCACAACATTAGAAGAAGATCCTTACCTTAATCACTTATTTGTAGAGGGTTAGCTTGATTCCCTTTTCTTTTCTCTTCTTCCCTTTTTCCTTCACCCTATCTCACGAACTCACTCTCTCTCTCTTTCCAGATTTTTCTTCTCTTTTGTTTTGAGTCAACAATGGGTCAACAAAGAATCCTTATCTATAACTTTAGTTATATAAACAATTATGCCAAAAACTTGAGCCAAACAGAACTTAGCGAATCAGACGAAATTCAGTTCTCAATTAAACATCCCAACATGGTTCTAAAAATTTCCGGTATCACATAGGTGTGTTCAATTTCGTTTTCCGAACCCATTATGGTTGTCAATTTCAGTCCTGGATTTGTAGTTCCAACAGATATTTTCCCAATTCAAACAGATATTCCTCAATTAATTCATATTAGTACATAATTAATTACTGATAATTGTGACATGCATCTTGGGGTCATTACACTAGCATTCGCTTAATAGAAGTTGCCCAAGGCTTGAAGGATGGTAAGAGCTGCATTGGCTTGACACTAGCTGAGACTTTGATCGGCTTGGATGCTTTCCATCGCCGGGAGACGACCAGGTTCGCAGGAAGCCCACTACTCTTGCAGGTAATGTTTCCCACCCTTCTCACATATATTTCTCACATCACTCGGCCCTCATGCTCTGTTTTTCTCTCGAAACCCTTTCTTACTTTTTCTCTCTACGTACACCTCTCTATTCTTTAATCTCTCTTATTTTTCATCCCTTCCCAGGTTTAGCTCATGGAGAAGTTGAAAGTAGTGGACGCTTGCCTTGTATATTCAGCGTGAGGCTATTTCTTTCACCCACGGCTAGTTGATTTCCCAAACGAGGGATGGTGGTGCCAATGGATGTGCACTAGGTCTGTCATTGACATTGCCTGGCGTTGCCCCTGGTTTGATCTGACTAAGATGAGCTACAACATGTCCCGGCAGCCTGGCATTCAGTTGATTGGCTTGACACACTGTGTCTTCTATTTTCCATTTCGGTTCTGGCGTCAATTCGGCTACGACCAAACTTGCCCAGAAGAGGGGGTAGAGTACCCAACTTCATTTTCGATCCGAGGCTCACAGCTAGCACGGTATTCCACTGCATTGAGGAGAATAGAACTTTTGGCTCCCGCTCCCAATTTCGGTTGTGCCCTTTCTGGCGAATGCATAGCTTGGCTTGAAGATGAGACACAAACCGGGCCTACTTTGGTATCTGAAGCTTCCACAAGCTCTGGGAGGGGACGCAGGAACACCTGACTCAACTATGCCTCAAGTTTATTACTTTAATCTGTACTTTCAAGTTTTCCTTTTGAATGTAATAAAAAGCAACTTCAATTTGTATCAAGAGTCGGAGAACTCTGTATTGAAATCAATGAAATTAAAGGTTGTGGGTACTGAAAATTTTCCTTTTGGTCTAAAAATGGTCTAGGTTGTAAAAAAGATTAATTTGAACAAAATTAACTTTTATTAAAACTTTTCAAAACCATTTTTGATAAGGATCACAAACTGGACACACCCGAAATCTATCGCTGAGATGCACAACCCCAAATCCGATAACTGGAAAGTTGCCCCTTGTCTGAATAGTACTGCACTGTAACCAGCTCTGATAGCAAAGATCGCAACCGAACTCTTGGATGCAGAAAAGATAAAGATGACCAAAACAATCACATGGACACAATTGATTTGGAAGTGTTTATGGCTGGACTTCAGAATGAAGTTGCCTACGTATCCCGAAGATGGGAATCAAGCCTTACGTAGTTCGGTGCAAGTTCACTCGTGTATTAACACTCTCTTTTTGCGCTCTAACTTTTGCCAAGACCGCCCTTTCTGGGTTTTCAATCTTGTGAGCTCAGTTTTTCTTATTTCAAATTTTGTGTGCTCTAACTTTTGCCTAGGTCATCCTTTCGGGTTTTCGGTCTAGCGAGCCTCTCAAGGGTAGTATTTCTTCAACTTGTCCACGTTGATTGGTTGGAAGAATTCGAGGCCATCTAAGTCCATAAGAATGACAGCTCCACCCGACCAAATTGATTTGATGATGTAAGGACCAGTCCAATTAGGTCTGAACTTGCCCCTAGGGTCATGGATGGGAGCTTGGTTGTCTTTGAGCACCAAATCCCCTTCTTTCAGATTCCTAGACTTAACTTTCTTGTTGAAAGCTCTGGAAATCCTGCGTTGATAACCTTGGACATGGTACAGTGCTTTCAGCCTCTTCTCGTCAAACAGCATAAGTTCCTCGAACCTGCTCTGCTGCCAATCTACTTCCGCTATCTGGCACTCAGCCATAACCCGCAGTGACAGAACCTCAACTTCAATCGGCAGAACAACCTCCATCCCATAAACCAGAGAATACAGAGTTGCCCCAATAAAAGTCTAAATTGATGTTCTGTAGCCCCAAAGAGCAAATGGCAGCTTATCTGGCCAGTCCCTGTAGGTTTCCACCATCTTCTGTAGAATGTGCTTGATGTTTTTGTTGGCGGCCTCAACAGCTCCGTTGGTTTGCAGCCGATATGTGGATGAATTATGAAAAGCCACGTTGTATTTTTTCAACAAGTCGATCACTTCCTTCTTGAAGTGGGAGCCATTGTCTGAGATAATCTCATTCGGAACCCCATAGTGACAGATGATGTTATTCCTGATAAACTTGGCTACATGTGACGCTTTCAGCACTGCGTAAGATTGGGCCTCGACCCACTTTGTAAAGTAGTCTATTGCCACCAGGATGTACTGATGCCCGTTTGACCCCTTCGGAGTAACTGCCCCAATGACATCAATTCCCTAAACTGAAAACGGCCACGACAAAGTCATGTTGTATAGCTTCGACGGCGGGATATTCATGCGATTTGTATGGATCTGACATTTGTGGCATCCTCGAACAAAACCAATACAATCCTCCTCCATGGTTGACCAGTAGTAACCTTGTCTAAGAATCTTCTGAGCTAGCATCACTCCGCTCATGTGTGAACCACATTCTTCTCCGTGGATGGCTTCCATTAAGCGCTTCGACTCTTCAATATCAACACACAGTTTATGCATTCCCAGATGGCCCCGTTTGTACAATTTACCCCCTCAGATGATAAACTGAGCAGCCATTCGTCATATTGCCCTTTTATCTTTGGCATTTGCCCCTAATGGATAGACCTCATTTTCCAAGAAGTTCCAGATGTCAAAGTACCAGGGGTTCTGATCTTGTACTTCATCAATTACGGCAATCAGTTCGTAGAACAGCACATACCTCTGTTCAATAATGATTGGACGCATTCGGACTCCCAAAGGGATGTCTATCGTGGAAGATAGAGTTGATAAAGCGTCAGCGAATCTGTTGCTCTCTCTTAACAGATGTGTGAAGGTTAGCTTCTCAAACCTAGGAATCAGAAAATCTAAGGTTTGGTGATAGATTTTCATCCTTTCTTCTTTAACCTTCCAATCTCCTTTCGCTTGAGACACAACCAGGTTCGAGTCCCCAATGACATCCAACCTTTTTGCCCCTAATTCCAGGGTGGCTTCCAAGCCAGCGATACATGCCTCGTACTCTGCTTTGTTGTTTGATACCTTGAACCGGAGTTTGAAAGCTAAAGGTATGTGGGAATTGTCGGGTGCTATTAGCAACACCCCTATCCTATACCCTTACTAGTTAGACGCTCCGTCAAAGTACATAGTCCAAATCTCTTCTTCAAGCTGCAAAATGGCCTCATCTGGGAACAGATACTCTACTGCTTCATCTCCCTCCACTGGGTGATTGGCTAGGAACTCCGCTACCACTCTCCATTTCACAGACTTGTGAGTCATATACTTCAAATCAAATTCGAAAAGAAGAAGCAACCAACGGGCTAGCCTACCCGTAAGTGCTGGCGTCTCGAAGAGATATTTGATGGGATCTAATTTCGAAACCAGAATTACGGAGTGAGCTAACAAGTAGTGCCTCAACTTCCTGGTAGCCCATACCAAGGCCAAACAAGCCTTCTCGAGCGGAGTGTAACGGGTCTCATATTCCAACATCTAGATAGCCTTCTCCACTTTATCCTCAGATTCCTATGCAAGAATGCAGCCTATAGTCGTATCGATTACTGACAGATACAAAATCAACGGCTTCCCTTGCTCTGGCAGTGACAACATGGGTGGGTTCTGTAGATACTGCTTGATCTGCTTGAAAACAACTTGGTATCGGTCATCCCATTGGAATTTATTTCCTTTCTTCAAGAGACCAAATAGTGGTTCACAAGTCAAGGTTAATTTTGCAATAAACCATCTTATGAATTGCACTTTACCCAGAAAGTCTCGCACCTCCTTTTTAGTCCTTGGTGATGGCATTTCTAAGATGGCCTTGATCTTGGAAGGATCGACCTCAATGCCCCTTTGTGTAATCAAGAACCCCAACATTTTTCCTGCTGTGACACCAAAAGTACATTTATGAGGATTCAGTCACAGCCGATATTCTCTAATCCGTAGGAAAAATTTCTTCAACACAGTGTAGTGGCCCTCTCTCTCCTTGGACTTGACAATCATGTCATCCACATACACCTTTACCTCTTTGTGGATCATATCATGTAAGATCGTAGTTGCAGCCCGTTGATAAATAGCCCCAGCATTCTTCAAACCGAACGACATCACCCTATAGCAGTAAGTTCTCCACGGGTGGTGAAGGCAGTCTTTCCCTGTCCTCGGGTGCAATCAAGATCTGGTTGTACCCAGAAAACCCATCCATAAATGAGAGCAGCACATGCCCCGCGGTGAAGTCCACTAATTCGTCGATGTGCGGTAGAGAAAGTCGTCCTTCGGACTAGCTTTGTTCAGATCTCTGAAATCTACACACACCCGAATTCTGCCATCTTTCTTCGGCACCAGAACAATGTTGGCCAACCAAGTAAGATACTCAGATACTAACAGAAACCCTACATCTATCTGCTTAGTGACCTCTTCCTTGATTTTCAGAGCCCAATCTGGGTGTATTCTCCAAAGCTTCTACTTGACGGGTCGGGCCTCAGGGTCAAGAGGGATCTGGTGCTGTACAATCTCAGGATTGATTCTAGGAATGTCTTCGTAGGACCACGCGAAAACATCTTTGAAATCTTTTAATAAAGCTACTAAGCACTCGCGTTCCTCCGAAGACAATGTGGACCCGATCTGGACTAGACGCGGATCCTTCTTAGTACCAACATTAATGGAAGTGATTTCATCAACCAAAGGTTTTACAAACCTCTCATGCTCTTGATCAATCAAATGTTTCAAAACCGGAGGAATTTCTTCCTCGTCGTTTTCATCAAAGTTTTGAAAATCCTGATTAATGCAATAAACGAGCGGCACAGAAAAGTACTCAAAAGCAGCAGCGGTACTATTCTCATTCACAATTTCCAGTTCGTCTGATTCTTCGGTTACAACCGACTCAAAAGAAAATGAAAAAGACGACCTGGACAAAACAACGGCATCCAGGTTATCTACTCCAGGAATACCGGACTCTAACTCAGAAGAACTAGAATCTGATTCCGACTCCACAGACTCTGTGGAATTAGATTTCGATTCACTACCTGACCCAGAACTGCTAGACAAAAAGCCTTCCTTGTACTGCCAAATGAGGGAGGGTGCGATAGATGCATCCAGAATGCCGGAAGAAGGGCCCACAGCCGATTGATCTCCAATCATGGAAACAGAGAAGTCATCCCTGAGCTCCCTAATGTGATCTGAGGATCCGCGAGGAGACAAGCTAGTGCTGCTCCCATTTCAAGTTCTGTGCCATCGGACGCATCCTCTATGCACTGTTCAGCCATAGCTGGTGGGTCAGTCTGCTCTTCTGCAACCTCATCCCCTTGCAACTGTAAGTCAAAAAAGATCTCAAAGCTGGGCAAACGCCACTTCTCTGAATTCAGCCATGGCTCTGGAAAGCCGCAAAACAGGAAATCTTCCCCTTCCCGGACAAAACAGCCGTTCAGGGTTCCTTGGATAGGTCTATGCACTAACTCATAGTGCTTCCCAGCTTGTTTAGCCTTGGCTTTTCTAGCCATCTCCTTTCCCTTTCTTACCCAATCCTCTTTGGTAGGCGTGTAACCTAGACCAAAGGTATGAGGGTTGTGTGGCACTTCGGCCAATGTAGCGACGCCCTTCCAGCCACTCCTTCCCAATCCCACTCCAAGTATATGTTGAAGCTTATTCATGAGGTAAACGGATTGTGCACTGACATACAATCCCTCATCAACAGCTAGAAGATCTTGCACTACCCGAGCCTCGGCCAAGGTGAACCCAGACAGGAAGGCATCCTTCTCGCCGTGTGCAATTTCCAAGATCGGCGTAGTAACCTCTGGCAGCGGATGTATGGAAGAGTTCCCAAAAACAATTGGTACCCCCTTTCTATGGGGGTACTTCAACATCTGATGTAAAGTGGAAGAGACAGCTCTTACTTGGTGCAGCCACGGCCATCCAAAGAGTAAGTTGAAGGTGGCTGGAACATCCAAAACATGAAACTCGATGTCCTGTTGTGCCGGGCCAACTCAAGTTCTGATCCGCACTGTCCCCATCACTTCCCGACTGGTATTGTCATAAGCCCGAATCACCTGGGCTGTTGGTGCGAAATCTGCGGGCTTCAACCCAATAGCATAGGTCGTACGTGACGGACATACATTTATTACAGATCCCGTATCAACTAAGACAACTGGTATCCACTTATCCTTACACTCCACAGAGATGTATAACGGCTTGTTGTGCTCGGAGCCCTCAGGCAGTAATTCTTTATCTGTGAAGGTCAAAGTCGGTAAAGCGCCACCCGGGAACACGAGTCCCACCAACTGCTTGGGGGTTGTATCAATAGAGAGCTTAGCCTTATCCATTACTAATAGGACGGCTTGTCTATGCACCCGCGAGGCCATGAGCAATCCCCAGATAGAGATGTCAGCTTGAATCTTTTTCAGCTGCTTCAGTACAGCTTCCTCCTCTAGCAGTTTGTCCTTCTGCTTCTCAGCTTCCTTGTCTTTCCCTGATGCCTCCAGTTGGTCTAGGTGTGGGGCCTTAAAGTACCTCCCACTCCGAGTTATGTGGTCGACTTCTTCGGTATACCACATATCATCCGGGAGATTCTGTCCCCAGTCCTCATCAGTATGGACCAGACACAAATCACCGTCTTCCCACCACATTCCCTCGGCAACTGACAAACAACTGTCTAATTCCACTGTAACTGTTCCCGTGTTTACAACACATTCTGTCCCCACGGGGGCTTTGGCTTTTCTAGCCCTCTGATCAGTCTCGATCCGTTCTTGCTCGAACTACTTCAGCGCGACCTCTTGTTCTATATCTACTGTACAAATGCTGCTCAATTCCCGAGCAAAATTCTTCGTACCGGTGCTCTCCAGCAACTTCCCTTTGTTATCGACCGTTCCGGCCATTGCAGACATTCCTGTTTCTGACTATCCCTGTTTCGACTGAGACCCCTCATCAATATTTGGTTCATCACTAAGCCACCCTACATTATCTGTTGATCCATTCAGGTCAAACCAGTTGATGTGCACATCCCCCGGATCTTGCTCGTCGAAAAATTACAGATTAGCGATGTCCTCCTCAAGCTCTGCTAAATCATCCAACCCCTGACTTGGCCTGTCCTCCCGGACTACATTCACCTCAATTCCCTTCGGCAATTCCACCCTCGGCTTGGCCTGACCAGCTGGTGCAATAAAGTAGCAAGGGTTATATGATTCCTCAGTTAAGTCCACAAAGCCCTCAGGCGTACCCTCTTCTATCACAGCCACTACCATGGGTTCAGGTTGGGATATTGACGTGCTCATCATGCACAAGTCTGTGCTTTCTGGAATGAACAGCACCGGCTTAGGCAGGTAGGAGGGAGTGATGTATATGCTGGGGTCGTATGGAACGACCATTGTTTGGATCAGGTTTACTTGCTTGGGTGGAGGAGGGGGTTAATTATGTGGTGGGAGGGGATTTGTAGTGATATTTGGCTTCTCAGAAGGCGCTATCACTTTGTTGTCAATGAGATCTTGAATCTCATGATGAAGTTTGAAGCACAAATCAGTATCATGCTCATGTTGTTGATGGAAAGCACAATACTTGGCTGGGTTGTGTGTAAGAGGGAGGGAATTTGGCAATGGGTGTGGCTCCAAGGGCTTTAGATGCCCTTTTCTAATCAGGACCCTCATGGCCGCAGACAGAGACATGTAATGCGGGGTGAAAATCCTCTGGCCCCGGGGTGGGTACTTTGCAAGTTGTGAGGTGGCTCCAGATGTGCCGGTAAAGGGTGTGGCTATTTTTGGTGTGGTGGTGACCATACCAACGTCAGAGGTCCTTGTAGCTGCATTGCTACTCGTAGCTGCATTCGAACTGCGAGTAAAGGCCCTCTTGGGCTGCTCTTTCTCCTGGTCAATCAGACCCTATTTCATTGCGTCTTCTATCTGTACCCCAATCTCATAAAGATCAACAAAGGTAGGGAGGGGTAACACAATCATCTTCTGCAGCAGCTTCGGTTACAGATTCTGCATAACCATCCTTATCTGGTCTTTCTCAGCTGGCCTGGTGGTCATCATGGAGGCCTTGGCCCTCCATCGAGTGACGAAGTCGAAAAAGCCCTCCTTCAGCTCTTGCCTAGTTGCCTCGAGATCATGGGTTGTGACCTCGATTTGAGTATTGTAAGAATATTGGGCGACAAAGGCCTTGGCCATCTCTTCCCAACTCCTCTTCACTGAATCCTCCAGTTTAGCATACCAGATGACCGCAATACCCGACAGGGTCCGACCAAAAAGGGATAGCTTTTGCAGTCTAGTCAGGCCCATCGGCCGCAGAATATCTGAAAAACAGCCTTAAGTGGACCATAGGATCGCCCGAGCCATCGAAGCGGTCTATGTGAGGCATTTTAAATCTACCCGGCAATGTCACTGCCGAATCTGTGTAGTCGTCCTCTATATCTGGGATCGAGTTAACTCCCTAAGCTCGCTTGAACAGCTTTTCGAGCTTGCTCACTTTCAGAGCGGTTGGATCGACCTCAAACTCGAACGGTGTATCCGTTGGGTAAGCCGGCGCTTTGGACATCTGAAGTGGGACTAGCCCTGCTGGAATCTCCGTATTCTCCTGGACATTAGCTGCATCCCCGGGTATTGGAACCCTAGGTGGGGGTGGGTATGAAGCAGATGCTGCTACTTGTTGTGGTTGTTGTTGTTGACGAAGCCTGGAAATCAGCTCAGCCTGCTGGGCTACAACCTCTGTTTGATGAGCAGTAACTTCCGCTTGGCGAGCAGCATTCCGCTGCATGGCCTCGATAGTCTGTTGGAGTTAAAGCATCATTTCCTCCATATTGACTGAGGGGTGCTAATCTGACAAAACTGGTATATATTCCCTCTCTGAGGTAGAAGTAGAAAACTGGACTTCACTGAGCACAGATAACTAACGGACCAGTGAATTATGCCGAACTCTCCTCCGTCTCATAACCAGGGGTAGCGAAGCAAACACTGGTTGTCCTCTCACAAGATCCCCAGATCGATAAAGCCTCCTTACTCTGGTCCAGAGTGCTTGGGGGGTAACTACCTCGTCGGAAGCAATGGTGAAAATACTACCTTGCAAAAAGAAAAATAAAGCAAAAAGGAAACAACAATCAGCAAACGCACAGCATTTCGGCTTAGATAAAGACAACACACAGTTGAAATCATAAGCTGGACAATCTGTACTCAAACACTGATTTCTGCCCCCAAATTTTCTACCACAATACTGATACCCTCAAATACTGATGTCCTCAGACTGATACCCAAACTTGCAACTGATACATACATTCCTGTAGAGACACACCCTAACAGCACATATCAAGCAAGTGAGGGCCAAAACACCCCTATGGTGGGGTAGGGTTTCCCTGTCCTAGTTTCGTCAGGAACTAGGAATTCACTACGTACGCATGCGATTTCATACAATCCTGCATTCGGGTGAGCAACCTGTCCTAGTTTGGAACAGTTTCTACGGCTTCCGATATGCAACTAGGTCAATTGGTCAAAAAGAGTGCCTCAGCAAGACCACCTAATATACCTCTCGCTCCTAACATCGAGAAGTGAAAGGAGGATCAAACGGTACAGTGGTAGTCCAGATCCTAGGTTTGTGTTCCCATTGTGGCAGAGCCCGTAACCGGTCAGCCTTATGGCACGCTTTTCCAAGCAAGCTTCCGACAAACTGTTCAAGAATAGCAAATGGCAAACACTGTGACTTAGGCGCACCTATGCAAATGCAATGCAAAGAAACACACAAATGTAGATAAAACAACATATCATGAGTTCGAGTCAAATTCTCTAAATCCCCAGCAAAGTTGCCAGACAGTGTAGACCTGACTTTCTTCGCGTGCCCCCCTTTCGGAGAGGCACAAATTGGTCTCCTACAATTCGGACTCCTGTCACGGTTCTGAATCTAATCTCACAAAGTGCAATGTGAGATTGATAAACACCAAAGAGTCCAATCCGACAAGTCATTTTGGAAAATCGATTTTGAATCAAATAATGACAAAACTGGACTGCTTTGCTACATTACAGAGTCGCCACCTAAATATTTTATTTTTGAGAAATTTAGGAAACCCTGACTCATGCCAAAGGCCACGTGTCCGTCATCACGAAAGTTGCCTCGGCTCGGGAACTTGGGTACGAGAGGAGAAGGTCCTGAAATGAGCACCCTCGCTCGCCCGATCAAAGGATCAGCCTCTACTAAGCATGATATGTTGTTTTATAAACCTCATGTGTTCTTATTCCGATTATTTAGCTAACTTTACTATGTGACGCACACATACAAGTATAGACTAAATCGCGAGATTTTGACCAGAACAACTCATGTTTGTTTTCAAAAATGGTTTGAAAGTGCCACTCGCGAGTGGGTTAAAACGCGGATTTGCCACCCTCAAGTGGGCTTAAAACATGATTTTGCCACTTCGTAAAGTGGGCTTAAAACTCATAATCGTCGAATTGTTCCAATTCAAGCAACAAAGCCTTCACCCACAGGCACTCGAGCAGTTAATCACATAAGCAAATAACCTCATGGCAAGCATGCTATCATGGCAACACTCACACTCATGCAAGTATGCTAAAGTATAAAACTTACAGTGTACTCTAAGCCAAAACAAAAGCTAGTTAGAAACAATGCATGATCCTAACTATGTTAAGATGCCTAATGCAACACATGCAATATGCAATTAATAGGCTTGGCTATCTAAGATGGGCAACAATTTGATACACGTATTCAAAGAAGTATTGAAATGTGATGCAATTTGAATGATGCGCCGAGCCCGGTGCATGCAAGACAAATGAATGATGCAAACATGCAAAGCATAAGGTATGCTAATCAAAACGTGCCCTAAACTAACCATCGAAAGCGGTTAAGTAAAAAGGAGAAAGACGTGGGGTTGGAAGACATGCACACACACGCACCCTCGTCACAACATTGCACCCTCTCGAAGGAGGGTCCAAATAAATAAGTTAAGCTACACTAAGCTAAGCTAATTATTACAAACCAACTAATTAATTATTCTAGCTAATTAATTATTATAACACAAATTAACTAGCTATGAGTTAATTAAAATATTACAAAACAGATTAAACTAATTAATTACAACACATGTATTAATTAGTTACAACAAGCTAATGAAGTGATAAAGTGGCCTCGCGGGCGAGGGAAACATGCATGCTTGATTGTGTTCTCCCGAAAATCCATCGCCTTGCCACAAGCTGCCTCTGTTTGGACTCGCCTTGATTACTGAACATCGAACAAACATTCCAGACTGCTTTTGCTCTAAGACAGGAACACTTTGCACAAAAATGGACTGGTGGCCGATCGGCCACAAAAGGTGGCTGTCGGCCACAAACACTGGCCGATCGGCTAGTTTAATGGCCGATCGGCTACCTCAAGTGGCCGGTCGGCCACTCCTTTTTCCAAAATTCTATTTTTGCTGCAACAGAGAGCAACAGAGGCAAAGCAATGTATCTGTAAGGAAATGTGTGTACTGCCACCCTCCTCATCATTTCTCAAGCTCAAAGGAGTGTGACACTTGGCTCTCAAGCCACCAATCAAGCATTTTCAATGCATGATGGCCAAAGAGTCAAGCTTGTACAAGCTTAATGAATGCACAAATAAGACTCAAAGGGCCACCACCCTATCATGCATGATTAAGGGTGTTGGCGACCAAGAAATGTGACACGTTTCATCACTTTGAGTATGAAATGTCCCACATTTCTTGTGTTTGGATTAACGTCTGATCCAAACACATACAATGCAACACAAATGTTTATCTTGTTCATGTTTTACTTTACTCATTTTGTTTACACATTTTAGCATTACCAAGCCATTCTTTAGCCAATTTGTCCAAGGTGATTGTCCTTTAATGAGAGAGGGGTCAACCAAAGGATGATTTAAGACATGAGAAAGATCATGCCTTTGACTAGTAGAAACCCTCAAAAGAGAGTTAAAGCCATTGAGCATAAGCTCTATCTCACGCTTAAACACAATCATAAGGTTAACCAATCCTCAAAACAAATGGAAAAATGAAGAAATGAAGGAGATTGTAGATTTTTCAGTGCTGAAATGGCATGAAAAATAAAGCTAAAACATGCAAGCAACACATGCACAACATGTTAAAAGCCAAAAGCATTAAAGCTAATGAAGAGCACTACACTAGAGGCATGCAATATCAAGCTCAAATGATCAAACCAGCTCTGGACAGAGCTTAAACATGCCAAATTAGTGGCTAAAACATGCTGAGATAGAAGCACAAAAAACAAGAAAAGCATGCTCATGTATTGATTCACAAACAAGGCTCAAAGCACAACTCTCAAAATCAATGAAAGAGTGGAATATGTGAGAGTGTAACAAAGATATATGCACTAAAATCACATACTGAATGATGCTATATCATGCAATCATTTCAAGAAAAGCATGCTAGAGGCCTCAAAACACAAAGCTAGTAAAGGCCTTTTGCACTACAACCATACAAGGCAAGACTCATATGACCAAGAAGGCTCAAAACAGAGCTAAAGCATGCTAAATCAGTAGCAAAAACATGCTGAGATCAAGTCAAAAGAGGTAAAACAAACATGCTCACATGCTAGGCCATCTACTCATGCGAACAAGATACAAGGAGGGGAGGCCACCCCCTCTTATTTTTGGACCTCAAAACCAACTTTTTACCACTAAAATTCCCCTGGAATTCAGTGGTTAAAAGGGCAAGAAAATGGGGTTTCAAAAGCTTTGAAAGATGGCTCAAAAGGCTTTACAAGCCAAAGAGCAGAGGGAGGAAACCACCCCCTAACTAAACAAGACTCAAACTATTATTTTAAAACCTTAAAAACAAAGTTTTTTACATGTTAAAGCCAGCCTCAAAGTAGCATGCAAATGTGGTCAAACAAGTAACTAAAACAAAGCTTAAAAGGGACAAGTTCTTACCCTTGAAGCACAGCAACAAAACAGTAAAGATTCTGAGCTAAAACCACTTTTAGAAGCTCAAACAAGGCCTCCAAGAACCTCAGTTCCAAGGTGGAGGTGTTTGGTCAAGGGTCTTAGTGCAAATGTATAGAGAAAACTCACTTTCAAGCACAAAATAGGAAGAGAGAGAGGATTCTAGAGAGAGGCAGAAATTTTTCTCACAAAATTTTTGTCACCCTCAAAATGGGGGAGAGACCTCCCTTTATATAGAAATGCAAGCCAAAAGCTTGCTTTCATCCCTCCATACACGTGTATGGAGGAGGCTTTCAGTGATCAACAGCTGGCACATAAAATATCTGAAAAAGGAGAAAAATGGTCGTCTGCCATCAGTAGTGGCCGACCGGCCACACATGTAGCCGATCGGCCATCAGTGTGGCCGATCAGCCACCACTGATGGCCGGTAGGCACAAGCCATGGCCGACGGACACTGGGGATGGCCGACAAGCCACCCTCTCCTCCAGATTCAAAACAACAAGTTCTTGGTCCACCACCAAGCACAAAACAGACAAGTTAAGAGGCTCCAAGGGAAGGCGCTCAGCCGAGACCTTTAGAGACTCAGAACAAACATGTGCATGCACAATCATCGGGTGTTCAAAGGATGACGTCCAAGTTTTGAGGACGGTCAAAAATGGGGTGTCTACACATACACTCTACTTCGGCAAGAAAGATCCTCGAAACTCACACTAATGGAAGTAAGGGTTATCCTTTAGAAGTCTAAATGGGAGCACACACTCTACTTCGACAAGAAAGATCCGTTTGGCAAACAATTGAGTCTATTACTCATCTTTCTTCTTCGGGGGGTGACAAAAATGAAAATTGTCTCAAGCAATAAAACACAATGGAGATACATAATATAAAGGAAATAAATTTCTTCATAACATAAGAAAGATAAAGCTTCTTGGACAATGCAGTAAAATAAAAATTGTAAATATCATAGATAGGCTTCTTCTACGTGATGCTGACCTTTGCCCCTAGTGTTGTGAGGGCATTCAAAAAGCTTTCACCAGTCGCTCAGGTTGTAGTTTCGGTCCATCTTGCATAAATTCTGGAGCCACTCTGGGCTTTATCACTATGCCCTCATCGAGAGGTTCTTCCTTCAACTCGGAGCCAACTATGAGAGAAACTGCCCCCCTACACCTTCATAAGTAGTACATCGTCTTGCCTCTTTCTCAGATCTTCATCACCTTCCGAGGAACAGGAGAGCTTTTGGGCAAGGAGGAAAACTGGGACAACGACCGTTTGCTTGACTCGGCCTTTGGTTTGGCATCTGAGTAATAAGGTTCAGACGTATCAAAGGGTCTTTCTGAGCCTCTATAGTCACTATCTCATTTTCCCACTTGGCTTTGACATATTGATGATAACTAGAAGGCACGACACCATACTTGTGCGTCCAAGTCCTCTCCAAGATAATGTGGTAGTTTGTCTTGCAGTTAATGATATGAAATCTGGTGGTTGAGCGAATCAACCCCACGGCCAAATCAACTATCACATACCCCAGAGTAACTCTTTATTTTCCTCCGAAACCTGTGATGACTACTAGTTGTTTCACGATGTGGTCTTCGAAAATCCTGGCCTTCTTTAGAGTTGCCCTAGTCATGATCTTAATGGAAGCTCCACTATCTAGTAAGGCCCTCTTGAACTCAACCTCATTGATGTAAGCGGTTCCATAGAGTGGTCGGTTGTGTGAAAATGGGTACTTCTGGTCTGCCTTGGAAAAGATTATAGCACTAGCTTGCTTTCTTACTTTCCTCAGAATAAATTCCTCAACTTTCATGGCCTCCTCATGATGTGCCTCAGTAATGTTGATAATGGACTTGGTAATTTCAGTTCTTACTTCCTCAGAAAGCCCGAGTTGATCGAAGAACTGTTCGAACTTGATGTTATCCTGGAAAATCTTTGCATAATGATCCGGATCTTTCTCTACCCTCGGCGGTTCATAGTTGACCAACTCATCAATCTCATTGAAGTAGGATGGCATACAAACATGATGTTTTCTTCTTGGATTGAAACGTGCTTTGTACCCAACTCTTCCTTCTGGATCGAAGGGTTCACCATAAAAAACTTCCTCGCCTTCTGGCTCGAGGGCATCTCCGAAGAAGTGCTCCTCATCCTCTGGCTCTAAGGCATCTTCGAGGAAATGCTCTCCACCCTCTAGCTTGAGGGCGTCTTCAAGGAAATGCTCCTCATCTTCCGGCTTGAGGGCGTCTTCAAGGGAGTGCTCCTCATCCTCCGAATTTTCAATTGTTTCAATCATTAGCTCGTCTTATGCCATGTTTTCTAGGATATATTGAGGCCCCTGTTCTTTAAACCTTAGCTCATTTACTTCAACTTTCTTTCTAAAGATCTTTTTAAGCATCTAAAACTTTTTTGTAGAATGCCTTAGTGATCGGTGGAAAACACAATAATTAGGACTTTCATGATCCTTCTTCGGCAAAAACTCTTCGATATAAGGCAACTTTAGTTCCTCGTTTGCCGCCCATTCTTTGACTAAGGCCTTCACCTCCCCAATACCACACGAAAAAGGAGTGTCATCTTCGTAGCTTTTCCTCTTCTGACATCTGAGTCCCTCCCCTTGTGGCTTTCGGGTAGAGGACATAAAAGTCGCAATGATAGAAGGTCCTTGGGTTGACTTGAAGCTGGTTTAATGACTAGTCTTGAACCCAATCTCTTGAGATTGAGGTATTTTAATGTTCCGAGTTGCTTCAATTAGTGCTAAGAAGTTTGGTAGCTTGTGATTAACAAGAAACATCTTGTACTCATTCAATGCTCCTTCAACACAGATTTGAACCAAGTAGCTTTCCTCTACAGCTTCGTAACATTCCACGACTTTGCCTTGGAACCTCTTCACATATTCGAGAATGTCTTTACCCTCCCGTTGTTTTTCCTTATAAAGAGTGAAAGCGGTGACATTCTCGGCTACTTGAAAGAATTTAGCATGAAATTTGTTGACCATCCCCTCCCAACTCTTGATAGAATTCGGGGCCAAGTTGATGTACAGCTGTATGCCCGCTTGGTGAGAAACTTAGAGAATTCTCTCAGTTGGAGGACGTGATTCGAACCACGGATGCCCAAAGTCTCGATGAACTGAACAACATGTTCCTGAGTATTTCCTTATTTACCGTCAAACTTGGTGAACTTCGGAACGATGTACCCCTCTAGGTGTGGGAAATTCCACACTTCGATCGGGCATGGAGGTTAGATGTTCGGGTCGGCAAAGAAGGTAGAGTTCTCTTGCTCCGTTCTAAATCGAACATGGCTTACATATTTACAAGGGTGAGAAATTGTTGAGGAAGAGAACTTAAAGGTGGTACTTCGGGACTTGACCTATAGACCCATAGATCGAACCCGAAGCAACTTGGCCATTTAGGTATAGAGAATTTATCACCGATGTAGGAACATGGTGATGCTAATCGTTAGCATCTATGGATACACCATTTGGTGAAGGGACGTAGACTTAGGGTCCATAAATGCCGTTTTACGTAGTGGGTACTCCGTGTTGGGCTTGGAAAGCCATTGTCGAAGCCAAAGGAGACCCGCTTGGTACATGGGTAGAATTTACAATTGGTAAAACAAAATTAGGTATGGGTAGAGCACATTTTGTAGAGAAATTCTCGTGGGCCTTGCTTGAACACCCACCACCGCTGGAACATCATTCATTGCGCCGAAGACTCCTCCAACCACCGATGGACTGTGGCTCGATCCTCCGAGTACGTGATTTTGCGCTCTGCGGGCCACATGCTGGCCATGGCTTGTTTCTCCTAGCATTTGATTTTGCATACCATTTCGAGTAACTTCAAGGCAAATTGTGGGTGGGTCTTGATGGTTTTGACCATTCCCAATATCACCATGAAGTTGTTGATGCTTACCAGCGCTGATTTGACCTTCATTTATTGACGGTGATACGAAATTCGAACCCATCTCCAACATGGTATGGGTGAGATTCTGAAGGGTCAGGAGAATATCTTGTTGAGTATGTTGGAGTCCTTGAATGGCTTCAAGGATAAGAGGTGAGTCTTGAGCATGAGTCCACTCATCACCACCATTGGAAGAGCCCTGTTGGTGGGTCTTATTATCCGTCATTTTTTGTCAGTGTAGTATGTGTTTTGGATCCTATTGCTACCAATAACCATCTGCCTCCCCAGCAAAGCCGCCGAAAATGTATGAGAGGGTCTAGGGATGTCGCCAAAAAGTTCGAAGGTTGCCGAAATCTTCAAATGTTTGTCGGAAAATTCGAATGTCACTGAAAACTTCAAATCTTCTAAAAATAATGAAAGGCTTAGATTCTTCAACGATTGCAACTAGAAACGCAATAGCAAAGAGATGAGGAGATAAGAAATTAGGTAAAGAAAAAATCAAAATAGTTAGAGAGAAAATAATGGCAAAGCTCTCCCATTGATCTCTCATTTTCACTCTCAAGATAGATAATGGAGAAGGGAAATTAGTTCTCCCCCCAAAAAAATCTTTACCAAAATCCACTCCTTTGTAAAGCTATGGATTGGTGTTATTTATAGACACCTTTTGATGTAGGATGGAACCCATTTGCAAGGTACATGGGGAATATTCCCTGTAACCACTTTGTCCGATAATGCGACCTCTCCGAGGATGAGAAAAATCCATAAGAGAAGATCAACCTCTCAGCGAACCATTCTTCCTAGCCACGTCTAACCAATGATCTCTAATCATCCCAAAGGATCAGAGATAGTTCCAAAGGACGTCCTACCGCAAAAGGGTCAAGGGTAGTTCAAGAGAACACCCTAACACAAATATTGCTCAATCTAATAGTGCCACATCGACCTGGGTATTATTGTATAAATTGTGTACTTATATAAAATAAATAGATTCATATATTTAACAATCTGAATTTCATACTGAAAATTCTAAATAGATAGAATAGAAATACATAACAAAATAAAATGGCAAAAGGAAAGCAAATCGAAGCCTACACTAAACAGTGTCCTTAAAACAAATTCGCCGCCTCACCAGTTGGGTATTGGAGGTTGTTCGACGTCTGTCTCCTAGGATACGACAGTTGGACCAGCTACAACAATGCACTGACTGAGTAGCTTCGGCGAACAGAACTATGACAACAGTCTCTCACTAGGAAGAATATAAACTAGAGAAAACTATTAAAGACAAGAAAAACAAAATTCTGGTGTATGAAAATGCAGAAAAGGGCCTCCTTTTATACACATGGAGGGAGAAAGGAAAAGTCATCTGCCATCAAGGCCCATCACAAATGCAGAAATGAATTATGTATTAAACTTGTAAAACTGCTGGAATAATTCATCATCATTATAGAGGAGTTACACACATTTTATACACCTGTGTAATGTGTATAATTCTGTAACCCACAACACTGGCTTGGCCCAAAAAGATTATGATAGGTGGGCCAAGCCCAACCCCACACTCAATCTTAGCCTCAAGCCAAGTCCCAAGCCCAAGTCCCAACTCCTACGACCCACGACCCACAAACCACGGACCAGGACCCGACTCGGTCCGGTTTGCTTGGGCGGGTGGCGCACGCATATGGCAATTTTTACATAACCAACTTGGACCATAGTCTTAGTCCAAGTCCATCCTTGAAACACCCATAACTCCCTTCCTTCGGAAAATTTGGATGCCCCAAAGGGCTCACACCCTTAGGCAAAAAATGGGATTTCAATACCCATCAATGCTCTCCTCTACAATCAATGTGGGATACAAAGTTTTACACCTTTCCCAACACCTCTTTCATGAGGCTAACTTAATGAGTCAATTTCTCATTCAATTCTTAATGGCTTTTGATCATTCTTTTTGTGGTGTAAAGATCTCGTAACAAAGAAACTAAACCCATTTTACTCCACCTCAGAGGATTGACACCCACTTTAATATGGCATTAAAGTTACCAAAAAATTATTATTTTTCCAACAATCCCCCACATGAATAAAAATTGACCAAATAACAACAAACGGACAATGCTTAACAATAAAGACTTGAAGAGAATGCAATGGAATAACCTCGGCATCGAAAAAGGTAGCTTTTGGCTTTGAACCCCTCCTAGTGAAATCTATTGGATTTACTGGCTGCCCAGTGAACACGAAGTCTTGAACTGTTCTGCCATTTATGTAAACCAAGACAATAGACTTCACACAGGTATTACTCCAACCATCGTTCTGTTCTCACTGTTGTGTCCGGTTTGGCCCTAGAACACTAGCCTAGTTCAATGAGTGATTTAAAGAATTCGGCCTTGTCAATTCTTATAGAAGCGGCCCCATTTCACACTCACATAGGTGACTATACTTGAGTATCCTGCTATACTCAGCTCAACAACTCAACACACCAGTGTCATTAAAAATGTAGCTTAACCTTTACACTCAAGTGACATACCACCATTACACGCAATTAGGTTGTCCCATTGAACCTAGATCTTGGGGTCTCTAGTCAACTAGGTTGGGTTTCCATTCCGGTAAGACCTTATACTAAAGGCCTTAACCACATTCCTTTTGACGACTTCTCTACTAACACTCGATTTAACCCTTTGGTTAACGGATCCGCAAATGTTGTCCTTAGACTTTCAATAGTCTAAAGTGACAACTACATTCGAGAGAGTAATTGTCGTATGGAATTATGTCTATGACGGATATTTCCATTATACATATTACTTTGTGCCCGTCCAATAGCCGATTGGCTGTCACAATGAATACAGATACAGGTTTTGACCAACGTGAAATATCCTCAATGAACTGGCAAAGCCATTCAACTTCTTCAGTTGCTTTATCCAAAGCAATAAACTCAGATTCCATTGTTGATCTCGATATACACGTTTGCTTGGAAGATTTTCAAGACACGGCTGCCACTCTGAGGGTAAACACATAACCACTAGTGGATTTGGAGTCTTTTATATCAAATATCCAATAAATGTCACTATACCCTTCTAGTACCGCTGGGTATCTGGTAAAATGCAGCCCATAAACCCAGGTGTAGCGTAGATAACCTAGCACCCCTATAATGCCCCTCCAATGAGTAGCATTCGGATTACTCGTGTATCTACTAAGCCTGCTAATAGAGTAGGCTATATCTGGCCTTGTACAACTCATCAGATACTTCAAACTTCTAATGACCCGAGAATATTTCAATATTCTTGGTCAAACGGAGACTAAAGTCTACCAAAGTCTTTAACACACTTGTATCTAACTTATACTTCTCAAGACTCTTATCAAAATAATGAGACTAAAAAAGTACACTACCAGCAAATGATTAGGAAATCTTAATTCTCAGAAGCCTGTCAAACTTAAAGTTCAACATCCACTTGGTAGTAAGTACCAACAATGAGCATGTCACCTACACACAAACACAAAATGACATATTGTCAGTGTCTTTGACATAAACACATTTGTCAATACACACTTGACAACATAGTGTAGTTAAATTTCTTATGCCATTGTTTCAGTGCTTATTTCAAATCATAAAATGATTCTCAAGCTTACAGTCTTTCCTCGTCCTGGAACCAACAAACCTTTTAGGGTTGTTCCATAAAGATTTGTTCAACTAAATCTTTATATAGGAAAACTATCTAAACATCCATCTTGATGTATCTCCAAACTACGCACAATTGCGATCACACTCACCATAACAGATGATCACGTATCAAAGTAATCCATACATTCTCTTTGCCGGTATCCTTTGATAACAAGCCTATCTCATTGACTTTCATTCACTTGCATCCCAAGGCTTATTACCTATGCAAGATAAAGCTAAATTTTCTAGAGAAATCACAGTTTCAAAGAAGTTTTTAGCCTCACTAGCCACCGTATAGGTTTAAGAAGATTTAGATAAAAGAACTTTAAAGTCCTAAGCTTTTAACATCTTCTAGGGTTATCTTTTTTCTTATGAAAGCCATTTCCTCAATTTCATATAATATTGTTGTGTAAATCTGAATATCAGATTTGTCCACAAAAAAATCGATATGCACTACTATATTGTACATAATCGTTGAATACAAAGCCAACGGATTTTTAGGCTTATCCTAACCCTCTTGGATTTAGGTATTGCTACATTCTGCTTGACACCCCCACATTTGCCTCTTTTTGCATAACACCCCCACATTTGTAGAATTTATACAAAGGCTTTCGGCCTTTCCAAAATTCATACAGTCTTTAAACAATTCCTTGTGTCACAATGATTATGAGAGTCTCATAATCATATCATAGAAAACACATTCCCAGACCATCATCAACCGAATTAGGTCTTTTCCGAATTCAAAGCACCAAACAAATTTGGTCCAACTTGTCACTTTAAAGCTAATAGCCTTACTATTAGGAAACACAGATCCAGTGTTCAAAAGTCTACTATTCGGAACTTCATAACATGACCAGGAGTCTTATCACTAGAAATCATTAATTTCTTATCATGTGGTCAATAGACTCTCCACTACTAGGAACCACAATGTTTTAAATGTGAGCAGTAGTCGCTTTCATTACTAGAAATCATTATGTCTTGACATATGACCAGTAGCCTCTCCACTACTAGGAAACATTATGTCTTAACATGTAATTAGTAATCTGTTTACTACTAGGAACCATAATCTCATAACTGTGTAGCCAATGGTCTAACACCTTCTAGGAACCACCAGTTTTTTATCTCTATGATCAGTGATCTTGTACTCACTAGGAGCCACCAATTTAAGAATATATTTGGAATTTAAAAAATTCAAAAATATATTCACTTACCCTAACGGGTTGTCTCATCTTTGCTTTCAAACAAAGTCACATAGCAATCATATATGCTATAATTGACACAAGGATAACATACTAATTGCCTCTGATTAATTCAGAGATATTTACATGCAATTTTGTGATTTCCTTTAATCACACTTGATCTCTCTAGATCTTCCTTTAAGAACCTCATAAGGCTTAAGCTTGTCAGGTAAAACAATATTTCTATTGTCACCTTTTGAAGCCATTTCTGAAAAATCACAATAGAATTTCACTATTCTGTTTTTCCATAAACTAAACTTAACACCAGAAAATCCAAAGTTTGAAATTTAATTCAAAACTAATCTCACCACTTACCTTAAAATTGAACATAATTAGAAAAGTTTTCAGGAAGACTGAAGGGGTCACACCGGTCCCACTTCAGACCCAGTTAACCTTAGATAAAATTTTCGAGAGCATGTTGACTCCTAGTCCATGAGAAACAAATTTAAAATTAAGTTTTCCAAGAGATAAATCAGGTTAAAACAAACCAATTCCCAAGCAAATAAAATTTGTTACCAAACTTACACCACTCATAAAAGTTAACCGATACTCCTGGAACTGAGCCCATTATTTCTGAATAAAAATCAAAAATATTTTAGCTAATGCCAAAATTTGGTTTATTTTCTCAACACCAAAACACTTTGGAAATAATCAGATTATAACCAAAGACTTTCTCTAAACTTGGTTTTCCAACACTTTGGGAATAAAATGATTAAACCCAAAGATTTCTTCAAACCCCAAAGGTTTGAAACCAAATCCATCTTAGTTGTCATTTCTGAACAAATAAGAACTACCTTTAGCCAAGGCTAAACACTTTGATTAACCAAGTTCCAAACTTACAAGCAATTTAAAAATTGCTAATCAAATTACAAGCAATGTAAAAAATTGTTACAACAATGATTAAGCAAATAAAATGCTTCTAATAATACAAGCAAATAAAACTTACTTTTACACAATTGATAAAAATCAACTAAACCCAAGTAAAAAATTGATTCACTAAACAAATGTAAACCAATCCAAATAGGATTATCCATCTTCTAAACTCCTTTCCTCGCTTAGGTATTTCTGTTCAAAAAAGGTTTGTATTCCATAATTTTGTTTTACAGTCCCAAATCCTATTCGTTTAGATTTGTATTTTTGTTTCCATTCCCTTTTGTATAGGTATTCCTATAAAAAAAGGTTAGCAAAAAAACACAACATACAAAACAAATAATCTAAAGAAACTATAAAATAATAAATTAACTTAATAGCAAAATTAAGTAAAATTAAAATGCTAGACAAGTTATACAATTAAACTTATAACTCCCAAATAAATTACAAATCTTATAACTATAAAAATTAAATAAAATTAATCAACAAGAGTAATTTGAAATTATAACACAATAATCATGTAAATAAATATACAATTAACACTTTTAATTGGCAAGAGTTACAAAATAAAACTATAACTCCAAGAATTAAATTAAAAAAAAATAATTGCCATGAGTTATATATATAATTATTACATAATAAACATGCAAATAAATTTAGACAAGTTACAAAACTCTATAACTCCAAAGACTTCAATTAACAATTTAATAGGCAAGAATTATATGTGAAATTATTACACAATAATAATTTTAGCAATTAACAAGCAAATAATTCTAAAGTAATTAACATGTAACTAATTCTATTAAACTAAAAATTTATAAAAACAATTAGCATGCGAATTACACTAAAAATCTAGAAATAAAATCATGCAAACAATTTTAAAATTCTAGAAAATAATTAGCATGTCAAAAATTGCAACATCTATGAGCATGCAAATTTTAGAAAATTATTAAATTAAAAGACATGCATGAATATGCTGACCACCATATATTATCCTATTTAATTAAATAAATATCAATGGATCCACAAACTAAATGAAACAGTGGCTTGTGCAAACATGGAAACAATTTCGGTTTTTTTTTTTTTTCATTTATTTTATTTTTATAAAAAAAAAAACAAATCCTAATCATGAGTTCCATTTATGCGAAAAAGTAAATAACATTGCATATATTAATCTACAATCATGTATTATAAAAGCCAGTGGATCACTCCAATCCAGAAAAAGGTTTCAATTTGATTTGAACAGGCAGTGCTATAAAATTAAATACACGGGTAAAACCATGAACTGTTCATAAAGAATGAGCAACAGTAGCCTACTGCTATGATGGTAACAAAATTATAAAATAACTAATATATAACACACAAACCCAATCAAGAATCTAATTCTTACAAATTTCATGTCAATCTAATTATTTAATTCCATGATAAATACAATTAATCTGTTTTAAGCTTGTTGTATAAATTGTGTACTTAAATAAAATAAATAGATTCATATATTTAACAATCTGAATTTCATACTGAAAATTATAAATAGATAGAACAGAAATACATAACAAAATAAAATGGCAAAAGGAAAGCAAACCGAAACTTGCACTAGACAGTGTCCTTAAAACAGATTTGTCATCTCACCAGTTGGGTGCTGGAGGTTGCTCGACGTCTGTCTCCCAAGATACGACGGTTTGACCAGTTACAACAATGCACCAACTGAGTAACTTTGGCGAACAAAACTATGACAACAGTCTCTCACTATGAAGAATATAAAACTGGAGAAAACTATTGAAGACAAGAAGAACAAAATTCTAGTGCATGAAAATGAGGGAGATGGCTTCCTTTTATACACATAGAGGGACAGAGGAAAAGTCACCTGCCATCAAGGCCCATCACAAATGCATAAATGAATTCTATATTAAACTTGTAAAACTACTAGAATAATTCATCATCATTATAGTAGAGTTACACACATTTTATACACGTGTAATGTGTATAATTCTGCAGTCCACGATACTAGCTTGGCCAAAAAAGATTAAGATGGGTGGGTCAAGCCCATCCCCCACACTCAATCCAAGCCTCAAGCCTCAACCCAAGTCCCAAGTCCTACGACCCACGGACCACAGACTACGACCCGGCAGGTCCGGTCTGGTTGGGCGGGTGGCGCACACGTGTGACAATTTTTCCATAACCAACTTGGACCATAGTCATAGTCCTAGTCCTAGTCCAAGTCCATTCTTGAAGCATCTATAACTCTCTTCCTTCGAAAAATTTTGATGCCCCAAAGGGCTCACACCCTTAGGCAAAAAATGATATTTCAATATCCATCAATGCTCTCCTCTACAATCAATGTGGGATACAAAGTTTTACACATTTCCCAACATCTCTTTCATGACGCCAACTTAATGAGTCAATTTCTCATTTAATTCTTAATGATTTTTTGTCATTCTTTTTGTGGTGTAAAAATCTCATTACAAAGAATCTAAATTCACTTTTCTCCACCTCAATAGAAGATTGGCACCCACTTTAATATTGCATTAAAGTCACAAAAAAACTATTATTTTTTCAACAGGTATAAGCTAGTTTAATCAAAGAGTAAATTTATCTCCACTTACCGTTCTCTAGATCGAGTCCTTTGTTCGGACTCCATCATACCCATGGTTTTGGTGCGTCGATCCCGGAAAGCTCCGATCTCGCAAATGTTCTGAGATTCATTAATGGAGCGACTTCTAGATTGCGTTCAAATATGTTCGAAGCCAATCACTTTGGATCTTTAGGTTTGTGGATCTAAACCCTTTCAAATCCAAGCTCAATAGGTATCTAGGTTCGTGGTTCCGAGCCCTTTCAAGACTAAGCAAATACCTCGGAGAATGGATCTCCTTTGAGGATTTCATCTCTTCTAAAAGTACCGGTTAACCTTTCTCGAACGCTCGTATGATCTGGATCTCCTCAAATAGGCTTGTTGGATTTTTCTTAGAGATATAATCTTGTTGAGCCTCTCCAGCTCAGTTGGTTGGCTTTCTTGCGGGTCCACTCAATAGAATTTATTTGAGGCCACATAGTGATAATTTCTCTAGACCCATCAATTTTTTTTGGACTGTTCAATTGAGCTCCGATTGGACCCAATTAATTTAATGGGTTCACGCTAAACTCCTCTTACACAAACTATACAATAAAAGGAAAAAAACAAACAAAAAAACAACATTATTGGAGAAGTTGTTATGGCGTGTCATAAGAATAGTGTGTTATTCTTTCGGTCAAATTACAACATTATCAAATTCTGTATCAAATTTAATACATGATTGAGTAATTGTCAAAATTTATCAAAATTTTTTATTTCTCCCTCTCTTGTAATGGGAAATTTCTTTCAGCAACTAAACATCATAAGAAATGCTATCGAGACATTTCCTGTCAAATTAATGGAAGTTGAATCAGGAAATTTGTATACAATAATAACCTCCAAAATTCAGCATCCATGCATGTTACAATGTACAGATCATCTGCGTAAAATATGAACACCATTCATACCAGACCAAGCAGCATACACAATATGTACACATCTCAGATGTTTTCTGAAATGGGCTGTCAAGACAGCAACCCCATTGTAGTTCACCCAGAGAGAGAGAGAAAGAGAGAGAGAGAGAGACGTAAGCCATAGTGTTCAACTAGGTTATGCTCTAACAACATCGGGATGTATGCCATAGTATTCAACTAGGTTATGCTCTAACAACATCGAGCTATAGACTCAACCAACAGATACCTGAACATGATGTATTACTCATATTTCATGATGATAGCCTCAAGAATTCCATCAGATTTGAAGATGGGTGAAAAAAGCCTTGGATCAACAGGTCCTGGCAGACTGAAAGAAAGTGCGAATGGTCCGGGTGGGCATTGTTGCTGGAATTTCATTTCATAAACACGAGAATGTCTGAAAACAGTTCTTCCACCAGTTGTTGTCACACCTCGTAAGTGGACCTTTCCATCACGTTCAATCGCACAGCTGAACTGACCTGCAGCAACAAACGTTATCAGTCAGATGAAAAAGAATTAAACCATCCCAAATGTAAGATGCGTTCTGTTTTTAACTCAAAAAGAATACAAATAGAAAATCATATGTTCACAGGTTTCTTGAAGCAAAACAATAGTCACTGTTATTAACTACATGTATTGACTCCAAATACAAACGCCATAACTCGAGCACTTCTATTCAATATCTGAAAATTATTGATGGGATCTACCAATAACATTATTTGAACCAATTATGTTCTGAGCAAATTATTTCAAGCTATCTTATTTATAGTTTCCATTTAAAAATTTTAGGAAGCTAGCTGACCACAACAAGCTCTCTTGATTATCTTTTATAAAGGTTATCTAGATATTGCCCACCATCCAAAAATACCTATATAACTAATTGGTAATCACCATAATTTCCAACAATGCAGATCCATTAAAAGACCATCATTTTTTACTTAATATTTGCCCATGTGGTGCAGCATAGTGTTCTTACCACCCTCTTCAAAGAACAAAACAAACCAAAACAAAAGGGTAAATTACACTTTACACCAAATCTCACTTTAGCCCCTACACATGAAATTATGACAGTCGATCCCCCCGCACTTCTAGTCAAATCCCACTTTAGTCCCTGCACATGCAATTGTTACCGTCAATCCCCTATAAATCTCAATTTGGTCCCTATATAAGTGTCAATGTCCCCTTTCTATTATTCAACTGTTTAAATCTTTAGCATAATCTAGTCATGTGATAAGAATGTGATTACGACAAGAGAGTAAGAAAGGAAAATCATCTACATTTTCCACCAATACACACTTTATCCCAAAATTTACATCAAAATATGATTGTATTAGGCTAAAACAAAATGCAGGTTGTGAACAATTAAGAAGATGAACTAGGATTTTGTATAAATTAGAATCATGAAGCTCTATTTTTCACAGTAACACAATCTTCTGTCTATTCATCTTTCTTTCTCTTTGATTTCTTTGTTACATTTTTCTATTTATTTCAAAAGCTCTACTTTTTTACCTTTTTGTCCCATTTTTTACCATACGAACATATATATATATTGTATTATATAACTCTTATGTGCTTATCACGTAGGACAAAGTGTATTGGTGAGAAACATAAATGTTTTTCGTCTCTTACCTTTATTTCGTAGTCACATTTTTGTCACATTACTGGATTTTGTTAAAGATTTAAAAATGAAATTACAGAAGAGATACATTTACACTTGTGTAGGGATCAAAATGAGATTTGAGTAAAAGTGCAGAGGGTTGACTGTCGTGATTTCATGTGTAAGGACTAAAGTGAGATTTGACCAAAAGTGCAGGGAGTTAACTGACATGATTTCATGTGTAGGGACTACAGTGAGATTTGGTACAAAATGCAGGGGTGCAAAGTATAATTTACCAAAAACAAAAACAAAGCAATGTTCAATAGGGTCAACCAAGTTCCCTTCATAAGCATGCTCTAGACTTAAGAAGCATAGACACGAACATGGACCCAGGACACGGAAAAATTGAAAGGAAAAAAAAAAAAAAGTATATAGAGACGGCAATTACAACAAAAAAATAATTTTTTTATATATTTTTATTTCCTATGCATATGAATTTAAATTTAGGGCACAAAGAAATAAGAAGCATCAATGTATATGTGGGTGTATTCTTATTTTTCCACTTTCATTCCTCTTAATTTTCATATATTTTACCTTAGTCAAATCATCTTTTTAAATTAAATAATAATAAATATTAAAAAAACCCTAACAAAGGTGTCCTGAGACATGTTCAAACACTAGACACGTTCGTGAAGTGTCCCCCAAAGTGTCATGCAAAAACAAAAAAAAATAGTAATTTAAAAAATTGACAAGCCACATGGCGTGTCCAACATGTGGACAAGCGTGTTCCATACATGTCCGACACTGACATGGCACCCATGTAAAGTGTCAGTGCTTCATATCTCTCTAGACCCACCTTCTATTATATGATATGTTTGACAAACATGTAATTTTGTGAATTGTAAGATCCTTTACAAGATGTATAGGTGTTCTCTATAGCATGCAGTTGCACACCACATAAAATAATGTGTCTATGGTCCTTTAAGTGCATAGGTATGCTCAGGCCCAGATTTGGTTTGCCTGGACAACTTGTTCAGCACGTGTAGGTTTATGTTGCATGAGAGGTCTTGCATGCCTCATAGGCAATCAATCTTAAGTTTTCAAAACTTCTAGGACTGGGCAATTATTTAAAGAAAGGGAAACACATTATCTGAGATAAAAACTCTTGTAAGAATTATATTGCTACAGCCAACATGCATTGGTTGCAATAGCTTTACATTGAATTGGTCCAAGTGTAAGAGTACATGGTCTCTTGGTGTCAAACAAATGCCAAAATCCCCAGACATGCACCCATTTCCTCCAGGAATGGATCTAGGGGACCCCTAAAAATTTGAAAAATATCATAATATTATACTAGAAAATTTAAAATAATTTAAAATTATAAGGTTTTACAACCCCAAACATACTTTGCACCCCTATAGTAATAATCTTGGATCCGTCCCTAATTTCCTCCATCGATAATCTTGGTTAAAATGAAAAGCATCTGTAACATAATGCATACTGTAGTAAAACAGCGGTTTGAATTATTATTAAAAATAAAAAATAAAAAAATAACTAATATAAATTAGATGAAATTCTATAGATAATTGTAATAATTGAACTATGAAGAATTACAAAAAAAAAAAACTTATTGGTAAAGGCATGTGTATTCATTGTCGTTAAGAGTAGATCACACCTCTTTGAATACGTGACTTGGTGCAACAAGTTATGGTGGCTTACACCTAGGATTCAACTGCCCATTATTTGCAAAGCTTGCAGTCGCAAATGCAGAGGTCTTAGGAATAGCTCCTTGTTTGTCCCAAGATCAAATAAAAATCATTTACATATTTTATTTTAAGAATTTAAGACATTGAGAATAAAACGAGTTCAATATGTGAGTGGACCACGTATAGAAGACAATTCTGTCTTTTCATTAAAAAAAAAATACATACTATTGTGTGAATGCATATGTAGTAAGGTATTCCCAAAATCTCATTGAGAGATAAATATCATAAACTGATACATGAGCAGTATTCCAAAGAACTTCAGCAAAATTGTTGCTTATCAATATTTACATATAACAAGAGTGAGTAAAAGTCATATGATGGAAAAAACATATGGCCACACCATCTTGAATACACACATCAGTTTACAACATGAACACAAATTCCTAGCCTTCTGATGGCTATTTGAATGCATTTTAGTACCCCACTCATGTGTCATATAGGTAACTCTAGGCTAGTGATATATCTCTATAATATATTATTTAGTACTTCTTAAAACTCATGGAGTTACTCAAGGGTGTTAAAATATAACCAAAAACAATTATATAATATCAATGAAACATGTATACTTCAGTGACACAAATACTTCTGCAAGAAAATACAAAAACACAAAGTGCAACCCAATGTTTTGGAATCCTTAAATTGGATTCTCATCCTTAGCTTGAATTGAACGTCTCTAACATAGTTCTATTATAGTATGCAACGCAGAGAAATTTGGGTTTTTAATCCTATGTAACTTAAGGAGTTGCCTTTTGGTAAGAAATACTACAAACATTTATATAGCAAAATCATTAAACGGGGGGAGAGCAACAAACCTGGATCCTTCCTGACCCCAGGCAGAGCAACCCGAAAAAAATATGCAGATTTGCCGACTCCAATGTCCACAGCTCCAACAGCTGGCCCAGTTCCCCCTCTTGTAGCTGTTCCAGTCAAGACAACAGATGCCTTTGAATTAAACCGATCCACATTTGGAGCTGGTAAAAGGGGCATCATGAAAGGCCCATCCAAACCGTCTGTCCTTGGGACCTGTGACATTTCAAAAGATTCACAGTGCTGCCTTCTTTCCAATTCACCTTCAAACTCCGCTGACAAGTTGCCATTTGCATGGGAATCTTTTCCTTCCATTTTCTGATGAAAATCATGGAAAGAAAAAAAAGAGCAAATCTGAAATTTCACATGAAGTACAATTTAGGGCATCAAGAATTGAAGATTTGGAATAATTTTGAGTCTCTATATCATTATGGTAGGTTTTAGTAGTTAAGGGTATTATGGTAATTTCAACATTGCCAGACATATGTTGTAGGGTTGCCCATGGATTTTATTTCAGGCCAAGTTATTAAATTGGGTCATTATATGTGTTTTATTATATCTAGAATAATCTTAGTGGTCAAAAAATCAAAATTCCTATTTTGATATTGAAGTAGAATTATAAGTCATTAAAGTTTCCTATTATGATTGAGGTAGAATTGGAAGTCATAGTTGGTCTACAATATTAGTAGTTGCCAAATATTTTTAGTTTCTAAATTTGAGTTTTAGTCCTTATAGAATTAGGAGAGTCTTTAGCCTATAAATATATGTATAATCTCAATGATTCAATAGAATAGTTGATGTTATGAGAATTTGAGATTGTGTTTGTGTGTGATTGGCCTAACCCTTGTGAGGGTGAAACACCTCTTTCTCTGTCTTCTTCTTCCAATACTTCTCTTTCTTCTCACATCATTGTTCACAGTACTGAGAACAGCCACCCAACAGCCACGAAACATTTTTGTTTTCATTTCCAAAACCCTACCTTTTTACAAACCCTTAACCTCCTATATTTTTAATACTTTTGCAGCCACAAAATCCCATTAAATCCAGCTCTATAAATCTATTGTTGTTGCTGCCAGTGTATTTATCCCGTGCTCACTACTTGAGGGAAAGTAATCCCTATTCGTCCCACATCATTGTCTCTCCTCGACACAACCTTTTTATATAATCCATTTCACCACCTCTAAATCTCTGGACTAGAGTTATGGAATGGATCGAATTTCAACTTCAAATTATTTTGGCCAGCTGACAACATAAGTTGATCATGAATAATAACAATTGCCATAAATCTTGGGCCAACATACAAACACTGAAATACAGATAAAGAAATAAAATAATAAATTAACTCAGGTCCCTACAACGTTGTATGTCAAGGCAATTTTTAATTTTGAACAAGTGAAACTCATCTTCAACAGAAAAATATTTAAACCACATAGAGAAGAGCATGTGAGTTTAGTTAAGGGGAATTGGAGACAAACAACATATGTTGCCCAATCCCCACCTCGGGCCACTTGACCACAAGGGTGTATACATGCATACACAGATGCACATATAAAGGAAGACATAACGAAGGTGTAAAGACTCAGAGCATGTAGGTTAAATTCACGATATGCAAATAGATAAGTAGTTTGAAACAAAATCAAATTTTCCAAAGATTTTAACATTCAACCACGTCTTACTATGACAGCATACCATATAATAATAAAATCATACACCAATAAAGAATTCATTTTTAACAAATGCATTATTACTTTTGGCAAGGCTTATTCGAAAGATATATATATATATACATCCAGGTCATATGATGTAAATTATAGGATATTGCATCTTTTTTTCAAAGTACAAATATATGTGAGATATAAAATGTACACAAGCCATCATAGTTCTCATATAAAGTAACATATGACCACGACCAGGTACTAGGATTTTTTAATTTTTCTAGTTCAATAAAGGGATAACCAAAAATCACATGATCATCTAGCCAATTACAAGTGTTCTTTAATATGGAGATGACTGTCCATATCAACATGGTTTAGAACTTCTGAATTTTTTCAGTCTAATATGGAGATGACAGTCCATTACTCAAAAGAGGATATATTTTCAACAGTCTTATTTATGCAATACCTTGCATTGTGTTTGTGTGTTTATTAAACTTTTCTTTACTTTAGAGCCATGCAAATTGCTTCCCTTTATTAGAGGAGAGAGACCGTTGTCTTGAGAGTGAAAAGCAAGCGCAAGCGCAAGCGATAGAAAGCATAGGAACGTGCGAACTACCAGAAAATGGTGAAATCATGTCATTCCTTTACGTTGTGTTTGGATCATAGATTTGTATAAGAGTTTGGAAAGGGAAATGGAGAAAAAAATTGACTTACATTTCATTTACATTTGCCTCACATTTTTCATTTCCCTTTTCAAATCTCTACTCAAATTCATGATCCAAACACAACCTTAAAGAGACACATGAATGACCCATCTAACTCAATGTCATTTAAAATAAACAAACTCACTAAGGACATTATGAAATCAAGAACCATGGACATTATCAAATCCTTACTCATAACACTCTTCTATACTCTCTTTTCTAATGTCACCAAAATTTCCACCCATCCCAGCCACCCAATATACAATTAATGGAGTTAATTCACAAAAAAATAAAAAGAGTGCAATATATCACCTTCTACATCAATCTATAAACAATCAAATGAATAATCGAGCTGATTATGTATTAATAAATTTTAGTTTAAATTTCGAAATTAAGGTAGTTCTGATATTATAACAAAATAATATTTGGTTTTCATTTCTCTCCTAGAGATTGAAAATAAAGAGTTATGAGAGAATTGTATTTCTTTCCATTTCTCTCCTATTTGATAAGAGAATCCAAACAAGTGATTGAAATCTATTTCTCTCCATTTCATTTCTTCACTCCAAATCACTCAAACCAAAAGAAGTGTGTATAATTGGTTGGTTTTTTTTTTTACTTCAACTGTTATCTGGTTCATTGTCAACAGAAAAAGCCCTAATCCATGGCGATGTGTAGCGAACAATCGAAGTATGATGAGACCATCAACGAGGGTTGAAGAAACAATTAATTCTACTAAAATGAAAACTATATGGCAGGCAGAGAGTGAGAATGGAAACGAGAAAAGATTAATTACCAAAACGTAAGTCTCTGAAAGCGAAGGAAGAATCGATTTGTTTGTGCCTGTGCTGCACTGTCTTTGGTTTGTGGAGCAGGGCTTTAAATTTTATTTTTGGGGCAATTAGAAATCAAAGAGAATTATAACAATAATTTTTAGACTAATGATTCATTCCCTTAATCTGAATTTGTGAGTGACTCTTCCCAAGAAAATATTTATTTAGATGAATTTGGATTAAATAAATTTGGTAAATGTAGCGGTGTTGTAATTGATATAAAAATATACTTGTCATTAGAAACATGCGTGGTGCAATTCAAGCGATTTTAGAGTAAAATTATAAATTAAAATTGTAGATTGACAAATTCACAAATAATCAAATCATGATTTAGGCGGCTTGGGGTAGATTGAAGAATATTTTTAAGTAATTATCAAGTATTTGTATAATATATAATACTATTTTACATAATATTTTTATATATATATATAACAAAAACTAATTTTACATAATATTATATATATATATAACTATTAATTTGTAACAAATTTTATTTTTAAAATTTCTCTCACACTCATTTTACTTTGATATTTCATTAAAGGTCGAAAAATATATATATTAACTATAATAGAGCGGAATAGTTTCGAAGATAGATTATAAATTTTAAAGTTTAATTCGCGGTTAGTGGATAGAATAGCACAAATTGGTACGATTTTAACGGATTGGGTGAATTTTACGTAGCCCTACCTATAGTTATTCGGTAAGCATTGTGACCCTCTCCGTTGTATATTTATAATGGTAAAATTTCATTACATTATTCAATAGTGGGTGTAATAATTTTTTTAATTTAAAATAATTATAAATTTACATTTTTATTTCATATTTATTAGATATGTAATAAAAATCTTCCATTACATATATAGAATGGAGATGATCAAAATCAATTGAGAAGACCCACAACTAATATAATATGTAACGGAATGGAGATGATCAAAGTTGATTGAGAAGACCCACAACTAATATAATTTTATGTGAAGACGGCATAATTACTTTTTTGAGTATAAATTATCATATGGGTGCGAAATAACCACGTGACCGACCGCGTGTGTCCAATCAATTTGTGATTTGTCTACCATGTAAGTATATAATCTTACGTTATTTGGACAGATGCATAATTAATATGGTGTTCCAAAAAGACTGGAGTAAGTTTTAGAGATTAAAATCTAAGGGAGTTCACATCGTTAGGTATTTTGGTTTGAATTACTGCAGAAAGTCTACTTGTAGCATGTCACTCTTTTATCTTCAAATTTCTTGCCCAGCAATTCTTTATAAAACTTTTTGATCATCTCTTCTTCTTCTTCTTTTTTTTTTTTTTTCACTTGGCTGCTCGATTCAAGCTTCTTCCCCTAATCATTATTGTCATATAAGCTAAAGATTTTATTTCTCATTTTGTGGTTACTGACCTTTGTGTGGAAAAAAAATTTGTGTACTAATCTCCACCTTCTTCATGGTTAGATTAGTTTTTTAGAGATGTATAGGCTCCTATGATTCGAACTTATAAAAGTTTTGTTCTCATACCACTTATTGGTTTAGGTTCTACCATATTTCCTAAAATTTGGTATTAGGGAGATACAGTTAGGGACGATTTTACTTATCTTTTCTATGAAATTCGATATCACACCTACAAGTCAATTTCTTAAGCAATCGTAGAGAGCAATATTGTGTAGCCAACAAGTTGTTTCAATGATGGTTTCAATCTTTTAAGCTTCAAACTCTGTTTCAACGTAGGAGATCCTTCAACCCCTTGTTGCCATGAGTTTTGAAGGAATTGGTATAATTTTTTTTTTTTTTTTCTGTGAATTAATAAAGATAGAGTTTCAATTTTTATTTTATTTTATTTTATTTTTTGTTGAATTCAAGGATTTTAGATTTGATATATTCTATTCTTTCTTATTTTTTACCTTTTGTGTTATAAATACTAATGTGCTAATCTATGGAAAATTTACACCATAATTTTAAAACCACAGTCTACTACATCCTTTAAAATCATATCCTTCAAATTTGTTATAGGGAATAATTGATATTTTAGTTGAAGAAATTGGTATTGATGTTATCATTGTTCATATGTTTTTTTTCCCTAGTTCAAAGCAGAAAAAATTGGAACAAAAATGTGACATTCCCAATGTTTAGCCCAATACGAATATCACCAATAGTTGATGTTAAAACACTAACATCAAAATCAAATTTTAACACATTGTAGTGTCAAAAATATTATGAGTTGATAATCATATGCAACTATGGAAATAGCATTTTTGTTTTTTTTTTTTTCTATTTCTTTAACAAAATTTGAAATAAAATATTATTTGTGAATCCATCATAAAAAAATTTAAAAAAAGAAAGAAAAATAACTCGTAAAATTTTGGCAAGAGAAATGACACATCATGGGAGATGATTTTTGGAGTCTTGCTAATTTTCCCTTATGTGTGTTTGAGAACACTATTGGAGAAGTTGCTATGGTGTGTCATAAGAGTATCACCAATGGTGCTATTCTTTCAGTCAAATTACAACATTATCAAATTTTGTGTCAAATTTAATACAAGATTGAGTAATTGTCAAAATTTATCAAAACTTTTTATTTCTACCTCTCTTGTAATGGGAACTACAAATAACATTTTTATTTGGTATTTTGTCAAAATAATAATACTAAAATGGCAATCTCTTTATACTATATTTTAACCTTCGTTTGGAATGTGAGTTGACTTTTTGACTATTAATCTGGGGCTAAAAAGCCTCGTTGGGATAGGTTTTTTAATTTTTTTGACTTTTGTAAGAGAAAAAATGAAATAATTATGATTTGAATGTGACATTTTGTTATATTTGGCTAAAATAGTCAATTTTGTCCTATATGACTATTTTAGCCCAAATGGGCATGCCAAACATTAGTTAAAACACTCACATTTATTGAATAATAATAATATAAGGAAATATCATTTTGCCCTCTAAACTTTCACTCATTTTTCAATTTGACCCCCAGATTTCGATTAATATCAATTTTACACTCAAACTTTTGAAATTTTGATCAATTTGGCCCCTGCCGTCACATTCTGTCTACAATTAGATGGAATGTACTGACGTGGCATCAAAATTCATTTGAAACTTCATTTTACCCCCCAAACTATACATTAAAAATTAATTTGCCCCCCACGTCAACACATTCCATCCAATTATAGACGGAATGTGACGACAGGGGCCAAATTGATCAAAATTTCAAAAGTTTTGGTGTAAAATTGATATTAATCGAAATCTGAGGGTCAAATTGAAAAATGCATGAAAGTTTGGCTCCGTTTGGTGAAGCTTTTAAAATATAGTTCCACACTCACTTTTGAGTGTAGTGTTTGTTTAGCGTTTTCAAAAATTAATTCTACACTCACTTTTAAAAACTCTGTCCAAGGCGGAAAAATTTGGACTAACCGTTCGTCCCACCGGTCGTTCAGCTGGTTGACCGGAACAGTGTTCAGTTTTTTTTTTTAATTATATATAATATATTACAAAAAAATATATTTGCGAAATTTTTTAATTTTTTTTTATGAGCTTTGAATAGAATTTTGGGTTGTGTGTTTGGTTATGAGTTGTAAGTTTTTGTATCAACTATCATATGTCACATCACTCAATTCAAACTCAATTTAAAACTCTTTTCAAAACTCATAACCAAACAAATTTTTCACACTTAAATCATAATTTCAAAACTCACAAACTCAAAATACAACTCTATTCTCAAATCATAATTCTAAAACTCTACCAAACACTATCTTATTTTCTCTAATAATATTTACAACATCTCCAGTTGTTAATAGCTAAAAGTGTGATGTCCCGGATTTTAGGCTTCAATAGTATTGTGTAGTAAAGTAGTATACTTTTTTTTTCGATGTTTCGTTTACGGTATCAGGTCATTGAGATTCCCTTTCAACTCCTACTTAACCTCTCTTAACTTTTCCGGATAGAAAATTTTTGAATTTTGAGCACTGGAACTTGTTTTGGATTGCAAAAAAACTAAACTCTGATTTCTGGGCAAAACCGCTCGAGCGGATCTTGTAACGCCCCCAAATTTATTAAAACCCTAGTTGTCAAATTTGGAGAAAAGATGAAATTGATTTCAAATCTTTAAATTGATGGATGGATTATGATATTTTGAATATGTATTGCTTGAGATTTATGAATTTAAAAGTCTTCGAGATTTTTTCCTTGGAAGTAACTTTCTATTCTTTAAATTTATGATTGAATTGTGAGATTAAGATATATTTTGATATGAGACTCTTGAAATTGAAAGCTTTTGAGAATTTCCTTTGAAATATGATGATTATGTATCTATAATAGTGCAATTATTTGCATGGTGATATTTACCTTTGTTCTCATGGATGTATAAATGCTTGGGATTTGTGAAAACATTGGAAAGGTTGTTTTAAGGGAGTGGCAAATAGCATGTGAATCCAGGTAGAGAGTCGGTTTTGAAAAGAGTTGTGTTGTGTTGGTACTCGCGCGGGGAGTTAAGGTGCCCAATTGCCCTGTCTAGGCTTATCACTAGACGAATATGGGAAAATATTTTGGGTGTCCACTGGTCCTGAGGTATTGTAGTCAGAAAAAGTGGAAAAACGGATGATTTTGGGTGCCCACGTCTTGACGTATAACAATCGGTAAATGTGGGGGTATTTTGGATATAAAACTATATATATATCTATGTATTGGGTCTCTCTTTAGGGACTTCATGGCTCATTTACCTCCGGTTTTGAAATGTGATTTCTCATGAAAATGATAATATTTGATTTTTGATACTTAAACATTTATCATGTGTTTAAAAAGGAAAATGTTTTGGTTATGATAATGCCACATGGATTTTCAAATAATTAGATACTTTGTTAAAAGTATTTGTACTGGGCATCTAACTCATTCATATCTAACATTTCAGGAATTGTTGGTGTGATTCCACCCAAGTTACAAGGCGGTGAAGATTTTTGAACAGAGTATGTGGGCTCATTGATTGTTAATTATTGAAGCTTCGGGGCTAATATGTATTAGGACCATGTGTCCATTTTGTTGTACCAAGGCTATGCATTGTTGTTTGTACGCCATTAAGGCATTATTATTTTTATTTTCTAGTTTCTTAGATTATGTAAATGTTATTATTACAAGGACAAGAACATGAAAATTGTAATATTGGATATGTAGATCAATGGAAAGGACTTTTGAGATTATTATTATTATTGGTTTGGAAAGATATCAGATTAATTAGATTAGGAGTGATGTTTTAGTTTAATAAATTTGGGGGCATTATAAGTTGGTATCAGAGCTAACCAGGTTTAAATACCTCGGGCTCATGGGAAGTGACGTTTTTCACAATAGGTTTACTAGGCTAGGATGAGGCACTTATGTGTTTTGTATGCTTTGTGTGTTTATGTGGTTATGTGAGTATGGAGTTAAGCTTCTAGGATATGACTAGTGTCCATTGCATTCATCGAAATCCTTTTGGAAAGGCACCTGATCAATGTTTTTTCCACTTGGAGGTCCTTGGGTGCCGTAGGACTAGTTGGTATCTTAAGAGAGTAACTTGTATGTGCTCTATGTGATTATGTGCTTATGTGGTTTGCCTTATGTGGAAGTAGATACATGTATAGGCACATGTGTAACTCACATATGACTTATGAGATCTCTTGTGGAGTATTTAAGCGTGGGTTAAACCTTATCTCTTTTTTTTTTTTCTTTTTTTTATATAGGATAGACGGATGTGAGTGACCTTAAATGGGGAAAAACTTTTGGGACTTAAGTCTTTGGCATCACTTTTATTGCTAGGATACATCGTTTTGGGATCACGTAAGAACACGATTATGAGATTGGTGTGGAACCTTAGTTTATCGGTTTTGTAAGTTCATTAAAAGCAATTGTGATCTTATGATGGTAAAGTTTTTTTTTGGTTGTAGGGTGAATGGTTTGTGGTTATGAAAAGTTGAAATTATCTCATAAACTCACATTGAAATTTTGGAAAATAGGCTAGAAGGGAGGTCATGTAAGTGGAGTGAGATAAGGATTAAACCTTATGGTAATGTACATTGATTGAGACCTTAAGGACGATTAGAGTGACCTAAGGGTAAGCGTTTTGGATTGTTAACATCGGAATATATGAACTAGTTTTAAAACTTTCTCTGCTAGGTGAAGTTAGTTATATCTAACTAGGTTGGCCGAATAGCATAAGGAAGAGGCTATGTGATGGGTGTCTTAAGGGTTAGCCTCATAAACATCGATACCGTGAGTTAAGCGTGGAGTTGTTATGAATAAACAGAAACTTATGATAAGCATTTTGAAATAACTGATGTGATTAGGATAGGAAGATCTTCATAAGAGGTGGTATTTGACTTGTGGAGGCAAATAGGTGTGCCCATCATGTTCCATCCTAGTCATGATGTAAGAGTTATGGATACGAGTAATGTAAACAATTGTCTAGAGTCGTTTTTGATACATACCATGACGGAGCGAGTATACCTATGTTCTTGACATACCGAATTATAGTACCCTTGAGTTTAGCCCAGACCTTCAATTTAGAATGATTGATAGTTGTTAAATTATGACTGTTTCGGATTATGAATTCAAGTTATATAAGAGTTATATATATGAAAGAGTTAGGAAAGGAAAGGGTGTAAATTGTGGCGATACAGGTTATATGGTTAGAGTTGAGGTTGACTTTTTCATTGTGCTTGATAGACTACGATATTATTTAAATTAAATTGAGTTGTTGTCAATAGTAATGTCAATTATCTAGTGGTCTCACCCTAAATTTGTCTTATCCTTAAAGGTGAAGAAATTTTGTGTAGTAAGGGATGTGTTTCTTAGAGAATTTGTTTTATTCGGAATTTTTGTTATAAATCATAAGTGAACGAATTAGGTAAAGAATTTGGGAATAGATCGGGATGATATTAAATTTAATTGGGATTGCACCATTTGGTGAAATTACCAATAGTGAATATTGTTAGGGAAAATATATGATTCCCCACAAGTAAATCAATCAATAGGAATAAAAATTAATGCGGAAAAATTAAATCAAAAGCAACACAAGAATTTTACGTGGTTCCCTCAATGTGAGGTACGTCCACGGAATCGAAATACGATTCCACTATCAACCAAATAAGTTTCAAAACGATTACAAACGAGACACGAATAGTCTCACAAACCACCCTTAGGTGAATTCCAAATAATCACAAATAAACAAGAGGAAAGATCTCACCAAATAGATGAACCAAAATCTTCAAAATCAGAGTTGAAGAAAAACCCAAAAATAACGAACCAAATCAACTTCTTCAATGCGGAAGTTGTCAACAAAAACTTCAAACAATGCTTTACGAACAAAAGCCCACCGAACATTGAAATCAATCTTGTAACATAGTAGTCGCACGCACACCCACGGGAAAAGTAAACCAATCCTTTTTTTCCTTGGGAAAACAATACCCAAAATATGTATTGTGAATCTAGAGTTTTTTTTTTATCAAACCCCTAGTTGTTACCAAACTGAATTAGGTCTCTTAAAATTAGATATAATATATATAAAATATATTATACCCAAACCAAACCAAATTAGAATTCTTTTAACAAACCAATTGGGTCCCACACTCCAATAAGGAGGTATACCCAACAATTCTCCCCCTACCGACTTAGGTGGAGATATCAACCATACCCGCCAAAGTTTGACATTTTAAATGTTTATCCCTCGACAAAGTCTTAGTCAACATATCCGAAATATTATCATCCGTGTGAACCTTTTCGAGTTGTAACAGTTTCGAATCTAACACATCACGAATCCAATGGTATCTCACATCAATGTGTTTCGATCTCGAATAAAAAGTAGATTTTTTACTCAAGTGAATAGCACTTTGACTATCACAATAAAACACATACTTTTCTTGCTTCAAACTCAACTCTTGCAAAAATTTCTTCAACCATAACTCTTCTTTGCAAGCTTCCGTAATGGCAATAAATTCAGCTTCTGTAGTTGAGAGAGCAACACATTTTTGTAATTTAGATTGCCATGCCACAGCTCCCCCTGCAAAAGTCATCAAATACCCCGAAGTAGATTTCCTAGAATCAATATCACCGGCCATGTCAGAATCTGTGAACCCATCAAGCATCAGCTTACCATCCCCAAAACACAAACACACCTTCGAAGTCCCTCAAAGATATCTTCAAATCCATTTTACCGCTGCCCAATGTTCTTTACCCGGATTAGAAAGAAAACGACTCACCACACCAACGGCGTGAGCAATATCCGGCATTGTACAAACCATGGCGTACATTAAAGAACCAACTGCTGAAGCATAAGGAATTTTTTGCATCTCTTCCTTGTCTTTCTCACTTTTAGGACATTGATTCGAACTAAACTTGAAGTGACCCGCAAGTGGACAACCAACTGGCTTTGCTTTATCCATGTTGAATCTCTCAAGAACCTTCTCAATGTAGCTTTCTTGAGACAACCAAATCAACCCCTCGTTGCGATCACGAACAATTTTCATACCAAGTATTTGCTTTGCCGGTCCCAAATCTTTCATAGCAAAAGATTTACTCAACTCTAACTTCAACTTGTTAATCATGGTAGAATCTTGACCCACAATTAACATGTCATCAACATAAAGCAAAAGAATAATAAATTTACCATCCGGGAAATTTTTCACAAACACACAATGGTCCGAAGTGGTTTTAGAAAAACCATTATTCATCATGAAAGAGTCAAATTTTTTGTACCATTGCCGCGGGGTTTGCTTGAGGCCATACAAACTTTTCTTCAATTTGCTAACAAATTTCTCTTTTGCTTTTTTCACAAAACCTTCTAGTTGCTCCATGTAAATTTCTTCTTCAAGATCACCGTGAAGAAATGCGGTCTTCACATCAAGTTGTTCAACTTCAAGGTTCATACTTGCAGCCATGCCAAGTACAACTTGAATAGAAGACATCTTCACAACCGGCAAGAAAATCTCATCAAAGTCAATACATTTCTTTTGCCCAAAACCTTTCACAACAAGACGTGCTTTGTACCTTAGATTCTTGCTATCATTCTTCAATTTGAAAACCCACTTATTTTTCAGAATTTTCCTCCCTTTAGGCAACTTCATTAAATCATAAGTCTAGTTTTCCACCAAGGAATTCATCTCCTCGTCCATGGCCTTTTTCCAATCACCTTTCTTTGCATGCTCAATTGCTTCTTGGTAGCTCTCAGGCTCCCCTTGATCGGAAATCAACACAAATTCATTAGGAGGATACTTTCTTGAAGGTTGTCGGTCCCTTGTAGATTTCCTCAACTCAAGTTGTGGTGGCGGTTCTTGAGTTGGATGCTATTCCTCAATTTCTAGCTCAACTTCATTAGGAGTAGCATCATCATCCACATCTTCAATAGGTGGCTGCACATCTCCCCCATTTTCATCATCAACTGAAGATGAAGGAGATAAATCTATGTCAATGAGATCACTAGTTTTTGGCTCCGGTTGATTACCTTTACCAAAGTTTTCAATTGTTTGGTCTTCAAGAAACACAACATCACGGCTTCGAATGACTTTCTTGTCAACCGGATCCCACAATCTATAACCAAATTCATCACGCCCATAGCTAAGAAAAATACATTGTCTTGACTTACTATCAAGTTTGGACCTCTCATCCTTTGGAATGTGAACAAAAGCTCGACAACCAAATACTCTCAAGTGCTCATAAGACACATCTTTGCCGGTCCAAACTCTTTCTGGAATATCACCATTCAAAGGATAGGAAGGAGACAAATTGATCACGTCAATCGTTGTCTTCATTGCCTCACCCCAAAAGGATCTTGGCAATTTAGCTTGTGAAAGCAAACACCTTGTTCTTTCTACAATGGTGCGGTTCATCCTCTCGGCAACACCATTTTGTTGAGGAGTCTTCTTAACTGTCTTTTGGTACCGAATACCTTGGCTACGACAATACTCATCAAATGGCCCAATGTATTCACCACCATTGTCTGATCGGATGCACTTTAATTTCTGCCCTGTTTTTCTTTCAACCATGGCCTAAAAATGCTTAAATTCTTCTAGAACTTGATCTTTAGATTTTAGTAGAAAAGCCCACACTTTCCTTGAATAATCATCAATGAAAGTAACAAAATAAAGTGCACCACCATGTGTTCTAACTTTCAAAGGACCACAAACATCCGAATGAATCAACTCCAAAACATTTTCTTTTCTAGAAGCAACATTTTTATGAAAAGAAACTCTATGTTGTTTACCTGCCAAACAATGAACACAAGTTTTGAGATGTGTACCTTTCAAACCGGATAGAAGCTCTTTCTTGAACAAAACATGTAGCCCCTTTTCACTCATGTGCCCAAGCCGTTTGTGCCACAATTCAGTAGAAGTATCATCTTCAAATGCATTGACAACACCTTCACAAATTTTTCCTTGCATCGAATAAAGTGTATGAGTCTTCTTGCACTTAGCCACCACCAAAGAACCTTTGTGAGATTCCATATTCCATCACCAAATTTGTTGTTGTAACCTTCATCATCTAGCTTCTCAGTAGAGATCAAATTGAGGTGAATGTCGGGAACATGCCTCACATCTTTAAGCAACAACTTGCAGCCCAAATTTGTTTCCAAGCAAACATCACCCATGCCGATAATCTTGGACAAACCTTCATTACCCATTTGAACAGAACCATAATCTCCTTTGGTATAGGTAGTGAAGAAATCAACTCGAAAAATCACATGAAAAGAAGCACCGGAATCAATCACCCAATTGCTCTTTTGGCCCACAAAATTGATACAATCATCTTCACAAATGACCATGAGATCATCGGTAGTAACTACCGTTGTGTCTTCTTGCTTCTTGTCCACACTTTTGTCATGCCTTTTCTCCTTGTTCTTGAGCTTTCGGCATTCCCGCTTCATGTGCCCTTTCTCATGGCAATAATAGCACTCAATGTCTTTCTTTGAAAAAGAACCATCTTTTGATTTGTCACGGCTTTGATCACGACCATGAGGAGTCTTACTCCTCCCCCTTGTTTTGCTTCGGCCTCTCACAACGAATGCTTCCGAATGAGAGGAACCTGCTGATTTTCTTCTAGTTTCTTCATTCAACAAGCTACTAGTGACTTGGCCCATTGTGACAACTCCATCGGGTGCCGAATTACTAACTGTCACAACCAAAGTCTCCCAACTTTCGGGCAAGGAACTAAGTAGCATCAAAGCCTGCAACTCATCATCAAAAATAATTTTTATAGAAGCAAGTTGGTTAACAATACTCTTTATTTCATTCAGATGTTCTGGTATAAGGCTGCCTTCTTTATATTTTAAATTAACCAACTTATGAAACATAAAGGCTTTATTTGTGGCTGATTTTCTATCATAAAGACTCTCTAATTTTTTTCCATAAATCATGTGCCGAAGTTTCAATAGCAACATGATGAAACACACTGTCATCAATCCATTGACGGATAACACCAACGACTTTTCAATTAAGCCTCTTCCATTCATCATCTTTCATACCTTCGGGTTTGCCACTATCACCCTCAATAGGCCCATACAAATTTTTACAAAATAATAGGTCCTCCATTTTAGTTTTCCAAGTTACCCAATTGCTTCCATTGAAGCTAGACATACGACCCACATTCCCCTCCATTGATTTACACAAATAAATATACCCAAATAAATCGTAAGCTCTGATACCAGTTGTTAGGGAAAATATATGATTCCCCACAAGTAAATCAATCAATGGGAATAAAAATTAATGCGGAAAAATTAAATCAAAAGCAACACAAGAATTTTTACGTGGTTCCCTCAATGTGAGGTACGTCCACGGCACTATCAACCAAATAAGTTTCAAAACGATTACAAACGAGACACGAATAGTCTCACAAACCACCCTTAGGTGAATTCCAAATAATCACAAATAAACAAGAGGAAAGACCTCACCAAATAGATGAACCAAAATCTTCAAAACCAGAGTTGAAGAAAAACCCAAAATAACGAACCAAATCAACTTCTTCAATGCAGAGTTGTCAACAAAAACTTCAAACAGTGCTTCAGGAGCAAAAGCCCACCGAACATTGAAATCAATCTTGTAGCATAGCAGCCGCACGCACACCCACGGAAAAGTAAACCAATCCTTTTTCCTTGGAAAACAAATACCAAAAATATGTATTGTAAATCTAGGGTTTTTTTTTTATCAAACCCCTAGTTGTTACCAAACTGAATTAGGTCTCTTAAAATTAGATATAATATATATATATATATTATACCCAAATCAAACCAAATTAGAATTCTTTTAATAAACCAATTGGGTCCCACACTCCAATAAGGAGGTATACCCAACAAATATGGTGGTTTGTGAGTAGACATTTTGGATTGTGTAGTCATGTTTTGAACGTTTTCGGGTTTGGCTGAGTCAATTCTCTCAGAGTTGGTTGTTCATGTACTCAAGTGTAATATACGAATGTTTAGAGATATGATGTGATTGGTATCTTAGGGAATTGTATTAGCAAACAAATGACTTTAGAGAAATTTTTTGAAAATGATCTTGTGGAAATGTTGTGATTTTATGAAGACTACAATTAGGTGCTTAAAGATGGTTGATATGACTGTGATTTGAGTATTTTCATAGAAATTTGTGCTTGGTCCACTGCTAGTGCTTGGTGTTAATTCTTAGAGTTACTCTTACTTAAGGGTTAGAAATTGTGAATATGAGAAGTATACGTGAGCATTTTCGGTTAAGTTTGGCATATGTGGTGACAATGTTCTTCACGCAATTGAAGTGGAGGTTATTTTGTTTCCATTGTCCTTTAGTTATAAAATTTTTTTGTGTTCTTGTAGTAAGAGTTGTGAACCCCTTATATTGATATTTCGTTTTGTTATAAGGATGGTGAGAATTTATGTTGTTGGTAGGTTGATCTAATATTATTATTGGGTTTAATTTGGGTGTATTTGATCTTGAGTGGTAACCGGTTTTTCTAATTAAAGGATATTTAGTTTTGCCTAATAGAGGGTGACTCCTTGTTTCAATTTTATTCCATGATGTTTTGTGATGGTATCATCTTATATGAAGTTATTCGGTGGACACTTCGTCAAGAAAATCAATTTGGTGCGAAGTACCTTTGTTTTGTGGTCGGAGATTGTTTTGGAATGATCATTGTTGATAGAGAGAATCTCTTCGAGTGAATAAGTGAAATTATAACCTGTGGTAGTATCTTTAGAATTTGAGTACTAGTGAACTGATCAGAGACTTCGGATGAGATTTCAAAGTAAGTATAACTATGGACATTTGTTGGTGTAACTGGATGTCTTGAGTTGTGTAGGCTTTTGTGGTGGGTTTAAGATGGTAGTTGGTGTCGTGTCTTGTGATTTGAGTAGCTTAAGTAGTGATTGGATTGAAGAACTGAAAATGTGATTTTGTTAGAATTTTGTAATAGAGACATAGCACTATTTTGGTGAGAGAGGTATCTTGAAGTTCGTTAGGAGAGATTTTATTGTAATCGGAGATTAATTTACTAACGGTGTGACAATTTGTCATTGAGTAAGTTTGCGTTATAGAATGTATTGAATTCAAATTTGATCTCGTGGGGCATAATAATATGGGTGTGGTGTGGGGCCGTGTTTCAGCTTTGGAGTTAATATTGTGGCATTGACTTTAGGGAGTGTGGTGTGTTGTGCAAGTATAGGCTGATGATTTTTCCTTACGTGGTGTTAGTGATTGTTGTGGCATCAGGAGAGGTTGACTAGGAGTCACCTCAGAACTTGTCTTAGGTCTAGAAATGAGGTCGGTGAATGGGAATTAATTGTTTGATGAATGTGTGTGTCGCTCAGGGGAGTGACAAGTCGTGTAAATTACTTGGTAATTGTTTTTAGTGGATTGTGTGTGATCCCCCAAAATGGGGTTAATTGTGAAAATTGTGATGCAAACATAAGATAAATAATGAGTAGTTGGTGGATTATTGTAGTAGTCGTGAATGGGATGTGACTTACCGAACTTGTGATATTTAGTCTGTTCATGTTGTTATTGTTTGAATAACTATAAAAGGATTGTGGCATCACTATAGTGATAGGATCATTGGTGGGGTGACGTTTGAGAGTCGCCGGTTGGAAAATGTTTGAGAAAATAGATGAGAACGGAGTTCTTCCGTTGAGCATGACCTTGTTTTTACTGAAATTGGGAATGTAACGTTATGGATAACCAGTTAGTAAATGAGAAATAATTATGAACGAGGCATATTGAGTCTTATGATGTGTATAATTCTTAACAAGTTCAAAATAAATAAATAAATAAATATATCTTTCTTAAAACCTACTACTTTTACAAATCATGTGTATATATCTAAAACATTTTCATATAAAGTCTTCTACCAAGAATGATCTTTTTTACAATTCAAAAGTTAGAAAATATATTTTCGGATGTTCTTTTTTTGGTTCTTAAGTATTTTAAAATCGCAGGTGAGTAATGTGAAGGCATGGAATACTAGTTGTGTTGCAAGCACGAAGTTTGTGGTGCTTAGTTTTGTTGAGTTGCATTTTGTTGAAGGCCATGCTTGGCGAATGAAACTTTTATTAGAATCTTTTCTTCTCATGAAAAAGGGATTGAGGACTTGTGTAGTAATGTGAGAAAATTGTTTGGGAATTTGGTTACTGAGAGACCGGTAGTTGTTTCTTGGGGTGTGAATGTGAAGTGGAAGCTTATTTTTCCAAGGTTCTAGGTTGTTAGACAACCGAAGGTTATTTCCTTGAGGTGGAGTCTGGTTGAGACGCAAGCATGGTTGGATACGTTAGTGAAATCTTTTGTTTGACTTTTGTTTCGTTGGATCGATGGGTTCTTGTGGCTCATAGAGGTAATTGTTGTGAATGGGTTGAAAAGGAGGTTCACCACTTTGAAATTATTGTCATAACATTTGGGTGCTATCAAAATATCAGTGTGGAATTATTGTCATAACATTTGGGTGCTATCAGAATATCAATGTGGGACTGAAAGCATAATAGCATGTGGAACCCTTACATCTCTTGAATAAATGTCATGAATATACATGTATGAGAATATTGATTGGAAATTATATGGTTCTTTAATTGTAAAGGATTCATAATTAATGAGGATTGAGGATTATTGATTTGGGAGCGTTACAAAAAGCAACAGCTAAAATTATATTTTAGTAATGAATAGTGTAAAAATACAATTTTTTAGAATGGTGCTCCAGTGGTGAATAGCTAAACCAATACTACTTTTTTTTCTTAACCAACTCTCCCTCCATTTCATTTCTTAATTTCAACTACCAATCTCTCAATCACTATTATTTAATTCAACAATTTGTTTACTCGATCAGTCGTTCCACTTGAATGTAAATTTTTTATTTGAGTTAGAAATACAAGAAATTTGTTACAACGTTACAAGATCAAACCCCAACGAGGTTGAATAGAAACTTGAGTTCGGATATCATCATCCATGTTGTCAACATAATTTTGAAAAATTCAGTTCCTAAAATTTGATTGTAATTATGAATTACCTATGACACGATTTAGGGTAAAAGACAACCAAGCTTTACAAATATCTTGCTCAGGTGTAAATGATTTCCCCCTTCTTCCTTTGTGATGAGACTCTGCCATAACTTGTTCTGTAAATATAGAAACAAGAACACTAGTGTTGGATGTTGCAGTTGGTATTTGAACTAATTTATAGAAATTGTAATATATAGCCATTGAATGTGCTGTTGTGCACAGTGCCCATAAAAAAAAAAAAAAAAAAAAAGGTTACTGTTTCCTCATAGAGCAATGCTAAGGAATCCAAATATTTTATCAAATGTCTTACATAGGTGTGAGATCCACATGAGATCCACATAGTGTGGATCCCACACCCATGTGAAACATTTGGTAGAACATTTGATGAAAACATTTGGGATCCCTAGCATTTTTCTTCCTCATAATATGACTTATGTCGCCAGAAAAGCTCTCTAATAGTTTCCCTTTAACCAATACAACAAACTTCAATAGATGCATATATATATAGATATATTCATACATATGAAGATTTCACAAAATCATATAAAATTTATATAATCAAATATTTGTTTATTTATTATTTTTTTTTGTGAGATTCTTTCTACTTTTTTCAACAACTCAAACTGAGATAGTATCAATACCAGTGTCATACCAACTGAGACAGTGTCAACACTGATGTCGACATCAGTAATGTTAACACCAATTGAGACACCAGTGTCAACACCAATAGTTAATAAATTATGTAATTTTTTATTTTTAATAAATTTTTTAAAATATATTTAATTTTTTGGTGAAGCCTATTTACTTCATTTTTTTTATTAATGTGATTTTTTCTTTTTGTTATTAATCTAAAAATAACAAAGCATGATTGTGCAACATTTTTCAACTGTTTGATGATTTCGTGATTTTTTGAATTTTTGTTGAGGGATAGGAAAGGCCCTTTTGTGCTAGTAAATTTAGCTATTGGTAAAATATTTCAACTTTTTTAGCCAAATATTAGAGCATTTATTTTTTAACTTTATGTTATTTTTTAGTCATAGCACACATTTTATCTCACCACTAAATCTATTGTATTTAATTTGTGAATGTGTGACATATAACAAATAAAATATAATTATTCTAACATTATTGATTTAAGATTACAAAACTATAGTCAGTTGGTTGGATCACAAGCTAATAGAATGATGAGAAGTCCATCCAACCAAAACACTAAACCTCTCAAAACAAATTCAAAAGAAGTGAATGAATAGTTTCTTTCTGGTTTTTTGTGTTGTTTTTTTTAAGGTTCTAACAACAAAAGGAGTAGCGAGTAGTTGTTTTTTGACCCCATGGGAAGATGTAGAGATGGGATTCTCGAGAAATGTAGTGTGAAAATTCGAGAGATCCAAATGTTCCAAATCCAAAGTGTTTTGGGATTCCAAGCATCAGGGACCGAATCTTCGTGGCCCCCTATGCATCTACTATATATCCATTTACACATCATCTCTATTTTTTTTATTATTTTTATTTTTTTTTAATAATGTTAGGAATTTTAAATATTTTATTAATATTTTTATTAAATGTCTCACGTGAGTGTGAAATTCACATAAAATTTACACAGTATGAATTTCACACTCATAGAAGACACTTAATAAAAATGTTGATAAAATATTTAGGTGGGCCGTGCTGTTGGACTTTGTTGGATCCATCAAAGAGTTCATCTCCATAATTCAAACTATAACTATTCATGAGTAACTTTTTGAACATATCATCATCTTTGAAAAAAGCCAGTGCAATCCAGTTAGAGAATCCTGTATCATTAGGAAATTCTTCCCTAGCTAATGTTTGAATTTTGGGTTTGTACCCACGACGAAATTTATTTTAAAAAATAATAACAATAAAAAGTTTTTCTTTTCTTTTTTTTGCATAATATTTTGGGTGCATTTGGTTAAATTTTTTAATCAATTTTTCAAGAAAAATGATATACAAATCCATTTTCTAAACCTAATGTTGTGTAAGTAATATGATTGGTTAATAATTGAGAAGATATGAGAGAGATGTTACCTTAGAAATTCTAATTGATTGCCATATCATTAGGTTTGAAAATTGAGTCTAATTTTTGGTTTGGGATTTTTGAAAATTCATTCCAAAACCCAAAACTCAAAACCTAGTTTGCTTAGGGTTTTTGAAGACTCATTCCAAAACCCAAAACCAGATTGGTTTAGGGTTTTCACAAAATTGATTTTGTTTGGTTTTCAAGTATTAGCCAAATAAATTTTTATGTTTTAGATGTGTTAGAATAGAAGAGAGAAGATAGAGAAAAGTAAATGAACTGTATTATTGAATGAATACAATACAATATGAGAAGCCTGTATATACAGGCCAAGAAACCTAAGTGTACAAGAAACCTAGGTGTACAAGAATCCTAAGTGTATAAGAAACCTAGGTGTACAAGAATTCTAAGCATAGATAAGTATATAGCTAACACTCCCCCCCCCCACACTCTCTCTCTCTCTCTCTCTCTCTCTCCCTCCAAAGCTCAAGGTGGTAAGGCATCAACTTGAGCTTGGAGAGGAGATCAGAGAAGCATCTTGGAGGATGAGTTTTGGTGAAGAGGTCGGCAGTCTGATCAGCAGAGGTAATAAAGAGAAGACGAACAATGCCTCTAGTAACATGTTGTGTCATTCTCAGTGATAATCATATCATCCACATAGAGGAAAAGGAGAATAGTACCACACTCCGTCTTACATATAAACAAGGCAGAATCATGGGCACTGGAGGAAAAGCCAAAGTCATGAATGGTAGAGCTGAACTTGGCAAACCAAACACGCAGAGCTTGTTTCAAACCATACAAAGCACGACAGAGTTTGTAGACTTTGTTTGATGGAACAGAAGAACCAGGAGGAGGTTGCATATAAACTTCCTTAGTGAGATCACCATTGAGGAATGCATTTTTGACATCCATCTGATAGAGACTCCAGTGGCAAGCAGCAACTACTGCAAGTAAGCTGCGAACAGAAGTAAGACGAGCAACAAGAGCAAATATTTCTTCATAGTCAATGCCATACTCTTGAGTAAACCCTCGGGGCTACAAGGCGAGCTTTGTAACACCCAATCAAACCGTCAAAATGAGTTTTGGTCTTGCAAACCCATTTGCAACTAACAGTACTCTTGCCAAGAGGAAGATCAACCACATCCCAGGTATAAGTTTTATTGAAAGCATGTAGTTCATCAGTCATAGCTTGTTGCCAAAGAGGGTTAGAACAAGCTTCTTGATTGGAAGTAGGTTCATGAGAAGAAAAGGCAGTGAAATCAACAATATAATCATGGAGAATAACAGAAGGTTGCCTTACCCGTGTGAAATGATGCTTTGGTGAAGGAGGAACCTCAATGGGAGGTAGAGATGGAGGAACCTCCACAAGAGTTGGAAAAGGCGTAGGGCCATCAGCAGACACAGGATCCTCAGGATGGACGATAAGCGTAGGCGGCTGTGGAAGCATGAAGTCAGGATCTGCATCAAATGCATCGGATAATAGGTCTATAGAAATATCAGTAAAGATCAGTGAGTGGGTGGACTGAGGTAGGTGAAACTTGGAAAGATGTGAGAACATTTTATGTTCCCAGAAGACCAGATGACGGGAAATATGAAGGCGCTTGGAGATAGGATCCCAATAACGATACTCTTTATATTCTATACCATACCCCAAAAAATAGCAAAGACGAGAATGAGGTTCGAGTTTAGTGAGTAGAACAAAACAAGCAGAACCAAAAACTTTAAGAGTGGTGTAGTCAGGAGGAGAACTATACAAGCGCTCGTAAGGAGAAGTATTAGCTATGACAAGGGTAAGGACACGATTTATGGTGTGGATGGCAATGAGGGTAGTTTCCTCTAAAAACTATTCAGGACAAAAAGATGAGATGAGAAGAGCCTGGGTAGTGTCTAAAATATGACGGTGCTTCCTTTCGACTCGTCCATTTTGTTGGGACGTTCCTGCACAAGATCGATAAGATAGTGTACCATTAGCCCGAAGAAAAGAAAGAAATTCAAAATCCAAGTACTCTTTAGTATTATTAGAACGAAAGATTTTAATAGTACGAGAAAACTGAGTGCGGACCATGGCAGAAAAATCATAATAAATCTATTTAAGCTCAGATCGATTTTTGAGAAGAAAAAGCCAAGTATAACGAGAAAAATCATCAACAAAAAGCACGAAATATCTTGACCCTCCCCCCCCATGGTCGGTGTGGGGGAAGGTCCCCAAATATCGAAATGTACAAGATCAAATGGAGCAATAGACATAGAATTACTTTTATTAAAAGATAAGGCAGCTTGTTTAGCAATTTGACACTATAAACAATCGACATCTTCAAGATGGACACGACCTAACTGACCACTAGAAACCAAAGTTTTCAAACGACTAAAAGAGACATGTCCTAAACGACAATTTCAAAGGTGAAAAGTAGACATGGCAGAAGTAGATGCAGTAAAGGAAGCAATGGAAGCAGCAGTAGATGATTTGTGTGGAGCAGTAGTAAATGATTTGTAGGGAATGTGAAGATGGGTAAGCTAGAACAGACGTCCATACTTACGGCCTATCCCAAGGATCTGTCTCGTCTGAGGGTCCTGCACTAAACAACCATTAGCAGAAAAGGTAGCGATTAGACCAAGTTCACATAACTGACCAACAGAGATAAGGTTCAATTGAAGAGCAGGAATGTGATAAGTATCAGAAAGAGACATAGTGGAAGTAGAAATTTGACCAATGTGACGAACAGTCAAATGAGAACCATCAGCAGTGTGTATGGTGGGGACAGAAGAGGATAATGATATAGAAGAAAACATAGTGGAGTCAGAAGTCATATGATTACAGCATGCAAAATCAAAATACCATGGAGAGTTACCTGAGGTCACTGAGAGAGCAGTAGAGAGAGAAGTACCAGATTTGGCAAGCACTTGTTGGATGATGGACTCAACATCATCCATAGAGAAGGAAGGAGTAGTGGAATCAGTGGAGTTGTGAGTAGAAGAACCCTTAGAGGCAACAGCAGCAGAGAACCTTGACCAGATTTGGACTGATACCTAGAATGAGAAAACCATTTCCTGGATGAAGTATTTGAGTGGGCTCGAGGACAATGGCGTTGGAGATGACCTAGAGCAGTCTTATGGCAAGTAAAGCATTTGCGAACCTGACACTGAACAAAAGAATGAGTGGCAGGCAGGCCACGGTTGTGACAATAATTGCATAAACTAGCGAGCTGTGAAGATGAGGAACTCCGTGATGATGGTGTAACAAGAATAGAATCCACATTCTGAGATTTGAGAGTTCCAAAACGAGTCTCCTATGATAATAGTTCGGTAATGGCTTGCTCTAAAGTGGGCAAGGGCAAACGATGAAGCAAAGAAGCACGCACGGGCTCAAAGTGCTATGAAGAGCCATAAGGAACCGTAATAGTCGCTGATGATTTCGATAAATAATAAACAGCTGTACATCCTCAGAATATGCCCATGTAGGTTCAGAAAGAGCTAGCTAGTCCCAAATAGAGAACATCTGGGATAAGAATTCATTGATAGACTGACTGGGTGCCTGGTGCATGTGATGAAGAGTCTGCAACAGTTGATATTGATGAGCATGGCCAGTGGTTTGATAACGTTCCTTCAAGAAATCCCAAATTGCTTTGGCAAGGGAAGCAATGTGATCATCATCCTGGAACTGGCCAAACTGGAGATTAATGGAGGGAACTGAGGTAGCCTAGAACCATGTGATAATTTGATAATTCTTACTTTCCCATTGGTCAATACGGTCATCGAATGCGGAGTCAGGCTCATCCTCCTTCAAGGTGGGTTTGGGAAAAGCACCAGTAAGGATCCGCCAAAGTCCTTTTCCTTTGATGAAGCTAGAGAGAACTTGGGCCCAGCTAACATAATTAGACCCATCAAGTATAACAAAAACTAAATGGATGTTGTCAGAATGATCCATGATGCTCAAACAGGGCCAAAAAAAAAGGAAGAAGGTGCTTTGTAGAGGCTAAGTTTGGCCAAAACAGAACACACCAGCAGATTCATGAGACCAAAAACAGGTGAGATATAGTTTGAATGGGCCAAAAACACGACCAGAAAGGCGGCAAATTGGCTGGTCAAAGTTGTTTGAGCAACTAGGTCAACCAAAAACTAGGGCTGACGTCACAGCAAAAGGGGGTTGATGTCAAAAACGCGTGGTGCATGTTAGCAGAGGTGCGCACAGCGCACAATAGCAAGAAGGCAGCAGCGGTGCACAGTGAACCAAGGCTGACGTCATCAATGACGTCAAAACACACAGCTCACGTTAGCAGATGAGGCCGTGGCGTAAGATAGCGCGAGACAAGAGCAGAGGTGTGTGGAGGCGCATAGGAAACGGCATAGTGTGTGTTTGACCTTCTGGCAGCGCATGACGGTGCATGTTGCGGCGGATGGAGATGATTCTGATGGCATTGGCTTCGTCTTGAAGAGACAAAGAAGCTAATATAGTCCAATTGTCGAAACAGGGAAGGACAAGATCCACAGAAACCAACGTGAGAAGGAATCAATTTGCCAGACATAAGAGGAAAAAAAAAAAAAAAAAAGACGTGATGAAGAAAAAAAGGAGGCTAGGAGAAAACCCTAAACTCTGATACCATGTTAGAATATTAGATAGAGAAAAGTATGAACTGTATTATTGAATGAATACAATATAAATGAGAAGCCTATATGTATAGGCCAAGAAACCTAAGTGTACAAGAAACCTAAGTGTACAAGAAACTTAGGTGTACAAGAATCCTAAGCATAGATAAGTATACAACTAACAAGATGTATATATTCTAGATAGACTTAAACAGTAAACAAAATGTGAAGAATTCAAAAATAAATTTAATAAATAAATAAAACATTAAAATTGTATTAATTTTTAAACTGGGTCAATTTTTATTTTTTATTTTTTTTATATTTCTCATTATTCAGTAATTTTATAAAAAAAAATTACATTTAAATGTTGAGGGTCTGTTTGGTAACGTTTACGTTTTCAGTTTATATTTACAAAAAATTTATAAACTGGTTTTTGTTTATTTTTAGAAAAACATAAACTACAAACGCGTTTGGTAATTGACAAAATGTTTTAAAAAAATTTTAAATATAAAAAAGAGTGAGAAATGGCAAGTGGCGGCGAAAGACGGTGGTAGAAAGTGGTGACGATGGGTGGTGGGTAGCGGGTGGTGATGGGTGGTGGCGGGTGGGTGGTGGGGTGGGTGGGTGGGTGACGGTGGCGGGTGGTAGCGAGTAGATGGGGGTGGTCGTGGTCGTGGTGGCGAGTGGTGGGTGTGGTGGCAGGTGGGTGCCGGGTGGTGGTGGGTGGTGGCGGGTGAGTGGTGGTGGCGGGTGACGGTGGCGGGTGGTAGCGAGTGGGGTGGTGGTGGTAGTGGTGGTGGTGGTGGTGTGGTGGTAACATGTGGGTGGCGGATGACGGGTGGTGATGGGTGGGTGGGTGGTGATGGCGGGTATGTGGCGGTGGCAGGTAGGTGGCGGGTGGTGATAGTGGGTGGGTGGATGGGTGACGGTGGCGGGTGGTGGGTGGTAGCGAGTGGGTGGTGGCAGTAGTGGTGGCGGTAGGTGGGTGGCGGATGGCGGGTGGTGGTGGGTGGTGCGGGTAGGTGACGGGTGGGTGGGTGACGGTGGCGGGTAGTAGCGAGTGGGTGGTGGTGGTGGTAGTGGTGGTGGCAGGTGGGTGGCGGTGGTGGGGATGGTGATGGTGTGGTGGTGGTGGTGGTGGGGGGTGGTGGTGGGTGGTGGGTGGTGGCGGCAGGTGGGTGGGTGGTGGGGCAGGTGGTGGCTGGTGGATGGTGGTGGTAGGTGGGTGGTGAGTGGTGGCGGCGGGTGGTGGTGGCGGGCGGTGGGTGGTGGCGGCTGGATGACATGTGGGTTGTGGGTGGTGGTGGTGGTGGTGGCGACGAGGGGTGAGTAGTGGTGGCGAGTGAGTGGCAGGTAGGTGGTGGCTGGTGGGTGGCAGGTGGGTGGTGGCTGGTGAGTGGTGGTGGCAGGTGGTGGGGGAGGTGGGTGGTAGTGGCGGAAGACGGTGGTGGAAAATGGTGGTGGGTGGTGGCTAGTGTTGGGTGGTAAAAAAAAAAAAAAACTCAAAACTCAAAACGGAAACACATTTTTTGAGTTTACATTTTTTGGCTAAATTTATAAACTGAGACCACTGATTTATAAATCAAAAATTTACCAAACAAGTTTTTATTTGAGTTTTTAAAATTTTTGTAAATATAAACAGAAAACTAAAAACGTAAGTGTTACTAAATGACACCTGAATGTTTTAAATGTTTGTAGATTGAATGGATATAAAATCAAAAAAAAAAAAAAGTGTTAAAATTTTTAAAACGTTCATAAAAAATAAAAAATATTGAGTGAAACTTTACCATATAGATTAGATTAGATGCATCTAAAAAGTAAATTTAGATTAGGTATATGAAAAAAGTAAACAAATTTGACTATAATATTGTACAAAAAAATGACTACAAGACAAAAATACACAAGACCCAAAAAAAACTCAAAAATTAGTTCTAAAAACTCATAACCAAACAAGTTTTGAATTTTCAAATTTCTAAATATTATTTTCAAATTATACAACTCAAAACTAGTTTGAAAACTCAAAACCAAACAAGTTTTGAATTTTCAAAACTCTTTTTCACAAAATTATCTTTCAAAACTAAATCAAACGTAGCCAAAGGTTGCTAAAAGTATTTAGTGTAGCTTCATGTTAGGGAGGTTTCACTTATGTCTTTTAAGACAGAGAGCAATATTGTGTACTAACAACATTCCTTCTCTCACAATGATGCTTCCCCGACTCGAATTAATGATGGTTCTTATACCACTTGTTGAACTGAAATCTCTCTTAAAATTAATTGATATTGTTGGATAAATTCTTCTTTAATTCTTCAGTTGGTGGTCTTCGAGTCTTCGAAAATTAGCGATCACTCTATCTATGTAACACATAAAATGGGTGCTTCAAGTTGCATTACTAAGTCACTTTCCTAAAAACAATATTTGCATCTACCAATAGGTGTGCAAGGGGTTATAACAAATTTGTATCTAAGATACAATGAAGCCTGATCTAAGGATCAAGTCTACCAGCTTCTGCACCAACGACAGTAGATCACAACACTCTTGATATAATCAAGAGAATTAAGACACTAATAATCAAATCTGCAAAAATGATTATCAGCAAGGAAAACAGAAATTTGCTTAAAAAACTCTTGATCGAAAAATCTAATCAAAAGGGAAAATTGCATGAATGCTTTCAGGAATTTTGGATCATTGAAATGGCTAAATCCGCAGCCTATTTACAGGGGCCTTGATGCATCTAATCAAATGGATATGTCCCTTGATTGCATCCAATCAGATTTGACCGTTATATCGATGATCTGTGGTGCGGATCAATTACACACCGAACCGATGCATTGACTGATTACACCTAATCACGATCGGGTCCCATTTGATCCGACAAATCGCGCGCTTCTCCAATCAACGGCTATGATCAAATCGCTCCATATCGGACACGCAACCGTTCGATTGGTTGGTTGACTCATCGCCAATGCCATATCCCTGCCATGCAGAGCTGATTGTGTTCCACGTCATCTATGCCATGTTGGATCCACATTATTGCTTCAACCTGTCCGAAGCAAATGGAAAAGCGCCCTCATGGCACCTTGCACTGATGCGTTTGTTCAAAGTGCAAATGCACCATCAAAGCACCACACGGTCCACGCCACGCACGCGTGTGTGGATGGTGCCATCCTTGTGGTGTGAGTGCATGCACACTAACATCCATTCCACAATTCCATATTCAAAGGAATCTTTTATGTAGCATTTTATTAAGTGTTCCATATTTTTCTCTCTTTCCAATGTAGGACAAAGTGCTCGATGCGTAAGCGCCACACAGCCCATGCCACACATGCATGTGCGGATGGTGCCATCCTTGTGGTGTGAGTGCATGCAAACTAACATCCATTCCACAATTTCATATTCAAAGGAATATTTCATGTAACACTTTATTTAGTGCCCATGTTTTCTTCTATTTACAATGTGGGATAAAGTCCCCAAGTAGGGATGGCAATTTGAAACCGAACCGACGGGGATCCCCGATCCTGACCCCGATTTAAGAGGTTTTTCCCCGAAAAATACCCCCGACGGGGAGGAGACGGTATTTGAAAATCAATCCCCGATCTGTTTCGGGCCGGGGACGGTGATCAGTGTTCAAGCCCCGGCCTGGCCCCGTCCCCGGCCCCGGCCCCGTCCCCAGCCCCGTCCCCGAATTTCCCCGAAATTAAATTACTTTTATACCCCTTATATATATATATATATAATAAACCAAACCCTAAACCGTGCGTCACTCTCTCACTCTCACTCTCTCTCTCTCTCTCAACTCTCGTCCTTCTCTCTCTCTCAACTCTCTCCCTCTCACAGCAATAGCCTCTCATTCTTCTATGTCTCTCACAGCACAGCCACCGTCGATCTCACTCTCAACTCTCACTCTCATCGACACTCCTCCCTCACCGCTGCTGTGCTCCCTCACCGCCGATCGTCCCACTCTCTCTCACACATACGGCGGCGACGGCTCATCCTCACTTTAGCACCGACATCGCGGCTGCAACTCACCGACGGCTCATCCTCGCCACAGCCTCTCACAGTCGACCTCGCCGCAGCCTCTCCCTGTACTCAGATCTTGAGATTTTCAGATTATGATGATGAATCTGTTAGATCTGTTAGATTTTTTTTTTTTAATTTAAATCTGTTGATTATTTTTTTTAATTTAGATCTGTTAGGTTTTCAGATTATTTTTTTTTTAATTTAAATCTATTGATGATGATGATCTGATCTTGTTTGTTGTTGTTGAATATGAATCTGTGGTTGAAATTTTTTTGGGATTGAAATTTTTGGGACTGAAATTTGAATCAGATTTGGGAATGATTTTTTTTTTTTTTTTTTTTTTTTGGTCGGGGAATTTCCGGGGTCGGGGAAACCCGATCCCCGTTAGGGGGCGGGGGCGGGGCCGGTGATAGCTTCCCCGTCGGGGATCGGGGTCGGGGCCGGGGGAATTTCTACCGTCGGGGATCGGGGACGGGGAGGGCGATCCCCGCCCCGCCCCGTTGCCATTCCTATCCCCAAGCTTGTTTCTAACTTTCTAAAGAAAACAAAAAAGGTTTTAAAAACACTGAAAAACTAAATTATTATTTTTTAAAACTCTTTTGAAAATTCCCCATCAAATATTAGAGAGGATTTCACTTATGTTTTTTATAGCATTCGATATCGTGTCCCACAACCCTGTGTTTAGAGCAATAACTGAGAGCAGCATTGTGTACATAACATATAACTTATCTATTGAGGATTTGGCTAAGAGCATGAGATCATTGTGTAATGTCAAAGCAATCCCCTTCGGCATACAAAAATGCAATGGACATGAAAATGTACTCCAAATTTTATAGTGAAGAGTGAGTATATGGTAAGTTAGTAGAATTAGGGCTACACACACCCACAATGAATGTAGTTTATTGATTCACTTCTTTAGATAATTTTCTGAATAAATTTTTTGATTTGAAGTATTGTTGTTCGGCAAATGTGCTCCAAGCAGATTTGGCACTCCTCCTCATCCACAAAGTCACTCCCTCCTCAAAAGCAGTACATAATTGCCACATCATATCAGTTACATATATATATATAAGATCATGTATATACGTGTGTTGGAGTTAAGAAGCAAACTATGATACTACCCAAAAATACCAAACTTGCTGCCTAGTTTATTTCATGTTGATTATTGTCGAAGTAGTTTTTATTCTCATTCTCTCTTTCTTTTGCACTTTCTAGATCTGTTTGTTTTTTTGATTGGCAATGCCACCCAACGAAATTAACAATTACAAGGATCAATGACTCAATACAACCATATAATAAAGCATCGAATGATCGCTCTTTATCAAAGCAAAAAACACATTACATCTGCCAGATGTCCAATCTCCTCTAGTTTGATAAACAAGTACTAGATTCTAGATTCTAGAGAGAGAGAGAGAGAGATGAAAGAGACTTCCAAAGAAAAGTTAAGTTGGACCCGTCAAAGCCAATCATTTGAATTGCTTCAGACTCACATTGCTTTGGGCAGAAGAGAGCCTGCCTTGAAGTTTGAGCACAACAATTCATTTAAATAAAATTTAACCCAATATATATATATATATATGACTCCATATAACCGTTTTTCTTGTTTTCTGGTTTTCGTATTCCTTGTTTGTTTGTTGTTTTTCCTCCTTTGGAAAAAGCAAAGCAAATCAAAGCAAAAACAAAGCAGATGTTTTCGATCTAGCAAGTTTTAGCAGCAGACCCAATACACAACCCTAGTCACTTTATTGTTTATTCCATCTTTCCTTTTCTGTCCCCTCAAATTCGATCTGCTATATATACTACTAATATGTATCCTTACATTCATTCCCAATCTGTTCACTCTCATTCACTCTTCCTTGATATCTCCCATTCCCATCCTTTTTTTTTTTTAATCATTATTATCCTTGTTTCTCTTATCACTCCTTCTCTGTTCCTTCTATTTAATTAGTCATCAAGTTCATCAGTCCTTCATGGAGGTACAATTTTATTTTATTTTTTTCTATGATTTGTTATTTACATATATAGCAGATGAAGTTAGTAATTCTTTGTTATCATTTTAGATCGGACTTATTTTCCATTAGTTGAGAAAACAGCAATAGAATTTCTAAAGCATGATTCGAATTTCATCGATTGGCAATTCTCTTCTTCTTCTTGTTTTTGGGAACCATTTGTAGCTACCAACTTTATTCTCCTTAATGAGTTCCCTCCAAATGATGAATATGCCTTGAAACTCTAATGGAAATCAATTAAAGCACGATGGTTCCATTTTAATTAATTAGTCCTGCCAATTCCTGTTTCTGACAATTAACTCGGCTTTGCTCAGTTGGTCACTTCTGCAGACTCTCAACTGAGAGGCCAAGGGTCAAGATTAATTGTTTCTTCCCTATTATGGGATCTTTTTTGGTTGTTTAATTCTTACCCATTATAAGGCTCTTTCTTGTATTGATGTAGTGGTCGTGAGTACGTGTTTTGGACTTCCTTACGTAGTTGATTGTCCAGATTGATATAATTCTCTTGATATTTGTAAATTATCTCCTACCAATTGTCAAAATAAAAAACAACAATTCATGTTTCTGACAAATTTTTGGATCCATCTTATTTGAGGTTAACTATCATTTTGTTGTCAAAAGGAGGATATATACAAGTCTTTGTTAGAACAGAAACAGATATACGTACTATTTCATAATGCAAACTCTCAATCCTGTTTGGCAATGCTTTTTTGTAGACTGTGGAATTGAAGGTAGAGATGGTTGGCATACATGAGAAAAGACTAAGGAAATGCCTCTCCAAATTGAAGGGTATTTCCTCTCTCTCTCTCTCTCTCTCTCACACACACACACACACACACACTGGAAATTTGGAATTCAAATTGCAAAATCACATCTTTGACAGGAAGATCAAACTATGATTGTTTGCAGGGATAGAGAAAGTGGAAGTGGATGCAAATAGCCAGAAGGTAGTGGTGACTGGTTATGCCCATCGGAACAAGATACTGAAAGCAGTGAGAAGAGGCGGTTTGAAAGCTGACTTCTGGTCTCCACAAAATGAGCTCCTTCAAGCATACGCTACTGCTTCTACCGCCACTTATGGAAGCTTGAGATTCAACAACTTCAACTTCCTCTAAATTTTATTTTATTTATTTCCTCTTTTTTTCTTTCTTTTTCCTTCCTAATTTTCCTGTTTGGGAGGATATACGTACCTCAATCAAAGGTTGTTTGTGTTTTCATATTTGATTTGATTTTGTTTTTGTTTTGATTCTCTTCTCTCTCTTTACTTTTTCTTTTTACAAAGGAACTGTCACATGTTCATTGAGATTGAGATATACATAGAAGAGTGAAATGGAAGTCTCTTCCAAGTTTTGCAGCTTTGCCAAGATTTTTGTTGACTCCAGACTGTGTATTATCATTGCATAAGTTTTTATGACTAGATTGTGTATTGGGTAATCTTTTTAGTTTTGTTTCTCAAGTTTCAAATAGATTCATAACAAAGTGGTAGACTAGATGGCCGTTCATGCAATCAAAGATGCAACTGCAAGCAGATGAACTACTCTATGAAGAATATCTAATGAGTAAATACACCTACCAAATAATATGATGGCCAAATTACACTCACAATTCTTATAATTTACTTCTCGTACCGATTTGGTCCTCATAATTCTTAGTGGGTGTTTGGAAAGTAGCTATTTTAGAGGCTTTTTGGCTTTTTAGCTATTTCAATAGGCTATTTTAGTTTTTGTGTTTGGGAAGATGGGATGGATTTTTATTTGAATTGTTGTATTGAAAAATGTGTTGAAATGATATTTGAAGTTAAAATGACAAATTTGTTCCTAAAATCACATTTTTTCAAAATTGATGTAAAGGGGCAAAATCGTAATTTACCAAGTGATGGAACAACTTGTCAATGTGACAGTGTAGGCTGTGCCTACACTGTCCCACGGCTACAGCTATTATTTTATTTTATTTTTTTATAATAAAAAGGGTTGGTTTAGGAGCTTTTTGGCTTTTTTTAGTTTGAGCCTATTTTAGCCTCAAACCCATCTTCCCAAACACCCCCCTTAATTGCATCAATTTTATCCTTGGATCTTTCATATGCTGTCAATTTCGTTCAATCTCTTTAGAAATTGAATTGAAATCAAGAAACAAAGTAGTCTATTCACTCTCCCTAAAGTAATTGATTAGTTGACCTCTAATTTGAAACGTTTCATTCGTGTTTGAATTTGAATGGACAATTTTGTCCTTGATTTTTGTCTAATTTCTTAATATATGTTGACAATGAGACTAAGGAGTTGTTTGGGATGATCTAAATAAGTGCACTTTTGACTTTTATGAAATATGGGTTGGATTTGGGTTGGGTTTGAAGTGATTTGTTAGAGAGATGATGTGACTTAAATAGGATAGTAATTTTTTGACTTTTTTAAAACTTGTCAAACCAGCCCTAAATTGATCGGATTTTTTAAAAAAAAAATTAAGGGGCAAAAATGATACAGTTGAAACTACATTAATTAAATTGATGCAAGATACAAAATAATGGGATCAACTTGCATCATTTATCAATAATTCATCTTATCTAGGAAAGTATAGCCACTTACCATTTTGAACACCATTAGGCTCTGATGTTGATGGAAGCCTGGGGGATTCCTCTACTTGCTCATCAATCATCATTTGTTCTCTCTTTCCTCCTCCAAAAAAAAAACAAAGGAGGGCTGCTAGCACCTTTTGCACCGCCACCTGGGGTGAGCATTGGTGGAGCAGATATGGGTTCCATTTGGATTACTGGTTTTGATTCCTTGCTACCATCTGCGATGAAACTCCCCACAATTACCTACAATGAAGGAAGAAGCCCACCATTAATGGTGCCATTAGATAGAAAGGAAAGCCTATTATAACCCCACAATGCTAGCTTTGAAAGTGACTCTGAATTGAAATTTCTCATTATTCCAACTGTGCTACACTTCTGATTTGGAAAACACAGCTTTGGGTTGATGGATATTAGACTGCCCAAGGCAACCTATTGCTACTGTGGAGATTTTTCTTCTACATATTACCATTATCTCTGATGACACATCCCAAAAACACAAATCACTTAAAAATTAGTAACAAATTTCTTCGTCAACTCAATTTGACATAAATGGTGAAGCTTTTTATAGGATCACAAGCACAATAAATACTAATTATGAAGACTAGAATTCTAATATAAATGAATATGATATCACAGATTAGAGCATGCATACTCTGGTGAGAACACTAGAATATATATATCACACTGGAGACGGGTAGTACTTCCAAATCATCATCCCTCGTATTAATTGATTTTTTTTTTCTTTTTTTTTTTTTTTTGTCAATTGGTAAGTATGTGTATGCAATTAAGCTTTCACAAGCATTAACATAGATGACATGTGACATAATTAACCAATTATTCTCAGATACAATTAAGTTGAACCCAAATAATGCTGGTATAAAGGTTTAGATATACTAGTATTCCTTGCAGTGGAAATAGGTGAAAACACTAGGAGCTCATATACTTGGGAAAGTTCCTAACATAGCGAACTTAATATTGACAAAAAGATGTAAGATGGACTCATGTTCTGGGGAGACATTATAAGTAGAACCAGAGAATAAATGAACCTAATATTTTTTTTCGTTACATAAGAAATTATCTTTAGTTAATAATGTACCAAAACTAAATATTTGTTTCGCACACACCTCGGCCCCCCCTTAGCATAATTTCTGGTTATGCCCCTGCCTCCATGGCATGCTCAAGATGCCTTGGGGATTACTGCTGTTGCAAGCTCCTGTGCTCTGGTTGAGTGGACTCCCAGGCCCATCAGACGATTCACCGAGTGTCCCGTGAGATGGATGGCTGCTAGCACCTGTTGCACCGCCACCCGGGGTGAGCTTTGGTGGAGCAGATAGGGGTTCTGTTTGGAGTACTGGCTTTGATTCCTTGCTACCATCTGTGATGAAACTACCCACAATTACCTACAACTACAACAAATAAATGGCCTTGAAATTCAGTTATGTCCATCGATGATATTATACAATAATAATTTAATAATTCTGATCAATAAACATGAATTCATAACAAAAATCTAGGAATTCTGCAAAAATAAAACACTCTAGAGACGTGTTTACATTACCACAGTATTAACACAATTGAACATATTTAACTACCACTTCACTACAGACTAAAAACAAACAAAAAAACAAAAAAGAAGAAAAACAACAATTACAGCAGAAATTCACAGGAAATAATTTTCTTGCATAAAACCAAGCGAATAAGCAAATAACTTTTAATAGTTCATACACATGCACAGCTGCTAGTTACATGGCATGAATACAATAAGTAAATAGCTATAGAACTCCTGCCATAGATAGAGGCCTGGTTGACCCTTCTAATACATATTATACAACTCATAGGTTACAAGAAGAAATAACACTGGTCAGCAAAATCTAGCTCAGAGGCACAAGAAAATCATCATAGACAACAAAAATTCAAATTGATGTCTAATTGCATTAATCAAGAAGAACAGAAAAGAGAAAGACAAACCTCTCCAGCTTTCACGGAGATAATATGTGGTGTAAAACCAACCCCTGCTGATCCTGCAAGCAGAAATTGTAAGTTTAGAGAAGAGAAAGAGTTAGGGAATAGGTTAGACCTCATCCCCTTTTATATTGATAATAATGAGTAATTACAGGGTGCCATAAGGCATAAATTATGGGTCAACCCATTACATCAATCAAAGAAAATAAAATAAAATAAGAATAAAATATAACAATTATTTTTTCCTATTCTAACACTCCCCCTCAAGCTGGTGCGAAGATATCTCCCATGCCCAGGTTGTTGAGAATGCCATGAAATGGTTTGCTTCCTATATCCTTGGTGAGAACATCTGCTAGTTGGTCCCCAATCTTCACAAATGGAAAACATATGGTGCCACTAGTGAGTTTTTCCTTGATGAAGTGCCTATCAATCTCCACATGCTTAGTTCTGTCATGTTGAACTGGATTATAAGCTATGTTGATTGCGGCTTTGTTGTCACAGTACAATCTCATGGAATCAATTTGATGGATCCCCAAGTCTCCCAATAATAGACTAATCCATAGCAACTCACATACATCCTGAGTCATAGTGCTGAATTCTGCCTCAGCACTAGATCTAGCAACCACATTCTGTTTCTTACTTCGTCACGTGACTAGGTTGCCTTTAACAAATGTGTAATATCCAGAAGTTGATCGTGTGTCAGTGACTAATCCAGCCCAATCCGCATCAGTGAATGCCTTCATACTTCATACTGAGATGTCCATGTTTTCAAAAATAGAGACATTTTCCAGGTGAAGCTTTCAAGATTTTCAGGATTCTCATAACTGCCTCTAAGTGGGAATTTCTCAGAGCATACATAAACTAACCATGCTCACTGCAATTGCAATGTTTGGACGTGAGTGGAATAAGTATATGAGCTTACACACTAGCCTCTAATATCTCCCCCAGTCCACAGGATCTCCCCCTTCTGTCCTGGTTCTAGAGGTGTATCATATGATCTACCTCCAAGCATTCCAATTTCTTTTAGCAAGTCAAGTACATACTTCCTCTGGCATATGAAGATGCAATCCTTGGACCGAGCTACCTCAATGCTCAAAAAATACTTCAAATTGCCCAAGTCTTTGATTTCAAACTCCTTGGCTAAGTATTCCTTTAACCAAGGAATCTCCTCAAACATCATCTCTTGTCAGAACAATATCATCAATATAGACAATAAGAGCTATGGTCTTACCAAGTGAGGAGTGTTTCACAACTAAGGTGTGATCAGCTTGACTTTGCTTGAACCCATATCTCAGCATAGCTTGAGCAAACCTTTCAAACCAAGCCCTAGGGGATTGCTTTAGCCTATAAAGTGACTTCTGGAGCCTGCTGTAGACACCCCATTTTTGACCGTCCTCAAGACTTGGACGTCACCGTTGGAACACTCGGTGATCATCCATGTTTGTGTTCGTTTGGAGTTCCCGGAGTTCTCGGCTCGCGCGCCTTGCCTCAGGACCTCTGAACTCGATCGTTTTGTGTCTGGTTTTGCACCAAACACTTGTGTTTTGCCTTGGGAGGGCAGGGAATGCTTTGTGAGGCATCCCCACACACCACCGGCTGTGGCTAGAGGCCACCGGCTGGCTGTAGTTTTCACCGGCACTATATTGTGCCGGTCGGCACTCTTTTTGGCAAAATGACCATTTTGCCCAGCCGGCTACTTTACAGCTGCTTTCTGAGATATTTTCAGACAGCTGTTTAGCTCTTGTTTCCCCTCCATACACGTGTATGGAGGGATGAGCCCTTGGATGACTTAGTTTGTAAGTCTTTGTTGCCTATAAGGAGAAACCTCTTCTCTTGGCTCAAGGGTTAGCAAAATTTAGAGAGCTAGAGGGAAAAAGAGAGAGAGAAGCTCTGGTTTTTTCTAGGGTTTGAGTTGCATACACCTTCTATCTCTATTCTTCTCTTGTGTGTCTAAGTGTTTTGTGCCTTACTATTGCACACAAACACCTAGTGTCTCACCTTCTCCTTGCAACTGAGGTTCTAAGGGCTGGTTTTTAGTGTTCTTGACTGGTTTGGAGCTCAAGGAACCAACTACTCCAACCTTTGTGAAGAAAAGCTTCAAGGGTAAGAAACTTACTTTATTTACCCCATTTTTGCACTCCATTTTTACCTAGTTTAAAACAGTTTTTGAGCTTAGTGTTTGGCATAAAAAAGTTCTATTTTTTAAGCCTCTTCATTGTATATTAAGGGTGTTTTGTGGTTTGGGGAAGTTTGACCCCCTTTAGGCCTTGAAAAGGGCTCATTTTTGTGCTATTTTGGAGAGATCCGGGACTTGTGTGCTTGGACCTCTCCACCACTGAAATCTTGAGGGATTTCAATGGTGGAGATGGTGCCTTAAAGTCCTAGAAAGGGGAGGGCCATCCCCTCTCCTTGATGTCCTTGGAAAGGGCAAGTTTTGGCTTCCAAAGGAGCACCATGTTTGAGTGTGTGTTGAGCATGCCTTGGTTGTTTTCCATGCTTATATTGCCATGATATAACATGCCTCCAAGTTGGTTTTGGCCTCCTATGCATGCTTAGTATAGTTGCCTTGTAATGCCTCCTTATGCCTTAACATGTCTAGGTAGCGTGCCTCCATTTCTAGCATGTTTTAGACTTGTGTTTGTGAAGACTTTGTGCTCATATTACCATGTTTTAGCTCTGTCCATAAGTATCTTGGTCAATCTTAGCATGTTTAGTATGGCTCCCTTGTATTTGGCTTGTTGGCCTTAAGAGCATGAGTGTGTAGAATGCTTTGTTTGCATGATTTTGATGGTTTGGAACCATTTCTTGTGTTATTTCAGTCCCCTAGAAGTGCTTGTATGTTTACATTGCATGCCTCTTTGTGACTTCTTAAGCTAGTGTTAAATGCTCCATGTGTTGGTCATGTTGCATGCCTTTGATTTCAAGCTTCTTAGATGCCATCTAAGTGGTCCTTTGGGCCTATTATGACATGCTAAAAATCTGTTTTGAGTTGATAAGTGCATGCCATAATTGCTTTGCATAAGTGTAGTTCAATGCCTCATTGGCTTGCCTTAAAACCTTGGGCCATTCATTGCTTGCTTAGCCTACTTTAATGCTTGGTTTAGCACTATGTTTGGCATGAATTTCAGAGCTTTCAATGCATGCTAATAGTCCGTGTTTGACTCATTTCAAGTGTGCTTGAATGTCGTCTTGTTTATGCCTAAGTATTGGTGCCTTGATTTGTACATGTGTGCATGTTTGTTTGGGCCCTCATAACTTGGCATTTTGGCTACTGATTTTAGGCCTTTTGAGTTGCCTAATTCATGTATAAGACCATCCTTCCATTGATTCGCATGCTTGTCTTGTATGCTTACTTGCATGATTGCATTGTATTGCCATATTGCATACTAGTTGACATGTTTAGGACTTCATTGCATCGACATGTATGCTAAGCCTCTTGACCAAGTCATGATAGAGGTTTGAGCACCCTTGTTTGCTTGTTTGCATTGCATGCATTTGAAATCAAAGTTGCATTCTTGGTTCTTAGGGCCATCATGCATGGAAATGCGCGATTGGTGGTCCGGAAATCGAGGCACATGCCCCTTTGAGTCAATAACATGATAAGGGGTGTGTATAGTGCATAAATACCTTGAATCACATTGCCATGCATGTTGTTGTCCTCTGCTGCTGTGGGTTGCAGGTTTTGCAGGCATTTTGTGCCGACCGGCACTTTTTAGTGCCGACCGGCAGTGAATTGGCAGCCGATAGCTTCACTCAGTGCCGGTGGCCACATCCTTCAGCCGGTGGTGTTGTACCCCAGCCGGTGGTACTCCCCAGTGCCCTAAGAGGCACCCTTGGGACTTTGGCAATTTTCGGAGGAGGGTAGCAGGGAAAACAGAGGCACACTTGCATGACAGTGCGATTCCGAGCCAATTCCGAGCGTGCGCTGCATTTGGGCCCTCCTCCCGAGGCATTTACTGTTTTAATTAGATTAATTATTTGTCTAATTAATTTAGTGAATTTGTAATAATTAATTAGCTTGCGTAGTTAATTATTTGTATTATTATTTTGGTCCCTCCGAGCGAGGGCAAAATTGTAATAAGTGTGTGTGAGTGGATGTATGTCTTCCAATCCCCTTCTTCTTCCTTCCCTTTTATTTACCTGCTTACGATGGTAGATTAGGGCACATTTAAATTAACATACCTTATGCAATGCATGCGTGCATCCATGCATTTGTTAACATGCACCGGGCTCGGTACATCATACAAACTGCATTGTATTTCAATTTCCAAATTGAATACGTGATAATTGTAGCATTTCACGTGCCATGTTTAGGGTTAGCCGAGCCTACTCTAGATTGCACCTATGTCTGTGTTGCATTAGCCACTTAACATGAACTAGGTCATGCATGTTTGCTAACTAGTTTGTTGTTTTGGCACGGAGTACGATGTAAGTATTTACGCTTTAGCATACCACATGCGTGTAAATGTTAACATGACAGTATGCTTACCATGCGGCTAAATGCTTATGTGTTATAAAACTGTTTGAATGCCTGTGGGTGGAGGTTGGATTGCGTGAGTTGGAACAACTCATTGAAATCCGTATTTTAGCCTACTTGCGAGTAGCAAAAACCAACACGTTTTTCGAGACAAAACGGATATGCAATGTTTACTTCCAAGTTAGGCAATCTAGTCTATACTTTTGTGTTGTGCGCATCACATAGTAATTCTAGGTTAAATAATCGGAATAAGAACGCATAAAGTTTTCAAAATTGGATATCACGGTTAGTAGAGGCCGGTCTTCGGACCGGGCGAAAGGGGGTGCTCATAGCTGACCTTCCCCGATCGTACCCAAGCTCCCGAGCCAAGATCACTTTGGTGATGACGGACACGTGGCCTTCGGCACCGAGTCAGGGTTTCCTAAATTCCCCCATTAAAAAATATTTAGGTGGCGACTCTGTAATCTGGCAAAGCAGTCCATGTTTGGCACTACTTTTTCAAAAATCTGTTTTTCTTCAAGACGATTTGCCAGAGTTGGACTCTTTGGTTCAGATTTAGAACCGCGACACAACAGGGAGTCCGAACTGTAGAGCGAAGCCCACGGGCGCGTCTACACCTGCACACTTTACCTTTGAACCTAGCATCCTCAAAACCAGAGGGAATATCCATATAGACCTCTTCTTCTAGGTCTCCATGAAAGAAGGCATTCTTCACATCAAACTGAAGAAGTGGCCAATCCAGATTTGCGGCAAGAGAGAGTAGTATTCTCACAGAGTTCATCTTAACAACCGGTGCAAATGTCTCCTGGTAATCTACCCCATAAGTCTGAGTAAAACCCTTAACAACCAATCTTGCTTTGTACCGTTCTATGGAACCATCTGCTTTGTGTTTTACAGTGTACACCCACTTACACCGAACTGGATTTTTGCCTCTAGATAACTCCACTAACTCCCGAGTGCCATTCTTGCTGAGAACTCTCATCTTCTCCATCATGGCATGTTTCCATTCAAGAATAGTGAGAGTCTCCTGAAAATTGTTAGGCAAACTCACAGAAGAAATCTTAGACAGAAAGGCTTTATATTAGGGAGACAAATTAGAATAAGAGACATGATTCGTAATAGGATGCTGAGTACATGACCTAACCTCCTTTCTAGTAGCAATGGAAACATCAAGATCTGAAAATTCAGGAATGGGAGCACTAGGATCATAATTACCTGACTCTCAAACGAGGGGGTGACTCTGGACACTTATCTGAGGAAGCAGTTGGCAGTAGAGGAGAGAAAGTAGTCTCCTGCATCCAGGTGACTTTCTGTCTGTCCTTGTCTCTAACATACACTTTGCCTATTTCAACAACTGCTGGCTCATTATCCTCTATATGTTTAACCACTAGCGGAAGTGAAACAGGAATCTCATCACACCAAGGCTCTCCCTAAAAGGATGACTGGGACACTAAAGAGGGTAGAAAGTAGACTGAGACTCGAAAAAAGTGACATCCATGGAGACAAACCATTTGCAAGTGAGAGGATGATAACACTTCTAACCCTTTTGGGTGGCAGAGTAACCCAGGAAAACACACTTAAGTGACCTAGGATCTAATTTACCACGAGTGGGTGAATAATTATGGACAAAACAAACACAGCCACAGGTCTTAAGGGAAAGAGAGAACCCATAAGAGGTGGACTCGAACGAAACTTGAAGAGGTGTTTGCTTATGAAGGACTTGGGTAGGAAGATAATTAATCAAACAAGCAGCAATGAGAACCGCTTCCCCCCAATAGGATCTAGGAACACACATTTCAAAGGATAGACAACGGGCCACATCAAGGAGATGACGATTTTTCCTTTTGGCAACACTATTTTGTTGAGGGGTATTAGTGCAGGAAGTTTGATGAATAATGCCATGAGTGACGAAATAACTGGCAAGACCAGAGTCAAGATATTCCCCCTATTATCAGAACGCAAAATTTTGACAACCGCTTCAAACTGAGTGCAAATCATTTTATGAAAGGTTTGAAACACAGAAAACACCTCACTTTTATCTTTCATCAGATAGACCCAAGGGGCCCTAGAACAATCATCTATAAAAGTAACAAACCATTTTTGACCTTTTAAAGACACAAAACGTGAGGGACCCCAAACATCAGAATGAATCCAAGTAAATAGAACTAAACTTTTATTAATAGAAGGAGCAAAAGAAGCTCGATGTTGTTTCCCAAGTTGACAAGACTCACATTGAAAATTAGACACTATTATTCTCAAAAACAAAAGGAAATAAATGCTTAAGTAGTAAAAAAAAGGGATGTCCTAAACGACAGTGCCATAACCAAAGGTCTTTCTTGGTAGATGGTAACTGAATAGATGAGTGAGCCAGCCTATCTGCCTGATCAAGAATGTAGAGACCATGTTCCTCTCTACCACTGCCAAACTCCTTCCTTGTGATAAGGTCCTGGAAAAGACAGCGATCATGAAAAAACGTCACGCTACAATTCAAATCACAAGTAATACGACTCAAAGATAAAAGATTAACACTAAAATTAGGAACATGGATGACAGAGGATAAAGGAAGGGAAGAGGTGACATGAATTAAACTTTTTCCAGATACAAACGACATAGTACCATCAGCAATACGCATTTTTTCTTGACCTGAAGAGGGAGATATACTCTGACAATAAATGAGAGGAACCAGACATATTGTCGGAAGCACCAGAATCAATAATCCATGGCACAGTGGTATGAGACAACGATGTATATGGGGAGGAAACCAAGTTACTTGAATTGGCAAAGGAAGAGCAATCTCAAAATCCGATGCAGATAACCTCGAAACATTAGCAGCCAGGGAGACAACGGGAGATGAAGGTGGTGGCTCAACCGTGTCTGAAAGATGAGCCGGAGCATTGGCCCCTCGGCCTCGAAACAGGCCAAATCTACCCCCGCGAGTACCAGGATGGTCTCCACGACCACTAGAAGGAGTCCCATGCAGCTTCTAACAAGTCTTTCGTGTGTGTCGAGGTCTACAGCAGTAGTCACAGAAAAGATTATCCTTCTCAGATGAAGGATAAAAACCATGAGACACGCTCGCTAGCTCGGGAAGGTGCAGAAACCAAAGCAGAACGATCAGTGGTGGTAGAAGAAAGCATCGCAGAGCGGCGACTCTCCTCATTCTGCACAAAAGCAAAGGCTTCCTAGAGAGAATGAAGCACATCCATGCCAAGTACTCTGCTCCGAACCGGATCATACTCCACATTTAGGCCTTCCAAGAACTTGAAGACTTGCTCTTGCGCCACAAACTTCCGATAACTAGCAGAATCAGTGAGACAAACAGGGTTACAATCCTGAAGGTGATCAAGCCGCGTCCACCCATTGCTAAGGAAAGTAAAATACTGGAGGATAGTCTGCTCACCTTGTACCAACCTTTCAATGGAGCAACATAACTCGAAAGCCTGTGAGAAGTTTCCCTTCCTGGAGTAAGTAGTTGCTACGGCCTCCCAAATATCCTGGGCAGTGTCTATAGACAAGTAGCCCTCTCCAATCTCTGGAACCATAGAATGGATCAACCAACCCATAATCAAAGAATTGGTGATCTCCTACTAGTCATAACAAGGGTCGGTGATACTAGGTTCCTGGACTCGCCAATCAACATATCCCATCTTCTCCGTGCTCTTCAAGAAAATAGTCAGACTCTGCGACCACGCTAGATAATTCTGGCCATTGAATAGAGAGGTGGTGATTCTAAGGCCAATATTGAGGTTATCAGTCATAGTGGAAGGGATAACAGAACTCTCGCCCTGAGATGACTGAGAGGCAGTAGATTCACTGGTTAAATCCGCCATGGAGACTTTACTAACTATCCTCAAACATGATGCCAATCACAAACCCGGAAGATGAGAGTGGAGTAACAAACACAACAGTAATTATAAAAGCATAAATAATTAAGAATCCAGATTTTTTTTTTTTTTTGCTTCGGGTATATGTTTACCTTACCAGAAGACTATGTATAACATCACCAGACCACTGCGTAAGACACGTGACTTCATTTCACATCACTAGAATACTTCGAAGAGCAGCAACCACCCTAGGCAACCCTAGAGGGACTGGCGACTTCGACCAGACCAGCAAGAAGGCTGGTCGGCCCCTTGGGAACCCTCGGTAGTGACTGGAGAGGCCTGCCAAAAGAGAGGGAAGACTGGGTGATGGCTGTCGAAAGGAGAAAAGAGACTAGGAGAGGCTATCGGGGTTAGACGAGGCTAGGAAAGGCTATCATCTGGCTATTTGGGGCTGTCGGGTAGCTATTAGGGGCTGTCGTCTAGTCTACAGGAGAAAGGAGGTCACCTGTAGTGATGAGTAACAGAGAATGAGAGTTTGCTAGAACCTGGCTTTGATACCATGTAAGTTTAGAAAAGAGAAAGAGTTAGGGAATAGGTTAGACCTCATCCCCTTTTATATTGATAATAATGAGTAATTACAGGAGTGCCATATGGCATAAATTATGGGCCAGCCCATTACATCAATTAAGGGAAAATAAAATAAAATAAGAATAAAATATAACAATTATTCTTTCCTATTCTAATAGAAATCTCTGTCAGAAATTCACAGTTAAATATGTATCTGTATGTGTGTTGCAAAAGTGTAGTACAAAATTGTAAATGTCAAACCGTCAAAATAGGAAGGAAAGGAATAAAAGTCATGTGTATGCTAAAGTAGATGCATAAATGCACAAGAGCTTTGTAATAAACCAAATTAAATCCAAACTCCTTGTCCTCATAATAAAATATTAAAAATTGGAGAAAATTTGCATATTTTGTATTTCAACATGTTATGAAAGTAGAGAGAGAAAAGAAAAGAGAAACTCTATATTGAATTGAATAATAAAATTCAAGAAGCCTGTATATATAGGCTGAGAAAACACCTAGATATGTATAGAAATGAGATAGAGATATATTAGAGATAAGTATAGAAAAGGAAATGAGATACATCTACAATACAAATAGATAAGTATAAAATAATAATATACATCTAACACCCCCCCTTAAGCTCAAGGTGGTAAGTCAGAAATCAACTTGAGATTGGAGAGGAGATCAAAGAAGCGTCCTGGAAGATGAGCTTTGGTGAAGAAGTCGGCGGTCTGATCAGCAGAGGTAACAAAGAGAAAACGAACATGGCAACTAGTAACATGCTGTCGTATGAAGTGGCAATCAATCTCAATATGCTTGGTGCGATCATAGAAGACATAGTTATGTGCAATCTGAATAACACTCTGATTGTCACAATAAAGATTGGTGGCAGCAAAATGACAAACGCCCATGTCAGAAAGAAGCCAACGAAGCCACACAAGCTCCTGAGTAGTGTCAGCAAGAGCACGATACTCAGCCTCGGTACTAGAACGAATAACAAGGGTTTGCTTCTTGCTACGTCAAGAAATGAGAGAGTTGCCCAAGAAGAAGCAGAACCCAGTAGTGGAACGACGGTCAGTAAGATCCCTTATCCAATCGGCATTAGAAAATGCATGCAGCTGTAGAGAAGAGTGAAGGGAGTAATGAAGACCATGAAACAAAATCCCTTTGAGATAGCGCAAAATTCGAACCAGAGCATCATAGTGTGGAGAGCGAGGAGCAGCCATAAACTGACAGACAATGTGAACAACATAAGCAATATATGGATGAGTAACCGTGAGATAGACAAAATTGCTAACTAGCTGACGATATAAAGTGGCATCAGACAATAGGGGACCGTCAAGGGGTGTAAGACGAGTCTAAGGATCAACTGGAGTAGTGGCAGTCTTGCATTCGGTAAGGCTAGCACGAGCCAAAAGATCATAAGTATACTTGTCCTGGGTAAGAAAATAACCAGAGGAATCTTGGGAAATTTCAAAGCCAAGGAAGTAGCTAAGAGAACCCAAATCTTTCATCTCAAATTGGCAATTGAGAAACTATTTGAGACTAGAAATACCCACGGTGTCATCTCCAGTGATAATCATATCTTCCACATAGAGGAGAAGGAGAATAGTACCACGCTCTGTCTTACGTATAAACAAGGCAGAATCATGGGCACTAGAAGAAAAACCAAAGGCACGAATGGTAGAGCTGAACTTGGCAAACTAGGCACACGAAGCTTGTTTCAAACCATACAAAGCACGGCGAAGTTTGCAAACTTTGTTTGATGGAAAAGAAGAACTAGGAGGTGGTTGCATATAAGCTTTCTCAGTGAGATCACCATTGAGAAATGCATTTTTGACATCCATCTGATAAAGACTCTAGTGGCGAGCAGGGCAACAGGAGCAAATGTTTCCTTATAGTCAATCTCATATTCTTGAGTAAATCCCCGGGCGACAAGGCGAGCTTTGTAACGCTCAATAGAACCATCAGAATGAGTTTTGATCTTGTAAACCCATTTGCAACTAACAGTACTCTTTCTAGGAGGAAGATCAACCACATCCTAGGCATGAGTTTTATCGAAAGCTTGTAGTTCATCAATCATAGCTTGTTGCCAAAGAGGGTTAGAACAAGCCTCTCGATAGGAAGTAGGTTCATGAGAGCAAAAGGCAGTGGAACCAACAATATAATCACAGAGAAGAACAAAAGGTTGCCTTACCCATATAGAATGACACTCAGGTAGAGGAGGAACCTCAATGGGAGATGGAGATAAAGGAACCTCCACAGGAGCTGGAGAAAGCGTAAGGCCGTCAGCAGACACAGGATCCTCAAGATGGACGATAGGCGTAGACAGCTGTGGAAGCATGGGGCTAGAATGTACATCAAATTCATCAGAAAACAGGTCTATAGAAATATCAGTAAAGACCGGTGAGTGGGTGGACTGTGGTAGGTGAAACTTGGAAAGAGTGAACATTTTGTGTTCCTAGAAGACCACATCATGGGAAATACAAAGGCGCTTGGAGATAGGATCCCAACAACGATACCCTTTATGTTCTATACATATCCCAGAAAACAACAAAGACGAGAACGAGGTTCTAGTTTAGTGTATTCATAAGGCTGAAGTAGAATAAAACAAGCAGAACCAAAAACTAAGAGTGGTATAGTCAGTATAGGGGCTAATTGAGCCAAAAAATGACTAGAAAGGCAGTGAATTGGCTGGGCAAAGTGGTTGGACTGAGTTGGTTAACTAGAATTAGGGCTGACGTCACAGCAAGGGAGATGACGTCACAAAACGTGCGGCGCACGTTAGCAGAGGTGTGTGCGGCGTACGTTAGCAAGCAGGGGCAGTGGCATACTAAAGGCCAGGGCTGACATCAGCAATGACGGCAGAACACGCGGCTCACGTTAGCAGGTGAGGCCGCGGCGCAAGATAGCGTGAGGCGTGAGCAAAAATGCGTGTGGGGCATGTAGGAAGTGTCACAGCGCATGAACAAAATCCATGTTTGAGATTTGCGAATCCCAAAACGAGTCTCCTCTGATAGGAGTTCAGTAATGGCTTGCTCTAAAGTGGGCAAGGGCAAACAATGGAGCAAAGAAGCACGCACAAGCTCAAACATACTATGAAGAGCCATAAGAAACTATTATAGTCGCTGATGATTCCGATAAATAATAAACAGTTGTGCGTCCTCAGAATGGGCCCAAGGAGGTTCAGAAAGAGCGAGCTGGTCCCAAACAGACGACATCTGGGATAAAAAATCATTGAGAGACTGACTGGGTGCCTGGCGCATATGATGAAGAGTCTGCTACAGTTGATATTGATGAGCATGTCCAATGGTCTGATAACGTTCCTTCAAGAAATTCCAAATTACTTTGGCAGGAGATGCAAGGGAATCATCATCTTGAAAGCATCCAAACTGAAGGCTGATGGAAGGAACAGAAGTGGCTCGAAACCATGTGATAATTTGGTAGTTCTTCCCTTCCCATTCATCAAGACGGTCATCGAAAGCAGAGGCAGTCTTGGTTTCTTCTTGGATAGGTTTAGAAAGAGCACCAGTGATAAGACGCCAAAGCCGCTTCCCTTTGATGAATCCAGAGAGAGCTTGGGCCCAAAGAACATAGTTGGACCCATCAAGTGTAATGGAGATTGAATGGATGTTGTCAGAACGATCCATGATGCTCAAAAAAGGCAAAAAAAGAGAAGGGGCTGTGTAGAGTCTGAATTTGCCAACACAGAACACACCGGCAGATTCAGGAGGCCGAAAATAGTCAAAAAGGCATATGGGGCGCGTAGGAAGCGTCACAGTGCGTGACCGATGTTTGGGCGGCACGTGGGGGCACGTGCGGAGTTGTATGGAGGTGATTCTGGTGGCGTTGGCTTTGTCTTGAAGAGACGAAGAGGCTGGGATAGTCCAAACGTTGAATCAGGGATGGACTGGATATGCAGAAACCAGCAGAAAACAACGTGAGACAGAAGCAACCTGTCAGACAGAACAAAAATGTGATGAAGAAGAAGAGAGGGCTAGGAGAGAACCTAGGCTCTGATACATGTTATGAAAGTAGAGAGAGAAGAGAAAAGAGAAACTCTATATTGAATTGAAACAATGAAATACAAGAAGCCTGTATATATAGGCTGAGAAGACACCTGATAAGTATAGAAAAGAAGATAGAGATACATCATAGATAAGTATAGAAAATGAAATGAGATATATCTACAACAGAGATAGATAAGTATAAAAAAATAATATACATCTAACACAACAGATATTTAATACTTGTCATAGTGAACCACTTGCAAGAATGAAAATAATCTTATACTGCTCCAAATTACGAGAACATCAAAAATATATTTACGATAGTCAAGAAAAAATCTTAATTTTTGACAGGGATAGGCCCACAAGGATCACGGCCCACCATGAGTAAACCCAAGCCCACCATCTAGACCCCATTACACAACCCGGTTAGAAAAACCCAGCACCTCTGGAAGCCAACTGGGCAGGGAGGACCGATAATATCCAGACACATGGCAGATGCAGGAGAGGCCACATCAGCAGACAAAGATCTGCAAAGTTATTGCCACAGCACATCACCATTAATGCAATCCATCACAGCATTTATTGCGACAACACCTCTCAGCCGGAACGGCACCCCCTCACCCTGAACAAGACGAATGACGGCACAAGCTTTCGGCAGGGAACGAAATGATGACAAGAGGGATATAAGCAAACGGGGAAGGGGGGAAGAAGGTTAAGTTTTCCACCCTCTCTCTCTCTCTCTCTCTCTCTACATTTTTGTCCATCACCTTTTCTAATTGATACACCGGAGGGTTCGCCGGGGGACTACCCCGTTCCCCGATTGGACTTGCTTGCAGGTTATCCAGTGGGCTTGAGGAGCTTGGATCGGTCCAACCCATTCACGTGGACTCACTGTATCATCAGTTGGCGCCGTCTGTGGGAAATCGGTTTGTCCGTGCGCCAGTTGTGTTCATTGCCGCCGGAAACCCTTTTTCAGCAACCTTTTCCACCTCATCCACCACGTGCATGGTAACGACCAGATCCATGGCGTCCCACCATAACGCAGCCGATCACCAGACCGACCCTCCCAATCCGAACAACCCACCACAGTACTTCATCGAGCTCACCAATAGCATCAACCGTATGGCCGAACAAAACCAGGCCTTAATCAACGCTCTGCTCCAACGAAACCTCCCTATTCCTCCACCACCTCCAGATATTCCACCCCATCCAGAACAAGTTCCCGGCCATACTGTCCCACAACCCAATCCTCCCAACTCGGAGGGCTTGCAACCCCCTCACCCACATATACATCCACCCCCTCCACCCCCACGTCCATCAGTCATAGCACCAGCTCCCGAGGGAGAGGCCAGCAGCGTCCAACATTTATCTCCTTCTGGTGGTGACAACATTCCCCTTTGGGACGCTGAACTCCGAGCCGTGAAACTCCAACTCCAAGGGGTCATGCAGAACATCCAACATAAGCCCTCCACTACAGCAACCTCCCCGTTTGTCGCCTCCATCCGAGACAAACCCCTACCCCCCAAGTTCAAAATGCCTACCATCGACCCCTTTGACGGAACAACCGACCCCGTCGATCACCTGGAGACCTACCGTACCCTCATGATCCTCCATGCTTTTCCTGACGAAATCATGTGCCGAGCCTTTCCCGTGACACTGAAGGGGTCGGCTCGGCTATGGTTCAGCCAGCTGCCACCAGATTCGGTCTCCACATTTCAACACCTCAGTGACTCCTTCCTGAGCCACTTCATCGGGGCCCAACGCCAGCGACGTCCGGCGACCCAACTCCTCAACATCCGTCAGACCGAGGGGGAGTCACTGCGCAGCTTTGTCACTCGCTTCAACACCGAAGCCTTACAAGTTGCTGAAAATGACGATAAAGTCATCCTCACAGCCTTCATGGCTGGTCTGCGGTCATCCGATTTCCTCTTCTCCCTCTCCAAGAACCCCCCGACATCCATGGCGACCTTGCTCTCCAAAGCCCAAAAGTACATGAACGCCGAAGATTCTCTAGCCGCTCGGCAAGACTCCACTACCAAATATCTGGCCCCCAGCGAAAAGAGAAAAGACCAAGAGCCCAGTAACACTCGGCATCATAACCAAACATCCCGCCATGCCGACCGACCCCCTCGCGCCGACCGGTCAGCACCAGCCAGACCCCCCGGTCGGTTCGAGCGATATACACCCCTCAATACTCCCATGGAACAAGTTCTTAACCAGATCCAACGGGACTACCCCCTCAAGTGGCCTCTTCCTCCACGGAACCCTTCCAATCGTAAAGACCAGTCCAAATATTGCCGATTCCACCAGGATCATGGCCATAACACCGACGACTGCATCAGCCTCAAAGATCAAGTGGAGACCCTCATTCGCCAGGGGCGCCTAAGCCGATTCACAGATACCCGCCCTCAGCAGAGGCAAAGGACCGAGCCCCACAGAGACAATCACAGGCATACCCCTCCACGGCAACCAGCTCAACCAGACCAGAGGCATGATCGACCCCACCAGCAACCTCGGCCTCAAGGTAATCCGCCTCCGCCAGTTGGTGAAATCAGAGTTATTTCAGGTGGCCTTGCTTGTGGTGGACCATCTCGCTCGGCTCAGAGGGCAGAGCTTAGGAAGATACGACAGGGCTCAGACAAGACAGTTGCCACGGTCGACCGACCCCCTAAGCAACCCAAGCAGTGGACGGAGCCCATTACCTTCACGGACGCCGACTGTGCAGGCATCCGTTATCCTCATGACGATCCCCTTGTCATCTCCACTGTCCTCTCCAATTACAAGGTCAGACGAGTCCTCATTGACAATGGCAGCTCGTCGGACATCATTTTCCTCAACTGCTTCCACCAACTGAAGATCGGGGAAGAAAGCCTGTCCCCACTCCAAACTCCTCTGGTTGGTTTCACCGGTGACCGGGTGATCTCTATCGGCTCCATTGATCTTCCCATCACCATTGGAGAATACCCGCGGCAGACCACGAAGTTGCTTACTTTCCTTGTTGTCGATTGCCCCTCAGCCTACAACATCATCCTCGGCCGCACTGCCCTTAATGCCTTCCAAGCCATCACATCCACCTACCACCTTGCCCTCAAGTTCCCTACTGATTTTGGGGTCGGAACGGCGAGAGGAGAACAGACCGTCGCCAGAGAATGTTATGTGGCCTCACTTAAAGAGGTCAAACTGAAGGAGGCAATGATCATTGAAGGACTTGACGTCCGAGATGAGGACGAACTGATCAGAGGCGAACCTGTGGAGGAACTCGTCGAAATTATCATCGATCCCACCAACCCACTCAAAACTGCTAAAATTGGTAGCCAACTGCCTTCCCAAGCCAAGGCCGACCTCACCGCTCTCCTGACCGAACACAGAGACGTCTTCGCCTGGACTCACGCAGACATGCCAGGCATCGACCCCTCTTTCATAACCCATCGCCTCAGTATCGAGCCTCATTTCCGACCTTACCGACAAAGGCAGCGCATTTTCCATCCAGAGCGCAACAACCTCATAGCTGCAGAAGTTGACAAACTCCTCGAGGCCCAGTTTATCCGAAATGTGGACTATCCTAAGTGGCTGTCAAACGTGGTCCTGGTCCGCAAAAACAATGGCAAGTGGCGTCTCTGCGTCGACTACTCCGACTTGAACCGAGCTTGTCCCAAAGATAGCTATCCTCTCCCCCGCATTGATCTATTGGTCGACGCCACGGCCGGTCATCAGATGCTCAGCTTCATGGATGCTTTTTCAGGGTACAACCAAATTGTGATGCACTCATCCGACCAGGAACACACGTCTTTCATCACCGACCGGGGCACCTACCACTACCGTGTCATGCCGTTCGGACTAAAGAATGCTGGGGCCACCTACCAACGTTTAGTCAATACAGTCTTCCACCATCAGATCGGACGAAACATGGAGGTGTATGTGGATGACATGCTGGTTAAGAGCAAACTCTCCACTGACCACCTCACCGACCTACGAGAGACTTTTGCCACACTTCGCAAATATCAGATGAAACTCAACCCAGAGAAGTGCGCTTTTGGTGTAGGATCTGGCAAGTTCCTGGGATTCATGGTCAGTCAGCGCGGCATCGAGGCCAACCCTGAGAAGATCAAGGCCCTGATTGAGATGCAGTCGCCCAAAACCGTTAAAGAGGTCCAAAGGCTCACCGGCAGAGTGGCAGCCCTCAACCGTTTCATCTCCCGCGCAACGGATAAGTGCCTACCATTTTTCAAAGTCCTGCGGCAGACTTTTGAATGGACAACTGAATCAGAAGAAGCCTTTCAACAATTGAAACAGTGCATGGCCAATCCTCCCCTTCTCTCACAGGCAATCACCGGCGAGCCCCTCTTCCTCTACCTGGCAGTATCAAGCACGGCAATCAGTGCAGCACTCATCAGAGAGGACGGCTCAGTCCAACGCCCGGTCTACTACATCAGTCGGGCTCTCAGGGGAGCGGAGCAGAACTACTCCCTATTAGAAAAGCTGTCCCTGGCCTTGGTCACTGCCTCCAGACGACTCCGTCCCTACTTCCAAGCCCATTCCATAGTGGTTCTCACCGACCAGCCCCTGAAGAAGGTCATGCAGCAACCCGAGCTCTCAGGAAGACTAATGCAGTGGTCAGTAGAACTAAGCCAGTTCGACATCTCTTATCGCCCCCGGACAGCAATCAAAGGGCAAGCCGTAGCCGACTTCATCTTGGAATTTACCAATCCAGCCCCAACCACTAACCCTGCACCCCCACCGACTCCACCAGAACCCGAAGATCCTCATTGTTGGACACTCAATGTTGACGGCTCGTCTCGCAGGGAAGGAAGCGGGGCTGGCCTCATCCTCACATCCCCCGAAGGGGGTTATTTCAAATGTGCCCTCCGCCTCTTGTTCACGGCCAGCAACAATGAGGCCGAATACGAAGCATTGATAGCAGGACTTCGTCTAGCCAAAGACATTGGTGTTAGCCACATCCACGTGTTCAGTGACTCCCAACTTATCGTCGGCCAGATCACCGGTGAGTTCGATGCCAAGGATACCACAATGCGGACTTACAGAGACATGGCGCTCACCCTTGTTCGTCTCTTCAACACCTTCCAGATCAGACACATACCTAGGGCGGAAAACTCCAAAGCAGATGAGATGGCTCAGCTGGCCTCCGCCGACCAATCCGACCTCAGCCATGGAGTTCGCCTCGAATACCTGACTCACCCGGCCATCTCACCCGACCTGCAAGAAGTACAATTCCTTCAGACGGAACCCATCCCTTGGGCATCCGACATTTTCCTCTTCTTGACCACTGGAGAACTCCCAGATGACCAACAGCAGGCTGCCAAGGTCAGAGCTCGGTCGGCTAACTACATTCTGGTCGACGGCGTCCTTTACAAGCGCGGTTTCTCACGACCGTACCTGCGATGTCTCAGCCCCGCCCAAGCAACCTATGTAATGCAAGAGATCCATGAAGGAATCTGTGGCAATCATTCGGGTGGCAGGTCTCTCGCACACAAAGTACTCCGCACAGGCTACTTCTGGCCGACCCTCAACAAAGATGCCTCTGATTTCGTGCTAAAATGCGACAAGTGTCAGCGCTTCGCCAACATCCCTCATGCTCCTCCCACTGAGCTGATCACCCTCTGCAGCCCTTACCCGTTCGCCAAATGGGGTATCGACCTGGTTGGTCCACTTCCCACTGGTCGAGGCCAGACCAAGTTCGCAATTGTTGCCATTGATTACTTCACCAAGTGGGTCGAGGCAGAACCTCTCGCCACAATCACCGAGCGAAACACCACCAAGTTCATCTGGCAATCGATTGTCTGCAGATTTGGCATCCCTCAGGCCATCGTCTCCGACAACGGCAAACAGTTCGACAATGCTAAATACAGGAAATTTTGTGCAGATCTCCAAATTCAACCATGCTTCTCTTCCCCCGGTCATCCCCAAGCAAATGGCCAAGTTGAGGTCACCAACCGCTCTCTCCTGAAGATCATCAAAACCAAGCTGGAAGCTGCTAAAGGCCTCTGGGCTGAGGAACTACCACATGTACTCTGGGCTTACCGAACTACTGCCCGGACTCCTACTGGAGAAACCCCTTTTCGCTTAACATATGGCGCTGAGGCGGTCATTCCTGTAGAAGTCGGTCTGCCCACCCCCAGGGTCTCACATCCAGATCTCGCCTCAGCCGAAGAACTCCGTCGAGCAGACCTGGATCTCATTGAGGAGCTCAGAGAGACTGCTGCTGTCAGACTGGCTTCGTACCAGCAGAAAATGAGAACACATTACAACCGCAGAGTCCGACCACGGGAGTTCTCTACTGGCGACCTTGTCTTGAGAGAAGCAACTCTTGCCACAAAGAATCCAACCGAGGGCAAATTGGCAGCCAAATGGGAGGGACCCTACGTGGTGAAGGCCCGCCCACGGCCGGGCACTTACCGACTTCAAGATATGGATGGCAGAGACCTTCCCCATCCCTGGAATGCTGAGCATCTGAAACGTTACTATCAATGAATCCTAACTTCTGTATTGTCAAAATTGTTGTATTTTCCCTTTTTAGATACATAATGCAAATATCGACTGGAGCCCCCATTTCCTATAATTCAACTGTCTGAATGTAGCTTCCATGAAACTTTTATTTGCAGTGCCACTTTCAAAAGCCTCAGTCCGACCTGAGCACCTACAAAAGCCTCGGCCAGACCGAGCACTTTCAAAAGCCTCAGTCCGACCTGAGCACCTACAAAAGCCTCGGCCAGACCGAGCACTTTCAAAAGCCTCAGTCCGACCTGAGCACCTACAAAAGCCTCGGCCAGACCGAGCACTTCAAAAGCCTCAGTCCGACCTGAGCACCTACAAAAGCCTCGGCCAGACCGAGCACTTTCAAAAGCCTCAGTCCGACCTGAGCACCTACAAAAGCCTCGGCCAGACCGAGCACTTTCAAAAGCCTCAGTCAGACCTGAGCACCTACAAAAGCCTCGGCCAGACCGAGCACTTTCAAAAGCCTCAGTCAGACCTGAGCACCTACAAAAGCCTCGGCCAGACCGAGCACTTTCAAAAGCCTCAGTCAGACCTGAGCACCTACAAAAGCCTCGGCCAGACCGAGCACTTTCAAAAGCCTCAGTCAGACCTGAGCACTCTCAAAAGCCTCGGCCAGACCGAGCACTTTCAAAAGCCTCAGTCAGACCTGAGCACCTACAAAAGCCTCGGCCAGACCGAGCACTTTCAAAAGCCTCAGTCAGACCTGAGCACTCTCAAAAGCCTCAGCCAGACCTGAGCACTCAGTCAGAACCAGACCTGAGACCTGAGCGCTCAAAGCCTCAGTCAGACCTATGAATGAAAGCTCATAAAGCAAAACACTCAGCCATGATCTGATGCTTAACCACCATTTCAAGATAATTTGACACTTAGTCATATTTTAAAGATGCTCTCCCATATCTCATTTGCAAATCACATCTTCAACATTACATTTCAGTCTACTTCTCCACGATAATTTGACACTTAGTCATATTTTAAAGATGCTCTCCCATATCTCATTTGCAAATCACATCTTCAACATTACATTTCAGTCTACTTCCATGCTCATTCAATTTGAAACATTACTTTCCAGATCCCCCCCACACCACACTCACACAAAATTGCTATTTCACTCTTTCTTAGAAAATTCCTCACCCTATTCTGACTTAGATTTTGGCATGACTTTAGTTTCACCTTGCTCTACTGCCTGGCACAAGCATTTGCTGAAAGCATCAGTACACAAAATAATCACAAGAAAAACAAACCACGACCAAACCAATACAAGGGGAAATATACTGGAATCATCAACTAGAACCATAAGTGCCCTTTTATTCATTCAAACATGTGTGTACAAATTACTTACATCCCTTTCAAAAAAAAAAAAAAAAACAATAACCCAAAACTCCTAAGTCTACTCATCATGCACATCACTCCTCCTCCTCGCTTGAAATGAGGTCAGCTTCTTCAATCCCCTCGTCCAGTGGGGTCTGGGCTACGTCATCTTCTCCAACCACCACACTACTCAGGTCTAAGTCTGGAAACAGCTCCTCCGCCTTGCGCTTGAACATCTTCCAACCGCTGTCCCAGTACTCAGCCATTTCGTGCTTGTAGTAGTCAGATTGCTGGAAACTGTTAATGATTTCAGACTCTGTCCTCACCCCAGCACCTGTCCCTGATGACCCAGCACCCCCAGACCCCACCCCAGCCAAGCTGGCAGCAACTGCGGCGTCGATCGCCATCTGGAACTCAGGAGACCCTTTGAATTGTGTCACAGCTGCAACATAAAGATCAGGGTAGGCTGCCCTTTCTGAGGCCGCCTTCGCCTTCTCTTCGTTCAGCTCTTTTTGTAGAGCCTCCTTCTCAGCTGCAGCCTTGGCCCTCTCAGCCTCCAGCTCCCTCTTCCAGGCCTCCCCCTCAGCAGTCAGTTTCACCTTCTCCTCCTCCACCTCCTTCCTTAGCCTCTCCCTCTCCGCCCTCGCCTTCTCACCCTCTACTTCCAACTCCCTCCTCAGTTTCACCTTCTCCTCCTCTGCCTTGGCCAGCTCATCCTCCAGCGCCTCTGCAGAGCCTCCACCTTAGCATCTGCCTCGTCTCTCTGCCTGACAAGATCCTCGTTATTATTCATGGCTTCCTCGTGCCGCTCGACCGCCACATCGCAAGCCTTTTTGGTCTCCTCCAACCTCTGCCGCTCTCCAGCAAGTTGAAACTCGAGCGACACGACTTGGCGGCGTGCACCCTCCAGCTCCAACTTGACTGCTTGCAGATCAGTGTGGGCGGTCTTCCAGTCAGCACTCTCCTTCTGCAAACTGGCCAACTGGGCCTTGGTCTCCTCAGCCTTTAGCTTGGCGGCCCCTGCTTTCCTGAGAAGAGCCCCCGCCAAGGTGGTCACCTCCATTTGAGCGGAGTATAACCCCCTCAGCAGGTCGGCCTCATTAAATCCACATGCCGACCGCAGGGCTGCTTCATCCACCATCTTCACTAGGCGGTCTGCCACCGACCTCGCTGGGCCTCCATCTCCCTCCAGTCTCCCAGCTACTGCACGAGCATGGTAAGTCGTGGCACCCAGACCAGCCCCCCTTTCCTGCGGCGCAGAGCCCCTTTGAGTCTGCTCCCTCCCACTTGGCTCAACCCCAGCCAACCTAACTTCTGTTGGCACCACTGAGGTTTTCTCCAACATCCCACTCGGCTCGCCCCCAGCCTGCCCAGCCCCCACTTGTTCTACTGGGGTCTTCTCCACCACGTCCACCGTCGGACTGGCTATCACCACTTCGGGGGTATCCTTTGTCACAAGGACCTCTTCCCCAGCTGAGACGACCACCCCTTCTGGGGTCTGCTCCACCTCCCCGCCCTCACCCTCCACTTGTTTGGCCAGGCTGGCCCCCTCCATCCTTACCTCCTTTCTTCTTTTCTGGGCTGGCTCCTCCCCACCCCGCCTCAACCTCTTCTTTTTCTTCCCTACCCCCAGTGCCTCATCTCCTTCAGCGACCTCTCCTTCAGAGGATCTTTTGGAAGCAGCCGCAGAGCAGACTCGCCCAAACCCTTCTCTCCCAAGGGTTTGGGACGAGGTCGAATCCTCTCCCTCGCCACTGGCTGAGGAGGTCGGTCGGCTTGGGCCTCCTTGAACTTCTGGGCTTTCACCAGCATGGCTTCATCTTCCGCCTCTTGCGCTTTTCTTCTTACCTCCAACTCTGATCGGTCGAGGTCCCCACCGATCGGTTTTGGGCCCAACCCAGCTTCAAACAGGGCCGACGGCTGAACCAGCTCGTCCCACTTGACCTTTTCCTTTTCCCTCCACTCCTTCACCTTCTTAACCCTCTCCTCTGCCGCCGCCCCCAACTTTAGCTCTGCATACTTGGCTGGCACCTTCCATACGGTGCGCACGCCAGCCCCTCCAAAGATGGACACATAGAACCACCGCGGCCTCCAACCTTTGATGGACGTTGGTAAACCAGCCACCAAACCCTTCCCTGCCAACGCCTGAAGGGTGATCCAGGTCTCTTGCTGTCCTGAAGCCTTGTAACAGCCGAAGAACTCCTCCACCGTCATGGCCACCCCTCCGTTCGCCTTTGGCCAAGCACTTGCACAAGCCAGCAGGATTTTCCATGCATTGGGCATCAGTTGCCCTGGTGCTACCTCCAGGTGGTTGAGCACATCTACCACGATTTGCGGCAGAGTCAACCTCAGCCCACCTTTTAGAGCTTCCTCGTAGAGGGAAAATGCACCCGCCCTGACATCGGAAGGTCTCTCCGTCGATTTCGGCACCCATAATTCCACCTCCACCGGAATCTGATACTTCTCGCGGATAGCCCCCAACTCCGCCGCTGTAATAAGGGATCTATCAGCCGTCGAATGCCAGTGGTCTGGTTCCACCTGGCTGATTGGCTGTGCCGTTTTTACCAATTCCCCACCCCTGTTGGACCTATACTGAATCGCTAATTCCTCTGCATCATCTTCCCCCAGTGGATCTGCCCTGACCATTGCAGTCTCTTCGTGGGCCATTTCTAAGCTGTGTTTGCGAATAGCTCTTGCTGCAGGTGCTAAAAAATCGAAGAAATGTCTCAACGGAGTATCGTAAGCAACGAAGGAACTGACACTTCGAATATTTTGAGTTTTTGTAAAAAAGTAGGTGAATCGTATGATGCCAAAAGCCCACGGTTTGCCCGTATTCCAAGGATCCAAATTAATGTTCGCCAGTTTGAAAACTTTTCAAATCATCCGCCAAAACTGTCTCATCAATGCCCATAATAATGCCCCTGACGCTTCACTCCTGATCCAACGCTTGACGTCTCCCCTTCCCCCGAAACCCGGCCACGTGTATGGTCCAGATGCACTGACTTCTGCCCTCACCTTGTCTTTTCCGCTTCAAATCGCCACGTGACACGCCGCCTCTTGAGCCCCGTGCCCTTCCGCTCGGTCCCCCTTGCGGTCGGCCTCATCCGTTCGGCCACCCTTGCGGTCGGCCTCATCCGCTCGGCCACCCTTACGCTCGGCCTCGCCCGCTCGGTCACCCTTGCGGTCGGCCTCATCCGCTCGGCCACCCTTACGCTCGGCCTCGCCCGCTCGGTCACCCTTGCGGTCGGCCTCATCCGCTCGGCCACCCTTGCGCTCGGCCTCGCCCGCTTGGTCACCCTTGCGCTCGGCTTCATCCGCTCGGTTACCCTCACGGTCGGCCTGGTCCACTCAGCCTACCGGTCGAATTCGTCCTCCTTATCATTATTCCCTTCGTTGGACTAAAGCTGCACTTGGGAATGGGGGACTACTGACAGGGATAGGCCCACAAGGATCACGGCCCACCATGAGTAAACCCAAGCCCACCATCTAGACCCCATTACACAACCCGGTTAGAAAAACCCAGCACCTCTGGAAGCCAACTGGGCAAGGAGGACCGATAATATCCAGACACATGGCAGATGCAAGAGAGGCCACATCAGCAGACAAAGATCTGCAAAGTTATTGCCACAGCACATCACCATTAATGCAATCCATCACAGCATTTATTGCGACAACACCTCTCAGCCGGAACGGCACCCCCTCACCCTGAACAAGACGAATGACGGCACAAGCTTTCGGCAGGGAACGAAATGATGACAAGAGGGATATAAGCAAACGGGGAAGGGGGGAAGAAGGTTAAGTTTTCCATCCTCTCTCTCTCTCTCTCTCTCTCTCTCTCTACATTTTTGTCCATCACCTTTTCTAATTTATACATCGGAGGGTTCGCCGGGGGACTACCCCGTTCCCCGATTGGACTTGCTTGCAGGTTATCCAGTGGGCTTGAGGAGCTTGGATTGGTCCAACCCATTCACGAGGACTCACTGTATCATCAATTTTGAAACTATTTAAAGCAATTTCTCCCAAAATATAATCCTTCAAATAATAAAAGCAAAGAATGTAGAGTAAAGCATCTGTTTAATCTAGTAACATTTCAATGAATAGTAGTACCTCATCAACCAACTCTCCGAAACCCTGACGAATAAATGACTTGTTCATCAACAGTCAACTGAGAGGTATACATTTTTTACAACTACACAACTTCACTCGCTCGGGAACTTCACTAGAACCAGAAAAACAGAGCCACCGAAATAACTGGAGATTAAAACCCAAAACTAAGCCCTCTCTGTTCTCTCAAAATTAAGCTTCAATGCCAAATTTTGCCTCAAATCTTGGGGTAACATGTAAACAAAAACCTTAACTAGCTCTCAGACCTTCATTTAGAACCCACCCAAAAATATATATATATATATATCCATTTGTCAGTGATTGTTTTTTATTAAAAAAAAAAATTATCTCATTGGGATGTAGTTTTCTTTTTTTTCAAAAAGGAAATTACACTGAAACTATGGAAAATATTTATAAACAAATGAAAAATATTATAAATATTAATAATTACAATTATAAAATTTTTAATTTTTTTATAAATAAATTTTTCTGTCACCACTAATGATTTATTCTATTTTTTTCAGAAGTTTAATTTTACACATTAATGTTTATAAAGAATTTGAATTTTTTTTTACCCATACTGACAAGTAATTTTCTCCCAAAAAAGCAAATTTGCAGATAGTCATAAAAATTGCATCAGACAATGACGATCAGGTTCGAGTTTTTAAAAAAAAAAGAAGGAAGATTAGGTTCACAAAAAAATTATTTTCATGAGTATATAAGAAAATACACCCCCAGAAACAAAGGACAATTACTTGACTGACAGTTGAATTTGGGAGAAAAAAAATTACAAATCAATAAAAAAATTATAAAATTAATTTTTTATAATATTTTTTACTTTTTGATAAAAAATTTCATTGACACAATGTCAATGTAATTCTTCTAAAAAAAACAAAAAAAAATAGAAAAATTACATAAAAAACCAGAAATGTCATTACATAAATATCCTTTTCAAGTTCAAAACATAATGAATTGTACCATACCAATCTAATATTATTTTGTTGTCAAGTACTATTTTTTTTTTTTTTTTTTTTGGTGCATCCGAATAGAGTCAAGTACTATTTGCATAAGCAAAAAAAAGCAAACGATTTTGATGGGTAAAAAGTACAAAGAGAAATTATCCGTTGTCCCAAAGACAAATTAATTTAAAGTTATTGGAGAAATAACATTGGAAATCACAAATGTAACCCTATTTTATTATTGAGTTTTGTAATCTCATACTTATTAAAACAAAATCAACCACAATAAATAATAATAATCATGAGATCCACTCCTGAAGAGGCCAAAACACTCATATTGCTTAGAAATTATTCAAAAGAGAAACAAAATTCAGTAGACTCTCATTTTATATTAGGTTTTGGTTATATCTAATATATACTTAAATCAGTACCGATACAACAACAATGAGTCCCACCAAGTGAATTAAGGACGCACAGAGATACAACTAGAGACGAGATTTGATTGTTGCATGGTTTGACGCAATCTACATTCCTCTTGCAACTACTTTCGGCCAAAACACAATCACTACTTTGTCCATCAATGATTTCCAACACAGGAAAAAAAAAAAAATTTTTGTGACATCTCATTAGAAAACCTAAAATGCTAGTAACTAAAAATTACAAAGAACTTTATAGTTGGTTCTGTAACTTATTATTAACTTTTAATAATAAAACTAGAGAGAGGGAGAGAGAGAGGTGTTACAAATGGATTGAGCAATGAGGACAAGAGAGAGAATGAGAATAGAATTGAAGCCCTATTGAAGCAATTATTGTCTTAGCTATGAGACTATGAAATTATGAACAAAATGATCCACATTTGCTTATTTATAGTGAGAACAATGCAGAATTTTTGTTGCTTTAAATCCCATAAAATCTTCCACCTTTTGATATAGGTATGAAATCATGAAAATTCAAAAATTACTATAATGGATTCGCATTTTTTTTTTTTTTTTTTCTTTGTGGTGCCTTTGATTGCTATCATAATTTTGAGATATATTGAATCTTGGCAAATCAAAATTCTAATTGATTTGCAATTTTTGCTCCTTTGAATGTTTCTATACGTTGTTGGGGATGTGAAATTGATTATCTTCCAAAAGTAATTTTTGTTTATTAATATGAGTAGAACACACATGTTATACAAGGTTAAAATATATAAATATACACTAGCATAAAACTCGTGTCATGCATGAGAGATTTAAAATTTTATTTAGAAATTAAATGCTAACAAAAAATTTTAAATTTTTATTAAAAATTTTGGATTGGGAGGGTAGTTGGATTTCTAAAAATTCTTATCTCTATTTCTTTTTATTTTTTATATTTTTAAAATATTTGAATTTGTTAAAGATTTAAAATTTTAGTTGGATATTCAATTAGTTAATAAAAATATTAAATAACTGATACAATTATTTTAAATTTTACTTAATATTTTTAATTTTCATTTGAATTCTATTTAATTTAAGTACAATCAATTGATATCAATCTATCTAAAAAAATAAAATCAATCAATTGTGAAGGTTTTTTATTTTTTATTTTTTTTTAAGTGAAAAAGCTATAAGTAACTCAAAGAAGCTACACCAAACAACTCCATAATTTTTTTTATTTATTTTTATGCTGAGAGTCTATGAAAGATTATTTAATACAACTTTTGTTTATAGCTCATTGGAGTATAAATACCTTAAATAAACTGAAAAACAAACAAACAAATTTCTAAAAACTGGGTAAATGTGCATTTGGCTTCTACTTTTAAATTATGAACTTTTTTGAATTATCAACTTTTTATTTACAACAAACTGCACCAAATAACACTATTCTGCACCAAACAACACTATTAGTTGGTTAGAACTAAATCAATGAAATTACATAAAAGCTTTTGTTATATAAAAAGTGACTTTGTTATTTTTGTAAATTGGGACACAATAGTTCTATGGACAGGCTATATTCTTTGAGCAGGCTATTGATGGAGCAAGAAATAGTTCCATGAACAAAAGTGAAGACTTTAACTTTAAAGTTTACAGTCAGAAACAATCACATTAGCTTGCTGAGTGATGCCGGTTGTTTTTCATAAAAGAAGGCGGGCAGCCTTTGAAGACCGGAAATGGACCAGTAATATACATCCTTTTTCACTGGTTGGGATAATCCTCGGGAGAAAGAAAATTGATGGCAAAAATAACATTTACTTTTTGAATGAAATCAATTAAACAAAAATGAGAGTAAGAATCACCAAAACAGAATCATTCTGTTTTAACGTTCTGCTGTATGCTCTCTGCAATTTTCGGTGCAGCACTTTGATGAAAATGAAGAGTGAGCTGATCAACAAACAGCAGGTTCTTCATTTGCTGCAGTTGCTGCCACTCCCTATCCATTTGTAATTCAAACTCCTCGAAATATGAAATTTTGTCTTGGATCTCCTTCATCTGCAAAACACATTTGACAATCAGAGGGGTTCATTCTTATTCTTTCCAAGACAGATCATTAAATCTACAGCATCTTGCGCACCTGCACATCAGCAATGCGAGAGATTGCTTTCTCCAAGTCCTGCTCCTCTTTCTCAACATGGGATTGTGCATCTACATGAGCTCCTTCTGATGTTTTTAAAGTGGTGTCACCATTAGATGTAGCATCAGGTTCTGCATGCGAAAGAAAAAATAATATTATTATCATAGAAAGAATGTGTATAATTAATTAAACAGGAGTCCACATCAACTCCATTTTTGTTAATTTATCCATAGTCTGCACACAAAAAAGTTGGCCCCTTCTCCTGAGTGAAGAGACCTACTTGTTCCAACACACTTATACCCAAAACGAGCCCATGAACTATCAGGCTTCCAGTACTCGCAAAACTTAAAAGAGCAATTTCAGAATTTGGAAAGAGAATACTCTTCCTACCCCATCCTCCCTTCTTTCCCTTTTGATAGCAGCCACAAATCACAGTAATGAGATTTTTGAAAATTTTTTTTATTATGGGAAGATAGCTCTTGAGGTTTCGACTTATCAAGAAAGTCATTTCCCTGTATTGTATTGTTATGCTGGCTGTCATCATTCCATTTAAATGTAGTTTGTGCCTAATTGGTTACATGATAATAGTGTCCCAAAAAAGTCAACATAATTTGCAACACTCTAGTTGTTGACCAGGTATGCAGTTGAAATAATTCTAGAAGAGCATGCCTTGGCTTTCAACGGTAAGAAGTGGTTGTGTGTAAGTCCCATAGTTCAAATCAACTGGCTGCAGATGATCTTAGGACTACAAGAGTTCCTATTATATTTTTGAGGCGTCAACTGAGAACAATATCAAGGTGAAGTAAACAAGACCCACAACCCAAATGTGTACCTCTGAAAACGCACAAATTGAAAAATACAAACTAACATTGAATTACAATCACTTGCAAGCAACAGCATCCTAACTTCTGTTTGTATCAGATAGTGTTCATTTTTAACAAAATCCAGATGAGCTAGACAAAATCTTTAAAACTCAACATCATGCCATTTTCTATTGGTGAATTATAACCAATAGTGACCAAACATCATCTAACTGCCAATGGTATCTTACTAGGATTCTGTTAATGAACAAAAAAAATTTAACCAGGACTGCTATGTGCAGTAAGAAAATACTAAATGCTCAAGAGAACTCTTAACAAGAACTCATTCATACCTTGCTGACTTCCATGACCAGAGAGAGATTCTGGACTATCTTTAAATGTTCTATATCTGAACTCAGAGAGAGCTCTCACAGCAGCACGTGCAGCTGTTTCTGCAACCTCTACGCCCCCCAGAGCTGACAAAAAAGCAGCCTGTGAAAAAATTCAAACACAAAAGTTAAAGATAAATTATCCTTGAATGGGACACAACAACAATACAAAAATTGCCAAAATAAACTAGTTGCCAAGTCGAAAGAAAACAATCATCATTTGCCATGTCAATCTAGGTTGACTAGCCAAGGATAAACTAGTTATTCACCATGACAATATGCAAGGATTAGCCAATGTCTCAATTTACTCTCATCTAAGGACTTGAATTATATGTAGTCTACAGCATCCAATAAGAAATATGGTGGAGTTGTAAATAACGAGAGCAGCAATAAGAAAAATATAAGTAGTCACAGCATCCAATAAGAAAACAAGAGGAGTCATACTTAACCATAGCCTGGTGTTATCATAGAATTGGGGGATCACATACTCCTATGAGCTAGAAATGTATGAGAAATTTCAGCTATTGGTTAAAATCTATCAGAAATTCTTCCTATTTCACCCAAATTGTTGCAAAAACTGAAAAAATATTATTTTTATCTTTCTTTCAATAATTAAAATATGTGCAGCTGCTTGATGCATTTCACATGATTGGTATTCAGATAACCGAATGCCCATTGTGGTGGCCTTCAGTACCCAACATACCTACCCCATATCTGTAATGCAATGCTGATATCAGACCATCTTTTTTTTCTATTCTATTCCTTCTTCATTTAAATTATTTCAAAAGCAACCAAAAGACAGTAATTGTTGGGACCGAATACCCAGAACCCAGTGATATCACGAACAAATTAGACCCAAAAAAAAAAACCAATGATCTATAAAACCCTACAAGGCGGAATTAGGGTTTATACCTTTGAGATCTATCTAGTTTGATCTCGTTTAAATCACGAACAGAAGATTGTAGTTGATGAACTCTGAATTTGGTTGCACCTTATGATCTTCTACCATATTCCTTCCTTATGCCTGATCACAAACTAAGTGTGGACTCAAAAATGTGAACTACCTTGCTCTCCCTCTAAACCCAAAAAATTGTTTATATTTTTAGAGAGCTACAAGGACGTATATATAGGCTACGACAGGGAACATTAGGAGTAGATTAGAATAGGACTCTATGGAATTAGGAAAACTTAATTCAATCTGAATTATGATTTCTAATTTCATAAATTATAATTCATACCACAAAAGAATTATAATTGCACTTCCATCTTAATCTCTAAATTATATTTTGAGCTCCACATTATTAAATGCTTATTTATCTCCCCATATTAAGATTACTAATACCCATCAATTAAATAAATTACTGACAATTAATTGACTTCCTAATATTTCCTTAAGACCTTCCACTTAACTTATTTGATGTCGGATACAAAATTCACCTGCAGGGTTTGACATAATCAAAACTTATAAGCTTCAAGGGAGTATTATCAATCCTTAACCAAGACATGGATTCTATCAATAATCAATATCCACCATACACATAAAGTGATCACCTAACTCACCGAGCTTATTGACCCATAAAGGATCTCACTCTTCTAAGAATCAAAATGACCAACACTAAATGCACGTGATTATTAATTATTTTCACATAAAATGATCACCTAACTTACCGAGCTTATTGACCCATAAAGGATCTCACTCTTCTAAGAATCAAAATGACCAACACTAAATGCACGTGATTATTAATTATTTTCAGATTAAGAGCATAAGCACTCATAATAACCATGGGATGTAAATCATCTCATCTAATCAGTACATGAACAATTATCCCAACGGTCTTGTTCAATACACACAAAGTGTACTAGCACAATGAGTTGATACTTT